>CM030362.1:17249763-17894986 GCA_017893485.1 Hemerocallis citrina
TGCTGCAGCCTTATTTCAATCAAAACCTCGGTCAGAAAAAGACCAGATCAGAATCAAATTGATCAAGGAAATAACACCAAGATCAATTTTTGAACGTGGGTACTGTTGCAGATGTGGAGAAGAACAATAAGAGCAAGAAGAACGTGGGTATTGATGCCGCTATTGTCAATAAAGACATCAATTATAATGATGACGTTATTGGAATATCGATATCAGTTATAAGATATTCTCTTTTTTTTAATAACAATTTTTATCAAAAGTCATAGAGCTGCTAAGTTAATCCAAGATTTACCGAGGCTGTTATTTTCAACAGCCGTGGTAGAAAGACAAAAAATTCACAGATGCCAATTTTGACCAGAGCTGCATAGAATCAACTTAAATTGTTTGGCCAAAAATGTGTTCAAAACTGAGACAGTTGAGTAATTAATTTTAAAAGTGGGTCAGTCTGGTGATTATTTTCAAAAAGTAGACCAGTAGGAAATAAAATCCTATAAAAGCCCTCTTTGACCCCACCTATCTGCTTCCTCGCATAATAAAAGCCCTCTCCTCTCCTAGAAAGGGGTTTGTTTCTAGGGTTTTATTTCAATGTGAAAATTTCCCATCTATTCGTCTCCGTTTTCAAATAACCCAAAACCCAACATCATGCAATCCAACGAAGAACGAGAGGAAGAAAACCACCAAATAACTCACCTCCATATTGCCGCCAACCAAATTTCCACCGCCGCCGCCACCACCATGCCGTTACTCCCCGTCGCTTTCCACCACCAGCAACAAATGATTCTCCCCAAACCCGAACCACTCGAAATGATTCCGAAGCTTTCCCCCAACCTTCCGATCGTCAACCACCGCCCTCCCGCTCGCAACAAGGACCGCCACACCAAAGTCGAAGGTCGCGGCCGCCGCATCCGCATGCCGGCCGCGTGCGCCGCCCGTATCTTCCAGCTCACCCGAGAACTGAACCACAAATCCGACGGCGAAACCATCCGCTGGCTTCTAGAACGCGCCGAGCCGGCGATCATCGCCGCCACTGGAACGGGAACAATTCCCGCCATCGCCACCACCGTCGACGGCACCATCAAGATCCCGACGCAGTCGGTGTCCGCGCCATCCACGTCATCATCCGCGGTTATAAATGACGGAGTCAAGAAACGGAGGAAGCTCCAACCGTCACAAGTGAACGATTCAGCCGGATCGATTACGGTTTCGTCGGGGCTGGCGCCGGTGGGGGTGCATATGTGGCAGCCGGCGGTGTGGATGATCCCGCCGCCGGTGACGTCAGCGACCGGGAATCAGGATCTGATTTGGACGTTTCCGCCGGTTACACAGATGATGAGGCCGATGTTCTACGGCGAGGCTGCGGCGGTGGCGGCGGCGCCAGGTGACGTCAGCGGAGGAGGATGAGGAGGAGGAAGAGGAGGAAGAAGGAGAGGGTGAGAGATTGAGTTCGGATAATAGTCGTGAAAATTGATTTTTAGATTTGATTGATATATCTAATCTGATTAGATTAGTTGTTGTTAGTTACTAATTTAGATCTTTTTTTTTTATTTTAATCTTTGTTGTTTTTAATTTAATTGGGTGTATTTGGTGGAGTAGTTTTAATGTGATGAATGAATGGGAACGGAATTGGGTTTTTTTTTTTTTTTATGGAATTGAGTTTTGAGTTTTGGTAATGGAGATGGAGATGGAGTAGGTGAGGAATGCGAGCGTGAGGCACGTGGTGGTGGTCCCAGGTCGGTACTATCAAAAGATTTTGGGCCCACCAAAGTGGTACATTTGGTTAGTTAAATGACAGCTGGAGCTGTTACACTTTCATTGGTGTGGTAGATTTTGGGGATTTTTTTTTTACTTCTAACTGTGAAAATAGTGATGAATTTCAGAGAATATGGCTGCCCTTGTAGCAATTAACAGACTGAATTTCAGTGGATTGTCATAATATATTATTCAGTGTAGTTAATTCGGCCGGAAACAGTTCATATTTTAACTGGTTTGAGTTACAGATTTTATTAGATTATTAAATGTGAGTTATTGACATTCAATAAACTAGCAATCTCTAGAATTTTTTCCCAAACTGCCCCACTTTTTAAAGGTTTTTTTAAAGGTTTTTTCCGAAAATGCCCTATTTATTTTTTAAATTTTCAAACCGTCCCACTCAGTTTTTGAAAGACCGAGTTTAGTTAAAATTAACTCGGTTTTTCGAAAATTGAGTGTGAGTCCTTGATTTTCGAAAGACTACACTCGGTTTTCGAAAAACCGAGTCTTGAGTGATAAAAAAAAATCTCACACTCGGTTTTCGAAAAACCCAGTTAGTTTTAACTAAACTCAACCTTTCAAAAATCGAGTGGGACGGTTTGGAAATTTTAAAAAAAAGTAGCGCAGTTTGAAAAAAACTTTCAAAAAGTGTGACAGTTTGGGAAAAGAATTCCAATCTATATGTGTCATAAATATATTGTTCTTCTTTAAAGTTCTGAAGTTTTCATATTTTTATATAAAAAAAATTCAAAAACTAGTCTGGCCTCGAATCTGATATTTCTTTTTAGAGTAATGCTTTAGTCACTACCAATTTCACTACCATTTTCTTCACTACCTTAGGTGGCATACTCCTATTGGAGAGTTCTCCCACCTACTCTATCATCCCCTACCTATTGGAGTGTGCCACCTAAGGTAGTGAAGAGAAATGTAGTGAAATTGGTAATGGCTCTAGCATTACTCTTCTTTTTATCCACTACAACTTTCATAGTGGCACAAACTTGTATTTTATATGAACACATTTGTAAATAATTACGTCGTAAAAAGATTTAAATTTTGAGAGTATTATGGTAACTGATAATAATTGAGTAAATTGATAATTAATATAACTTTTACTTAAAAGATGTGGTTAAGATTAGATCAATTAACTAGGTTTATCTACAAATTTTACAATTCAAACTATTTCATAGTAGTATTACTAGTAACTTGTACGTGCAATGTACGTTCTAATCATTTATTTATTTATTTTATAAAGTAAATAATAAGACGTAATCTGGCCACGAACCTGAGACCTCCTTTTACTCATACATACTCTTTACAAATTGTCCTAGTGATACAAACTTTTATTTTATTTGAGTGGTACTTTTGTAAATAATTATGTTGTAAATAAGTTTGAACTTTCAGGGTATTATGCTAACTAACAGCAGTTGAGTAAATGAATGATTAATACAACTCTCACTTAAAATTGAATGATTGAGATTAAATAGTTGAATGCAGACAAATTACAGGTAGTCTACATATGACAACCCCAACTCTTCCATATAATATTAGAGATTAATTGTGAATTTTGATTTTTAAAAAAAAGTCTTGAATTTTTATATATTAACTATGTGAATGAGTCCTACAAGTCATAGGAGGACTTGCCATAAAGTCACGTTAGAAAAGGGTACTTCAATACTATACGGTGTTTTGGGAATGAAGGTTTTAATGGCACAATTAGAGTAAGTGTTTTACTAATTTTGTTTCGCTTTGGCCTATCTGTCACACATTCACACATGCAACTTTCTCACCAAATATTTTATTTGATGAATCAGGAAGTATCTTAAAATAGAATTGAATTAAATATCTGCAAATTTGTCTCTCCATTGGATGTTGCCTTCTATTATCTAAATTATTATAAATATGTAAAATCAAATTATTTAAAATTCATTTGCACATTCATCATGTGACCATAAAAAATAATAATTTTCAGCTATATAATTTTGTAACACTTGAATGGATCGACAAATGAATTTCAAATGATTTGATTTTACATATTTAGACTAATTTAGATGTGTAGATCAATGTGAACGGATCAGATCGTCGATACGAAAGCAGGAAGGCCGAGTTCACACACCGTGTGCACCATACGTGGTGCACAACGAAAGACTTATATATATATATATATATATATATATATATATATATATATATAGAGAGAGAGAGAGAGAGAGAGAGAGAGAGAGAGAGAGAGAGAGAGAGAGAGAATTAAATAAATAAAGGAGTTGTTTTGGGGGGGATTTGAATTTGAGTTTGGGGGGGGGGGGGGGGGGGGGGGGGAATGCGTTTTGTGAGGTTAGATCGGAGACTTTGATTTTGGGGGATTGAAGGAGAGCCACTTGATAGCTTTCATTGTGTTTATCTATATAATAAAACACAAAGAAAGCTATCAAGTGGCTCACATTCAATCCCCCTAAAATCAAAGGCCTACATCTAACCTCACAAAACACATTTTCCCTCCAAAATTTCAAATCCAAAATCAATTTTTTCCCCTAAAACTAAAAAATCCATTACTTTATTACTATCTCTCTCTTCTCTCTTTACTTTTTCATATTTCTCTCTTTCTCTCTCTCTCTCTTATTCTTTCTTTATTAATTAGAAATTTAGATTTTAAAAGATCAGGTTTGTAAATTTTCAGAATTTTTTTGTTTTTTTATTGTACATGTTATATTGAAAATAGCAAATATCTCTTCAATAGTTAAATTTCATCATTTTCCACTTACACCCCCATTTATAATTATTTTTCAACATATACTAATGGAAACATGGACTTTTATTTACAACTAAGTATTGTCATATTATTCAAACTTGAGCTACATAATTGTTGTTTTATTGTTTACCATGCTTTTCGCATTTTATATCGTTCCGAAGACGTGCCGTAGGCACGTGCCCACGGGCAAATCTAGTATATATATATATATATATATATAGAGAGAGAGAGAGAGAGAGAGAGAGAGAGAGAGTTAAATAAATAACGGAGTTTTTTTTTGGGGGGGGGGGATGTATTTTGTGAGGTTATATCTGGGCCTTTGATTTTGGGAGATTGAAGGAGAGCCAATTGATAGCTTTCTTTGTGTTTTATTATATAGATTTATTATTATTTTTGAATAAGATTGTATTCACACACTTTATTTTAAATATGTTGATGTTGCTGATTTAGTGGTGGGAGCAACCGATGTTAGTTTTTTATATTTGTAGAGTGAGAGACAGATCTCAGCCACAAATTTGGATCTGAAATGGGAATTTTGTGAGGAGCAGGAGAGGTGGTGCTGCTGGTTGATGACCACCTCAAACACCTGCAAAATGCCTTGAAACACCGGGAGAGCTCCCGGTGACAGGGCCTCCTGACAATCTAGTCAGTCACCTGAGAAAATGAAAGCTAGGGTTTGAGAATCTAAAATGACATTACCTTGTAAGGAGAGGACATGATATTTATAGGCAGAGAGAGGGAACAAAAACCCTAATGGGCTGGGTTGACCCTCTTCTGTGGGTATGTTTGGTGTGCAGAAACAACAGAAGGCCCATAGGGCAAGCCAGATTGATAGGGATTTGCAGATCCTGAGGAGATCAGACGGCTCAGATTGGGCTATATTTTTACCTACATCATAGCCCCCTCACTCCTAGAGGGCTAGATGCGTCTGCTTTCAAGGAGTAGTTTAATCTCGTGAGAGAAGAGTTCAGCTAAAAAGTGTGTCTGAGAGTAAGGCGACAGATCTCCGTAAAACATGCGTGAAATCGACATCAGAGTCGGTTGCTGTTGAGCTCCTGTGAGGAAGTTCCGAGCTGAACGTTGAGCGCCGAGCTGAGCCATAAGAAAGGTCGGTAGTTGGCTCGAGGTTAATGCCGAGCGTTGGGCATTGCGTGAAATCTAGGAGCTGGCTCAAGGTTAATGTCGAGCGTCGAGCTTAGTGCGAAAGCCAGGAGCTGGCTTGAGGTTAATGTCGATCACCGAGTGCCAAGCTTAGCGTGAAACACAGAGTCTGGCTGGAGGTTGGCACCAAGCGTCGAGTCCGATGAGCTTGTATGAAACCTAGGAGCTTGCTCAAGGTTAATATTGAGCGCTGTGCGTCGAGCTTAGCATGGAAGCCAGGAGCTGACTCAAAGTTAATGTCGAGCGCCGAGCATTCCAGGGAACTTGATACGATGCTCTGCGTTCTAGGGTTTTGACTACCCTGTCCCCCAGTTCTTCAAGTCGGTATGTCTCTAGGCGTGCCATATGGGAGACCTTATACTGGCCCTCCCAGTTCAAGGCCAGTATGCAATTCTTGGTGGGGTCGAAAATGGCAAGCTTCCGTAGTACGAGGTCACCATTCTTGATGTCGATCGGACGGACTCTCTTGTTGTAAAATCTTTCAGTCCACTGTTGATAGATATTTCTTCTCATGGCAGGTTTTTTACGAATCTCATCGATTAGGTCCAAATTGGCCCTGAGATTGTTCGGGTTCGATTCTTCGTTGAAACCCATGATCCTAGGTGAAAAAAGCCCAATTTCTAGGGGGCTGACAGCCTCTGTCCCATATGTAAGGTTGAATAAGGACTCGCCCGTAGGGATCCTTTTGGTTGTTCGATATGACCAAAGGACGCTGGGTAATTCGTCGACCCAAAACTCCTTGGAAGATTTGTCCAACCGTTTTTGAGGCATTGAAGAATTAGGTGGTTGGCATTTTCAGTTTGGCCGTTCGATTGAGGGTGTGATATTAATGAGAACTGCTGTTGTACTCCGAGGTCTTCTCAGAACTTTCGAAATTCTTGTCGGCGAATTGAGTTCCGTTATCGGTAATGAGTATGCATGGGATCTCGAACCCAAAAATGGTGTTTCCAAAAGAATTGTTTGGCTTGATGCTCGGTTATTGTGGCCAAGTGTTCTACCTCGACATACTTAGTGAAGTAGTCGATGGACACAACGAGGAAGCGCCTTTGGCCGTTGCTTGCGGGAAGGGCCGACTCGATCCATCCCCCATATGGCAAAAGAGGCCTGACTGGCAAGCGACTTGAGCTCGGCTTGTGGTGTGCGCCTGGTCAAAGAAAATCTCTGGTAGGGGCTGCATTTTTTCACCAGATTATAGGCGTCGTGCAGTATGGTCGGCCAATTGTACCCGTGGTTGAGTACTTTCCTCGCAAGCGACCAGCTGCCCATTCGGGACCGTCCAATTCCCTCACGCAACTCCTCCAGCACATACTTGACTTTATCGGGACTCAGACATTAGAGGTATGGTCTTACATACACTTTAGTGTATGAGCGCTTGAAGAGTACATCATAAATAAAGGTGAATCTCACCGATCAGACTTTTATCTTTATGGCTTTGGCCAGGTCTTGTGAGAGTTCGCCATCTGTTAAAGAACTTTCAGATGGGATCCATCCAGGTTTCCGCATGTATGCCCGAGTTGACGCAAAGGACCACGAGGTTCTCGATGCTAGGCTTGAGGATGACCTCGACTAGAACAATGTGATCTAGACCCTTGAAGGACAACAAGGAGAGCTTGACAAGGCATCGACATGGATATTTTGTTCTCTCGGAATACGTTCGACAGCGGTGCCCTCGAAAACTGTTAAGAGCTGTCTGACACTCGCCAAGTATTGGATGATTCAAGAGTCACGGGCTTCATAATCCTCGGAGATCTGGTTGACCACGAGCTGAGAGTCACTAAAGGTCCTCACTCGTCTTGCCCCTGCTTTGTGGGCTAGCATGAGCCCGGTGATCATCACTTCGTATTCCTGCCTCGTTGTTCGAGATATAAAAGTTGAGGCATATGGAATACTGAAGGACGAAGTTGTCCGGACCTCTGAGTATGACGCCATCTCCACTTCCACCCTCGCAGGATAATCCATCGACTTAAATCTCCCAAATTGGTTCATCCTCTCGAATTTCAGGTGCTTCGGGGATGGTACATCATGTAATGAATTCTGGGAGGGCTTGACCTTTGATGACCAGGCAGGGTTGGTAGCTGATGTTATATTGGCTCAGCTCAATTAACCACTTGATCAATCTTTCGGATTTTTTTGGTTTGCTGATGACTAGTTTCAAAGGCTGATCTGTCAGGACTTGGATGAAGTGGGTCTGAAAGTATGGTCGGAGTTTTCGAGCGGCCATCCCCAATGCGTAGGCAACCTTTTACATTCTGGTGTATTGAAGCTCAGTGTCATCCAGGACTTTGCTGACATAATCGATGAACTTCTGGACCCCGTTTTCCTCCCCTGACACATACTGTGCTAAGTGCGTACTCCGAGGCCGCTAGTAAGAGAAAGTCGGGCTCGCCCTGGTCTGGTTTACTAAGGAGCGGGGGGTTGTCCAGGTAGGATTTCAACTGGTCGAAAGCTTGCTGTTGGGGTTCTCCCCACTCAAAGCTTTTCGCCTTCCAGAGGGCTTTGAAGAATGGGAGCAAATTTTCTCCAGACTTTGAGAGAAAACGGCCGATGGTCGCCAGTCAAACCGTAAGCCATTGGTATTATTTGACATTTTTAGGAGGGGCCATGTCCAGTATGGCCTGAATCTTTTCGGGGATTTACCTCAATGCCATGCTAGCCGACCACGAATCCGAGAAATTGCTCCGAGGTGACGCCGAAGGCACATATGAAAGAGTTGAGTCTCATATTGTGGGATTGTTGGACCCCGAAAGCCTCCTCGAGATCCATTACGTTATATTTTCCTTTGTGACTTTTGACGAGCATATCGTCGGCATATACCTCCATGTTCTGGCCTAACTTTTGTTTAACGACCCGATAGATGAGCCTTTGGTACGTGGCATCGGCTTTGTTCAGCTCGAAGGGCATGGCCCGGTAGTAGTAGAGGCCTAGGTCGGTTACAAAGGCGATCTTGGGGATGTCCTGAGAGAACATTCTGATCTGGTTATAGCCCGAAAAGGCATCCATGAAGCTTACTAGCTCGTGACCAAATGTTACATCTATTAGGGCATTGATGCTCAGGAGGGGAAACGGATCTCTAGGACATGCTTTGTTGAGGCCTGTGAAGTCTATACCGATCCTCCACTTTTCTTTTGATTTCTTCACCATCACAACGTTAGTTAACCACTCTTACTAGTTGACCTCCTGTATGAACCGAGTCGAGAATAGCTTGTCCACTTCTTCCTTTATCGCCTTTTTTCCTATCAGGAGCAAACTTATGTCGCTTCTGCTGTACTGGTCTCGATTCTGGGTGGACGCTTAGCTTGTGCATGATGAGGTCCTCTGAAATCCCTGACATATCTGAGGGCGTCCATGCGAAGAGGTCGACATTCCGACATATGATGTCGATAATGGTCAGCTTTAAGTCTGGAGTGAGAGACTGACTCATTCAAAACCATTTAGATTTTCCTACGTAGAGAAGGGGACCTCCTCCAACTTTTCGACGTGCTCCGATCCCAACGAACTCCTGTCAGACGGAAGCTCGACTGCGTCAAGGGGGAAAACTCCTTCCCCTACCGTGGCCATATAGCATGAATGAGCAGATTCTTGATTGCCTCTGACCATGCCAACCCCATGGTTGGTAGATAGATTCATCTTCAAGTGATAGGTAGAGGGCACTGCCTGGAGAGAACAAAGGCTGGGCTTGTCGAGGATAGCATTATAAGCGGCCTGGACATTGACTACCATGAAATCCATGGCCTTTGTTCAAATGGTTGGGGCCATTCCGGCTGTGACATTCAACATGACGATTCCCTCAGTTTGGACACGAACACTCGAGAACTCGTGGATCGTGTACCAGGCCGGCTTCAGCCTCTCGCGAGAGAGTTTGGTCTTTTCGAATGCCACCAGGAACATGATGTTGACTGATATATCGCTATCAACGAGGATGAGGCAGACCTCGTGATTGGTCATATCGAGACTAATTACCAGGGCATCACAATGAGGTAATTGGATGCCTTCTAGGTATTCATTAGAGAATGAGACTGCCGGTCCTTGATCCTTGGGGGGAAGATAGTTATGGACTGATTTAACCTCCTGTACAAAGGCTTTGCGGGAGCTGTTCAACTTTCCCCCCATAGGTCCACGTGGACATAGTGAAAAATGGCCGCCCCAGCGGCTCTTTCAGTTCGCCTCTGGACGTCTATTGGCTGTTCGAGGAGGAGGCGAAGCCCTCGGGTTAGTTCAAGTTAACTCCCTTAGGTACCCCCTTTGGATGAGGGCCTCAATCTCGTCTTTGAGGGCCTGAAAATTATTAGTCTCGTTCCCGTGGTCCCAATGAAATCAACAGTAGAATCTCCAGTCCCTCTTCTTGTTGTTGTTGGATCGGGGGGGGGGGGGGGGGGTGGACGATCCCCTTATCCTCATTTTTCATGAGGATAGCTGGCACACTCTGAGTAAGCAGAGTGAACCTTTCAAAGCGGGGGACAAGATGTGGTCGTCTCTGACCGAATGCATCTTTCTGAGCCTTCTTCGCAGGTTCAGAATCATTGACCTTTCTCTTCGCTTTGGCTGATATTTTTTCAGACCTTCAGGTGCAGAGTCTCCTCGGCCCGAATGTACTTTTCAACCCTGTTGAGGATGTCGGAAAAATCAATAGGTGACTTCTTCGCCAAAGAGGCATTCAGCTGGCTTTGGCAAACATTGTGCCTGAAAGTTGTGGACGAGAGGCCAGCATCGAGAGAAGAGACCGCCCTAGCCTTGACGGTGAACCTTCATACAAAGTGCTAAAAGGACACTTCTTACTTTTGTCTGAGGTGCAGAATAGATGCGCTCGTCTTCTCGAACTTGCGATTGGCCACGAAGTGAGCAAGGAAGCTTGCATCGAGCTGGTGGAATGAGAAAATCGAGCGGGGCAAGCTTTGAGAACCATTTCCGTGTCGGGCCTCGCAGAATGGCTAGAAATGTACGACAGAGGAGAGGATTCGGGATGTTGTGAATCATTATGATGGTTTTGAACCCTTCCATGTGATCAACAGGATCATTTTCTCCATCGTACGTCTCGAACTGAGGCAGTTTGAAATTCCTCAGGATCAGAGTGTCGATGATTCGTGTGGAGAACGGGGGTCGGGTAGGCTGATACCCTCGATTAGATTGTCCTCCACCATCGCCGATTCGGGAGAGGCGGTCCCCCATCTCTTGGAGGTGCTTAAGGATGGCGTCATCCCGCTTCGCCGACTGGGTCGAACCGTAAGACTCACTACCCTTGACTTCCTCCTCCAAAAGAGGGTTGTTGTTTTGGCGCTCGGTTCTGGGACCACTTCGGGGTCTTGGAGGCCCTCGTTCCTGAACTTCTGAACTCGGCTTTTGTGACTGAGACCTCTTCAGCTCGACTGTTCGGGGGTGGACGATCTCTCCCTGGGATGGGTGAATGCTAGGGGTCAGAGCCAGGTTGGAGGGGGCAGGTTCACTCCTCCATCGGTTAAGGTAGTGCTGGAGGTCATTCATAATCTACCGATTATTGATGATGTTTCGAAGGTCATTGGCTGGCGGGCGCTCAGGTTGCCTTGTGCTCGAACCCGGTCTTGACGGACTCTCAGCTTGCTGCCTTCGAGACCCCTATGTGTCATGCCGTGGATGTTTTCTTGGCTTTGGGTGCCATGAAAGGGGATAGTATTGGAACGAGATCGGAGTCTAAACCTGGATCTGCCTGTTTTCCCATAGACTGCGCCAATCTGATGCCACTGGTTTAGTGGTGAGAGAAACATATGTGAGTTCTTGTTATTTATAGAGGGAGAGACAGATCTCAGCTGCAGATCTGGATCTGAGATGATGGTTTTGTGAGGAGCATGAGATGTGGTGTTTCTAGTTGCCGGCCACCTCAAACACCTGTAAATTGCCTAGAAACACCGGGAGAGATTCATCCGACAGGCCCTCTGACGATCTAGTCAGTCACTTGAGGAAATGAAAACTAGGGTTTAAGAGGCTAAAATGACATTACCATGTAAAAGAGGAAGAGACATGGTATTTATAGACAGAGAGAGGGAATCCTAACCCTAATGGACTTGGTTAACCCTCTTATGTGGGTCTGTTTGGGGTGTTGAAATAGCAGAAGGCCCATAGGGCCTACAGACCTGATTGATAGGTATTTGCGGATCTTGAGGAGATCAGACGGTTCAGATTGGGCTGAATTTTTACCAACATGTATATTAATTGTTTTTTTTTGTTGCAAACAAAATTCGAACTTCTTACCTCATGCTCACAAGTGAAGAAGTTTACTAAGACCATCCACAGTTGTGTAGCAAAAAATGGCAAAATAGAATTTGCAATTTTGATCGTTTCGTAAAATGCTAAAATATAGCAAATTCGAAGAAAAATGTAATGGACGAAACATAATTTTTCGTCCATCTAAATTTGTGTGATTTTTTTAATGGTTTTCCAGTTTTTTAATATTTTTTTAATATAAAAATTAGTGGAACTTGCCCACTTAATTAACTATTTAATTGATTAATTAGCTAACTAAACTATATTATTTAACTAATTAACTAACTAAACACCTAACTAACATATCATTATTTTTAAAAATCGAGATTTTCTAGTCCGGGAATATTTTTTTAAAAAAACTTCACAATTTTATTTGGCAAAACATCTTGTTTCGTCTGATGCTTTAAAAATAATAATAAACTAATATGAACGAAACATGATGCTTTGTCCTATATAATATGCATATTTCTAAAATTTATTCTCAAATATAGCAATTTACTTTATAAAAAAAGGCAAATAACTGTATCGTATTCTTTGCTAAAAAATGGTTAAAAAGGCAATATAGTAAATGAGTGCAGATTGTCACAGACAAATTCTTTCGGAAGCATCCAGGCTGTTCAAGAGGAGTCCGGAACACTCCGGAATGCCCCAGAAGGATCAAGAACGTCCTAGAGTTCTCTAGGACAAGGTGGCATATTCTAGAGCAAACTAGAACCTTTGGAAGAGTGTACCTAGTTATAGAGTATTGTAGAACTCTCTAGAGAACTCTTATACATAGTAGAACTCTTGTATTCTATAGCCTTCCCTTGAGGAGGTGAAAAGTCATGCTAGCACTATAAATAGGGAGGAGCCTCATTTGCTCCACTCATCCAAGAAAAAACAATCCAAGCCACTCTTGTAAAGTTCTCTAGAAGAATAAATTCTCTTCCATCTTACTTTGCTTACTTCTCTTCAATCCTCTGCCTTCTTAACCGTCAGTTTGTTTGACTTAGCCCTCGATCTAAGGAGTAAGCTAGGTGGCACACGGTCTGACTTGAGGAAAAGAAGTCATCCCGTGACACGTAGTATCAGAGCCAAGTTTTCGTTTGACAGAGATTATGGCTGGACACGAGGGAAACGTGAGCGATGTCACCACCAACATGGAGGTAGTTGGTAATAGGGGAAGAGCGGAGACAAATAACAAGAAGAACAAGAACAAGAACGCAAGTGAGCAATTGATGGATGTTTTGGCCAGCTTCGATTCGAGATTGACTAAGGTGGAGATTTCCATGGGGGAGTCCATTGAAAGGATGGATACCATGGACGACACCGTGGACAATGTCAGAGAAGATGTTGGTGGCCTAATGGAGGAGATCCTTGGTGTCCTCAACACCCTAAGGGCCGAGTTCAAGGTGCAGATGGCGCAGATAGCGCAGCTTCAAGAGGCGTTCAACACCCAAGGAGAGGAGGTGAAGTTGTGCAAGGCAGCAATAGTAGGTGAGACTGTTGCAAGGGAGATGCCACACACTAAGGCACCGGAACCCTTGAAGTATGGGGGTAAGTGTGATCCCAAAGAACTTAAAGAATTCTTTTGGTCCCTAGAATGCTACTTCAATGTTGTAGGTGTTAAGGACGATCAATCCAAAGTGGATACGGCCATTCTTTACTTGAAAGAAAATGCAGCATTATGGTGGAGAAGGAAGCATGGTGACATAGCCAAGGGGCTATACACAGTGGATACTTGGGATGAGTTCAAATAAAAACTCAAGAGGCAATTTTGCCCCTAAAATGCCAAAGATGCAGCTATGAAAAGGCTACGTAAGCTGAGGCATACCGGGAGTATCAAGGAGTATGTTGCCGAATTCACATCCTTGATGCTAGAGTTACCAGATCTGATGGAGGAAGACAAGCTTTTCTACTTCTTGGATGGACTACAATCTTGGTCCAACTTAGAACACAAGAGGAGGAACGTCCAAGACGTCGAAGAAGCTGTAGCCGTGGCGGAGGATCTTGTGGAGTTCAAGAAAGACTTCGGCGGCAACAAGAAGAAGAGTGTGGGAGACAAGCCCCACAAGTTTGTGAAACAAGATAAGAAGTATAACAAGCCGTTCAAAAGAGACAAGCCCAATAAGGGAGGAAGCAAGAAGAAGGAGCCGGAATATTACTTGTGCAGCAGACCGTACTATATTCGAGACTGCCCGAAACGGAAGGCCCTTAATGCTATGGCTTGTCAAGAGAAAGAGGAAACACACGTTAGTTCCATGCGTCTTCTTAACTCTCTTAAGGCCAAGGATGAGACGGTGAAGGTGTCCAAGGAAACGAGACCAAGGTCGGTGGTCTCATGTTCGTGGAGGCCAAGGTGAATGGAGAATCCACCAAGGCATTAGTGGATACAGGTGCATCTCATAACTTCATTGCTGAAGAAGAGGCTGCTAAATTGGGAATCAAGTACGCCAAGGAGTTGGGATGGGTGAAGGCCGTCAACTCATCATCTCAACCCATCCTTGGAGTAGCTCGTGGAGTACCTATCCAGCTTAGATGATGGAAAGGCACTATTGACTTGACGGTTGTACCTATGGATGACCATCGCATGATTTTGGGCATGGAGTTTATGGACAAGGTACGTCCCTTATCATTTGAGAAAGACTCAACCATGTGAATTACAAAGGGATCTACTATCCACATAGTACCTTTAGAGAAAGAGAAGACCGAGTCAAGAACGTTATCTGCCATGAAACTCAAAAGGGGTCTCAAGAAGGGGAAACAACTTATTTAGCTGTCTTGAAGGAGGCAGATGTTCCAACAGAGACGGGTGTGTCGACCAGACTGAAGGAAGTATTGGTAGAGTTCAAGGATGTGATGCCACCGGAGTTGCCGAAGAAGTTACCTCCGAGACGGGAAGTGGATCACGTGATAGAGCTTGAACTGGGTGCAAGACCCCCAGCCATGGGACCTTACCAGATGGCTTTACCCGAATTGGAAGAATTGAGGAAGCAGTTAAAGGAGTTGCTCGATGCTGGACTCATTAGGCCCTCCAAATCTCCGTATGGTGCCCCGGTGTTATTCCAAAACAAGCATGATGGAAGTCTACGGATGTGTATAGACTACCGGGCACTCAACAAAATTACGGTGAAGAACAAGTATCATATACTGTTGGTTGCCGATCTATTCGACCGACTTGGTAAGGCGCATTAGTTTTCAAAGTTGGATTTGAGGTCGGGCTATTGGCATGTACACATAGCCAAAGGGAATGAAGCTAAGACGACTTGTGTGACAAGGTATGGTTCGTTTGAGTTCTTGGTGATGCCCTTTGGTCTAATCAATGCACCTGCGACATTCTACACCCTCATGAATAATATCTTCCATCCGTTCTAGGACAAGTTTGTGGTGGTATACCTGGATGACATCGTGGTATATTCGGACACGTTGGAGGAGCATGTTGAGCACCTACGACAAGTCTTCCAAGTACTAAGGGAGAACGAACTCTATGTCAAGCCAGAGAAGTGCTCCATTGCCCAGTAGAATGTGATATTCTTGGGGCACAAGGTAACCGGTGAGAAGATTTATATGGATAAATCCAAGGTGCAGGCCATTGCGGAGTGGGAACCGTCCAAGAACGTGACTGAGCTACGGTCTTTCTTAGGCCTTGTGAATTATTATGAATTATTACAGGCGGTTCATTCTTGGATACTCGGCTAGAGCCACACCACTCACCAACCTAGTCAAGAAGAAAGTTGTTTGGGAATGGATGGATGACTGCCGAGCAGCCTTTGAAGATTTAAAGAAGGCCATCACGGAGGAACCAGTTCTGAGGCTGCCAGATTACTCGGAGCCGTTCGAGGTACACACTGATGCATTCGACTTTGCGATAGGAGGGGTACTCATGCAGGAAGATCACCCAGTGGCCTATGAGAGTTGGAAGTTAAACGAGACGGAACGGAGGTACCCGGTGCACGACAAGGAGATGATGGCTATTATCCATTGTCTTCGGTTATGGAGGCATTACTTGTTGGGGAGCCGGTTTATAATCAAGATCGACAATGTGGCTACAAGCTACTTCCAAAATCAGAAGAAGCTAAGCTCCAAACAAGCACGTTGGCAAGACTTTTTGGCCGAGTTTAACTATGTGATGGAGTATAAGCCGGGTAAGACCAACACGGTAGCCGATGCATTAAGTCGCAAGGTAGAGCTCGCGGCCATCACCCAAGTTGAGTGTGACCTTGCCAAACGTATCAAGGAGGGATTGAGTCATGACCCCTTAGCCATTAATGTGGTGATATGGCTAAGGAGGGCAAGACACGCAGATTTTGGATAGAGGACGGACTTCTCCTCACAGTTGGTGATCGTCTCTATGTTACCAAGTGGGACAACTTGAGAAGAGAAGTCTTGAAAGAATGCCATGATTCAAGGTGGGTTGGACATCCAGGCACGCATCGTACATGGGCATTACTGGAGCGGCCCTATTATTGGCCTAGCAAGAGAGACGATGTGAAAGCTTATATGAAGACTTGTCTTATATGCCAACAAGACAAGGTGGAGCAAGATAAGCCAGTTGGGTTGTTGGAACCACTACCTGTACCGGAGCTTCCATGGGAAAGTATATCCATGGACTTCATCTCAGCGTTGCCTTTGTCGGAGGGATGCAGTTCCATAATGGTTGTAGTGGATCGATTCTCTAAGTATGGTACCTTTATCCCAGCCCCGAGAGATTGCACGGCCGAGGAAGCGGGAAGGTTATTCTTCAAACATGTGGCGAAGTATTGGGGACTTCCTCGGACCATCATAAGTGATCGAGATCCGCGCTTCACGGGTAAGTTTTGGAGAGAACTATTCCAGTTGATGGGCTTAGATCTCCACTTCTCAACAAGTTTTCATCCTCAAACCGATGGTCAGACCGAGAGGGTGAACCACCTGTTAGAGATATACTTTCGGTACTATGTGAGTGCCAACCAGCGGGATTGGGCTAAGTTGCTCGATGTGGCCCAGTTTTCGTATAACCTGCAGAAGAGCGAGGCTACGGGAAGGAATCACTTTGAACTAGTAACCGGACAGCAACCGATGACACCTCAAGAGCTAGCAAAGTGGTACACTGGTTCAAGCCCGTCAGCCTACAAGTTTGCCAAAGGGTGGAATGAAGAGATAGACATTGCCCGAAGCTACTTGACCAAGACGGCCAAATGGATGAAGAAATGTGCTGATGTGAAAAGGCAGCCGAGGGAATTCATTATAGGTGACGAGGTGATGGTGAAGTTACTCCAAAAGATATTCAAGTCTACGCACCATGTTCACAAAGGCTTGACACGAAGATATGAGGGACCGTACCAAGTAGTGGAGAAGGTTGGCACGAAATCCTACAAAGTAGCTTTGCCGCCGCACCTGAAGATCCACCCAGTTTTCTATGTTAGCCTTCTCAGACCTTATAGTAGGGACGAGGAGGACCCAACGAGGAACGAATCTCATCGAGCCCCACCAGCAAATGTGGTTTCATATGATAAGGGAGTCGATGAGATCTTAGCCGACCGAGTTGTTCGCAAGAGGAGCACACCTAACTGGACCGAGTACTATGTGCGCTGGAAGGATCAACCCGAGAGCGAGTCTAGTTGGGAACGAGAACAAGACTTATGGCAGTTCTGTGACAAGATCGAAGAATTCAAGTCTAAGGCTTGACGAGGACACCAAGAACTTAGGCGGGGGAGGATGTCACGAACAAATTCTAGAAGTTTTTGGAAGCATCCAGGCTGTTCAAGAGGAGTCCGGAATACTTCGGAATGCCCCGGAAGGATCAAGAACGTCCTAGAGTTCTCTAGGACAAGGTGACACATTCTAGAGCAAACTAGAACCTTTTGAAAGAGTGTACCTAGTTATAGAGTATTGTAGAACTCTCTAGAGAACTCTTGTATTCTAGAGCCTTCTCTTGAGGAGGTAAAAGGTCATGCTAGCACTATAAATAGGAAGGAGCCTCCTCATTTGCTCCACTCATCCAAGAAAAAGCAATCCAAGCCACTCTTGTAAAGTTCTCTAGAAGGATAAATTCTCTTCCATCTTACTTTGCTCACTTCTCTTCAATGCTCTGTCTTCTTAACCCTCAGTTTGCCTGACTTAGCCCTCAATCTAAGGAGTAAGTTAGGTGGCATACGATCTGACTTGAGAAAAAGAAGTCATCCCGCAACATGATGCTCTAATAGGCTACTTTGACTCTTGCAAGATAATCCTTATTTATTGAATGCTTATTCGAAGCCTAAAGTTTCTGCATTGTAACACCAGAAAGTCTTATTTAATGGCTCTTTAACTCTATGATGTCCGACTCTGTTTGGGTATAGCAATCCTTGATTTCAGTTTCTTAAGCGGATACAGTATTAGTACAGCTAACTAAATGGTTTGTCGCACATAAAGCAAACAAATTATATATCAAGCTATCAACCTCAATTATCAACCTCAATTCGATATGAGATGAGAGTAGAGCAGCTAGAGATGTTTCGCTTGATTTAATAAAAGTTGGCTCTGACCAGTTTACTATTGATATCTTAGACCATTCACTATCATTTTCTAAAAATACATAATATATATAATTTAGTAAAAAAACGCCCATTATTGTTGGCTAAATATATATTTATAGGAATAAAAATAAACAGTAGATCGCTAAATTTAGCAATTGATTTTCGCAGGTGATAAATATAGGTGACGGATGATCATGTTCCATTTTTTTAAATTTTTTTTTTATTAGAGATCATCCATCCACCAAATTTTTAGAATTTTTTTCCCTAAATATTATGAAATTGCCACTAAAATATTTCGAGATTGCAATTTAGAAAAATAAAAAAATCGAAAAATCTCGGACGGATGATCTTCATCCGTCCGATAACTTCTCATTTTGGACTACCCCAAATATTACTAAAATGTTATTCTTTAATAACAAAAATGCCATTAAAAAAGAGGGGAGGGGGTGATTATCATCGATCTTATTCTTTTATTTGTTTGAGGATTGCTAAATTTAGCAACGACGGTAACAATGCTTCCCATTCTTTTCTATTTCTATTGCTAAATATGCATATTTGTTTAGCAAACAATATTGCTGCTCTTATGGAAGCAGCACTTTAGCAGTTCAACCTCCAGCTTAAAAAATACTTTATTTGTTGGCCACGAAGACAGAAGACAAAACGGCGAAATCATAGCTATATCCTATTTGTTTATGTTAATTATAATTCTAAACGGTAGATGTACTCGTTCCACTTTGATTGTCAAATACTTTTCGAATCCCACTTTTATCAGGTCACAACTTATTATTAACCGCGCTATGCGTTTATCTTGATACAGTAGCCCATTATCATTTACCATCACTAGTATATCACTAGTATATTTCACATGTGATGCACGTCGTGATAAAGAGTTAGAATTGTACATGCAATACACGTAAGTTGGTAGTAATTATCATGTGCAATAAATGTGTTAATTTTTTCATAAATTTGTGGTTTTGCATCTTTACATTGACTTAGTAACTTTAATTTTACAAAGTGATACCTTCTGTGAAAGATATAATTTTTCATTTGATTACTTCTGATCTCCAATCCTTAAAATTATTAAATCTTTTCTTATCTAATTGTCTAATTTGATCTTTTAATTTGATTTCTATTTGTCTCGTAAGGATAAAATCATAGTTAACTTAGTGATATCTAACATATGGATAAATATAAAATAAAGTCCAAATTATTAGGGGTATATACAAAAATACACATTTGTGAGGGGTATATATGATATTTTCATATTTGTTATGGGTATACATATAAAAAACTCTCTAAAAAAAGAAAGAGTTGAAAGCTACAGTACACGTGCAATCTATGTGTTTGTATTGTTACAAAAAATTAATAAAAAATGTTTATTGGTTTACAACTCTCCCATTAGATATGTTAGATTAGATGACCGATGATCCTACAGGGCCGGGGGACCAATATAGGATTTTAATTTTGCTGTCTCCACCTAAACTTTTGAGTGTGAGCATTTGTCTGGTGGGCAGCGTGGGTTGTGAGGAGGGAAATAGCCACTGTGTGGGCCTCCTCTCTCTCATATGGAATATTTGGGTGTGTCACGTGGTGGTTCCATTCCATTAAGATGACGAAGGGGTATTCCCAAATGACCCACTTTTGAAAGTATATACCAAACTTGCTAACTTGCAAAACTATTTACCAAATTGACCTATATCTCACATAGTGGGTTTAGTTCAACTGACCTCGCGCTAGTAGCATTGGTATCGGGTCGGATCGGATCCTTCACTATCCTGATCCGGACCCGGTTCCCTACGGATCCAAAAATTAGACCCAGACCTGTGAGAACCGGGTCCGATTTCGGGTCCTATTAAAATATTCCTACCCGTTCGGGTAGGAGCGGGAGTGTGAGCGGCGAGTAGAGGATTTAGAATAGAGGAAAAAAGAAAAAGACATGAATTTAGAGTTTGGAAGAGAAAGATTTAGAATTGAGGAGGAAGGAGGGGAGGGATGAGGATAGAATATTTATTTTTATGTTGGTTTTTTTGGTTTTTTAAACGGGTCCGGATCCGGGTAGGGTCTCTTTTGAGCGGACCCGGACCCGGATCCGAAAATACAACACGTCTCATTTTAGGACCTGGACCTGAACCTGGATAAGCTGGGTCGGTTCCGGTCCAATGCCGGGTCTGGGTTGGATCCGAATTTCGGGTATTTATACCAATGCTACGCGCGAGTGCAGGTCTATACATTTCAGGTAAAAATTATATGTTTAAAATTTTCCTAGAAAAATGAGTACAACTATACTCTCTATCTGAGATAACGAGATCAGTTGAACTAGACTCGGAATCTGAGTTAGCAAGTGTAGTTATAGACATTTCAGATAGAAATTGCATCTTCAAAATTTCTCTGAAAAAATAAGTACAACTGCACTCGCTATCTGAGATTGCGAGTTCATTCGAACTAGACTCGCTATTTGAGATATCGAGTGTAGTTGTATACATTTCATGTAGGGATGGCAAGTGGGCCAGGTCAACCGCCGACCCACCCGGTTAACCCGACCCGTGTAAGTGCAGTGCGGGTTCGGGTCGAACCCGTGAACAGTAGCGGGTCCGGGTCGCCTAAATACCGAATCGAACCCATCTAACTCGGCCTGCGAACTTGTTAAAAATTACCCAACCCGTCCGCCAACCCGCGGGTTACGAACCGTTCGGGTTAAACGTTCGATCCGCCACGGGCCGACCATTGACCCACGGGTCAGCGGGCCGTTGGGCTGGCACTGTTCACCAGAGAGCATACAAACGGCTCTTAGAGCCGTTTGGCTGTTTTTTTGGGGTATTTTTTAGCCTATAAATAACCCTCAAAGCCCCATCAAAAAACCACACCTTACTCTTTTACTCTCTCTACTATTATTACTCGATTCTAAGCAATTTGTGAACAACTGAAGTATTGAATAAACAAGTGTTCAAGGCATAAACATGATCAAATTCCGATCGTATCGAAATCAAAATTCAACGTCTTCAACTCTCGTCCAACTCCAAGTGATCAAGTCTTCAACTCTCCTACAAGCTCTCCCCAACTTCACTCTTTCAATCTTATTATTATTATTACGATTTTTAATGTTTATTATTATTATTACGATTTTTAATGTTTATTATTATTATTATTATTATTATTATTATTATTATATTAAGTTTAAAAAAAAAACCTATCTAAACAGGCCAACCCGCGAACCGACCCGACCCGACCCGGATTGGACCCGAATGGGTTCACGGGTTGGGCGGGTCGCCATAGCCACTTTTCGACCCGGCCCGGTTAAGTCACCAACCCGGTCTGTTCGACCCGAATGCCAACCCTAATTTCATGTTCAAAATTTCTCTGAAAAAATGAGTAATAAACTCGCTATCTCAGATAGCGAGTGTAGTTGTACACATTTAATGTAGAAATTACATGTTCAAAATTTCTTTAAGTGTTGGAGAAAACCATAGAACTACACCCGTTGTTTAGATCAATTTGGTAAATAGTTTTGAAAGTGGGTCAGTTTGGTAGAACTTTCAAAAAGTGGGTCAGTTTGGAAAAAAAATTGTACAAAGTGGGGAGAGGTAGGCTAGGTTATGTTATGGGGTTGTGACCGTCTCTCTCTCTCTCTCTCTCTCTCTCTATATATATATATATATGGGTAAAAGGGATATGAGCAACTTGCTCATTTAGTAAATGAGCAATTGATTATGTGGCATGCATGTGATTCATTGGACAACTAACCCTTTTAAGGATTTTCCAATCACATGTATGCCACATCATCAATTGTTTATTTACTAAATGAGCAAGTTGCTCATACCCCTTTATCCCTATATATATTAGGTTATGTTATGGGGTTGTGTGTGTGTGTGTGTGTGTGTGTGTGTGTGTGTGTGTGTGTGTGTGTGTGTGTGTGTGTGTATATATATATATATATATATATATATATATATATATATATATATATATATAAACATACACACACACTAGTGATATGGTCCAGATGATGTGGCCCCTCCTGGGACACCGGATCCCCTTAAAAATCGTGCATATATATATATATATATATATATATATATATATATATATATATATATATATATAAACATACACACACACTAGTGATATGGTCCAGATGATGTGGCCCCTCCTGGGACACCGGATCCCCTTAAAAATCGTGCTTCTGTGATCATCCGATCAATCCTGAGCCATATGGGCTTCTGTCACGTTAGGCCAACGAGCAAACGGGTCTGACCTGGTCCAACAGGGTCCCAGACTGGTTTTTCCTGCCTATAAATACCAGACCCCCTCCACTCTTCTGCAGGTAATCAAACTTTCTCCCCCTGAACCCTACCTATAGTTGTTTTTCCACTGACTGATTAGATCGTCGGAGGGCCTGTTGTCAGGACTTCTCTCGGTGTTTCTAGGCAGTGTGCAGGTACCCAGGACCGAGCCGAGCCTCTTCATCCGAGCCGAGCTGCTGGACCCGAGCCGAGCACCCGGTCCCCACCTCACTCCTGCTACTCCCGAGCCGGTCCCCCAGTCGAGGGTCGAACCAGAGCCAGTACCGTAACTTCCACTATACAAACTATAAGAACTCAAACCTGTTTTAGCCACACCCTAAAAACAAACTGCATCAGGTTGGCGCCGTCTGTGGGAATACTCGGTTCTGACTTCAGTCCGATCTCAGCCAGGGACGTCATCCTGAAATCTGAGTCCTTACATGGCACCCAAGGGCAGAAGAGCTGTCACCTCTGGACGTCATCCAGACGCTCCTCCCCAGAATAGCCGTGCTGAAGACCACAAATCCAACCATCCGAGGATCGACGGCGAACCCATGGTCAGACCGGGCGCTTCTCGCTCGGTTGCGATCGACCTACGTCGCGTTATCGAGACCCGACAAGCCAGCCGAACCAGGGGAGGGGCCGCTTCCAACTCGGTGCCGAACCATCCCAGGCACCTCGAGAGTGGGAGCCAGAGCTCAGTCAAACGGCCCGGAAACGACCACTCTAGCGTGACCCAGCCGAGCAAGCTCCAGTCACACGAGCTGAGTTCCAAAACTTTCGGAACGAGGTCCTAGAGACCATCTTAGGGGCCGAGCGAACCAAGACCCTCCACCGCTCTTACATACGGTCGAGTGCCGGGGGCAGTGATCCTCGCGGCTCCACTCGCCCACCAGATCAGGAAGTCGCCGTCCTCTGACGCTTGCAGGAAATGGAGAATCGCCTCGCCCAGTTTAGCGAAGGTGGTCCAATGCCAGCTCAAGGTGATAGGCCGACTCGACCGCCTTTCTCTACTCCTATCTTAGAAGCTGAGATTCCCCAAAATTTTTGGCTTCCCCAGTTCGAGACCTATGGCGGCGAGGGTGATCCTGCTGATCACATGAAGGGGTTCAAGATCCTCATGATGATTCACAGCGCTTCGGATCCCCTCCTGTGCCGCGCCTTTCCGGCCACCCTTCGGGACCCTGCACGGGAATGGTTCTCTAGGCTCATCCCCGGTTCGATCTTCTCATTCGACCAGTTGGAGGCCAACTTTTTAGCCCATTTTGTAACCAGCAGGAAGGCCGAGAGAACGAGCGCATCATTGCTGGACTTCCGACAGAAGGAAGGAGTGTCACTTCGTGAGTTCGTCCGGAGGTTCACCGCCGAGGTAATGTCTGTCTCCTCCCTAGACGCCGAGGTCACCTCGGCGACGTTCCGACACAATGTCCGATACGGACAGCTGAAAGCTTCCTTGGCCAAGAAGCCTCCTCTAGACTTCCCCGACCTGCTCAACCGGGTCGAGAAGTACATTCGGGTGGAGGAGGCCCTAAACCCGGAAGGCACCAAAGAGGTCGCTGGGAAGGGGAAGCACAAGGCCGATAAGGCCGAGCCCATTCAGAAGGTTCCGAAAGACGGGACCGGCATAAAGAGGGTCCATCCGGTCGCTCGCTTCGAGAGGTATACACCACTGACACAAAATATGTCGACCATCCTTCTAGAGATCGAGGATAAGGACCACATCCGACTACCCCCTCGACCAACCAGCAACAAGAAGCGAGATCAACGGTTCTACTGCCACTTCCACTGGGACAACGGGCACGAAACCGACAACTATCGGGCCCTCAGAGGATGAAATCGAGGCCCTCATCCAACGAGGGTACCTTCGAGAATTCACCCGGGAAAGCCCAAGGGACCGAAGGGATACGAGGAACTGAAGGCCTTCGCCTCCTCCTCGCACACCCAAACGATGTCCAGGGCAGGACCCAGAGCCCGAGGAGACCGGAGGCTAAGCGATCCTACACTGCATCCATAGGGGGCCTATGGGAGGGGAATCCAATACTTCTCGCAAGGCATTCGTCCTAGAGGTGAACGCTGTTCGAGACATTCCTTCCCCCCATATCCAGAAACTTCCTGTCTCCTTCTCTGGAGAAGACCTGGAGGGGGTCCGGCTCCCGTACTGCGATGCACTCGTCATTAGACTCGACATGGCAAACTTCGAAGTCCGCCGGATCCTCGTAGACAACAGGAGCTTGTTGAACCTCCTCTTCTTGGAGACATTCGAGAATCTCAAGCTCCCCCGGGACAGGCTGAAACCATCTGGGTATACCCTCCACGGGTTCTCCGGCGTCCCAGTACAGATAGAAGGGATCGTGACTCTAGATGTAACCGCCAGCACGAACCCCTTCAGACGGACCGATTTGATGGACTTTACAGTAGTCTACGTCAAAGCGGCATACAATGCTATCCTCGGTCGGACTAGGCTCTGCTCCTTCCAAGATGTTCCCTCGGCCTACCACCTAAAATTGAAGTTCCCCACCAAACATGGGGTCGGTGTCATCCGAGGGAACCAAGAGGTCGCACGATCGTGCTATATGACGACGGTCGGGGGCGGTGTGTTCCCCCTCGACGCTGTCGAACTTCTACCTGAAAGGAGCCAACTAGAGTCCGAACCAGCAGACGAATTGGAAGAAGTCTCGTTTGAGGTAGAAGACGAGTCGAAGCAATTCCACATGAGCCGCTCCCTCACCCCCGACCTAAAGTTGGACCTAATCGACTGTATCCGCCGCAACATTGACATCTTTGCTTGGAAACCCTCCGATATGCCCAGGATATCTGAAGACCTGATCATGCACAGACTGAGTGTGACCCCGGGCTTGAAGCCGATCATCCAGAAGCGGCGTAAGTTGCCCTGTAAAGGCAGCAAGCTGTCAAGGCGAAGGTGAAAAAACTGTTGTCCGCCCGGTTTATTCAAGAGGTCAGTTACCCTGAGTGGCTGGCGAACATCGTGATGGTGAAGAAGGCCAGCAAGAGCTGGAAGATCTGCATAGACTTTACAGATCTGAACAAGGCATGTCCCAAAGATCCTTTTCCCCTCCCCAGCATCGATGCTCTGATCGACGCAACGTCGGGTCACGAGCTCCTGACCTTCATGGATGCCTTCTCGGGCTACAATCAAATCTGGATGTTCCCTCCGAATATCGCCAAAACATCCTTCGTCACCGAACAGGGTCTCTACTGCTACCGGGTTATGCCTTTCGGGCTGAAAAATGTCGGAGCTACCTATCAGAGTCTCGTCAACCGAGTCTTCAAAGATCAAATCAGTCGGAACATAGAGGTATACGTCGACGTCATGCTCGTCAAAAGCAAACGGGGGCAGGACCACGTCGCTGACCTTGAAGAAGCCTTTGGCGTACTTCGGACCCACAACATGAGGCTCAATCCCGCCAAATGTGCATTCGACGTGTCTCCTCGGGCAAATTTCTCGGGTCCGTCGTCAGCCTGCGCGACATCGAGGCAAACCCCGAGAAGATCCAGGCCATAATAGACATGACTCCTCCTAGAAACATCAAGGAGGTACAACGGCTCGCGGGGAGACTAGCGGCCATCGGCCGCTTCGTCTCCAAGTCTGGAGAAAAGTTCCTTCTCTTCTTCAAGGCTCTGTGCAGAACCGGAGGCTTCGAATAGGGCGCCCAACAGCAGGAGGTATTCGAACAGTTGAAGGAATACCTCGCCAACTCCATACTTTTAAGCAAACCTGAGCTTGGAGAACCCCTCTCTCTTTACCTTTCAGCCTCGGAAAGCGCATTAAGTGTCGTTCTCGTCCGAAAAGAAGACGGAGTCTAGAGGCCGAATACCTCAGCCGAGACCCTATATGCGAAGATGGAAAAAGTAGCGTACGCCCTGGTCATGACCGCCCGAAAGCTCCGCCCTTATTTTCAGGCGCACTCAATCTAGGTCCTCATGGACCAGCCCCTCAAGGCCGTGCTTCACAAGATAGAGAGCTCTGACCGATTGGTCAAATAGTCGATCGAGCTAAGTCAATACGACATCAGCTACCAGCCAAGAACAGCCATTAAGGGGCAGGTCCGTGCCGAATTCATCACGGAGTGCACCATCTCT
The DNA here is from genome assembly GCA_017893485.1 of Hemerocallis citrina. Lineage (NCBI taxonomy): Eukaryota > Viridiplantae > Streptophyta > Magnoliopsida > Asparagales > Asphodelaceae > Hemerocallis > Hemerocallis citrina. The sequence continues at coordinate 17,276,511 of CM030362.1, forward strand.
GAGCAACCCAATAGTCAGAAGGTCGATCCGACGTGGGAAGTTTACGTCGACGGATTCTCTTGCGAAGCGGGAAGTGGTGCGGGCATCATCTTGCGAGGTCCCGACAACTTCCTTCTCCAATATTCTCTCCGCCTCAACTTTTCGGCCTCTAATAACGAGGCAGAGTATGAGGCCATGATCGCAGGGCTTACCCTAGCACACTAGGCGGGCGCAAGGCAGATCAAGGCCTATAGCAACTCTCAGCTCGGGATCAATCAGATCACTGGGGAGTACGAGGCTCATGATGATCAGATGGTCTGGTACTTGGCAGAAGTCCAGCGGCTCTTAACATCCTTCGAATGTTCCGCAGTACTGCGGATCCCAAGAGAGCAGAACGCCCAGGCGGATGCCCTTTCAAAGCTTGCCTCCTTGTCCTTTGAAGATCTCGACCGCACGGTGTTGATTGAAGTCCTTCTGAGGCCGAGTATCGACCTCCCCGAAACCGTCTATATAAACAATGAAACTCGGCCGGACGATTGGACCACTCCCATCCGAAAATTCTTGGTAGAGGGCGAGCTCCCCCAAGATCAATCCGAAGCAAGAAGAACTAGGGTCCGCTGTGAAACGTTCGTCGTGATCAACGAGACCCCTTCAAACGCTCATACACAACGACAGATGGAAGACCATACCTCCGCTGCTTATCCCCTGACGAGGCCAAGTACGCCCTTAAAGAGCTCCACGAAGGAATTGGCAGGTGCCACATGGGGAGCTGTTCGCTCGCGAGAAAGGCCCTGAACCACGGATATTACTGGCCCACAATATTACCAGACACCTTGGCCCTCGTCAAAAAATGCGGTCCCTGTCAAAGATTCTCCTCAGTAAGAAGGGTTCCACAGGCAAAGCTCCGTTCTTTAGCCAGTTCGACCACATTCACCATGTGGGGGATGGACCTGGTCGACCCCTTTCCGAAAGCAACGGGCCAAAGGAAGTTCCTGGTAGTAGCCAACGACTACTTCACTAAGTGGATCGAAGCCGAGCCCCTGGCAACCATCACAGAACAACAAACTCAGTTATTCTTCTGGAAACAAATCATCTGCCAGTTCGGAATTCCGCACATACTCGTCACGGACAATGGACCCAGTTCGCGGGCAAGAATTTTCAAGTCCTGCGAAGATCTCGGCATCCAGCAGTGCTTCTCTTCGGTATGCCACCGATAGTCGAACGGTCAGGCTGAGAACGCGAACTGCCAAATCCTTGATGGCCTCAAGAAACGGCTTGATAATTCCTCTAAGGAACTATGGGTCGCGAGCTACCGAGCATGCTCTGGGCACATCGGACGACGAAGAGGATCCCCATGGGAGAATCATCGTTCAACCTAACTTACGGCACGGAAGCGGTGATCCCCCTCGAGATCGGGTTTTCTTCGCCCCGGATCATGGCCATCGATGAAGAGAACAAATCGGCGCTACTACGGGCCAACCTGGACCTCATAGACGAGGCCAGGAGAAATCCACCATCAGAAGGAGCATGTATCAGCAGAGGATCGAAAGATTATACAACAAGAAGGTCCGTCCCACCGACATCAAACTCGGGGACCTTGTGCTCAGAAAGCTGGCAGTATCCAACCCGGGCCAAAAGAGGAAGCTAGCACCCAACTGGGAGGGCCCGTACAAGATTTCTGAAGTTGTGCGCCCCGGCACATACCGACTCACCAACCCCGAAGGCAGGGCCATGAAAAGACCCTGGAACGCGGAACACCTCATCAAATTTCTCGAGGGGAAGGAGTATCTCTTGTAACTTCCTTTTGTAAATAATAAGATGTAATCGGCACCACGTGCCTCGTTTTGTTGCGAGTAAACATGATGTAATTTTTTCCTTATTTTGCCTCATACTAGCTTTCTTAAAACAAGTTAAGGGGGCTCGACCCTCGGCACTGACCTTGAGCCACGCCCTCGCTTTCTCAAGCTAACAGGGCTTCGCGCTCGGTAGTACCTCCGAACCACAACCTGACAACCTTTCCAAGTTAAGGGGGCTCGACCCTCGGCACTGACCTCGAGCCACGTCCTAGCTTTCTCAAGCTAACATGGTTTCGTGCTCAGCAGTGCTTCCGAGCCACAACCCGACAACCCTTCCAAGTTAAGGGCTCGATCCTCGGTACTGATCTCGAGCCACGTCCTAGATTTCTCAAGCTAACAGGGCTTCGCGCTCGGCAGTACCTCCGAACCACAACCTGACAACCTTTCCAAGTTAAGGGGGCTCGACCCTTGGTACTGACCTCGAGCCATGCCCTAGCTTTCTCAAGCTAACAGGGCTTCGTGCTCGGTAGTACCTCCGAGCCACAACCTAAAAACCTTTCCAAGTTAAGGGGGGCTCGACCATTGGCACTGACCTCGAGCCACGCCCTATCTTTCTCAAGCAAACAGGGCTTCGCGCTCCGCAGTGCTTCCGAGCCACAACCCGGCAACCCTTCCAAGTTAAGGTGGCTCGACCCTCCGAGCACTCGAGGGATTTCTTTCGTCAAAACACAAGCCTCAGACCTTCGGCCGTGATTTCAGCACTTCCCTCAACCCAAAAATTTTCATTAAGATTTAGGGCATTTGCCTTCGGCAAACACCCCGAGCTCCGTACCACCGGTTGACCCACCTTTCACCCGCTGGCAACTCGGGGTAAACAGCTCTCGAAGCTGCTACCCCGAATTATCAGAGGGTGGCAGGAGCGCCACCGATCCGGAACTCTCAGCCAAAAGTTTCATTGGGGGCGCTCGACTTCGGCAAGCTCCCTGAGCCCCGCCTCCGGTACCGACCCACATCTCACCCGCTGGCAACTCGGGGGTAAACAGCTCTCGGAGCTGCTACTCCGAATTGTCAGAGGGTGGCAAGAGAGTCACCGACGACGGGAACTCACAGTGGAGTGAGGCAATTTTTGATGAACTACTGGTGAAGGAGTAAGGGTTTTATAGCCCTCTAGGAAGGCACATTTATGACATTGGAGAGTCTAAACAACGGAAGATAAAACACTCCCATTAAGTGTTATCGGAAGGTGAAACGTCCCCCATCAAATGCTATTGGCGGATGAAATGGCTTGGCCCCTGAGCAAAGCAGGGGGTTTGGAGCCCGGTTCGAAGGGCAGTCAACATCCTAATTTTTCCAAGTCAAAACGGGTCAGGCAAATCAAATCTTACTCATAAATGCCCTCAAAGGCTACGGTACAGTTAAATAACGTTACAACACTCTTCCTCTACCACTACCTAAGGGTCCCTCGCCAGACCCTCCAGACTCACAAGAGTTTCCTCGAGTCCTGCGGAACGACTCCGCCCTCTAACAATCTCATCCTCCATCTTGGGCGTAGCCATTGTCGACGTCCCCGCAAACGAACTCTGCGTGTCAGCGGGCCTCACCATCTCCAGGTATAGGATCGGCGAGGAACCTAAGACAGAGGGGCCTCCTTGCCCCGGACGGCCGAGTCGAGGTTGCCTGGTGCCTAGCGAAACCTTCAACCTCTGAATCTCCAGTTCCTTCTCAACAACGACCTCCCGAAGAACAGATTCGGAGGTCTGATGTCGGGTGGAGGCATCATATAGAGCCCAGTTTGTCTCGGCACTACCCCAATCACGGTCGGTTAGGGCCTTCTTCAGACGAGTTGCCTCTAAGCTGAGCTCCTTAGACTTGTTCATAAAATAGTCTACAGCAGCTTCACGGTTGCGAGCCTTCTCATGATAACAAATTAGCACACTCTCCTAGGACTCTTGCTTATTTCGAAGTCACCGGACCTCGGCAGAACTGAGGTTAGCCCCGGCAATATCGTTCATCTAGCAAAAACAGGGGAGAAGCAACGGTTCACTAAGAAAGCTTGCTAAAAACAACAAGTCACAGAGAGTTTGCCAAAATTTTGTTTTTATAAATTCAAAAATTATGTTACAAAAAGCGGTGGCCAATCCGCAAAAGGCAAAGACAAATAAAAAAGAAAATAAAAATCCTATACTACTTTGGCACCTCTTTGGCACCCGGGGCATCCCCCGCCTCCTTCTCCAGATAAGGGTCCTTTGGAGCCTCATCTTGCTCACCCCCGGGGGTCAGTGGATGTACGGGAGGCGCACACCCATAGTGAAGTTGGTCAATCTTGGCCTCCGGGTAGAGGTGCAGAAAGTGCTCTTTGGCTCGGTCGTAGGCGTCATCTTAAGTTTGGATCAGCTCGTCCGCAGAGGACATCTGCAGCTCATCATACTCCGCCTGGGCCACCACTCAGACCGCTGCCACCTCGCGCTCATGCTGATCCTACAGAGAAGCCATCTCAGCTTGCAGGACCCCCTGAGCACCCTCAGTCACCGTCAACTTGTCCTTCAGCTTCTTCGCCTCTCGAAGGAACCGCTCGGCATTCCGCTTCTCGACCTAGACCTCTTTCTCCAAGCACTTCTTGAGATGTTCTCCGTGCATTAGCACCTGGCCGAGGAGAATAGAGTTAGGCGCAAAACTCATAAGTACTAAGCACAAAGTAGATAACTAACAAATACTTACCGCGACCTGTGCCTGAGCCCACTTCATGTAGGCCACCTCGGACGTCTCTGTCGCTAGAGTCATCCGGTCACGCTTCGTGGCGAGTTTTTCTGCCACCTCAACCACGATCGGTCCCTCGGTCAAAGAGTCGTCGTCCTTAACCGCCCAAATCGAGGCGAACGGCCTTAGACCCTTCCTTCCCACCATCTCCTGGGCATCGGGGCAAAGTGCTGGGGTCCCTGCCTTCAAGACCTTTGACACCTTCTTACTACTGGAGCTCGGCTCCGACTCCCTCGGCCCTCTAGACGAGTGGCTTTTCTTCGACCTCTTCGAAGGTGGCTCTGAAGTTCCTTGGGCAGCCCCCTTGGTAGACCCTGCTACCGGGGCAACCTTCTCCTTGGCAGCCTTCTCCCTGTCGGCTCTCCTCTTCGCGGCCAAAGCCAGGAGGGCATTCCTCGCCTCAAGGTTCTTCACGTCCATCGCTGCAAAGAGAAAAGAAAAAATGTTAACACAAAGGCAGAAAATTAAGTAAAGTAGAAACAAAAATATACAAGGGGGCACTGGGCTCAGTCCGGCTTGGGCCAGATGTAACTCTGTGACGCGCGGCCAACCGATGCTGTGACCCTCGACAATTTTATCCACTTCAGCCCACTCCTTTTCTGTCAAGTCCTTCCGTCTCAGGGGCTTATGGTTCGGCTTGAAAAAATTTCAGACTCTCAAGATTTCCCAAGGCTCGACGCTCGGTTGTAACCTCGAGCCATACCAGAGCTTTTTCAACAAGTCTTTGGGGCTCGGCGCTCAGTTGTAACCTCGATCCATAATAGAGATTTTTTAACAAGTCTTTGGGGCTCGACGCTCTGTTGTAACCTCGGGTCATACCAAGGCTTTTCCAACAAGTCTTGGGGCTCGAAACTCGATTGTAACCTCAAGCCACACCAAAACTTTTTCAACAAGTTTTGGTGCTCGTCGCTCGGCTGTAACCTCGAGCTATACCAGAGATTTTCCAACAAATTTTTAGGGCTCGGTGCTCGGTTGTAACCTCGAGCCATACCAAGGCTTTTCCAACAAGTCTTGGGAATCGGCGCTCGGTTGTAACCTCGAGCCATACCAGAGCTTTTCCAACAAGTCTTTGGGGCTCAGTGCTCGGTTATAACCTCAAGCCATACCAAGGCTTTTCCAATAAGTCTTGGGGATCGGCGCTCGGTTGTAACCTCGAGCCATACCAAGGTTTTTCCAACAAGTCTTGGGGGTTCGGCGCTAGGTTGTAACCTCGAGCCATACCAAGACTTTTCCAACAAGTCTTAGGAGCTCGACGCTCGGTTGTAACCTCGAGTCATAGCAGAGCTTTTTCAACAAGTCTTTGGGGCTCGACACTCGGTTGTAACCTCGAGCCATACCAAGGCTTTTCCAACAAGTCTTTGGGGCTCGGCGCTCGGTTGTAACTTCGAGCCATACCAAGGCTTTTCCAACAAGTCTTAGGGCTCGGCGCTCGGTCGTAACCTCGAGCCATACCAAGGCTTTTCCAACAAGTCTTGGGGGCTCGACGCTCGGTTATAACCTCGAGCCATACCAGAGCTTTTTTAACAAGTTTTTGGGGCTCGGCGCTCGGTTGTAACCTCAGACCATACTAAGGCTTTTCCAACAAGTCTTAGGGCTTGGAACTCAGTTGTAACCTTGAGCTACACAAAAAAAATTTCAATAAGTTTTGGGACTCATTGCTCGGCTGTAACCTCGAGCCACACCATAACTTTTCCAAAAAGTCTTTGGGGCTCGGCGCTCGGTCGTTACCTCGGACCATACCAAGGCTTTTCCAACAAGTCTTGGGGCTCAAAACTCGGTTGTAACCTCGAGCCACCACAAAACTTTTCCAACAAGTTTTGGGGCTCGTCGCTCGATTGTAACTTCGAGCCATACCAGAACTTTTCCAACAAGTCTTTGGGGCTCGACGCTCGATTGTAACCTCTAGCCATACCAGAACTTTTCCAACAAGTCTTTGGGGCTCGACGCTCGATTGTAACCTCGAGCCATAACAAGGATTTTCCAACATATCTTGGGGCTCGGAGCTCGGTTCTAACCTCGAGCCACACCAGAATTTTTCCTACAAGTTTTGGGGCTCGTCGCTCAGCTGTAACCTTGAGCCACACCAGAACTTTTCCAACAAGTCTTTGGCTCTCGATGCTCGGTTGTAACCTCTAGCCATACCAAGACTTTTCCAACAAGTCTTGGAGCTCGGAACTCGGTTGTAACCTCGAGCCACTGCAAAACTTTTTCAACAATTTTTGGGGCTCGTCGCTCGGCTGTAACCTTGAGCCATACCAGAATTTTTCCAACAAGTCTTTGGGGCTCGGTGCTCGGTTATAACCTCGAGCCATACTAAGGCTTTTCCAACAAGTCTTGGGGTTCGGAGCTCGGTTGTAACCTCGAGCTACACCAGATCTTTTCCAACAAGTTTTGGGCTCGTCGCTCGGCTGTAACCTCGAGCTATACCAGAGCTTTCCCAATAAGTCTTGGGGCTCGGAGCTTGATTATAGTCTCAAGCCATCGCCTAGCTTCTCACAGGCAATGAGGATGCTTGCCGCTCGGTAGTGAATCCAAGCCACACCAGAGCTTTTCCAACAAGTTTTGAGGCTCGGAACTCGGTTGTAGTATCGAGCCATACCAGAACTTTTCCAACAAGTCTTGAGGGCCCGACACTTGGTTGTAACGTCGAGCCATACCATGACTTTTCCAAAAAGTCTTGGGTCTCGGAGCTCGGTTGTAACCTCGAGCCACTCCAGAACTTTCCCAACAAGATTTGGGGCTCATCGCTAGGCTGTAACCTCGAGCCATACTTGAATTTTTTCAACAAGTCTTGGGGCTCGGAGCTCGATTGTAATCTCGAGCCATCGCCTTGATTATCACAGGCAGTGAGGATGCTCGGCGCTCGATAGTAAATCCGAGCCACACCAGTGCTTTTCCAATAAGTTCTGGATCTCGGAGCTCGGTTGTGACCTCGAGCCATACCAAGACTTTTCCACCAAGTCTTGGGACTCGGAGCTTGGTTGTAACCTCGAGCCACACCAAGGCTTTTCCAACAAATTTTGAGTCTCGAAGTTCAGTTGTAGCCTTGAGCCATACCAGAACTTTTCTAACAAGTTTTGGGCCTCAGAGCTCGGGTGTGACCTCGAGCCATACCAAAGCTTTTTCCAAAATAAGTATGGGGGCTCGGCGTTTGGTAGTGACCTCGAGCCACCCCATGGCTTTTCCAACAAGCTCTGAGGCTCGGCAGTCGGCAACAATTTCGAGCCACTCTTGGCTCTTACAGACGAGCTTCTGAAATCGGTATCCGACGTGGGAGCCTCGGCACCCGAGCTCATGATGGTTCGTCCCTCGACGCTCGAAGCTCGGTAACAGGCCCCTTGTATCCGATCATATAGAAGCTCGTCACTCGATGCTCGGCGCTCAGCTCGCGACCCCCTACCTTTGGCTCTCGATGTCCCCCATAGCTTTTCCAACAAACAAGGGGGCTCAGAGCTCGGTGGTGACCTTGAGCTACCCTACAGCTTTCACAAGCAGATGGGCTCGAGGCTCGGTCATGACCTTGAGCCACCCCTAGCTTTCACAAGCGAAGGGGCTCGGAGCTCGGTCGTGATCTCGAGCCCCCACGGGACTTTCACAAGCAGATGGGGCTCAAAGCTCGGTCACGACCTCGAGCCACCCCTTTGCTTTCACAAGTGAAGGGGGACTCGGAGCTCAGTCATGATCTTGAGTCCCCACGGGACTTTTATAAGCAAAAGAGGCTCGGAGCTCGGAGGTGACCTCGAACCATCTCTGGGTTCTCACAACTGGCCTCGACGCTCATTTTTGATGCCGAGCCGCCCCAGGGCATTCCCCATAAGCCTCGAGGCTCGATGCTTGGCATCTACGCCGATCCACACCCCCCCACTTTTTCAGTTAGGGGCATGGTGCTCGACCACGAGCTCGGGACCGACCTTGGCCTCCATACTGAAAGGAGCTTGACACCGACCACCGGCTCGGCTGCCGACCCTCGATGCTCATTATTCAGCATATCTTCTCCTCTAGGGAATCCCCTTCATCCTACCTTGCTGGTCTCTCCAGGAAGTCATAGACCGCATTCGCCATACTCCCCGTCCCGCTCTCCTTCTAGAGGCAAAACCAGTCCTCCAAGGCTGGCTTACCCAGCCCTCTAGGAGTGGGGGGCTCCTGATATGGTACAGATGACGTGGCCCCTTCTGGGCCACTGGATCCCCTAAAAACCGTGCTTCTGTGATCATCAGATCAACCCTGAGCCATATGGGCTTCTTTCACGTCAGGCTCACGAGCAAACGGGTCCCAGACCCCCTCCACTCTTCTGCAGGTAATCAAACTTTCTCTCCCTGAACCCTAACTACAGTTGCTTTTCTAGTAACTAACTCGATCGTCGGAGGGCCTGTCGTCGGGACTTCTTCCGGTGTTTCTAGGCAGTGTGCAGGTACCTAGGACTGAGCCTAGCCTCTTCATCCGAGCCGAGCTGCTGGACCCGAACCGAGCACCCGGTCCTCACTTCACTCCTGCTACTCCCGAGCCGGTCCCCCAGCCGAGGGTTAGACCAGAGCTAGGACCGTAACTTCCACTATACAAACTACAAGAACTCACACCTGTTGTAGCCACACCCCAAAAAAAAACCACATCAACTAGTATTTTTTATGTGCGATATACCTTTTGATAAAGAGTTGAAGTTGAATGTACGATACATGTAAGTCGGTAGTAATTAATAAGTATGATGGATGTCTTAATTTTTTACAAAGTTGAAGTTGGATGTGAGATACGCGTATTTTTTTTAAAATTAAAAAGAAAAAAACTTTGATTTGTATGTACGAGCGTGTTGATAAATAGATTTGGAGTTGCACGTGCAATGCACAAATTTATTAGTAATTAGCACGTGCGATGAATGTCTTAATTTAAAAAAAAAATTGGAGCTAAAAGGACGATACGTTTTAAAATAATAATAATAATATTTTTTTTTGATTAGTACCTGCAACATACGGATCTGTTTGGTGACAAAATAGTGTTTGTTGTGTGACAAAATATATTTTAAAAATATTTGCTTGTCACAAACTCTCCAATTAAATAGTAGTAGTATATTTATATATATCTTAAGCTAATAGGACTACCCCATCTCTCTTTTCTCTATTTTGAAATAGAAGAAGGAGAGCAAAAGTAGGAATTAACACGTGCAGCCCACATCAATTGCAAAATGAAAAAATTGTTATTCACCGTCATTAACTGTAATGATATAATAAGTATTTAGTTAAGACCCCTCTTTAAAATTTACCAAGATCATCATCATCACCATCATATCAACGATCTCTTCAAAATTCTCATCTCCCAAAATCCCAAGATCGACGATGAGCTCGCCATCCCTCTCTTGGATTTGCAGGTAAATTTTATTCCAATCCTCGGATTATTTCTTCAACTCGCATTTTTTATCTCGATGATTTGAGCTGAGATTCAAAAACTTTCTGAACATATATAATTCTGATTTTCCTGAATTATAGGGGTTTAATTTGTTGTTGATTACAGCTAGGGCTAGATAGATGAGCTACAAGCAGAGCAAGGGGATTTTCGACGGCCTTCCGGTTCCTGCAGATAAAGAGGCAAGCTTTGTTTCTTCAAAATTTTCTTTCTCGAATTTCTCTTGCTGTTTTCTTCTCACTGAAATCGAGCATAGGTAGTGATGGAGAATTTGGTGGACAATTCGCAACTTTTCATTTAAGCTACTAATGGTCTTCTTAAAGTTATGATAATTAGGAGGCAATATTATATTAAACCACTTTTGGTTCAATATTTTTTTTCTTTTTTTTTCTTTTTAAAATAAAAGAAACGAGAGCAAAAGTAAGAGGCAACCATCTCACTCTTTCTCCATTCTAAATTTTGAATTAAAATCATATCTCTTAATCAAACATTAAAAATTGTGCAATATTATTTAGATGTTATTAGATTAATTTTTCAAAAAAATAATTATTATTTTCTTACTTTTAAAAAAAATTTGTGCATTATTGCATGGGTTATACTACATATTATATTATATTATATAAGTTTGTGTAATATTGCACAAGGGTACACTAGGAGATAGAGTCTACCCCTCTCTCATTTCTCTATTTTGAAATAGAAAAATGAAAGAAAAAGTAGGGGTTCATATTTAGCTAACACGTGCACTATGTACAATTTTATTAAAAAACCAAAACAAAATAAAAACCTCAATCCCTCAAATACAGTCTCTTTCTCTTCCATATTCTCAATTTCACAAAATCTCACGTTGTCACGCCCCGTTTTCCATAATACGGGAATACAAGCACGTAACGAAGGCCCAGCGAATGATTATACATCATCCAGAAGCTGCAGCAGATTAACTCAATAATATACAATAGAATACAACCACGCATAAAAAGAATAACCACATAAACAATGAATAAATACCAAAATAATTATGAAATAAATTCACCAAGTAGTAATCCAACATCAAGGATAAAAACAAACTTCAGGTCATAAAAGCCCAAGAATATAAAGTATGATAAAAACAAATACAATAAGCAAATAACAAGGAATAGCTATAGCAATCTAATAGTCCATCTTCGATCTTCAGAGAGTTTGCTCACCAATTTCTTCTGGTATTGCTCCTTCGGTATCTGTAATCAACTTGATCTAAAAAGAAAGAAAAGAGTGTCCTTAGAGCAAGTCGTGGACAACAAGTAGAGAAAAACTGAGGATAAAGAAAACATGGATATCAAAGAAAATGGACATGATCAAAGTCAAAGAACAAAGTAAAGGCAGACAACAATATCAAAAGTCTACAGTAATCACACAAGTAATGTGTGATGTCAAGTCAAGCTCCGTACGGGATCAAGTATGCAGGTTATTAATCAGTTTATTAGCCTATCTACTGAATGTACTTCTGCATCCCATACTACAGGTTCGGTGCAAACACACAGTGAACGTTTTTAGACTAATGGTGAATTCACGGATCGTGTACTCGGCCCAGAAATCAGGAATTTACGGGATGTACGGGATGTTCAGGATGTTCGGGATTTTCAGGATATTCAGGATTCTCAGGATGTTCAGGATGTTCAGGAATCTACTAGCAAGGGACCCCTACAGAGTACAGTCTCCGATTGTTCACTACCGAGTCAACCCATAATACCGTGGCTTTTTATTAGTTTATTTTCATCCTATTTGAGCATGCAAGAAGGTGTTATATTGTATGATACTAAGAGTGACTAATTCTATTCGTTACAGACAAAACAAGAAGTAAACAAGTCAATTACACACACATCACATGATCAGGACAGCTTGACCTTGCTGTACTAAAACATGGATCACTGCTACTACAGAAAGGAAAATCTGGATCTGTCAGAAGTTCTAGAAACTAGACTTCCACACAGTTCCAGCAAAAATATATAAGGCATATAAAAGATACAGAAACTAGGGTGAAACTTGTATTCTATTCAGGTTTTATGTTCAGGCAGCATGATGTAAATTGTGTTCACCTATTTATTTTGGGTCAGAAAACTCATCAAATAAACCTAAAAAAAAGTCTGGGTGATTCCTACACATGTCTAGGTTCAGCTGGACTTATTTCAGATTTTTATTTTACTGTTAGCATGGTCAATTAAATTATAGAACAACAGAATACGCATGCATTTGCGAATCTGAAAATTCTGACACAGCTGTACTAAAATGATGATATCTAACAGATTACACATCGGAATTTAAATCTGTAGAAAGGTTAGTAAACTAGACATCTGAGGCTAACTTTCATGTTCAGAAAGTTATTTCAAAATATGACAGCAACATGGTTGAAAATGTAATTAAAAAAGGAACACACAGCTGTCCCGAATATATTTTGACATGAATGGGCAATAATTAAATCATACAATCATATTTTTCATGCAAATTAATAATCAAAGTGTCAATTGATGTTTAACATGCATAATTTTAGTTTCTTAGATGCAATTTCACAGACATTGTAATCAGTTCATTAAACCAAAGCAATCTAACATGTATACAATTCATTAAACAATCTACAACATGGATCTAGTTATTTTTCATGTAAGTGCATATGCATGAAACAATAGGGACTATGTTTTAGATCAAAGAGAGCGGCACGATGTTAAGAATATCTCGGGTTAGCTCGTGTAAACCCTCGATAAACTTAATGGAATAATACAGCATGATAAGAAATAAGACGGGATTTACTTGCAGAGATCAAAAGAATCTTGAACAAAATAAAATACTAGTTTAAGAAGAGACTTGTCTGTTAGATGGATAATTTGAATAATAGAATAACGGGATGAGAATCCCGGGTGACGATCCAAAATACGAGCGAGACACGTGCTACGACTAAACAGCGAACACCCGAACTCCACAAAACAGCAAAACACCGGATCTCAAAGCGGAACACCAAACAGCATAGTACCGGATCCAACAACTAGCAAACGACAAATATCGGATCCGCTTGTAATCCCTGTTTTCCTAAATCCGTATTTTCTATGTATTTTTGGTATTTTAAATTTCTGAAAATTATCTTTCTGCTTTCAAACTCTTTTTTCAAAATGTATTATTGGATTTTCTATTAAAATCCATTTCGATCGATAATTTTATTTGTAAATCTTATTATTGTTATTAACACTGTGATTTCTATTATTATTATTATTACTATTATTAGTTTTATCATTTTCTTATTATTGTTATTGTTATTAGTATTTGTTACCGCTAAATCTGGTGTAGGGGCAAACAGATAGAATTTGTGGATTCTTGGAAAACTTGAATAGCAAACCTGAACCTGTTCCGCCGGAGTTTGACCACCGACTCCCGCCGTTCACTTGCAAAAGTGCGAGACACCGGGGTTGATCCCGGCGACGCACCCTCCGACGCTCAAGTCAGTAATCAGGAGGATTATGAAAGAGCGTAAATTGGCAAAATATTGATTACCTCCTAATGGTGGTGGATGGAGGGTATTTATAGTCGCCTTAGGGATCAGATTAGGAATGTAATCTCTGTGATCAGATAAGGAATGTAATCCCTATGATCAGATTAGGAATGTAATCCCTAATTTCCAGTGAAAGGATAGATGTGAATCAGGGCCGTTGATTAGGACTAATCAGGAACCCTAATTCTATCCTGCTGGACCGGGTTCATTTCGGGTTGGGACCCGTACCCAGTTGAGGTGGATCCGTTCGTAGGTTATTGGGTCTTGAAGGAAGACCCAGTTCCCATTTCAGACCCGTTAGTAGGTGAAATTGTCATTTTACCCATAAGCTTTAAGATTCGTGTCCGATATGAATGGTCCCGATTCAATCCTATTTTTAGCCATATCACGAGCCCCCCACTCCTAGAGACTGAGTTTTACAGTCTTCGAGGAGTAGTTTTGTTGTTCTAATGGCGTACGGGATTTTATCGGTGCTTTTAAGGGAGTTTGGAATCTTGCTCGAGGTGTAAAGGTATTATTCTGGGCTTGTAAAATGCCCAAAAATATCCTCGTAATTTTCTGGATTTTTGGTGATTTTTCCAGATTTTTCTTAAGTTTTTTCTCATTTTTTTGAATTTTTTATTCATTTTTCGAATTAAATAATTAACTATCAAAAATATTAATTAATTATTCTAATTAAATAATTATTTTTTCAGAATTGAAAAATATTTTTTTTGAATTAATAATTATTTTAAGAATTTTTAATTAATTTTTTTTGATTTTTTAAATATTTTTTCGAATTTTTTAAATAATTAAAACAATTAAATAAATAAATAAATAAATTAAATATTACCTAGACACGTGGCACATTTTTGAGCGTCGATCATGATCAGATGTGCGCGCATCGCGAGACAGATCACGTTCTGGACACGTGGCGCGTTTCTGAGCGTCGATCATGATCAGATGTGCGCGCATCGCGAGACAGATCACGTTCTGGACACGTGGCGCATTTTTGAGCATCGATCGTGTTGTGGTGCAATTTTTGAGAAGATCGGACGGTGCATGTAGGTCGGCAGCATTTTTCTCCAATTTTGAGCTCGGATTGCATGTTGCTCGGAATCCGAGCAACTTCGTGCACATTTCGCGCAGCTCGGCATCCGACCAAGGAGGTGAAGCCACGTGGCACATATATATATATTATTTTATTTTTTATTTTTTCCCTGTCCACTTCTTCTTCGACTTCTTCTCTTCTTTCCATCGTTCTTCTTCGTTCTCCCTCCTTTGTCTCTTTCCTTCGACGTCATCTTCGGCTGAGGGTGAACCAGGTCACCGGAGCTCGAAGAAAGGAGCTCGGCGAAAGGAGCTCATTGATGTGGAGACGAAGCTCGACGAAAGCGGCGGAGGTGGAGCTTAGCACTGGATGGAGCTCGATGGGTTCTTCAAGGAAGAGTGGGAGCTCAAGCTCGGAGCTCAGCTTCGGAGCTTGATAGAGGTGCTGGAGCTAGACGATGAGCTCGGCATCGGGGTGGAGCTCGGCGATGGAGGCTGGCTCGGTGTTGAAGGAGCTCAGTACTGTGTTCGGCGTTGGAATGGGAGCTCGGAGTCGCTGAGAGTTCGCGCTCGTGAAGGTTTGAGTGCTCGGCACCGGAGTGAAGGTTGAAGCTCGGCAACGATGGGTTCGGCGAGAGTGAGAGCTCGGTTTTGGAGGTGGGCGACCGAAGACGAGTTTGGTTTGGTAGAGTCTCGACAATGGGTTTCGAGCGCATGGATGCTCGGTGAAGGAGAGGGAATGAGCTGCTCCTTTTCTTTGGTTTTGGAGGGAAAGTATAGAAAAGAAGAGGGTGACGTGGTACGGGGTTCGGGTTTGGATCCCTTAACGGGTCCGAACCCGACCCTTGTGCTCCTCTCTCCTTTTTTTGTGTGCTTGTTCGGGGAATCCGAGCACGGATTTTGAGGGACAATTTTTGCCATTTTGCAGCTCGGTAAGACAGTAGCTCGGATTGTAGATCTGAGCTCCGTGGCTTGATCTGGACGGTTGATCACGATCGTGGCGCGAATCACGAGACAAGAGGCTTAAATTTCGAGAAAACGTTATCTTGTCGTTTTGTGGAGACGTGGCGCGATCTGAGCCGTTCATCACCTTTTGCGCGATTTTCGCAAAGATCCAACGGTTGGAGTTGCTCGGTATCGTTTTTCTTCAAGTGTGGAGCTCGGATTGGCACTTGCTCGGAATCCGAGCGTCTTACTTGAGTGGGTCGGCTCGGGTTGCTAGTCATTCGGCGCTGCTATATTGCGATCCACTTTCCCGGTGCTACGGAGGTCCGATCGGGGCTTGCGACCCCAAGTTTCGAAGCTAACTCGATGATCTATAGCTTCTCTTTAGGAGTGGGATGAAGATTCACCCTCCTTCATGGTCAAAATAGCCTCGCAACATCCTTGTCTTCATGAAGTTGAGGAGTGTTTTGGTCTTAGGGATTTTTGAAGAGGAGCTCCACTCCTAGGGGCGGAGAAGATGTGCAAGGAAGACCCTCGTAAGAGACATGGGAAGACCCATTCTTTGAGTTGAGTGCAAGGAGCAACTCTGTAGGAGAGTTTTGAGCTCCGATCTTGTTTAGAAGAGGCCTGTTTTGGAGGCGAGCGGAGTGAAGGGCTCGGCTTTGGAAGAGAGCCATTTGTCAGACGAGTTTGAGGAGCAATTCTAGGAGAGAGTTGTGAGCTCGATCTGAACCGTTGGATCTCAGTGCGGATTTCGAGGTAGGCTCGGTTCCCAAGAAAGTGCTATCTTGTCGTTTAGTGGACGTGGCATAATCTGGACCGTCCATCATCTCAGGCGTGATTTTCGCAATGATCCAACGGTTGGAGACGCTCGGCAATGTTTTTCTTCACTTTTGCAGGTCGGATTGGCACTTGCTCAGTCTCCGAGCGATGTAGCTCGGTAGCCGATTGTATAGCTCGGTGGCCGAACTGTTAACTCGTGACCGAGAGTATAGCTCGGCGGCCGAATTGTTGGCTTGGATTGCCAGTTGCACGGCTCGGACTGCCGAGCGTCGTGGAGCGATCTGAGCCGTCGGATCTTGGCGCGAATCTCCAGGCGGGCACGGTTCCTAAGAAAATACTATCTTGTCGTGTAGTGGTGCTGGCACGATCTGGGCCGTCCGATCGAAATCTTACGCGAATTTTGAGGGGAAAGTCGTTTTTCTCCAATTCGCAGCTCGGATTGGCACTTGCTCGAAATATGAGATATCCTCTTGGTTGTTGAGGTCGGATCGCCTGTCGCTCGGGTTTTGGTTCCGAGGGACGTGGAGAGTCATTTGAGAGACGAGTTTGAGGAGCAACTCTAGGAGAGAGTTGTGAGCTCCGAACTCGTTGAGAGGAGGCCCGCCTTGGAGGTGAGCGGAGCGAAAAACTTGACTCTAGGAGAGAGCCATTTGGGAGACGAGTTTGAGGAGGAACTCTACGAGAGAGTTGTGCTCCGAACTCGTTGAGAAAAGGTCCGCTTTGGAGATGAGCGGAGCAAGCGCTTGACTCTAGGAGAGAGCCATTTGGGAGACGAGTTTGAGGAGGAACTCTAGGAGAGAGTTGTGCTCCGAACTCATTGAGAAGAGGTCCGCTTTGGAGATGAGCGGAGCGAAGCGCTTGACTCTAGGAGAGAGCCATTTGGGAGACGAGTTTGAGGAGCAACTCTAGGAGTGAGTTGTGAGCCGAACTCGTTGAGAAAAGGTCCACTTTGGAGATGAGCGGAGCGAAGTGCTTGACTCTAGGAGAGAGCCATTTGAGAGACGAGCGTGAGGAGGAACTCTAGGAGAGAGTTGTGCCCCGAACTCGCTATTTAAGTGAGAGAATCAACGGTTGTGGGAGCAGTTCCGAATGGCGAACCACTTCTAACTTGCTTACGAGCAAGTTATTTGAAGCGGAATCGAGCCAAGCGTTGGACTCCGAACTCGTCGTTAGAGGGATTCAATGGTTGTGGGAGAAATTCCGAATGGCGAACCACTTCTAGCTCGCTTAAGAGCGAGCTTGCGAAGCAGAGTCGAGCCAAGTACTCCGAACTCGTTGTTAGAGTTTGTTCAACGGTTGTGGGAGCAATTCCGAATGGCGAACCACTTCTAACTTGCTTAAAATCAAGTCATTTGAAGTGGAATCGAGCCAAGTGTTGGACTTCGAACTCGTCGTTAGAGCTTAGTAAGTTGCGGGAGCAGTCATGTAGAAGAAGCTGGACTCCGAACTCACCATTTAGCGAGTCGTGACTCGGAGAGATTAAGATGAAGCAAGAGCAACAATTTCCAATGAAAAAACGTAAAGTTTTATTGAAATAAACTAAGTGGCTGCTTCAATAGGGCGAGCCATTATTACATGCTATTGGCCGGGTTACAAGCATCGGCCTTATTGAAAATCAAAATCCTACTTCTATGATAAGGTGAAGACCTCTTGGGAGGAGCTGAGAGGTTCTGAGTCTTGAAGCTCGGCGGGCCTTTCCGTTCATTTGTAGGCTCCTCAGGGGGAAAGTTCGGCTCCCTCTTTTTGGGTGAACTTGGTCAGGTGCCCCCGCTGTATGAGTTCTTCGATCTCCTCCTTGAGAGCCCGACAATCATCCGTGTCGTGGCCGTGGTCCCTGTGAAAGCGGCACCACTTATCCTTGTTCCTCTTCTTGCCAGGTGTATTCATTCTAGGGGGAGCATGGAGTAGCCCTTCCTTGTCCACCTCCATAAGAACTTCTGATATATTGGCAATGAGGGGGGTGAACTTTTCAAAACGAGGAGTCGGGCGGTGCTGGCCATTGTCGTCCTTCTGGAATTTTTGGGACCCCTCTTCGCTTGTGTTCTTCCGTTTGTTCCCGAAAGATGTCTCCTCAAGAGTGAGGGGGTTGAGAGCCTCTTCCGCTCGTATGTACTTCTCCACCCTAAGTAGGAGTTCTGAGAAGTCCCGAGGAGGCTTCTTGGCAAGGGACGCCCTGAGGTTGGCATTAGTGACGTTGCGCTCAAACGTTGCAGAGGCTACTGATTGGTTGAGGGAGGGAATGGACCGGGCTTCGGTGGTGAAGCGTCGAAGGTAATCCCTTAGGCGTTCACCCCTTTTTTGGTCGAGGGTCACCAGGGATACACTTGTTTTCTCGGCCCGACGACTACCCACGAAATGAGTAAGGAAGAGCCCTTCGAACTGATCGAATGAAAAGATGGAGGCCGGGGCGAGTCGAGAGTACCATTCTCTTGCAGGCCCCTTCAAAGTGGCAGGAAAGATATTGCAGAGGAGGGCGTCTGAAGCATGGTGGATCATCATGAGTGTTTTAAAACTCTCTATGTGATCCGCGGGGTCTGACTCCCCGGTATACGACTCGAAGTGAGGCGACTTGAAGTTCTCTGGGATGGGGGCCTCCATGATGGTGCGGGAGAATGGAGGTCTGCTCGGGCGGAGGTTTATCGCTCGTTGCTCTTCTTCCCTGTCAATTCGGCCGAGGCGCCTCTCCATCTCGTGGAGACGGCGGTAGACCGAGTCTTCTCTTTGATCATACCTTGCCGAGCCCCGGGACTCATCTTCGTATGAGGGTGGACTGGAGCTACGGGCGATGGTAGCTTGGAGATGGACGAGGACTGAGAGTGTGAAGGCGATGGCTCCTAGTTGGCTCATGAGTAGGTGGCCTCTGGTCGTTCTTTGGGGTGATATTGAGGGCCCGTAAGACTGTCGCTTGGAAGTCTTGGAGATCTGTCCTTGTGACTGGTGCCTCTCTAGCTTGGCGGTCCCTATGTATGGCTCGGCTTACTGGAGAATGAGTTCTCTGCCGATGACGCTGAGGGGACTCCCTTCGCCCTCTTCGAGTAGGGGACCTTCTGTAGTCTCGGCGATGAGGAGATCGCTCATTTAGACGTTGTTGGCGGGAGGCTCCCTCTCGGGCCTGCCTTTCATCCAAACGGCGGCGAAGATCCTCTTCCTTCTGCCGATTGAGGATGGTATTTCGAAGGTCGGAAGCTCGGGGATTATGGGATGCCATAGAGTCGGAAGAGGGGTTGTGTATTGGGATGCGATCCTGTTGGAGAGGTTGCTTCTGAGGATTGGGACGCGAGCCCCCCGCACTGACATTCTGAGGCCCGGTGGGACCCCGAGAGGGTTGGAGATTCTGAGGAGGGAGTTGGTCCATCCGCAGGGGGTCCTCTGCCTGAGGAGGAAGTTGCCCCTGCTGCTGAACGGGTTGGAGGAGGACCTCCTGTTGTGGTTGAGGAGGGGTAGGCCCACGGTTGGACCCCCTGGATCTGAGTTTCCTTGGAGGCATGACGGGGGAAGGTCTGACCTACGGGAAGAGGAAGGCTGCTATTCATGGTGTTTCCCACAGATGGTGCCAATCTGTTACCGCTAAATCTGGTGTGTGGGGGCAAACAGATAGAATTTGTGGATTCTTGGAAAACTTGAATAGCAAACCTGAACCTGTTCTGCCGGATTTTATCCGCTGACTCCCGCCGTTCACCTGCAAAAAGTGCGAGACACTGGGGTTGATCTCGGCGACGCACCCTCCGACGCTCAAGTCAGTAATCAGGAGGATTATGAAAGAGCGTAAATTGGCAAAATATTGATTACCTCCTAATGGTGGTGGATGGGGGGTATTTATAGTCGCCTTAGGGATCAGATTAGGAATTTAATCCCTGTGATCAGATAAGGAATGTAATTCCTGTGATCAGATTAGGAATATAATCCCTAATTCCCAGTAAAAGGATAGATGTGAATCAAGGCCGTTGATTAGGATTAATCAGGAACCCTAATTCTATTCTGCTGGACCGGGTTCATTTCGGGTTGGGACCTGTACCCAGTTGAGGTGGATCTGTTCGTGGGTTATTGGGTCTTGAGCTTTAAATCCAACAGAAAATGTTTATAAAAAAAATATTAGATAAAAATATGATCTATATAAAAAAATATAATTTGCATTATACTGCAGAGTTTATTTGAAATAATTACAAATACCATTAGTAAATAAAAGTTGATTTTTAATAACCAGTCAAAATAATAATAACAACAATAATACTGATATGGCTAAAATTAGGATTAAATCGGGGCCGTTCAAATCGGACACGAATCTTAAAGCTCAGGGGTAAAACGGTAATTTTACCTACAAACAGGTCTGAAATGGGAACTGGGTCTTTCTTCAAGGTCCAATAACCCACGAACGGATCCACCTCAACTGGGTACGGGTCCCAACCCGAAATGAACCTGGTCCGGCAGGATAGAATTAGGGTTCCTGATTAGTCCTAATCAACGGCCATGTTTCATATCTATCCTTTCACTGGAAATTAGGGATTACATTCCTAATCTGATCACAGGAATTACATTCCTTATCTGATCACAGAGATTACATTCCTAATCTGATCCCTAAGGCGACTATAAATACCCCCCATCCACCACTATTAAGAGGCAATCAATCTTTTGCCAATTTACACTCTTTCATAATCCTCCTGATTACTGACTTGAGCGTCGGAGGGTGCGTCGCCGGGATCAACCCCGGTGTCTCGCACTTTTTGCAGGTGAACAGCGGGAGTCAGCGGTCAAACTCCGGCAGAACAGGTTCAGGTTTGCTATTCAAGTTTTCCAAGAATCCACAAATTCTATCTGTTTGCCCCCACACCAGATTTAGCGGTAACAATAATCCTAAAACCTTATTGGATTTTACCGATTAAAACCCTAGAACCCAATATCCACAACCCAAATTCCCTAATGGATCCCATACCCTATAATCCACCCTACCCTTTTACAAACCTACCCGTTAAGCCATTTTTTAACCTAATACCTATTCATATATAAACTTGTTTATTTATCCTATTATTCCAAAACCCTAGCTAGCTGCAACCCCAACTTCATCTACCTTGTGTGTCGTTTCTTCTTCCACCTCCTATATCCCTATCTCCTCCAACCCATCCTCCTCCATCCCGACACTCCTGCACCCCCGTGCTCCGCCAGAGCGACCTCAATGACCCCAGCCAGAGCGACGCACATCCTCTCATCCCACTGTGTCAACACCGGCCTGCAGTGCCGCCCCACCCCTACGCTGCAGACCCCCTCAGCACCGTCCCCCTGTGTCCCTCCGTCGACACACAACAGACGGCAGCAGCAACTGCAATGTCCCCCTAGCGCAACCCCTTACGCTGCCTTGCCCCCTGTCGACTTCTGCCAGTCGTCAGCCTAGCGTCCCTGACGCACCTCCTGTAGCGCCGCCCTGAGCTCTGCCTCACCGTGGACTGCCTGGGCCACCGTCAGAGTTGAAGCTGACAACCCCTGTGCTTGTCCCTGTGCACACCCCAGTCGCGCCATGGCCACTGTCCAGCGACCGCCACCGTGTCGCCGTCGTTTCGCCATCCTGCCGCCGTGATGCACCACTGTCCCTACCGTGGTATAGCCAAGTCATTGTTGTTGATCAAGGTTTTGATCATGTTCGATCCTAGTCGTCAATCATCACGATCATCATCATCATGTTTGATTGGATGTGGACCGTTCGATATCCTCTTGATCATCATGATCTTGATGAGCATCAAGATTCTTTTGATCGCAGCCGTTCGATCGATCGATCTTGATCATCATCATCATCTTCATCATCAAGGAGATCTGGCCATCCGATTTGATTCGATCATTTTGATCTTGATCTCTTTATCTCAGCTGTCCGATCGATTTTGATCATCGAGATCCGTGCTGTATCCGTGATTTTGCTGTGATCGTTTGTTCGTGATTGGTTTGTGGGTTGTGCGATCGTTCAGTTCGTTGCCCGGGATCCGTTCCCGTTATTCCTCCGTCAGATCCATCGTCTACACCCCAAAGCAAGTATTCTTATTGTACAAATTATTGTTCTAGTACAAGCTTTTAATTGTAAATACTGCAAATAGATCGTAGTTGTCACTCCTCGTTGTCTCATTGTTTGTTGATCTTAAATTATTCCTCATCGATTCCATAATCTTAAGAGTCACAACCCTTCGTTGATATATTTACAAAACTAGTTGGACCCTTTTATCTCCTAATTACTTGAACACGAACCCCTTGACTTGTAGACGCGTGTTGTATGATGTATTGTGTTGATCTTACATTCTTTAGAGTTGAGAAATACACGTGACTTGGTGATTTGATTCCCAATGCATCCGTATTTGTATCACACACTAATTTAGACTCATAATAGTTATTTATCATGCAACTTGTATATAAAAGAAATTGACACTTGCTGCTGTTCTTGTCTTTACTTGCTTTTCGACCCAGATAAAACAAAAATCTGAACTTGAGTTCTGAATATGAAATGTAGCCATAAGTGTCTAGTTATCAATAACATCCATAATTTTCGAATTTCGAGTTACGGTCTAGGAGATATCGCAGTTTTACTGCGGTTGTGTCGGTAGTCGCAGATTCACAAAAACTTCTGCACCTCTTTAGTTTACAATTATTTTAACTATGCTACCAGTAAGTAGATGACTTGAAATTTTGCATTCTGTTACTGGACACCCTAGAGAACATTCTCTAATTTTCTCAGAATTAATTAATGATGTTTCAACACTGTTTCATATGTACAAACTAGGTTTTACAAATTCTGGCTGAACACAAATGTTGTATAGTTTACTGTTTTGATGCATGTTACTACAACTTTCATGTACATTAATTATATGCATTGGATCCGGGCAGGAATTTAGTTTTTAGAACTTCTAACGGATCTATATTTGCTATCTTGTAGCAACGGAAATCACAGTTTTGGTGCAGCAATGTCATGGTGTCCAGATATGGGATTCTCATTGTTCTTGATATTTTGATTTGTTTTGACCCTCGAACATGTATCCTAATTAGTCTAGACTTTTTCCATGTTCTTGATTATATTTACTTTACTTGTTTGGCATACTTTCATGCTTGCTTGATGATAATAATAAATAACAAGTCGGGTTTAAGGGAAAGACCATAGTAGTGGACAATATAGATAAGTGTACTCAGAAGGGGGCCCGTATTTCCCATGATTTTACGTTAAATGGAACTAAGTGCCACGTCATGGGTGATGAAGGTCACATCTAGAGCCCATTATTTGATTACATGATATGTATTTGTGATCACATAGAACTAAGTGCCACGTAGAACTAAGTGTCACGTCAAGGGTTGACGGGAGCCACCTTTAGAGCCTGCTGGGGCCACCTTTAGAGTCCATAGTTTGATCACATGCTCGTATTTCCTACATAACCTGAGTACACCGACCTATAAAATCCACCACTAGGCCTAAACAAAATTGCATTGACTGTAAAAACCATGTGATAAAAGGATGACACATGAAGTACTACCTAGATAGTAATAACTACAAGACTTGATACATGATACTTGATTACATGATACATGAAACTTGATACTTGAACATAATACTTGACACTTGCTACTTGATACTTGTACTTGACAACTTGATACTTGAGACTTGTTACTTGTGATACTTATTACTTGATGCTTGATACCATTACATATTCACTAGCCACTTATTCTGCTACTAGTATTTGTTACCCAATCTTATCACTCGAGTTGTCTTTCTTGCTAGCTAATTTCTTGAATCCCCACTACTTGTTGCATCCCTATTATATTCTTGATTCCAAATCTTGTTCCATATTTCTTGTACTTGTTTTACTATTTGCAGCCCTAACTTGTACTAAGGACGTTTATCATGTTTTTCCTATGTTATCCCTTTTTATATTTATATACAGACTTTGGAGACGAGTTGCCTGCTAGAATTGGTGAGCAAACATTCTAGGATTCGCATTGGGGAAACCGCTTTAATTATTTTCTTGTATTTGAGTTATTTATAATTGTTGCTACTTGAACCTTGTAACGGGCTTATAGTCCCGAGTTTTATCTTTAATCCAGATTTTTAAACTATTGGAATATTATTATTTTGTTTTAATTGTTTTCTATTGTTTAATAAATTATTCATGCATGCGTGGTTGTGTACATTTTGTTATATTCTTGTTATGATGCTTAGTCGATCCTACAGCTCATGAATGATGAAAATCATTTGCTGGGCTTTGTCACGCGCTCGTATTCCGTGTTTTTGGGAAGAGGGGCGTGACACCGCTACATGCCAAAATAGCAAACACGGGAACCAAAAATGCTACTGTGCTTCTTCCTCCTTCCACAACTCGACAGAGAGAGAGCGCGGGAGACTTCGGTGATCACGACAGCTGCATTGAAACGAGGCGAGGGAGACAACGACTGGTGGGGACGTTGGCCGCGGCATTGTAGTCGGGAAGCGACGGCAGCGGCGCTTGAGCACTCTGTTCGCTCCGAAAACAGGGGAGACGATGATGAGGTGTTGGCTCTGGAAGGCGATGACGTGGTGATGCGAGGGATCTGCGATGGATGCGGGGGTGCACGGAGGGCGATCAGAGCATGGGATGGCGGTGGTGAGGACGAGACAGCGAGGAATGGGTTAATGGCGAAGTCGGCAATGGCGATGGGTTTGAGCTATGGACGACGGAGGCGACGGGATGAGAGGCGCTCGATGACTGGAGGCGAATGGCGGCAGCACGGGGATGACGAGGAGAGGGTGATGAGAGGATGAAGGTGGATGGGTTAAAGGAACGGAGAGGGGGAGAGAGCGGGATAGGGGGGGGATGAACAGTAGGGGGGTATGCACATTAGAGGGTAAGGTAAAAGCGGCTGAGGGTTAGGGAAATAGGATTTGGGTTAGGGTTAATTAAGAGAGACTAGATTATATATAGGGGGAAAAGTAGGATATTGGGTTATTGGGTTTAGACCCAGAAAAATAGATTTGTTTTAATAATCAATAATAATAATAATAATAATAATAATAATAATAATAGATAACCATATTAACAAGAGGAATAGAAATAATAACCATGATAATAAAAATAATAATACTAATAATAACATCAATAATAATAATAATAATGAAAATAAAAATACTAACAATAATAATAGCAATCATCAGGATATTATCAATATATAAAAATATGAATTTTGTTGAAATAGTCTAAACAGTAATAATATTTTTGGTTTGGGTTAAAATGTAAATAGTTGATCAAGTAGGAACGGAAACAAAGTTTATTCGAAATAGTTATAACTATTGTTTAGAAAATGCTTTAAACATAAAATTCAAAATGAACTTAACAAATAACGAAATTATAAATATAGAGATATAGAAAAATATTCATAAAATACGTATTTGCGAAAATGGGGGTTACACACGTCTCTTCCCAAACCTACCCCCATCTCCTAAATTAGAATTAGATTTTTACGCAAACACAATTCATAAAATTATTTTTATATGATTTTTTAGTCTATCATCTTTACCCTAAGATGTACTATAATATATGCTTTATAATGTATAACACATTTACTGAATATTAATGATGTTATAATATACCTATTAACATAAATTAGTTGAATTTACGATATTTTTTCATTGCATGCATTTTTTAGCTTTAATAATATTCAATCGGATAATATTATGGTTTGACAGTGATTTCTAAACCATCTGTTTATATGAGGATGATGATAAAGATTTCAGTAATTACGGTAGTGATGATATTCATAAGTTTTTCCCAAATATCTCATATTTTTTATAGTTATATATAATTTTATAAGTCTCTCAAAACTATTTTAGACTGTGCAATTTGCACAGGATAATACCAGTATGTATATATATAAAAGGAGTGTAAGTTAGCCGAACATAAAAGCCTTGAACAAAGCTCGAGTTCAGTTTTCATATTATGAAGAGTTTGCTTGGCTTTGAATGCTTAGCTTGACTTTCAGCTCGCTTATGCTCCGATAACGAACTGATGTAGGCTTAACTCAAGCTCGACCTCTAGCTCTATAGGTTCAAATAGATAGAATATTTAGCCAAGCTTAGCTTAAATTTGGGCCTAACTTTAAAAAAAGTGCTTCGACTCAAAAGATGGCAAATAATGAAACGAGTTGAGTACATCTCAGCAGAATAATACTCCATTTCAATATAAAATTCACTAGTTCCAATGCGTCTAAAGAGTGGTTTTAGGAGCCTTTATTAGTGCGCTTTAGTTTAGGAATTGGAAACCTTTATCAGTGCCTTTATTTTCTAGGTTAATCCAGTTCCAAAAAATGAGGAGTTGTTCATGCGTTTGTTCGTCATGTGTTACAGGAGTTCGTAGTCCAACCAAAGACAAAAGAGTGGACAAGAGCAAAGGTGGAGCAATAGATAGATGGAACGATATATCGAGAAAGTTGTTCTGTCGTCTAGCAACAACAGAGAGAGAGAGAGAGAGAGAGAGAGAGAGAGAGAAGGTAATAAAGCTTTGCTAGCTAGTTTATTCTCCTCCACCAAGTCACCAACAGATTCTCCTTTTTATCCTTCTTCATATCCTCCTTACAAAATGGAATCTTTGGATTTTGAGATTCGATCAAAGGTATGGCCCAGAGCCCAGACAAACAAGTTTACAAATTGGTATTTGATAAAGCCCTTCTGTTTCTTATAGTAAATCATGAAAAGAATTGCAGATATTGGGGGTCCTTTTAATTGAAAAAACTTCCAAGATACAATTTCCACGGCTCTCTCAGAGAAGGAATTCAAAAAAAAAAAAAAAACAAAAAAAATCTTTCTTCTAAGACTAGAATGAAGGGAAGTAGATTCGGTCAAGAAGATAGAAAAAAACTTTAGATGGGCAGAAGTGAAAACAGTTATAGCAAGTGAGCGTAGTAAAAAATCAAGTTTCAAATACCAAATTTATTGCAAGTGCAGATGTATTATAGCGGCTGCTCGCATCTAGGTACAACCTATCCCTCTCTATAAAAAAAAATAACTAAATTGTCAGAGCAATGCTACATCCACTACCAATTTCACTACATTTCTCTTCACTACCATAGGTAAACACTCCAAAAGGTAGGAAAAGATAGAGTAGGTGTGAAAACTCTCCAATAAAAATATGCCACCTAAGATAGTAAAAAAATGTTAATGAAATTGGTAGTGGCTAAAGCATTACTCAAATTGTCATGCCTTATTAATAAAATGAGGGCGATGGTTTTCACACTTTTTGCTCAACTTTAAGAATATCCGTTATCTCTTAGAATCTTTTTTTCTCCAAGGCTTGGGACAGAGAATATCCAGAGAATATCCAATGATTGATTTTGCTTTGTTGATGTGTCCACCTTTAGAACATCCACACTCGTGAGAGCATCTGTAGTCGTTTGCTAAATATTCATAATATGCATATTTTGACAAAAAAATCACTGCAATCGTCTGCTAAATATGCATATTTTGTATATTTTGCTATAGGAGATTTCTATAAATAAGAGCGGATATGAGAATTATGCATAATTTAAAGGACGCAATTTCGAATTTCGTCGCTGGAAAAAATATTATTTTTAAATCGTCGGACGCAACTTCGAGTTCCGTCGTGCCCAAAAAAATTAATTTTTTATAAATAAAAAAAAGCCAGAAAATAATAACCCCCTCGAACGCAACTTCATGTTGGGTCCCTCCACTTCCTCATTTCTCGGATGCAACTTGATGTTGCGTCCCTCCATTTCCTTTTTTTTCCTCTTCGGACGCAATGTGTCAATTAAAAAATAATATATTTCCTCCGACGCAACTTGGAGCTCCATCTGATTTGAGATTTTTATTATTTTAAATTAAATTGGTAAAAAATAGCATTTGACTACTGTAGCACAATAGCCAAATGCTATATGCATTTATCCATATATGCATAATTTACACAATAACGACTGTGGATGCTCTGATTGTTTAGAAAATGCATAAATGCATATAGCATTTTGCCTCTTTGCTGCAGTCGTCGAATGGTATTTTATAGCAATTTAATTTAAAATAATAAAAAACCCACATCAGACGGAGTTTGAAGTTGCGTCGGAGAAATTTAATTATTTTTTTAATAGGTGGACAGAACTTCACTTTGCGTCGGAAGAAAAAAAAACATTTACTATGAAGGGCGCAACTTCATGTTGCATCGGAAGAGTGAAAAAAAATGCTTTAAAATCGTCAGACGCAACTTCATGTTGCACCCGACACCTTTTGTAATTTCTTTTTTGCTTTATTGACTTTTTTTGAGTTTTTATATTATGGTTTATTAATTTTTTTTTGAGGGACGGAAAGTGAAGTGGCTTTGAAGGAATAAAAAATAATTTTTTACGTCGGACGCAAAATGAAGTTGCCTCCTGTATAATATGAAATTCTCTCAAATCCGAACTCATATATAGCATCTACTGTCGCAAAAAAATGCATAAATAGTAAACGACTGCAGCGTTTTTTGAGCAAAAATATGCATATTATGCATATTTAGTAGTTGCATATTTTAGCAAACTACTGTGGACGCTCTTACATGAGACAAATCAATTCCTCGAGTTTGTTGATTTTTTTGTAGTTTGTAGTAATAGACAGTGGTTGGGCCTAAGCCCACACCAAAGGTGGGGAAGGTTTTAATAAAGTCCATAGGCAGGCCCAGTCGTTGCCTGCTCCCTACGGTGGACCATCAGGCTAAGGCGTGTGCGCAGCCTACAAGATTGTTACCGTCTCAATCCCTACAAAATTTTAGTCCAGAAAACCTTCAAAAATGCTAGTAAAAAATATCCATTGAATCCCTAACAAGACAAATAGTCAACAAAAGCAACGTAAATTACAACTCAAATGAGCATTTTTCCTTAAATGGTTGCAATGAGCATTTTTCCTTAAATGGTAGTTGCAATAGTACAAAGGTCCAAGAATTATGCATGACACTGTAACAGGGTTAAGAACCCATCTTTTTCGTTGTCATCTCTTGATATGGACTAAACTAGGAGCTCAAGCCATATTATTTCAAGTTTATGGTCCAACAAATTCATTGAAATAGCACAGATATAAATGTCTAAAATCACCATTAATGAGGGGATGACAAATTTACTCACAACTCAAATTATATCAAGTTGCAGATGTCTTCTGGTTTGGCTTGAACACATACTTGATAAGTGACTCCTTAATACCCAGAAGCTCAGGGAACTCCGTCTTCAGTTTTGTTGCATCAAGCTCGTTGTTGCTCCTCGGGGCAACTATCACCTTTGCTTGCTCCTCCAAATTGAAATTCTTCCAAGTGAAGGTTGGGTCGATGTAGTCTCTGTACATCTCCAGGATTTCATTGTGACTAACCACTCCGGGGTTGGTGAAATTCCAGATGCCTGTGAGGTTTCTCTTTGCCATCTCAACTGAGATGGGGAGAAGTTCATCCAGAATAGTCATTGAGTTGGGTATGTTGACGACTTTATCGTACCTAGCGATTTTGGTGATGAAGTTGCGTGGGTTTGATAGATCAAAAGAGATTGGCATCCTGACTCGAAGAGTACAGACATTCTCGTAATTTTTCAGCAGATCCTCAACCTATAAAGTTACAAGAGATATATATCATAATTAGATACAATAACTCAAACCTTTTTGTGAAAATTGTTTTAAGTTCTATACGGTTACACAATTTTTTGAAGAAAATATTTAAGAGATTAGAATAGTTACTGTAATCCTTTAGAAAACAATTTTACAGGACAACAGTTGAAGGTTCCTCACATGGTTCAAAGCCTATTTTCCATAAAGTTAAATTCAAATTCACAAGTAAAAGCGTTTTATACAGCTTGATCTAATCACCTTTTGCCTCAAACAACATGGGAGGAGAGTTCAATATCTTTGTAAATCAAGGTTCCTTTGATTATTTGATAGCTTAGGCTATTCACTAAAGTCTTTCATTCTCTCTGATGCATATGCATCGTTCCATGCACACAATTTGGAGAAGAAATCCTCTTTGAGTTTAGATTATGACAATCCCTTATCTTAGCTGATATGTAGGTGTAAATAAATAAAGGATCATCAAATTGGCTGCATGTGCATTGTTCAATGCACACAATTTGCAGAAGACATCCTCTTGATTGAGTTAATATTATGACAATGCCTTATCTTAGCTAATATGTCGATGCAACTAAATAAAAGATCATTTGACAACTGGTGAGGAGTCAACGAGAGCATATATTGATATAATCTATTTATCAATAGAGGACAATCAACTTTAATAAAATGCAGAAATGTTAGATGGCCCATAATTCAAAATTTCCTATGACAACAACTAATGAGTTTCATCCCAAACCTTTGGAGGTCAACCATATGAATCCAACACACCTTCTCTTCTACAACTAGCATATCGTTGCTAACTTCCTCAATCAGGCTCCATTTGAGTTTATTAGTTTGATCATATTAGTTAGTGTACTTCATTGTCAACCAAATGAGAGCTAGAACTTCTCGCCACTTCTTCTATTTAGAGCTAGCCATTTTCTAGTCGAGCAAAATAATTTGTGGTTTATCAACAAAAAAAATGCACCACAGGACCTCATTTTGGAAATGTCAAGTTCACCCATGATTGAAGTAGATCATGAGTTAAAAGTGTCTGCTTGGTGAAAGGCATTCTTAAGAAGAAACGAGGAGCAGATTGTATTGCCTAGCAGTCAAATGCAAGAAGATTAGATTAATGCCAGTATGCCACATAGAAATGCAATGGATGAACGGAAGATGGTTTCCATCTTTCCCCCTAACCATCACCATTTGTCAGCGTCACCTCGTCATTCT
Source organism: Hemerocallis citrina (assembly GCA_017893485.1). Taxonomy (NCBI): domain Eukaryota; kingdom Viridiplantae; phylum Streptophyta; class Magnoliopsida; order Asparagales; family Asphodelaceae; genus Hemerocallis; species Hemerocallis citrina. The sequence goes on from CM030362.1 coordinate 17,307,490, forward strand.
ATCAATAGCATTTTAAGAAGTGACTTCGCCTCCTTATCAAGTACTACAGCATTAGTTGCTAATCCATCATCGTTATCATTAATCACATCAACATAATTTGTATGCACTTTTCTTTTATAAACTCATGAAGTTTCTTCTTTTGTTTGCTTACATCTTGTCATAAAATCAACTTGGTAAATAAACAACTTCTATACCAATAATTCAAATGCATAAACCATTTTGGACCCAATTGTCCATTCTCTTAATATTGGTGTTCAATCACTCTCGCCGATTATTTCATGTGTAAAGCAAACATAATAATACTGTATTATTTTATTTTTGCAGCAATCACACTCTCACTTTGCCCGATAAGTGGAGATAACACTTCATTAACAATTTACTCCCCCCGTCCCATAACATAAGTCATTCTAGCAAATTTTTTCTTTGGTCCCACAATATATGTCCCTATAGGTTTTCTATGGAGATGTCTTAACCTTTTTAAAGGTACATTAATGCTTATTCCATAAGACTTCCAATTTTGCTCTTTTGTGGCCATTTGATTTTTCACCTAAACAAATTACTAGCTCAGTTAAAAGGAGAGTTAAGTTTGACATTTTATAACAGCCAGCTCATTTTTATTTTTATTTTGATAAAGCGGATAGAGCCTTACGGCTCCAGCCTGAAGCCAGCTCATTTAAGAGCTTCAATAATCAAGAATATTTATTTCTTTTACACTAATCTAGAGTGTTCTTTAATGAGTGTAGAAACCTAGAATGACTTATATTTTGAGACGGAGGGAGTAACCCATTATGATACACCTCCCACAAAGGAATAAATAGGGGGTTGGCTTTTATTGTCTAATCACACTATCACAACAGATGAGAATGAGTAAGTGGTACCCCTCTCCATATACAGATTACCTCTTGATATCATCCCGGTCTAAACTTAAAGTAACACTTGATGATCACATATTCATATTTTATGTCTAGACTGACCAAAATACCCCTGCCATTTTATATGTTTCTTTATTTTGCTCTAACTTCTCTTCATAAGGGCATCTGTAGTCGTTCAATGCCAAATTTTGAGTATTTGGCATATAGGAATAGGAATTTTGGATTTGTGTTGCAGTCGTTCAAACTTAAATTTTGGGTTTTCAAACTTTAAAATCGACAGACAATAGATAATTTCTCGTCCCAAAAAAAAAAAAAACTAGAAATTAGAAACTGAACGGATAATGTATGATTTCTCGTCTGTTGATTTTTATTTATTTATTATGTTTAAATAATCAAAAAGACGGAAAATGATTTCCTGTCTCACGAAACAATTCGTCGAATTTTTTTATTAAAGAAAAAAAATCAAAGGGACGGGAAATGTTCCCGTCCGTCGATTTTATTTTATTTTATTTTTTAAAAAAATGGGACGTGGAATCATCCCTAGCCCCATGCTTTTCACCAATTTTTTTTTAAAGGGACGAAAGATGATCTTTTGTCACGTTGAACAGACGAAATATCATATTTTGTTGGCTATTTTTTTGCAAAATCCTATATCTTTTGCCAAATATAGCAAACAACTGTTCATCCAAAACCCAAATTTTGGGTATATAGCCAATGACTACAGCATACTTTTTTCTATTTTTTTTCCAAATTTTCGGTAAATAGTCAACGACTACAGATGCTCTGCGTTCATTTCTCCATAGCAAAGTTCCTTTTGGGTTCAATAGCAACAACTATTCAAATGGAGAGGCTATGTTTGTCAATCCATCACAAAAATGAGCACGCAGCCAGTACCATCAATTTCTTTATTTTATTTTTTTTAATTTTCTTTTGGGAAAAAGGTGGAGCCAACCTACCAACCACCAACATTATCAATTTTTCCTAACAGAAGTTGGTAGTTGCACTCCTTGAAATAGTACATGGATATCTATGTGATCTTTTAGTTCAGGAGGTTCTTACCAAATCAGATAGTACATCAATTTAAGTGCAAAAAAAAGAAAGCACTACCAGATCTAAAACTATCAACAAAACTAAATCAAATAAATAAACTAATTATTAAAAAGATGAGATTAATTACCATAGCCTTGGTCTTGGAATAAAATGACCCAATAAAATTGGGCGTATCCTCCTCCTTAAACCCAATCCCCGACCCCTCCGGGTGCGCCGCATCATACTCGAATATACACCCCGTCGCATAATTAATCAGCACCAACCCCTTCTCCCTGCACACGTCAGCCAAAGTCAACGTCCCCACAACATTCGCTCTCACCGTCTCCACCTTGTGACTCTCGCACCAGTCAACGTTCGGCCGCCCCGTCACTCCCGCCGCGTTGAACACGTGCGTCGGCTTCACCGCCGCCACGTCAGCCTCCAGCTGCGCCCGGTTCTCCAACCGACCCGACCCGTACTCGTACCCGATCCCTTGCCCCTCGCAGATCCGACCCAATAACCCGCCGATCCACCCCGTCCGACCATAGATCAAGAACTTCAGCTCTCCATTCGAGCCGTTGGATTCGATTACCATCGTCGGATAGGAATCAGGTTCTTGATTTGGATTCGGTTTGGGATTCGGATCTGGATTTGGGTTCTTACTAGCTTGAGGAGTCGATGAAGTAATACTGATAACCGCTTAAAATAGGTAGTAGACGCAATATTGTCACGCCGAGTTTTGCTGAGATGGAGACGTGGAAGAGACAGGAGAGGGGGTGGAAGTGGGAAGAATGAGGTGTGAAAATAGGGGGACGTATGAATAATCTCCCATCTCTAATATTTTTTATTTCTATTTTTTAAAAATTTATTTTAAGAAAAGGTTTTAGTATGACCACCATGTTTTATTAATAAGGAATTAATAAAGCAAACTCAGAGTGCTGAACTAAATACAAGGTTCTACAAACTTAACAAAAGTATATAAACTCCACCCCAAACATGGGGGTGGGACAAAATAAGATCAGAATTGCCGCAACAAACATGCGACTAAACAAAATACATCATATCCCCCCAACAAATCCTGGGACGGTGGATATCTATCAACCGTAAAGGCCACGCTAGTTGTCAGTTGATCGTCGGCCCGATCTCGACTTCCTCATCATCAAAATCCTCAACCTGGAATACGCTCGCTATCCTTCCAATGGGGCCTGCTGCGGGCACATTAGCCCAAATGAGATAAAATACATAATGTGAGTCAAATTACCAGAATATTATTACAAGTTCTGCGAAAATAAAAGTTATTCATGTTTAGCCAAAGAACACAGGTCGTTGCTGCAATAACGATGTACCACGCTTCTCTCATAATTCTTCTCTCAGTAGCAAATTTTGAACCTACCCACAGGTCCTCGTATGCACTAGGGTACTGGTTCGTCCCCAGGGCACTGAGTTCCTCAACGAGTACCGCTTTGCTCCTAGGACACTGTAGAAAGAGGTGGTCTCTAGTTTCTAGGGTAGCCTGGCAGAACCCGCAACGGGAGTCCACATTCGGTTGGCATTTAGTGAGATTTTTTCTAGTCAAAATCGCATCGTTCAGCACCAGCCATAAGAAAACTTTGATTTTCAACGGGGATTTCGTCCTCCAAATGACGCATGCCCATTTTGAGGTACATCCCCTAAAGTGAATGCGTTTATACAAGGAGTGAACAGTGAACGTACCGTTCTTTTTCAATCCCCAGGATTTCTTATTTGGACCCTGAGAGCAACTAATTCCAGCGTTGGTGATGTAGGTCTGAAGTTCTATGAGCATAATCTGAGAGCCCAGATCAAGCGATTGTTTAAAGGGTGGTTTCCAAATGCGTCTTTTCCAGGATGCGGCCACCGTGCAGTGTGGTTGTGACAAAGTCTTAGTGTCATTTATAAATTTATCAACGTGTGTGACTCATTCAGGTTCAAGTCCTTACTACGTCAGAGTTTTTATTTATTTATTATTATTATTAAAGATGTGCATTGTTCGTGTATAACTAATGTAAAAGAGATCTTAAGTTCAAAACCAGACTACGTTAAAATTTTTATTTTGAAAAATATATATATATTAAGACGTGTATCGCACGTGTAAATTACTAGTAAAATATCTGGCTTAAGAGCATCCACAGTCGTTTGCTATATATGCCATTTTCCCATATTATAGCAAACGAATAGCAAACGAGCGCTGCAATCGTTTCTCATTTTGCCATTTTTTGGCAAACGTTCTATTCTCATTTCTCAAATATGAGAAACGAAATGAACTTTCTCAAATTATAAAGGACGGGGTATGATACCCCGTCTCTCCGATTTAATAATTTTTTAATCGATTCAGACGGACGATCATATCCCGTCTCAATAATTTTCTTAATTTTTTTTTAAATAGGTCGGACGGGGATACATACCCCGGACGGGGTATGATACCCCGTCTGCAAATGGATTTTTTTTTTTTTAATGAATGAACGGCCATGATTGGCCGATTAGAAAAAAAAAATGATAATAATTGGTGGGACGGGGATACATACCCCGGCCGGGGTATGATGCCCCGTCCGTGAAAGTAGGAATCCAATTAATGCTGATTAGGTTTAATAGGTATAATTAGGATTAGTTATTAGGTTTAAGGTAGTATATTAATTAGATTTAGTTTTATTATATTATTAATTTAGTTAATTAATTTAGTTTAATAGTTAATTAGTAATTCTGTTTTTTTTTTAATTTATTTTAAACGATCAGACGGTATATCATATACCGTCGCTCGCTTTTTTCTAAAAAATGAGAAACAATATAGCAAACGACGACTGTAGCGAACGATCGTATTTGCTATTACTGTAACTGCCATTTTATAGCAAAGCAAAAAAACGACTACGAATGCTCTTAAGCGGCTAAATTTGGATCTGAGGGGATTTGTTTATCGTCACGTTTGATTTTTTTAATCTAGAACTCGATTTTCGGGTGCGGTATTTGGGACTTGAGATGAGTAGACGAGGTAGTGGGGTAGGGGATGGGTGTGAATAGTACAAGTGTGTTTTAAATCTCACAGCGATTATGAGCTGGGTTTGATGTGGTATAATTGTGGTTTGGTGCATCGCACGGCTAGGATTTTTGGAGAAAACGTGGTAACATGCACACTTTTTTAAAAATTATTTTAAAAAGTTTTTTAAGATTAAATATTAAAAAAACCGAATTTTTTTTATAAGACACTTTTTAAAAATATTTGCAGAAAAATAACAGTTGCTAAAGTATTTATACTCGTGGACTCAACAACTAAACTCGCCGTTTCCAACGGTGAGTTTAGTTTTTCATGCTCGCCGTTGGGACACGGTGAGTTTAGTGCTAACTTTTTGAAAAACTCGTTGTTCCCAATGGCGAATTCAGTTTAAAATTTTCAATGAAGACTCGCTGTTTCCAATGGCGATGACATTTACACTAGACTCGCTGTTGGGAACAACAAGTTTAGTTCAAAATTTTGAAAGAAGACTCGCCGTTCCCAATGGTGAGGACATTTATACTAGACTCGCTGTTGGGAACGGCGAAAATGTAGGAAATTTCACAGAAAGTAAAACACTCTGTTGGACTTAGCGGATTTTCGAAAAAACTCAATAGAATTTTTTTTGGAAGTGTTACCGCTGATTTCGGTGTGGGGGTAAACAGATAGAATTTGTAAGTCCGAGAAAAACCTGAACAGTTGACTCAGCCTTCTTGCTCCTGCCGCAACCTGCAAGGAAGTGCGAGACACCGGGGTTGATTCCGGCGACGCACCCTCCGACGCTCTTGTCAGTAATCAGAAAAGATTAAGAAAGAGCTTAAGTGGTGAAGAAGTGATTAACCTGGTCTTGGTGGTAGAGGGATTGTATTTATAGTCGCCTTTGGAACGGTTAGGATCCTGATTTCCTGCCTAACAGCCAGGAGGAAAATCCTCCTATTCTGTTTTGGGAAATTAGGCCCTGATTCCCTGGTGAGAGCCAATCAGGCTTATTGATTTGATTTAGTCAAATCAGTGGCCTTGATTCTCCTCATGGTGAACTGGACTTGTATCGGGTCGGGACCCGTGCCCAGTTGAAGCGGATCTATTCGTGGGTGGTTGGTTCTGTGAGAAGGAGGCCCAATACCCATTTTGGATCCATCTGTATGTGAAATTACCTTTTTACCCCCACGCTTCAAGATTCGTGCTCGATCTGGACGGTCTCGATTTAACCCCATTTTTAGCCATATCAGGAACTAAACTCGTCGTTCCCAACAGCGAGTCTAGTGTAAATATTCTCTCCGCTGGGAATGGCGAGTCTTAAAAAAAAAAGTGAACTAAACTCGCTGATCCCAACAGCGAGTCTAGTGTAAATGTCCTCATCGTTGGGAACAGCGAGTCTTCCACCCAAAAAAAAATAATACTAAACTCGCTGTTCCAATAGTGTGTCCAGTGTAAATGTTCTCGTCGTTGGCAATGGCGAGTCTTCATTGAAAATTTTGAACTAAACTCGCCATTGGGAACAACGAGTTTCCATAAAAAAAAGCTACACTCGTTGTGTTCCAGTGGCGAGCATGAAACAACTAAACTCGCCGTTGGGAACGGCGAGTTTAGTTGTTCCCAACGGCGAGTTTAGTTGTTGAGTCCACAAGCGCAAATACTTTGGCAAGTGTCATCTTTCTGCAAATATTTCTGAAAATTGTCATAGAAAAAATAATCAAAAAAACGTGACTCAAAGTATTGCATTTTTTAAAAAAACCACTCAACTTTTTTATGGTTGAAAAAACATCTTTCAAAGCATTCACACTCGGTTGCAATTTTGCCATTTTCCCAATTTTTTAGCAAACAGAGTTGTAACGCCCCGAATTCCAAATAAGGCTGAATTCGAAGTTCCACAGGATCTTTACACTTCACTTCGAACAATTTTACAAGAAAATTTGAACTTTTTATAATACAATAGAGTCCTTTACATTTATTTACACAGCGAAAAGTAAAATAAAGTACAATAATAAAAAATTATACAATTGCAACATCTTTAACATTTAAATAAATCAACAACAGTATACCAACTGTATATCTTCATGAAAATCCAATTCCTGCATATAAAATTGTGAGCACGTCAATTACTTACAATCGAAGAAAATGTTATACACGGCCATCATCTTTATGCCGAAAATATAATGATTTTAATACTTTAACAAACCACATCTTGAATGCAAATAAAGTGTTAAAACGTGACTAGTCTAAACATGTAAGTGTATGCAATGCCTTAATGCTTAATGCAGATATTTTATACTAAGACGACACAAATGCATACTTGTTCGGATTCTATGCATCCCACACTACATAGGTCTGAGGGAAAGCATCTACGTACTCCACATTAAAGGGTTCGATCCCTCGCCATGAAAAACTACCCAGTAATAGAAGCAAAGTTTAGACATTCCACGAGTACGGATCCCAGTCCCAGAGTACACCACCCGACTGTTATAACAGACTCCTTGTCATGCGAACATCCCGCAAGTGCCCCTCTAGCCCCGGTATACGTATATACACTGGAGTACGGTAAACTATCCGTCCATCTATGCATAGTCCCGGATTTAAAATAAAATCTCGTCTCCATCGAAGCAACCTCAGTCCCAGAATACACCGCCCGACTAGGTCTATAGTCCCGGAGTACACCGTCCGACTATATAGAGTGCCCTACTTACGTTTGCCCAGGTTTACTACATCTTCACTTAGTGCCTAGTTCTTAAGTTCAAGACATGAATAAATTATCATACCTAGAGTTAGTTTTATCCCCTAACGGACTTAATCACAAATACTGAGATAGCTCCATGGCCATATTTCAAAAATATAACTCAAATCTTTTAATTCAACAATGCCAGTACCCGATGTCTCACTAAACTCTAGATCACAACCTTTCATGTACAAGAATCCACGAGTACTTATACCCTTCAATAATCATGTATTAAACTCCATGTATTTTTATCTTTAACTTATTCACAATTTAATCAATGTTTTATTTTGGCATCATCCATGATTCATTTATTCATTCACAATTATTTCAAAAAGCTCTACATAATAGATTTCAATCTCATTAACATCTTAAGCACATCAAGTATTTCTTACTCAACATAAGTATATGATCTCATCAAGAGAACCCATAACATGACAAATATTTTTCTCTTCTTCTCAAAATAAAAGTGATATTCTCAAACAAATAATTTTGAAGTCAATAACTCATTTTCTATCCCAATTTCCCTTTTTATTTCTCAAAATATGCATGAAAATTTCTAAAACTATTTAAAATAAATTCTATATCATTTTATAGGAATATTAGAATTTTTTCCCAAATTTTCTTTGCATGGGAACTCATTTAAAATCCAAAAAAATCAAAAAAAAAAAAAAAAACAAAGTGCCAACACAACGACAACCTTAAGGCTCACCCACTAACCAAGAAGTCCAAGAGACTTCTCTGTCATAATGACAGATCGAAATCCCCAAATACTGACTCTCTGGTTTTGGATTTAATTAAACAAAAACAAAATAAAAGGGGTCTCTAACAAGTTTCGAACCCATGACCTCCCGCACGCTACAATACCGACTTATGGTGCACCCGCTAGCCAGGAAGTCCATTGCGACTACTGGTTGGGAAACACATCAATGTAGTTTTGTTCATACTGTTCTGAGATTAGTTATTTTTCATAAAACTCGTTTATTCAATCGATCCAATCTTTTAGTATACTGAAATAAATTTTTCCCTGACTGAGATTAATTTAAAAACAGTAGCCAACAAATTGCAAAATCCATGTTACAAACATATCACTATATTTCAAATACATCAATTAGCATTTTTTTTCTCTCAAAACTTGCGGTTAAGAATTTTATTTATTATAACTAGTTCATGCACTCATTTATACTAATTAAAATTCAGTAACAAAACCAATCATGCCTCTTAATTGTCCATGAGAATCTCAAAAAAAAAAAAAAATATGCAAAAATTATAATTTTGACATATCATTCCAATATGCATAAACTAACCCATTTCATGGCAACAATTCAATTTGTATTACTTTATTTCCTCTTTCTAATTATCATGGTATCTAGGCATATATTGAATACAACATTACTTCTACAATTTTCATGGCACAATTAATTCTTTTGTTTAATATCCTTCTCTCTAATTATCATGATCACAACGAAAATTACTACCATTCATAGCACATACAATAGCATGGATATATTCTACCCTTAACACATCAAATTTAATCTATACTACTCATTCATCATTACCAGCATACATTTTCTACATTTAGAAAGCACAAGATTACCCACCTCTTATGAAGAATTTGCAAACAAAGATGATGAGACACAACTTCTAGGGACTCCTAGCTCCAATAAGCAACACCTAGTCCTTCTCCTCCTAGCAAGAGCACTCCAAAAAGCCTCCAATGCAACAAGAACATTTTCTAACTCTTTTTCTTTTTCCTCTTTTGATTTGTTTTGTTTTGGTGTGAAATGAGAAGAAAAAAATGGTGTATTTATAGGACAAAATGAAGGGCTAAAATGTAATCTCATCCACCGAATAACTACCCACTCAACTTTCCACTTTCCCACCTTCTCCAACTCTCCATCTCCCCACTCCCGGCCTCTCTCTCTTCCATAACCGGTCTCTCTCTCTCTCCTAAGACACGTGCACGTGTTGTGCACTAGTGCACACACACACACAAATAAATAAAAAATTCTATAATTCTAATATGTGTATTGAAAGTTGTTACATATCATGTGTGAGTCCACGCACAACCAAAAAATAATGGGCTTGTCTTGTGGGCTTGCTTTTAATTAATTTAATTAATTAGTCTAGTGGGCTAGAATCTAATCTTAGGTCCATGGGTTTAATGAAAGGCTAATAAAAGACTCATGCATACTAAAATAATAAATGAGAGTAAGAAAAATAAAGAAGAAAAAATTAGCACGTGCATTTTACGTGCAAAAATTTGAAAAATGTATTTTTAATTAAAATAAAAATACGGGATGTTACAGCACTCCCTTCTTAGAATAGTTCCGTCCTCGAAACTACACTTAAGAGTGAGAAAAGACAAAGAAAGAAAAGAAAAGAAAAGAGTTTACAAATTTTTTTATTTTTTATTTTTAGTTGAAAAGCTCAGGGTGATTTTTCATCATCCTTTCCTCTGATTCCCAAGTGGTCTCCTCAACAAATTAGTTCCTCCAAATGACCTTGACCATAGGTATTGTCTTATTTCTCAAGACCTTCTCTCGACGATCCACAATCTCTACTGGATGCTCTGCATAGCTCAAATCCAAATGCAAACCCTCTGGCACTTCTGGTAAATGATGACTCGGATCCGGAGACACATGAAAGATATTGTGCACATGGGCCAACTCTTCCGATAATTCTAACCGGTAAGCTGTCTTCCCAATCCTTTTCAATATCTTATAAGGGCCTATGTATCTCGGGGTTAATTTTCCTCCCATTCCAAACCGAATCACTCCCTTGGTCGGAGACACCTTCACAAAGATAAAGTCACCTTCTGCAAACTCCAGGTCTCTCCTCCGATTGTCGGCATAACTTTTCTGCCTGCTCCGTGAGTCGACTAACCTCTTCTTGATCAGCTTGATCTTTTCTGAGGTCTGCTGCACAATCTCCGACCCATACAGCTACCGTTCCCCCACTTCATACCAACATACCGGTGTCCTGCACTTCCTAACATACAGAGCTTCATACGGTGCCATCCCGATGCTTTCTTGGAAACTGTTGTTGTAGGTAAATTCCATAAGATCCAAATGCTTCTCCCAACTGCCACCAAAGTCCAACACACAACATCTCAGCATATCTTCCAGTACCCTGTTGACTTTCTCAGTCTGCCTATCAGTTTGAGAATGAAAGGCCATACTGAAATCTGTCTTCGTCCCCAAAGCTGCTTGAAGACTTCTCCAGAAATGCGAAGTGAAATGCGCATCTCAGTCGGATACTATCGATAGCGGAACTCCATGAAGCTTCACAATCTCGCCAACATACAACTCGGCCAGCTTCTCCATCGACCAAGTAAGCTTCATCGCCAAAAAGTGAACCGATTTGGTAGTCGGTCCACTATCACCCAAATTGCATCAATGCCCTTGGAACTCTTGGACAAACCTGTGATAAAGTCCATGCTGATACAATCCCACTTCCACTCCGGGATGGGTAATGGCTGTAACAAACCCAGGTTTTTGATTCTCGGCTTTGACTTACTGACAAACTGCACACCTGGCAACAAACTCAGCCACATCTCGCTTCATCCCTGGCCACCAGAAATATTTTTTTATGTCCTTGTACATCTTGGTACTCCCTGGATGCACGGATAATAAAGTAGCATACGCTTCCTGAAGAATACTCTCCTTCAGTTCCGCTTGATCTGGAACACACAGCCGCTCTCCAAAATACAACACTTCACCCTTCACTTGAAATCCTACCAACCTGCCAACGCCAGCCTGCTCTATCATCTCCTGGATCTCTAGATCGATCTTCTGGCTGTCGATGATTTTGTCTCTCAAAGTAGGTTGAATCCTTAACTGAGCTAAGGAAGCTCCCAAACCTTACAAAACCACCTCAATCTCTGCTCGATCAAGCTCCTCTGCCAACTTCTCCTGAGTTGTGATCAATCAGGACAAACTGCACGTCCTGCTTAGCGCATCAGCCACAATATTGGCCTTGCCTGGATGGTACTTGATCTCGGGTCGGATGTCTTCCAACACTTCCAACCATCTCCTCTACCTCAGATTCAAGTCCCTCTGCTGATAGATATACTTCAGACTCTTATGACCCGTGTACATGTTGACTTCTCCCCATACACGTAGTGCCTCCACTGCTTCAATGCAAAAATGATCGCTGCTAACTCCAGATCATGGGTTGGGTAATTCTTTTCACATGGTCTCAGCTGTCTAGACTCATAAGCTATTACCTTTCCCTCTTGCATCAGCACACAGCCCAAACTGCGATGAGAAGCATCGCTGTAGACATCATATTCGAATCCTGCTCTTGGCAAAGCCAAAATGGGAGCGGTAGTCAACCTTTCCTTCAACTCCTGAAATCTAGATTCACACTGCTCTGACCATTTGAAACTCACATTCTTCCTTGTAAGCTCTGTGAGTGGCACAGCTATCTGGGCGTAGCCCTGAATGAACCTTTTGTACTATCCAGTTAAACCCAGATAGCTCCTAATCTCTTTCACTATGGTCGGTCTTGGCCAATCTTTCACAGCCTCAATCTTCTGTGGGTCAGTAGCTACTCCCTCCTTAGAAAGGATGTGACCCAGGAAGGCGACTTCGGTATTCCAGAAGTCACACTTGGACAGCTTTGCATACAGTTTCTGCTCCTGTAGCTTCTTCAGTACCTCTGCTAGGTGCTTGGCATGCTCTTCTTCTGACTTGGAATAGACCAATATGTCGTCGATGAATACAACAACAAAAGAATCGATGAACGGTTGCAGGACCATGTTCATCATGTCCATGAAGATAGCAGTTGCATTGGTGACTCCAAATGGCATGACTAGAAACTCATAGTGACCATTCCTAGTTCGGAAAGCCGTATTGTGCACATCTTCTTCCTTTAATCGGACTTGGTGATATCCCGACCGCAAGTCTATCTTGAAGAAAACAGCTGCTCCTTGTAAACGGTCGAACAGATCATCGATTCGAGGAATTGGATACTTGTTCTGCACTGTAACCTTGTTCAACTCTCTGTAGTCGATACACATCCTCATCGATCCATCCTTCTTCTTCACCAAAAGAACTGGAGCTCCCCAAGGTAACGCACTAGGCCTGAGGAATCCTTTGACCAATAACTCTTCAATCTGCTTCTTGATCTCATCTTGCTCAACCGGTGCCATTCTATATGGTGCCTTGGAAATGGGTGCACTCCCTGGCTGAATGGAGATGTTGAACTCTACATCTCGATAAGGAGGAAGCCTAGGCAGATCTTCAAGAAACATCGCTGGAAAATCCCGGACCACTGGAATCTGCCTCACTTCTTCAGGAACCTTCTGCTCCTCCAAAGCTGCTACCAACTGCTTACACTTCCTCTTCCCTTGAAATGTAACTGCTGGTGCTCCTGGTGCCTTCACCACAACCTCCTTGCTCTTGCACTCAATAGTGGCACTGAAAACTGACATCCAGTCTATGTCAATAATGATGTCGACCCCCAAAACTGTCAACTTAATGAGGTCGACGCCAAAGAGCCTGCCTCCGATCTTAAGATCACACCCTTCATAATATCGGTCGGTAGTCAAGTTTTCTCCTGACGGAGTAGCCACAGATAGAACTTTGCTAGGAAAAAATTTAGGTTCGACTCCCAATCATTTTGCAAATAAGGGTGACACAAATGTGTGCGATGATCCCATATCAAATAAAACTGATATTTTTATTCCATTTATTTGAATATCTCCTGTTACATAAGAATACTCTTATTACATAATATTTCTTACATAAATAGAAAAGCAACAAAGCAACTAAACATCATCTCACATACCCGTGATGACGTTGTCCACACCATCAGCATCGGCCTCGGTCAAAGCGAACACTCGCCTCTACCGGAATTGCTTCTTCCTTGGGTTGGACTGCTTCTGACTTTGCCCTTCCCGCTGAAGCTGAGGGCAAAATGGCTTGATGTGGCCCTCCTTGCCACAAAGATAACAAGTCTTGCTTGCCTGCGACTTGGTACACCCAGGAGCTAAGTGGCCTGTCTCTTCACACTTGAAGCAAGTGGGTACCCTTCCAGTCACTGCAATAGCATTCGCTCTGATGGGTTTGAAATGTTGTGCTGGGGGCTGTCCCCTAAAATTTCCTGGCGCTGCAGACCTCTTGCCAATTCTCCAGTTATTCCTCTAGACCTGTACTACCTGGAACTGGTTCATATCTGACTCAGTAGCGGCAGCCCTCCTGACCAACTTCTCAAATCTTCGGATACCTAGGGGTATCATGCGGGTCCTCAAGCTTGGCCTCAACCCTTACTCAAACTTTTGCGCTTTCTTGGCTTCGTCTAGAACCATTTTCGGCACATACCTTGAAAGTTGGTTGAATTTGGTCTCATACTCCTGCACGGTCATACCACCTTGCTGCAAGCCCAAAAATTCCATAGCCTTCTCTTGAACATCCATGGAAAAATAGTGAATCCTGAATTCTCCAAGAAACTCTTTCCAAGTAAGCTGCACATTGCCCAAAGTCCTCTTCAGTGATTGCCACCAAACTCCTACATCTTTTTCTAGCTGGATGGTGGCCAACTTCACCTTACTTGCCTCAGGGGTCTCTAGCACTTCTAAGACTATCTCAATCTGCCTAATCCAGTCGTCAGCAGTATCTGGATTTTTCTGATCCTCAAACACAGGTGGCTTCATCCTTTTGAACGACTCTACCAGCCTGATTGCTTCGGGGACCTGTACAGCTGGCCCTAGCCTAGCGTTCCCGGTGATGTTCTTAGCGAAAGCATTTAAGGTCTGATATACTCGAGCTAGTTCGGTCTCCAAAGCTAGCTCATTCTCACCAATATGCCCTTCGTCGTTCCTGTTCCTTCGTGCCATTTCTGAGTCATAAAATTCATCATTAATCATCATAAATAACACAAATAACATCTCTTCAACAAAATATTTATTCTAAAATTAAACTTTTTACATTCAGAAAGAAAAACTTGCTTCAATACATCCATACATCCTTTTAACAAAAGACATTCTAGATTCTACGGTTTCTCTTGGCTGCTCTGAGCTCTTTCCGTAGTTCCTGAATTTTCTTCTTCATATCCTCAAATCTCTGATGCCGCAAATGCTTGTCCCAGCGAGTGATTTGGTCCAACTTGGCAAAGTGTTGCTCATTCACGTGTTGAACCTTCTGGAGTTCGCACACTTAAAAACTCAGCTCCTGAATGCGCTCCTTATCTTCTACCCGTTGCGCTTCCAAGTGGTTTACTCTCCACTTTTGAGCATCCAATTCTCTTCGAAGAGAAGCAACAATATCAACTTGGTCATCTGGAACGAGTTCTTTGTCTTAGGATTCTTTGGAAAAATCAGGCGGAGGTGGAGTAATCTCCCTGGACTCGGGGAATTCCTCTTCTATCACCTCTGGGCCTTCTTCTTCCTCCATTGGCTCTTCCTTTTCATCCTCGAATGGGGCAAACCAATGTGCCTCATTCTGGGGATCATGATGATTGTCCATCTTATAGGGAAAGGAGGAGAAAATATCATCATATAGAGCAACACAAACGTAAGTTACTTACATTTAAATCTCTATAAGTTGAAACTCACACTCTAATGTCCACTCTAGGGTATCGTTCCTTATAAATTTTTACTACTTATGAATCGTGGCTCTGATACCACTCTGTAACGCCTCGAATTTCAAATAAGGCTGAATTCGAAGTTCTACAAGATCTTTATACTTCACTTCGTACAATTTTACAAGGAAATTTGAACTTTTTATAATACAATGAAGTCCTTTACATTTATTTACACAGCGGAAGATAAAATGAAGTACAATAATAAAAAATTATACAATTGCAACATCTTTAACATTTAAGTAAATCAACAGCAGCATATCAACTGTATATCTTCATGAAAATCCAATTCCTACATATAAAACTATGGGCACGTCAGTTGCTTACAACCGACCGAAATATTATACACGGCCATCCTCTCTATGCCAAAAATATAACGATCTTAATACTTTATCAAACCACAACCTGAATGCAAATAAAGTGTTAAAACGTGACTAGTCTAAACATGTAAGTGTATGCAATGCCTTAATGCTTAATACAGATATTTTATACTAAGATGACACTAATGCATACCTATTCGGATTCTATGCATCCCATACTACATAGGTCTGAGGGCAAGCACTTACGTACTCCACATTAAAGGGTTCGATCCATCGCTATGAAAAACTACCCAGTAAAAGAAGCAAGGCTTAGACATTCCATGAGTACGGATCCCAGTCCCGGAGTACACCGTCCGATTGTTAATACAGACTCCTTGTCGTACGAACATCCCGCAAGTGCCCATCTAGCCCCGGTATACGTATATACACTAGAGTACGGCAAACTATCTGCCCGACTATGCATAGTCCCGGATTTAAAATAAAAGCTCGTCTCCACTGTTGTCCGGTCGCACCGAACCCCACTCAAATATCTGATGTATCCTTGGAGTTTTCGCAGATGCAGGTTAGTTCGAAGCATCCCCTACCGCCCCGTAGCCAGACCGTAGTCTATGGCTTCTCGCCCTTCGATACAAGACAAGACGGAGTTCCGGGGGGTTCTTCCCCCTAGCTCCGACAGGAATCACTTCCGCTTATCAAGGCACTTCAGAAATTAACAGACGAGATATGGATCCCGTGCTCCCAACTCATGAGAAGGCACGGACCGTATCCCTTTGACAAAAAGGGTACAACCCAATAACACCGCCTAGTGTCGGCCTATAGGACAGGTCGGATCATAAGGTATCACCCTTAATACCAACTCTTTTCCTTTGGCAAAAATGATAATAAGTAATGGTTAACTAGTAATAGCCATAAGTTACTATCCTAACGATGTCACTAATCCTGAACAATCCTAGGGATGACAACAGTATTAACACAACATGCTAGGTCTTAAGTTAGACTTTGCAAGATAACTCTACTAGGCTGCTCAACCTAGACTTACCAAAATCTCTAAGGATCTGGTTCATGGCCTATCGATCCAAGACCCCGGCAATATGAACGTATTCGCATGCTACTACTCTGAACTTGGATTTCGTCTACGCTCCGGTCCGCGATCAACCTACACTGGTTAAGCTCCGACATTACACAAGGAGTGACTCGTCCACAGTCCGTTAGGAGTAAGGTAAACACATATCTTGATGGTCGATAGCCCTAGGACAATAATATCGCCCTAGACGAGCACAACAAAATTGTGTACTAGCTAATAAGCTACATACGAGCAAACAGAAACACATACAAGCCAACAAGCTACGTATGAAACCAACAACGACATACGAGCCAGGCGGGCTGCGTATGGGACAACAACATACATACGAGTCAAATAAGCTACGTATGAGACCAACAGTTACATACGGGCCAGTCGAGCCGCGTATGAGACAACAACATACAAACGAGCCAAATAAGCTATGTATGAGACCAACAGCTACATACGAGCCAGTCGAGCCACGTATGAGCAAAACTACATACAAAAATAACCATACAGGTAAAGCAACCAAACATGCTTACTTGCAACTCTTGATCTTCTACAATTAGAAGCATTAGAAGAATCTTCCAACTGTCTAATACAGACATACTACCAAGGAAAAGTCCGAAAGCGACATAAAGACCTCCCGACAGCCTAGAAGCAACCAGTGCTACGCTTGTCGGAATCTAATGAAACTGGACAATCTGAAAAGGTGGGATCATCTACTAAAAATTCCTAGTTGAACACCTTCTCAGATTTTGCAAGAAAATTCAAATTCCTACCCGTCGAACATACACAAACAGTTACCGACTACCGATTTTCAACAAAAAATCGAAACTTCCGTAGCTTGTAACTTTTGCTCCACTTATTGGAATCTAACAAAACTGGACAATTTGAAAAGGTGGAAACAACTACTAAAACTTTCCAGTTGACCATTCGCTCAGATTCTGCAAGAAAATCCGAGTTCTTACTCATTCAACACACACACGATAACAAAACAGCAACTTGATCCAAGAAAGCTGAAACTTTGAAAGCCTATAACTTCTACTCTGTTTATCCAAATTTAATTCGAGAGGTCAATTCGGAAAGGGGAGAGTCTCTACTACAACTCTCTAGTTGGCCTAAATCTCAGATTCTACAGGTAAGACACTCTAAAACACCAAAGAAGTCAAACAGCAAGCATACTCAACTCAAAGCTGGCTGCTGCATCTTCCAAATACCATAACTCCTACTCCGCTTATCAGAATCTAGCCCGAGAGGACAATTCTGAAAGGGTAAGATGTCTACTACAACTCTCTAGTTGGCCCGAACCTCAAATTCTACAGGTAAGATACTCTAAAACATCAAGGAAGCAAAACAGCAAGTTTCCAATCATGACAGCCAGTTGCTGTACTTTGCAAACGACATAACTCTTACTCCGCTTATCGGAATTTAACCTGAGAAGTCAATTAGGAAAGGGGAGATTCTTTACTAAAACTCCCTAGTTTGTCCGAACCTCATATTCAACAAGTAAAATCCTAAAAAACGACAAAGAATCAAAACAGCAAGTAACCTGTCAAACAGCTAGTTGCTGTATTTTCCAAAGACCATAACTCCTATTCCGCTTATCAGTATTTAACCGAGAGGTCAATTCGGAAAGGGGAAGAAGTCTTCTACAACTCTGTAGTTGGTCGTCTCCTCAAATTCATCCAATAAGAGGCTCAAAAATGACAACCAAACAGAACAGTGAGCTTCTCAGTCGAACTCGCTGTCCTGATTTGCAACGACCATAACTTTTGCGTCTCTTATCGAAATCTAACCCGAGAGCCCAATTCGGAAAGAGGAGAATGTCTACTACAACTTCCTAGTTGGTCCGAACCTCAAATTCTTCAAGGAAACCCAAGTTCTAGCCCCTCTAAGCTATTGCGACGCTAACCCCAAAACACAGACTTCACTGTTTTGCCCTAAAGCTTGCTATTTTGGGGGAAACGATCGTTTCACCCCTCAAAACAGCTCCGAGAAATCTACCAAAATTCTAGCATGGTAATAACACCCCTAAGAACCTCTTCAATAAATTTCGGGTCAAGATTCAATCGTTTACATGGTTAATCAATTCTAACCTTACAACAACGAAAATTGAACCTTTAAGCTTCTATTTTTTGTTCTACCACTACAACTTTTACATGCTCTTTGCTTTAACCCATATACTCATGAATCAACTTAATACAATATCATACAACAAAAATAATCCCTAAAATAACTAAAACAACTTAAGAGTGAGAAATCCCACTTCAAAACTTGTAGGAAGAACTTGCTCTCTCCTTGCTCCTTGTTCTTGCTCCTCTTCAAGAACCCATGAAGAAACCCACTCTTTTCTTTTGATTTTGATCCTCTCTTTCTTTTCCTTTCTTTTCTTCTCAATCTTTTCTAAAGAGAACAAGTGGAAGAAGTAGAAGATTGAAGAGACGAAGTGAGATGAGCAAGAGAAGAGATGGAGGAAATGAAAGAGGCTTGCCCTCTTTGTTTGAGGCCGGAAATGGGAAGGGGAGGGAGATGTGGGGGAGGTCTTTTGTAGGGGAGGAGATAGGGTATGTGGGTGAGAAAAAGCCACTTGTCCAATTTGTTTGTGGTTGTAAACAATTGGGATTTTATTTGCAAATATATATTACAATCATACCCAATAAATTTGCAATCAAACCCTAAGCCAATCCTAACCTTACATTTCATCACGATAGATCAAAAATAAAAGATAATTTTCCCAAATCACATACTACATGATTTCGTACAAACGTACGAAATCGATACAATTCAACTATGTACGTATATCTGATTACACAGATAAATTTTATTAGTAAAAATGAATAATCTGTACAAAAATCATTCAATTCCGAGAAAATAATTTTATTACCAGCTCGGGAGATTCCAGTATTAATTTGATAAAAAAACAGTCATATATCGACTAGTTTATATGTATAGATACTGTTTATTAACAAACCGGGTGATGTCCACAAAAAAATATTTCAGTTCTGAAAATAATAATAAAATAATAATTTTTAATATCTGCCCGGGATTTTCAAGACATTTCTCAAAAACGCATTTTTCAGGATTTTGTGCAAGTGCACAAAGCTGATACAATGCTTGTATATACTTATTAGTATATATATCTAGATAACGTTTTATTAGAAAAACTAGTAATTTCTATAAAAATTATTTTAACTTTAAAAATAAAATTTGTATAAATATAATATCCGTCCGGGATATTACACCGTATGGAGAACTCGAGCACAAGGGTAGCTTTCTCAAGTTAAGGCAATGGAGCTCAATGCTTTCCGCCGACCCCCAAGCCTCGACGCCGTACGACGAACTCGAGCACAAGAGTAGCTTTCTCAAGCTAAGGCAATGGAGGTCAGCGCTTTCCGCCGACTCCCAAGTCTCGATGCTGTATGGCGAACTCGAGCATAAGGGTAGCTTTCTCAAGCTAAGGCAATGGAGCTCAGCACTCTCTGCCGACCCCTAAGCCTCGACGCTGTATGGCAAACTCGAGAACATGGATAGCTTTTGCAAGCTAAGGCAATGGAGCTCAGCGCTCTCCGCCGACCCCCAAGCCTCGACGCCGTATGGCGAACTCGAGCACAAGGGTAGTTTTCTCAAGCTAAGGCAATGGAGCTCAGCGCTCTCCGCCGACCCCCACGCCTCAACGCCGTATGGAAAACTCGAGAACACATGTGGCTTTCTCAAGCAAAGACAATTCGGGTTCGGCGTTCTCCGCCGATCCCCAAGCCCCGACCCCCGGTCATGACATCAGCTAACCAGCCTACTCAAAGGTTTTTCATTAAAGATTTAGGGCACTCGCCCTCAGGCAAACGCCCCAGGCCCCAAGTCTTTGGTCGGCCCACCTCTCACCCGCGAACAACTCGGGGTTTATGACCCTTAGAGCCCAAAATCCCGAATTGTTCGAGGGCGGCAGGGGGGCCACCGACCCAGGACCCTCGCCCAAAAGACACTCCGTGCGCCGAACCTCTGGGTGAACTACCTCGGGGTTAATGACCCCTAAAGCCGAAACCCCGAATTGTCACCGAGTGGCAGGGGAGCCATCTAACCCTGCGAGCATCTCGGACGCCCCGATCCCCAGATCTTTGGTCGACCCACCTCTCACCCTCAAAAAACTCGAGGTTAACGACCCTTAGAGCCGAAACCCCAAAAAATGCTAGTAACTCGGGGTTAACTCTTAGCAACAAGTTCAGACGGGTCAGAAAATTTATTCTTTATTATAACACCCCAGGGGGGCACAATACATAGATTTATTCTTTGTTACAATCAAAGCCTTGTCCTAAACTACCTTCAGGCCCCCTCTGTGCTCGGGCGGGTCAACTCGAAGCCCGCCGAGCGACTTGGTTCCGTAGCATGCCTTGCCGAGCCCCTTGGATCGGCCACGGAGGTTGCACCGGCCACGAAACTCTGAGCATCGCTGGGCCTCACATACTCCAACCACAGGGTGGGGGACGGTTCGCGCCTCGAGGAAGCCCCATCGCCGAAGGGACCGGCCTTCCTAACATCATTTTGTAATACTGAATCTCGATCTCCTTCTCCACAATGACTTCGTGGAGGAACGACTCAAATATAGGCCTCTGCACTGAAGCGCTCGACATTGAAAATCCAAGGCTCGCACCCCCGAGGTCTCGGTCGGCTATCGCCTTCTTCAACTGAGCCGACTCTGCGCTCAGCTCCTTCGACTTATTCCGAAAATAGTGGAAAGCGGCATTGTGATCGCGAGCTTCCCTCCGATACCGGTCGAGGGTAGACTCCAATACCTTGACCTTACTCCGAAGCCGCGTCACCTCGGCCCGACGAGGATCAACCTCGGTAAAAGTAGCCAACATCTGATGGAAGCAAAATAAATTAAAAAATTACACAAGTCTAGGAAGGTCGGACAAACTCCGACAGCCGACCCAAAAGCAAGACAAAGGTGAAGGGTAAAACAATTGGCCCTCCAAAAAAATCTTTGTTATAAATTCTTAATTCGTTTACAAAATACTGCGGTGGCCAGTCTGCCTTCGGCAAAATACATTAAAAAAGATAAAGAAAAAGAAGAGAAAAATGACTACGACTATAGGCCCACCTCTCCCTCTGCTCTGGTGCTAGCCATGGGGTCGACCACCGAGTTGGCACTCGCTCCTCCGACCCCACCATCCCCTTCGCCCGGCGCATAGTGCCCGGGGGTCTTCGGCGGCCCCTCGATCTCCATGTCATAGTCGAGGTGCGACAGGTCCAAGGTCAGGAAGAAGTGCCTGACATTGCTTAATGCCTTAGCGTACACCTCATTCTGTGCCATGATGACCATGTCCAGGGCCTTCAGGATCAATGCCCCATTTTCAGCCTCGAATGTCTGCTTCAGCTCTGCCTCCCTTTTGAGCGCATCGGCGGCCATCTAGGCGAGGTCAGCTTTCAGAGCCTGCTCCCGTTTCATCGAAGCTTCCATGGAGGTCTTCAGATCCACCATCTTCTGTTTGTAGCGGTTGGTCTGGCTCCGCTCATACTTTAGCTCCATCTCGTGCTGCTGCCTCACCTGGTTCCCGGACATACAGGCCTACAGTCGAGGTCAAAGCACCTGGGTAAAAATAAAGATATGAGAAACCAATACAAGGAAAATAAAACCGAAGGCCTCAGAAATTACCTGCACGCTGGCCTGCGCCCACCTCATGTTGGCCCACTCAGATGTGTCGGCCCCCATACCCTGCCGACCTCGGGGCGTGGCCATCTTGTTCATGAACTCCATGGAGATGAGACCCTCGGTTAGGGAGTCCCCCTGGCGAATAGCCCAGTCCGGGGCCCACGGCCGCAGTCCCTCCTCCCCGAGCATGGCTTCGGCATCGGCGTGAAGAGAGGGAGGCAACCCTGCGAGACCTCAGACGCCTTCGAGGCCCCCTTGCTCGGTGCGAGGGCAACCTCCCTCGACTGGCTCGCCTTCTGCTTCTTCGACTTCGGCTCGAACAGAGCCTCGGAGGTCGTTCGGGAGGGAGCCGTCGCTTGCTTCCCCTTTTCGAATTGCTCCACCTTCTCCCTCTTCATGGCAAACCTCCTCGCCTTAATCACCTCGAGATCCATCTCTGCAAAAAAGTCCATTAACAAACGATGAGAACAAAAGAGAAGTACGGAAATAAAAATGAACGAAAAACATATGGGGCGGGGCGGGGCTCAGTCCGGTTCAGATCAGGTGACTCTCTGTCACTTTTGGACAACTTATACTGTGGCTCTTCCGGAGGCGCTCCACAAAAGCCCATTCCTCAGCCGAGAGATTGCCCTTCTTCGGCCCCTTGAAGTTTGGCTTGTAAAAATTCCACTTTGTCGGAATATCCCACTGATCTTCGTTCCGGACGACGAGATATTTTCTCTTCCACTCCTTTATTGAGTCAGGGTGTCCGTGCACGACCTTACACCCGCTCCGAGGCAATACATAATAGATCCCCTCGAACTCGCCGGACGAGCTGACCCCCAACATGGCTCGGAAGATACTCAGCCGCAGTGGTACCTTCCTCTCCGTAAACAACAATATGAAGCTAACCATCTGCTTCTAGGAGTTCGGACCAAACTGCATCGGGCACAGTGAGGATCAGTTGAGAACCTCCCGGATGAAGGGGTGGATGGGCAGCCTCAACCCCAAGGAGAACGCATCTGCGGGGAAGATACAGTACCACGGCGCCAGAGGGTCGGTCGGCCGAAGACAACCACTCGGGACCATCAGCTCGTACTCCTTGCCGATGAAGTAACTCGCGCGGATGACCGAGAGATCCTCCCCCTTCAACTGTGGGAGTACTATCCATCTTGATCTTCACCCGGCTCGGCGATGAGGACTGCACCCCATAGAGAACCTTATCCCCAACGTCATCCAGATAGTTCCTGACCGATCGAGGCTGTGGTAAAAACGGGACGGACCCCTAAATTTCGATGTGCAATTGTCCTATCAGGGCTGCTTCGTAAGGTCACCCTCACCCTTTTCTTCCGAACCTTAGAGGCCTTCTCGGGCGACAGAGTCGCCAACGGCTCGAGGGCAGAGGCCCTCTGAGGGGAGTTCGTCCCCCGACCTGACCACCCTCGGCCTCATCCTGTTCGTCCTCCCCTCCTTCACCCTCCTCTTCACCCTCGTCCTCGGTACCCTCCTCATCCTAACTACTACTTTCCACAACGAAGGGTTTGCGAGTCTGCAGAGGCTTCACGACTAACACCTCGTCCGCCGTATCCCACGAAGTCGAAGCTTCCGGGGCATCCAAAGAGGTGGTTGAATCCGATAGCCCCGTGTGAACGTAGCTGTCGGAGGTAGAGGCGAAGGAACCGGACTGAGCCCTAGACATGACTAAGAAAACTAACCTTTGACTTGATCGGAAAAGTGGCCAGAAAACTAGTCGATGGTGACGAAAAGCCCTAAAGAGAGAAGCTCTGAGTTCTAGTGAGAGAAAGCGAAAGTAAGAAATGAGAAAGGAGGAGAAGGACGAGTATATATAGAGGAGTGAAACTCCTCGATTTTTGTGAGAATCAGTTACAGTAACTGCCTCGATTCTTGCGAAAATAGTTACTGTAACTCCTCGATTCTCGCGAAAAATGGTTCACATGAAGGCTATTGGAATCTCCGAGTCGCTCGTCCTTCCGACCCCCTAAAGCCTCAACGGTCGACCCACATCTCGAGCACAGAGGTAGCTTCAACAGGCCAAGTCATGTGGTCTTGCTCGTCCTTTCGACCCCTCAAATCTCGACAGTCGATCTATATCTTGAGCACAGGGGTAGAAACAATAAGCCAAGTCACTTGGCCTCACTCGTCCTTCCGACCCCCTTAGGTCTCGACGGTCGACCTACATCTCGAGCACAGGGGTAGCTTCAACAGGCCAAGTCACTTGGCCTCGCTCGTCCTTCAGATCCACTCATGTCTCGACAGTCGATCTACATCTCGAGCACAGGGGTAGCTTCAACAAGCCAAGTTACTTGGCCTCGTTCGTCCTTCTGACTCCCTCAAGTCTCTACGGTCGACCTACATCTCGAGCACAGGGGTAGCTTCAACAGGCCAACTCGCTTGGCCTCGCTCACCCTTCCGACCCCCTTAAAGCCTCGACGGTCGACCTCTATCTCGAGCACGAGGGTAGCTTGAACAGGCCAACCCACATGGCCTCGCTCGTCCTTCAGACCCCCTTAAAGCCTCGACGGTCGACCTCTATCTCGAGCACGGGGTTAGCTTCAGCAGGCCAAGCCACGTGGCTGCGCTCATCCTTCCGAACCTCTCAAGTCTCAACGGTCGACCTACATCTCGAGCACAGGAGTAGCTTCAACAGGCCAAGTCACTTGGCCTCGCTCGTCCTTCCGACCCCCTCAAGTCTCGATGGTCGACCTACATCTCGAGCACAGGAGTAGCTTCAACACGCCAAGTCACTTGGCCTCGCTCGTCCTTCCGACCCCCTCACGTCTCGATGGTCGACCTACATCTCGAGCACAGGGGTAGCTTCAACAGGCCAAGTCACTTGGCCTTACTCGTCCTTCCGACCCCCTTAAGTCTCGACGATCGACCTACATCTTGAGCACAAGGGTAGCTTCAACAGGCCAACTCGCATGGCCTCGCTCGTCCTTTCGACCCCCTTAAAGTCTCGACGGTCAACCTCTATCTCGAGCACGGGGGTAGCTTCAACAGGCCAAGCCACATGGTCCCGCTCGTCCTTCAAACCCCTTTAAAGCCTCGATGGTCGACCTCTATCTCGAGCACGGGGGTAGCTTCAACAGGCCAAGCCACATAACCTCGCTCGTCCTTCTGACCCCCTCAAGTCTTGACGGTTGACCTACATCTCGAGCATAGGGATAGCTTCAACAGGCCAAGTCACTTGGCCTCGCTCGTCCTTCCGACCCCCTCAAGTCTCGACGGTCGACCTACATCTCGAGCACAGGGGTAACTTCAACAGGCCAAGTCACTTGACCTCGCTCGTCCTTCCGACCCCCTCAAGTCTCGACGGTCGACCTACATCTCGAGCACAGGGGTAGCTTCAACAGGCCAAGCCACGTTCCCTCGCTCGTCCTTCCGACTCCCTCAAGTCTCGACAGTCGACCTACAACTCGAGCACATGGGTAGCTTCAACAGGCCAAGTCACTTTGCCTTGCTCGTCCTTCTGACCCCCTCAAGTCTCGATGGTCGACCTACATCTCGAGCACAGGGGTAGCTTCAACATGCCAAGTAACTTGGCCTTGCTCGTCCTTCCAACCCCCTCAAGTCTCGACGGTCGAACTACACCTTGAGCACAGGGGTAGCTTCACTTGGCCTCGCTCGTCCTTCCGACCCGCTCAAGTCTCGACGGTCGATCTACATCTCGTGCACAGGGGTAGCTTCAACAGGCCCAGTCACTTGGCCTCGCTCGTCCTTCCGACCCCCTCAAGTCTCAACAGTCGACCTACATCTCGAGCACAGGGGTAGCTTCAACAGGCCAACTCGCGTGGCCTCACTTGTCCTTCCGTCCCCCTTTAAGCCTCGATGGTTGACCTCTATCTCGAGCACGGGGTTAGCTTCAACAGGACAGGCCACGTGGCCTTGCTCGTCCTTCCGTACCCCTCAAGTCTCGACGGTCGACCTACATCTCGAGCACAGGGGTAGCTTCAACAGGCCAAGTCACTTGGCCTCGCTTGCCCTTCCGACCCCTTAAAGCCTCGACGGTCGACCTCTATTTCGAGCACGAGAGTAGCTTCAATAGGCCAAGCCACGTGACCTCGCTCGTCCTTCCGACCCCCTCAAGTCTCTATGATCGACCTACATCTCGAGCACAGGGGTAGCTTCAACAGGCCAAGTCACTTGGCCTCGCTCGTCCTTCCGACCCCTTCAAGTCTCGATTGTCGACCTACATCTCGAGCACAGGGGTAGCGTCAACAGGCCAAGTCACTTGTCATCTCTCGTCCTTCCGACCCCCTCAAGCCTCGATGGCACGAGTCAAGCTCCGCACATCATTTTGTTCAAAAAGAAATCGCCACAACCTGCTCGGTAGCAGACCCCCATGCTTGGCCGTCGGTGCTCTCGTGCTCGGTAACATGGGCCCTAAAACCAGTCCGGTGCCACCTCCAAAATGACCCTAGTTACAGAATATCTCTACTCACCTGCCGTCATAAAACTCGACTACTCCACGACCAGCCAGACACAGTTCCACAGGAGTGGGGGGCTTATGATATGGGATAAATTATGCAGCATCAACCAGAACCTTCTGATCTCCTCTAGATCCTCCCCCCTGTGCTCATCAGACCAGCTACAGTCTAATGGACCTCAGCCAGCTCAGGCCCATGGGCAAACGGGTCCAACCCGATCTTCTAGGGCTCCAGACCCATTTACCCCTGCCTATAAATACTCCACCCCCTCCTCGCTGTAAAAGGTAATCAATCACTCCCCAACTAAACCCTAGCTGCCCAGTCTCTTTTTCAGTGAGTGACTAGATGTCGGATGGCCTGTCGTCGGGACTTCTCCCAGTGTTTGTTGTGCAATCTAGATGATCTAAATAAATAGATAAACTAGACACAAATTAAAACCTCGTAAGTGTACGAATCGTTTATAGAAGCGTAGTGAAGAGCAAGGGTCGATCCCACAGAGATTGTAGTAATTAACTCACTAATCAATAAAACAAAAGAAAATGCAAATCATAAAGTTTTGTTCTAAAAGTTTGATTGAAAGGAAATGAAAAGATAAAAATCTAAATTAAGTAGAATCACAATTTGAGTCACGAATATCTATTAAAGTAGTTGGGCTTTGATTTCCACCTGTAGTCAAGAATGCTAAGTCACCTTCTATACTACTCCAATTACTCATGTTTGTTCCTTTAAGGGCATGGTATCTACTCCTTAAAGTTAATATTTTCCTAAGGCAAGAATTAGGCATGGTATCTACTCTAATTCGTTTCTTTCCTTAAGTATTTAGCATGGTATCTACTAAGTTGCACTTAAAGGAAGCATAGGAACAATGGAAACGAACAAACACTTAAAGTTCTAGAAATTGGTATCAGATCTAGATCCTTCAAGTTGATTAAACTAAAAACCCCTAAAGATTCCTGTGTTACAAGTTATGGGCAGGAGATACGGGTCGTCTCTATGCTCATATAACAGATTCAGTTTTATAATACGCAAACTTGATAATCTCAGGTTCTGCATGGCAGTCGACTTGCTGTCACTCTCAGTCGACTGCTCTTAGAACTTCTGAACAAGTTTGATTCATATTATAAATCTATACCAATACAATCAGGTTTAATCAATAAGTAATAGAGTAGCGTTGAGAAGAATATAAGCATTACATGACTACGGTTTCAATCTACCCAACTATGAAATTAGTTGCACATAATACAACCTTTATTGATTAATAAAATAGAATTCATGACTCTACAATAAAAATAAAAAGTAAAATGAAGAACAGAAGAACACTGATTTGTATGATGTTAAAATTGAACCCAATCAGCAGTCGACTTGTTCTCCTCCTTCTTTGATGCTGGTATCTTGATGCTTGCTGGTCGATCGATCCCCCTGATGGTAGATGATTCTCTCTTTATTATAGTTTCTCTTGTCCTTGTCTGCAGATATCAAGTTCCTGATTTCTTATCTCTTCACGCATAGGACTGAGTCCATCTTCTTACTTGCCAATCCCGGTTCTTTAACTTTGATTGTTGGTGAGTTGTTATTTGCAGATAACCCGGGTTTGGATAACTTCCATTTGATTCGGATTTGGTTTAGGATGGATCTTAAACTATCTTTATCTTTTAACTCCGCTGAATACCAGTCGACTGGTTTTGGAATCAGTCGACTGTGTCGAGACATCTGTAGATTCACAATCACTCCGTCAAGTCGACTGTCTTTGGAGTAAGTCGACTGTACTGCATAGCTTCGGGATTTCATACTCCTCTGTTCAGTCGACTGTCTTTGAGGACCAGTCGACTTGTGTCCTGCAGCTCCCTGTGTATCATCCTCTCAGTCTGTATTAGTCTTGAATCTGCTTCGTTTAGCTGCTTTTAGGCTGTTTCCTATGGAAAAGAGAAAAGAAGAGTAAATTACCACATATAGAGTATTTAAATGTCTAATTGCATTAAGATTATTGCTCCTAAATGTGTATATTATTGGATTCATCAAATACCCCCAAACTTAGCTTTTGCTTGTCCTCAAGCAAACTAAAACTACAAGCATCACTTGAACATCTTAACCCTTTCAACATTTACCTCAGAGAACTCACTACTTTTGGTGTCAAGTTTAGAACAAGCATTAAGATAGGTCTAAAAAGTTTTAATTCAAATGTCAATCACTTATTCACAAGAATACTCAACTTGAATATCAAATAGTAGAGTGGCCAATGCCACTGCAACATAATCATGATTAAGTTTAGCAAGCTCAACTATATTTCAACTCCAAAATCTCACCATGGCATACACTCCCAAAGAAATATAGTTCTTATTGACATGGGACATTCACATTAGATCTCGTGACAATTTTCATTACTTAGATGAAACCATATGCTTTATCTTACTACTACATCTTCACACCATTGATTTGCACACTACTTGGATCAAAAGGTCTTTATATAGGTTGTAATGGGGCCATGGGTGAGGGTTTAAACAATGAAGGGAAAAAGGAATACAAAATTTCTAAAGAATTAGTAGAGCAACTTGCATTGTTCTAAGAGATTTTTTTTTTTTTTTTTAGTTTTTTTTCCACATAATATTTAAGGCCATATATCACAGGCCTATCTTTATTTCTACCAACACCTTTCCCCCATCCACAACTCAGCAATTTACAACTTTTCATTTTTTTTTTAACTTTTCTTTATATTTTTATCCCCTTCATCTTGACATACCACATCTCTTTTACAATTCTTGTTCTACTAACTCAATAAATATAGGTAAGATAACCTATTCATCTAGGCTTGGTTAAGGATGATGTGTTTTACAAATAAAAAGGCTTTTATAGGCTTCAAAAGGGGCAACTAGTGAATAATTGATGTTGGGTAGGCTATTTGTCCTTGGTGATAAAATCTTAGGTGCCTTAATCATTTCCAAGTTTTTGTGCAAAAATCAAAACAAGTTTCGCAAAGTAGCAAAAACAAGTTCTAGATCATCTCAAGAATGCAGTCAACTGGGATCTTCAAGTGTATGACTCTCTCAAAAGAAATAAATAAGGCTCAAAACTCACAATTTGTGTATTTAAGTTTACTCACAGTTGAACTTGCTATTCTCTTTCAAGATTCGTCGAATTGACATGACCATATGAATAAAAGTTTCAAGTATGATCCATATGAAAAGTTATTAACATTTTTAAGGATAAAGACCACAATTAATATTTGTTCTCCACTCTCTACCTATAGTAACTGAGCTCAAATCATTCAATGTTGGAATGGTTAAAATCAAAAGACTCTAAATGTAAATAACTACCCCCAAACTTAGATAGAACATTGTCCTTAAAATAGGCATGTGTTACCACCCAGTTTGAAGGAAAGAAACTGAAAATAAAAGGTGAATAAAGAAATAAAAAGAAATAAAGAGAAAGTGTAAGTACTCCCCTGAAAATTGGGTTGCCTCCCAATAAGCGCTGCGTTTCTTGTCTTCAGCTAGATTTGATGAGTTTATGCAATGTATTGAATGGCTCGCGGCTCAAAACTCATCTTATTATAAGGTTTCCCACTATGCCCATTCACCTTTGAACGTTTGATTTTTCTCCAACGTTCCATGTGGGGAAACCTTTGCAACAATGTACGGACCGTACCATCTTGACATAAGCCTATCTACAATGGTCCATCTTAATGCACCCTTGTGTTCTTGCAAGACTCCCTGCAACTTCTCTTCTTCCTGCATCCTTAAGTTTGAAGCAACTGTCACAGGTAATGTCTGGTTTTCTCCCAAATATTCATACTTCAAGTGTTCATGTAGTGGCTTCAGCTCCACATCTGGTGTCCTGGTAAAAAAAGAAACAAAAGTATTATTAGACACAAGATTTTCAAACACATGTGCAAACTTACCTGCATATGATTTTTCATTTCCAAGGGTATGTATTTTCTCTGCAATCCTCCAATCATCATATTCCTGTTCAACTTGAGATAGTATTAGAGGGTGTGTAATTGTTGCTTGTAATGGATCAACACCATGTTCCTGAAATGTTTGGTCACAAATTTCCTGAACCACATCAACATTATAACATTCATGCTCATCGTGTGGTAATTTTGGTGCATCAAATATTCTAAACTCAATCTTGTCCTCTAGGGTTGTCACCGATTGGAGCTGTTCTTGTCCTCTAGGGTTTGGTATGGTTTGTGGTGGGAGTTCTCCTGCCTTTCTTTCACTTAACTCCTTAGTAATTTGACCAATTTGATTCTCTAAATTCTGAATGGCCTGCCCTTGTTGGTTGCTTGTTTGTTGTTGCTGTTGGAGTAATTGAAGCACGGTAGATTCGAAATCCAATTTCTTTTGTTCTTGTACTGGCCGATCAAACCCATTCCCTCTCTGAAATTTCTACATATGCCCTTGTGCGAATTGATTGCCTGGATGGTTTCGCCACCCTGGATTATTCGTGTTTGACAAAGGATTGTTCTGGGGCGGGTACATTCCCTGTCCTACGTAGTTTGCGTGCTCCTGATCTGCGAAAGAAGACATGGGACATGTATTAGTTGTATGATCAGAATGAGAACAAATTGCACAAATTTCTTTTGGTTGGTTTTTTATGCCACCCAACGTTGAAATCACATTAACAAGCATATCAATCTTTTTGTTCATGGTTTCCATTTCTAGTTGAATGTTATTAGAAATTTCGTAAACTCCCTGTTTTTTTGAAAGGCCTCTTCCCCTTGTTGAGAATTGCTGTGAGTTCTCGCTGAGTTCTTCAAATAGTTCGATGGCCTCCTCACCACTTTTCCTCATCAAGATTTCGTTGCAAGCTGAATCCACAATTGCTTTGTTAGTGTCATTTAAATCCTCATAAAATGCTTGTACCTGATCATCCTTAGGTATGTTGTGCGTAGGACACTTGAGAAGCTTGTTCTTGAAGTCCTTCCATGCCTCGAAGAATAAATCGCCATCTTTTTGTTGGAAGAGTAGAATTTCCCTTTTTAGTTGTCTGGTTTTCTGAGCTGGAAAGAATTTTTTCAAGAATTTTGTTGCCAATTGCTCCCATGATTGAATTGATACTGGTTCCAAAGAATTATACCACAATTTAGCATTAAGTTTTAATGAAAATGGAAACAAAATTAACCTGATTTGTTCAGGGGTAAGCCCTTGGACGTTTTGTGTTCTGCAAAGATCAAAGAAATCTTGCAAATGTATATGAGGATCCTTGTCTAGTCTGCCATTGAAGTGGAGAACCATGCTGAGTAATTGAGGTGATAGATGCATATTCTCTGTGACATTAGGTTGATAAGCTATGCAAGAAGGTTGCTCAATATTCTTCGGAGTGAATTTGTCTTGCATTGGTATTCGATTTGGTACTTCCTCACTCATTGTTGATTTTGGAAATATTCGCTGTACAGTCGACTGATCCTTGGATACAGTCGACTTATCTGAATCTGCAGAATGTAATCTAAAAGAAAATATAAGAAAAGAAGAAAAAAAAATAAAAAGAAAAAGATTTGTATTGATTTTGCAAGTTAAAATACTAAACAATCCCCGGCAACGGCGCCAAAAACTTGTTATGCAATCTAGATGATCTAAATAAATAGATAAAGTAGACACAAATTAAAACCTCGCAAGTGTACGAATCGTTTATAGAAGCGTAGTGAAGAGCAAGGGTCGATCCCACAGAGATTGTAGTACTTAACTCACTAATCAATAAAACAAAAGAAAATGCAATTCATAAAGTTTTGTTCTAAAAGTCTGATTGAAAAGAAATGAAAAGATAAAAATCTAAATTAAGTAGAATCACAATTTGAGTCACGAATATCTATTAAAGTAGGTGGGCTTTGAATTCCACCTGCAGTCAAGAAGGCTAAGTCACTTTCTATACTACTCCAATTACTCATGTTTGTTCCTTTA
Organism: Hemerocallis citrina; assembly: GCA_017893485.1. Classification (NCBI taxonomy): domain Eukaryota; kingdom Viridiplantae; phylum Streptophyta; class Magnoliopsida; order Asparagales; family Asphodelaceae; genus Hemerocallis; species Hemerocallis citrina. The sequence continues at coordinate 17,340,043 of CM030362.1, forward strand.
AGGGCATGGTATCTACTCCTTAAAGTTAATGTTTCTCTAAGGCAAGAATTAGGCATGGTATCTACTCTAATTCGTTTCTTTCCTTAAGTATTTAGCATGGTATCTACTAAGTTGCACTTAAAGGAAGCATAGGAACAATGGAAATGAACAAACACTTAAAGTTCTAGAAATTGGTATCAGATCTAGATCCTTCAAGTTGATTAAACCAAGAACCCCTAAAGATTCCTGTGTTACAAGTTATGGGCAGGAGATACGGGTCGTCTCTATGCTCATATAACAGATTCAGTTTTATAATACGCAAACTTGATAATCTCAGGTTCTGCATGGCAGTCAACTTGCTGTCACTCTCAGTCGACTGCTCTTAGAACTTCTGAACAAGTTTGATTCATATTATAAATCTATACCAATACAATCAGGTTTAATCAATAAGTAATAGAGTAGCGTTGAGAAGAATATAAGCATTACATGACTACGGTTTCAATCTATCCAACTATGAAATTAGTTGCACATAATACAACCTTTATTGATTAATAAAATAGAATTCATGACTCTACAATAAAAATAAAAAGTAAAAGGAAGAACAGAATAACACTGATTTGAATGATGTTGAAATTGAGCCCAATCAGCAGTCGACTTGTTCTCCTCCTTCTTTGATGCTGGTATCTTGATGCTGTTCGATCGATCCCCCTGATGGTAGATGATTCTCTCTTTATTATAGTTTCTCTTGTCCTTGTCTGCAGATATCAAGTTCCTGATTTCTTATCTCTTCATGCATAGGACTGAGTCCATCTTCTTACTTGCCAATCCCGGTTCTTTAACTTTGATTGTTGGTGAGTTGTTATTTGCAGATAACCCGGGTTTGGATAACTTCCATTTGATTCGGATTTGGTTTAGGATGGATCTTAAACTATCTTTATCTTTTAACTCCGCTGAATACCAGTCGACTGGTTTTGGAATCAGTCGACAGTGTCGAGACATCTGTAGATTCACAATCACTCCGTCAAGTCGACTGTCTTTGGAGTAAGTCGACTGTACTGCGTAGCTTCGGGATTTCATACTCCTCTGTTCAGTCGACTGTCTTTGAGGACCAGTCGACTTGTGTCCTGCAGCTCCCTGTGTATGATCCTCTCAGTCTGTATTAGTATTGAATCTGCTTCGTTTAGCTGCTTTTAGGCTGTTTCCTATGGAAAAGAGAAAAGAAGAGTAAATTACCACATATAGAGCATTTAAATGTCAATTGCATTAAGATTATTGCTCCTAAATGTGGATATTATTGGATTCATCATTGTTCCAGGCTGTGTGCAGGTACAGAAGACCCAGCCGAGCCGAGCTCCTGGATCCGAGCCGAGCATCCGTCCTCACCTCCGATTGCCTCCGTGCTCCCACTTCCGAACTGCTCCCACTACCCGGGGTCGGACCGACGCCAGTACTGCATAGGGACCTCCACAATACAAATTGAGAGAACTCACACCTGTTGCCCCCACACCCCAAAAACAAACCGCATCAGTAGGGTAGGCAAATGTTACGCTTAGGGCCAGAAGATTTTCATGCTAAACAGCCTTACTTCTCAAGCATTTGAGGAATAGGTGATTCCTCATTTCATCGTGGGTATTGCAAAATCCACATATGGTTGTAATCGTCGATTGTCTATTGGCCAAGTTCTCACGAGTGAGAAAAACATCGTTTACAACAAGCCAAATGAATACTTTGACTCTAAGCCGTGCCTTGGTGTTCCATACAATCTTTGACCAGGGTAGTTTGCACCATCGATAGTGTATCATGGAGTAGAGCGAGTAGATCGAGAACTGTCCTTTTCCTCTAATTCCTATGTCTGGTTATGTGGACTCTGTTTACATTAATTGACTGATGCAGTGATATGTTGTCTGAGATCCTCCATCCTGGTTGAAAGATGTTACGTGAGTTGGGGCGAGGAATGGGGTTCCAGTTACCCTTTTTACAGGCATTGGCTACGGATAAGTATGGGTTTGGACATTGATCATATAAGTTAGTGATATGGGTCAGATGACGTGGCCCCTCTTGGACCATCGGATCTCCTCAAAAACCCGCTCTTACCTGATCATCAAGTCAACAGAAGTCCAACGGGCCGTTACCACCTCAGGCCCATAGGCAAACGGGTCCGACCCGGTCCACTCAGGTCCCAGACCCGTTTGCCTCTGCTTATAAATACCAGACCCCCTCCTCACTGCAGAAGGTAATCTCTCTCTCCACCTGAACCCTAGCTGCCCAGCACCTTTCTCAGTGACTGACTTGTAACACCCCGAATTTCAAATAAGGATAAATTCGAGATTTCACAGGATCTTTACTTCACTTCGTACAATTTTACAAGGAATTTAAAACTTTTTATTCACAATACATCAGAGTTCCATTACAACTAGGTTTTACACAGCGGAAGAATGAAATTTACAATAAAACATTTACAACATCTTTAAAATAAAACAGCATCAGCATATCCACTTTATAGCTCCATGAATGGTCCTTTACCTGCATGTCAATCTGTGGGCACGTCAGTTATTTTCAACTGACGAAATGTTATACACGGCTATCCTCTCTATGCCGGGAATAGTATAACGATCTCATACTTTAACAAATCACAAAAAGATTGAATGAATAAGTAAAGTGTCAAAAGTGATTATTCTAAACATAAGTGTATGTCATGCCTTAATGCCTAATGCACACAATTCTACACTAGGATGACACTAATGCACACTTGTTCGGATTCTATGCATCCCATACTACATAGGTCCGAGGGCAAGTGCCTACGTACTCCACATTGAAGGGTTCGATCCCTCGCCATGAGACTACCCAGTAATAAAACAAGTTTTAGAGTTATTTCACAGATACGGATCTCAGCCTCCCTGGCTAGCCTCCCTGGCTTATATTAACAGATCCCAGCCTCCCTGGCTATTATATCGTGATGATAATCCCGTAAATGCCCTTCTAGCCCCAGTATATACATATTCTTTAGAGTATGGTAAACATCCGTCGACTACCCTAAGTCCCGGATAAAATACAGTCCATCTCCTATGGGGCAACCACAGTCCACCAACTGGGTCTATAGCCACGGAGATCCACCGCCGACTATATAGAAGCACCCATTTACGTTTGCACAAGTTTATCACATCTTCACTTAAGTGCCTAATTATTCTTAAGTTCAAGACATGAATAATTTCCACTCATAGAATTAGTTTTACCTCCTACCGGACTTAATCAACAAATATGAGATCGCCCCACGGCAATATCTCAAAATCATATCAATCATTTCTTTCATTTTTACCGGTAACCGAAGTCTTACTAATTCTTAATCATAATCTTTCATGTACATGAAACATGGGTACACATACCCCTTAATAATCATATCTTAAACTTATTATATTCATATCTCTAACTTATCCATAATCTAATCATTGTCTCATTTTTGCATTACCCATGTTTCATTCATTCATTCATAATTTTCCATAAAAACAAATAATCCTTTTTCATGAACAAAATTTTCATCCATTATCATTCTTTTTAACAACTTAGGCACATATTCATAATCAACTTATTCATTCAAAATCTTTATAAGCAAAATATTTTCTTTCAAGTTCGCAACTTCATCACATGAAATTTTATCAACAAATTCAAACTCTCACAATATCTCAACTCACTTTAAAACATTCTTTACACAAATAAGAGTATAATTTTTTTTTCAAGAAAAATCACTTCACAAACTACTACTTTACTCTTCTTAATAAAATAAAGGTCTATAATAGAATTTTGAAGTCAATAATAATGTTAAAATTACTCAGTTTCGGAAAATATAATAATAGACTAACTTTGGTAAATATTTTCAAAAGTTGGACCTGTTTGGTAAATATTATCAAAAGTGGACCAGTCGGGTAAATACTTTCCACAGTGGGTCAGTTTCGGGAATTATTTTCTTTTTACCCTTTTTATGCACTTGTTTATCAATGATCAAATATCTTTAAGAGATAAACTCGTTCACTGATCTGTAACTTAAAGATAAACTCTTTAAGATGATTTGTATTGATCACCCCTATTTTTAAATAATCTCCCTTCTCATTCTAGATATAGATTTTGCCTTTATCTCAAAACTTGATTTCTAAGAGTTTTATTCATGAAGACTAGTTTATGTGCTCCCCATCAAACTAATTAAACTTGGCAATAAAGACGAACAAGTCTCTTAATCATCAAGGATAATTCTTTTATGAAAGAAAATTTTATTTTTACATAACAACATGCAATAGTAGACATATTTTGTGGTAACGTTCTAATTTATCTTTCTTTCTTTCTTCATTTGACTAATCATGGTATCAAGTATAAATTTAGTATAACACTATTACACATGAATCGTATATTCAACACATACAAATTTCCTAAGCATATAAACAAGATTCATAATATAAAGCATTTCTTCTTTTTAATTAGCATGATATTATCTATAATTAGAAAGTAGGGAACACCCACTTTTATGTTTTACTACTCATTTTTCATCACATACAAAAGTGTAAATTAAATCTACTTTTCATATCTCATTCAAAACATACATTCTCCCAAGATGAAGTTTTAACATGAATCATGGTATCAAACATCAAAATCCCATATTATTCATAGCATGTATTTTAGCATAAAAATTTACCTACATAACAATATCATCTCATAAGATTAATTTATAATTTTTAGCATGATATTTCTACAACTAGAAAGTAAGAAATCACCCACCTTTTGAAGCTTGAACAATTGGAAAAATGATCACCACTTCTACCTCCAAGACTCCTAGCTCTTCTCCTCCTAGCAATGGCCTCCAAGCACAACACTCTCTTCTCTCTTGTTTCTCTTGTTTATTTTATTTTTGGTGTGAAAAAGAATGAGAAATGGGTTGCTATTTATAGGATAATGCTAGGGACTATATTGCAAAATCTCCCACCTAATAACTTTTCATTTTAATTCTCTTTTTAATTCTCACCTCTTCATATTTTTAACTCCTAAAACTCCCAACCTCTCATCTCCCCACTCTCCATGAACTTAATCTCTCCATTATTCTACCACCTAGCCCACAAAATGGTCCAAATACATTTGTGTGTGCATGCACACATGCACAAACAAATATGAATACATTTCTATAACTCAAAAATGTGTACTAATATTGTAACTTGTCATGTATTAGTACATGTTCAACCTAATTTAAGTTATAATTAGTGGGCTTGAATCATGGGCCTTCATTTTATTTAACTAATTTAATTATTCTAGTGGGCTCTCTTTTTTAATTAGTCTATTGGGCTAGAATTTAACTTTAAGTCCATGGATCAAAAGAAAGGCTAAATAAAATTAATGCATGCTAAAAATAGTAAAATGAGAGTAGCAAAATGAGAATAAAAATTTGCACGTGCACCATACGTGCAAAAATTGAAAAATGCATTTTAATCAAAACAAGGGGAAAATAAATTTTCGTCTTATAAAATAGATTTAAATACATAAAAATAAATAATTTAAACCTATAAAAATATTATACGTAGTGGTGGAAACACGTGCATCAAAACACGTAAAAAGCACGTAAATCCCAGGGATTGAAATATTATATTTTAGTTGACTGAAATCAATACGGAAAATGTATAAATAGTACGAATCCAAAATATGTAGTGAAATACATTACAAAATATACGTGCGTAACACCCAGGGGCAAAATTGTAATTCCAATTTTGCGGGGTGTTACACTCTCCCCCCCTTAGAGTAGTTCCGTCCTCGGAACTCGCTAAGGTAAAGATTGTATTTTGTACACGTCAAAGAAAATATTATTATTGTATTTAAGAAACTGCAAACTTTAAAATATGCAATAAGGAAAACAAGACAACTCTATATAAGAAAACTATGAATATTAAGATGTTACAGACGGAACAAGAAAATTAGGAAAACGGCATAAGAACTGAAATGTGACAGTAGACAGAATAGTTTGAGAGAAACTTTTGTACAAAAATAATATTAGGTAAGCTATTGGATAAAAGGAAAAAGTCAATTAAGTCGTTACCTTCGAAATAGTTCGGAAAACAATGTGGCGAAGGAAACACAGTCAATAGGTAATTTGGAAAATTTTATCAATGTAATAAACGGTAGAAAATTCGCAAACTGTATAACGAAATCGACTTAGCAATTTAAAAATAGATCATTGAATAAGAGTTTGGAAAAATAAATGGGAATGAGACATGGTTGAAAGTATAGATAACATAAAATGACTTTGTATACCAATTAATAAAATAGTTTGTAAGGGAACTATAATAATTATACACACAATTTGAAATAGAAAGCATACATTGAAATACTTTGTGAATATACAAAATTTTGTAGTGATGAAAATATTTTATAACATTAAGACAAAATAGTGTAAAGCACATACACGAGATGGAAACACAATTGAAAACAATAATTATATAGTGTAGCAAATTAGGATAATAGACAGAAACAAGTATATACAAAAATATTAATGTAGTAATTGGATGAGGGTAAAATGATATGTATAATGGGAATATTGAAATATATGACATATATAGAAATCATTGGGAAAATATAGGTAATTACTAAGAGTGTAAAGACAGTTAAAATTTGAGAAAAGATAATGTATAAATAGTGTGTATATGCATTATATTAAAGAAACATAAAACTATAAAAGTAATGAATAGTGATTAATAGAAAAATGAATTTATCAAAACAAATATGCAATAATAGTACCGAATGTAAACAAATAAAACAATAGTAGGTCGCATTTATATAGGTAGAAAATTTCAATCTTGTTAAAAACATATAGGATAAGATACTATAGTTTCATACAAATCAAAATCATATAAAATGAGAGCACATAAGAAAATTTCATAAGAAAAATCCAAAATAATAAATGAAGAAAATAATTGTTGAAATATTAATTTAATAAACGGCAACTTGACAAAATACGTAAAGTAAGAGTAGATATAAACGGGTAATCTTAAAGTGACATAAATACATGAAAGACAAAATTTTAAGTTTGAAAAATATGTTTAAAATATCAAGACTAAGGAAGATAGACAAATAATAAATATTCAAATGATTTAATAACATAAGAAAATATTTATTTGAAAAAAAAAATATATGGAGAAAGTAGCATGATAAAAATCTACAAAATAATTTGAGAGGAAAGTGTGTAAGGTATCATGAATAACGGGTCAAGCTACCACGCTTCCACTGCGCCACTCTGATATCCAGGGGAAAATGTGCTCGCATACACTCTCATATTAATGTATACGAGGAGAACATCATGAATGAAATTGAATGCAAGTTCAATAACAACTTCATTCACGACTCCAGTCATCCAAAAGAAAGAGAAAACATCAGTGTATAGAGCAACACAAATGTAAATCACTTACATTTAAATCTCTATAGACTGAAACTCACACTCTAGTGTCCACAGGAATAATATTGAAACTACTCAATAAGGTGTCACGGGTTCTAGACTATAGTTAATGGTCTTATTACTTTTTCCAAACAGTTCTTTAGTCTATCAAGTTCGGATTTACTTGGGTTAGCCGTAAGAGTCGGTTCCCAGCTAGCGGTGGTCCGAAGACGCTTAAGTACCGTGTCGCTTAGGGTTGTTTACACCCGGTTGACAGAAGGACTCTCTTGGTTTGTTCCCAAATTTATCGTCACTTTTTATCGTTCCTTATAAACTTGTACTACTTGTGAAGCATGCTCTGATACCATCTGTAACACCCCGAATTTCAAATAAGGATAAATTCGAGATTTCACAGGATCTTTACTTCACTTCGTACAATTTTACAAGGAATTTAAAACTTTTTATTCACAATACATCAGAGTTCCATTACAACTAGGTTTTACACAGCGGAAGAATGAAATTTACAATAAAACATTTACAACATCTTTAAAATAAAACAGCATCAGCATATCCACTTTATAGCTCCATGAATGGTCCTTTACCTGCATGTCAATCTGTGGGCACGTCAGTTATTTTCAACTGACGAAATGTTATACACGGCTATCCTCTCTATGCCGGGAATAGTATAACGATCTCATACTTTAACAAATCACAAAAAGATTGAATGAATAAGTAAAGTGTCAAAAGTGATTATTCTAAACATAAGTGTATGTCATGCCTTAATGCCTAATGCACACAATTCTACACTAGGATGACACTAATGCACACTTGTTCGGATTCTATGCATCCCATACTACATAGGTCCGAGGGCAAGTGCCTACGTACTCCACATTGAAGGGTTCGATCCCTCGCCATGAGACTACCCAGTAATAAAACAAGTTTTAGAGTTATTTCACAGATACGGATCTCAGCCTCCCTGGCTAGCCTCCCTGGCTTATATTAACAGATCCCAGCCTCCCTGGCTATTATATCGTGATGATAATCCCGTAAATGCCCTTCTAGCCCCAGTATATACATATTCTTTAGAGTATGGTAAACATCCGTCGACTACCCTAAGTCCCGGATAAAATACAGTCCATCTCCTATGGGGCAACCACAGTCCACCAACTGGGTCTATAGCCACGGAGATCCACCGCCGACTATATAGAAGCACCCATTTACGTTTGCACAAGTTTATCACATCTTCACTTAAGTGCCTAATTATTCTTAAGTTCAAGACATGAATAATTTCCACTCATAGAATTAGTTTTACCTCCTACCGGACTTAATCAACAAATATGAGATCGCCCCACGGCAATATCTCAAAATCATATCAATCATTTCTTTCATTTTTACCGGTAACCGAAGTCTTACTAATTCTTAATCATAATCTTTCATGTACATGAAACATGGGTACACATACCCCTTAATAATCATATCTTAAACTTATTATATTCATATCTCTAACTTATCCATAATCTAATCATTGTCTCATTTTTGCATTACCCATGTTTCATTCATTCATTCATAATTTTCCATAAAAACAAATAATCCTTTTTCATGAACAAAATTTTCATCCATTATCATTCTTTTTAACAACTTAGGCACATATTCATAATCAACTTATTCATTCAAAATCTTTATAAGCAAAATATTTTCTTTCAAGTTCGCAACTTCATCACATGAAATTTTATCAACAAATTCAAACTCTCACAATATCTCAACTCACTTTAAAACATTCTTTACACAAATAAGAGTATAATTTTTTTTTCAAGAAAAATCACTTCACAAACTACTACTTTACTCTTCTTAATAAAATAAAGGTCTATAATAGAATTTTGAAGTCAATAATAATGTTAAAATTACTCAGTTTCGGAAAATATAATAATAGACTAACTTTGGTAAATATTTTCAAAAGTTGGACCTGTTTGGTAAATATTATCAAAAGTGGACCAGTCGGGTAAATACTTTCCACAGTGGGTCAGTTTCGGGAATTATTTTCTTTTTACCCTTTTTATGCACTTGTTTATCAATGATCAAATATCTTTAAGAGATAAACTCGTTCACTGATCTGTAACTTAAAGATAAACTCTTTAAGATGATTTGTATTGATCACCCCTATTTTTAAATAATCTCCCTTCTCATTCTAGATATAGATTTTGCCTTTATCTCAAAACTTGATTTCTAAGAGTTTTATTCATGAAGACTAGTTTATGTGCTCCCCATCAAACTAATTAAACTTGGCAATAAAGACGAACAAGTCTCTTAATCATCAAGGATAATTCTTTTATGAAAGAAAATTTTATTTTTACATAACAACATGCAATAGTAGACATATTTCGTGGTAACGTTCTAATTTATCTTTCTTTCTTTCTTCATTTGACTAATCATGGTATCAAGTATAAATTTAGTATAACACTATTACACATGAATCGTATATTCAACACATACAAATTTCCTAAGCATATAAACAAGATTCATAATATAAAGCATTTCTTCTTTTTAATTAGCATGATATTATCTATAATTAGAAAGTAGGGAACACCCACTTTTATGTTTTACTACTCATTTTTCATCACATACAAAAGTGTAAATTAAATCTACTTTTCATATCTCATTCAAAACATACATTCTCCCAAGATGAAGTTTTAACATGAATCATGGTATCAAACATCAAAATCCCATATTATTCATAGCATGTATTTTAGCATAAAAATTTACCTACATAACAATATCATCTCATAAGATTAATTTATAATTTTTAGCATGATATTTCTACAACTAGAAAGTAAGAAATCACCCACCTTTTGAAGCTTGAACAATTGGAAAAATGATCACCACTTCTACCTCCAAGACTCCTAGCTCTTCTCCTCCTAGCAATGGCCTCCAAGCACAACACTCTCTTCTCTCTTGTTTCTCTTGTTTATTTTATTTTTGGTGTGAAAAAGAATGAGAAATGGGTTGCTATTTATAGGATAATGCTAGGGACTATATTGCAAAATCTCCCACCTAATAACTTTTCATTTTAATTCTCTTTTTAATTCTCACCTCTTCATATTTTTAACTCCTAAAACTCCCAACCTCTCATCTCCCCACTCTCCATGAACTTAATCTCTCCATTATTCTACCACCTAGCCCACAAAATGGTCCAAATACATTTGTGTGTGCATGCACACATGCACAAACAAATATGAATACATTTCTATAACTCAAAAATGTGTACTAATATTGTAACTTGTCATGTATTAGTACATGTTCAACCTAATTTAAGTTATAATTAGTGGGCTTGAATCATGGGCCTTCATTTTATTTAACTAATTTAATTATTCTAGTGGGCTCTCTTTTTTAATTAGTCTATTGGGCTAGAATTTAACTTTAAGTCCATGGATCAAAAGAAAGGCTAAATAAAATTAATGCATGCTAAAAATAGTAAAATGAGAGTAGCAAAATGAGAATAAAAATTTGCACGTGCACCATACGTGCAAAAATTGAAAAATGCATTTTAATCAAAACAAGGGGAAAATAAATTTTCGTCTTATAAAATAGATTTAAATACATAAAAATAAATAATTTAAACCTATAAAAATATTATACGTAGTGGTGGAAACACGTGCATCAAAACACGTAAAAAGCACGTAAATCCCAGGGATTGAAATATTATATTTTAGTTGACTGAAATCAATACGGAAAATGTATAAATAGTACGAATCCAAAATATGTAGTGAAATACATTACAAAATATACGTGCGTAACACCCAGGGGCAAAATTGTAATTCCAATTTTGCGGGGTGTTACACACTGACTAGATTGTCGGAGGGCCTGTCGCCGAGACTTCTCCCAGTGTCTCTAGACCAGTGTGTAGGTACAGAAGACCGAGCCAAGATGCCAACCTCCGAGCCGAGCCACTAGATCCGAGCCGAGCGCTCGGGCCTCTACCTCTCAGCTCCTATCCCCGAGCCGCTCACGCTACCCGGGGTCGGACCGACGCCAGTACTAACAGTTTCCCTTCCACAAAATTACAAGAACTCACACCTGGTGCAACCACACCCCAAAAAAGAACCGCATCAGGTTGGCACCATCTGTGGGAACTTCTTTCTAAGTACTGTCATCATTCCGAGCCCTTCCCTGTCTCCCAAAGCCCAGAGGGCCGTCACGTCGGCACGACATCTGGACCCCTTACATCATAGCCGCGCAAATGACCAGGGTTCCAAACAACCTCGGGTCAACCGCACGGCCCAACCTTCAAGTGCGTCTGACTTGCACTGCATCATCTCGGACAAACAGGCCAGCCGGACGAGGGGAGAGGCCGCTTCCAACTCAGTCTCGAACCATCGTCGACAGCCTTCCCAGGTGCGTGATCCCCCGCAGGACCCGGTGGGGCAAGCCCCCGTCGCAAGGGTCAAATTCTAGATTTTTCAGGACGAGATTCTCCAAGCCATCCGAGGCGGCCAGACCACCGAGGTCCACAACAGTTCCGACCCCCGATTAGGATTAGTAGCCGGCGAGTCCCGCTGATCGGCTCATCCCCAGGAACAGGCGGATGTCGTCCTTCGTCATTTGGAGGAAATGGAGAACCGCCTCGCCCATCTTGGCGAGGGTGGACCAGTACCGGGTCACGGTCATCGACAAACCGGACCCCCTTTTTCCACCCAAATTCTAGAGGCCGAAATCCCTCGGAATTTCAAGCCTGCCCAATTCGAGACCTACAATGGAAAGGGCAATCTTGCTGATCACATGGAGGGATTTAAGACCCTCATGATGATTCACAGCGCTGCGGATCCCCTCCTCTGTTGTGCCTTCCCTGCTACCTTCCGTGGACCGGCTCGGAAATGGTTCTCTAAACTTACCCCCGGCTCGGTTTCTCTTTCGAGCAGCTAGAGGCAGGTTTCCTAGCCCACGTCGTGATTAGCAGGAAGGTCGAAAAGACAAGCTCTCCCTTCTGGACCTCAAACAGAAGGACGGGAAATCCCTCTGGGAGTTCGTTCGAAGGTTCACCACCAAGGCGTGGTCAGTTTCCTCCCTTGATGCAGGGGTCGCCTCCACAGCCTTTCGACATAATGTCTGCCATGGCCAGCTTAAGGCTTCTTTAGCCAAGAAGCCACTCGTGGACTTCCCCGACCTACTCAACAGGGTTGAGAAGTATATCCGGGCCGAGGAGGCCCTCAATCTCGAGGGCACCAAGGAAGCTACTGCTAAGGGGAAGCGTAAGTTCGATTATGTTGAGCCTTTCAAGAGACCCGTGAAAGAAGCAACTGGTCTAAAAAAGGTCCCCTCGATCTCCCGATTTGAGAGATATACACTCCTAACACAGAATGTCTCGGCAATCTTGATGGAGATCAAGGACAAAGGGATCGTCCGCTTCCATCCCCGACAGATGAACAATGGCAAGAAGCGAGACAAAAGGTTCTACTGCCACTTCCACCGAGACACCGAACACTATACAGATCATTGCTGAGCCCTCAAAGACGAGGTCGAAGCCCTCATCCAACGAGGGTATCTGAGGGAGTTCACCCAGACCAATCCCAAAGACCGAAGAGAACCAAGGAGCCCGAGGCCTTTGCCTCCTCCTCGAGCAAACAGTCACCGCCCCGAGCGGGACTCCGAACTCGGGGAAGTAGGGGGACCGGCTATCCTCCACTACATCCACGGTGAACCCATAGGAGGGGACTCCAATACCCCCCACAAGGCCTTCTTCGGAGAGGTTAATTTTGTCCGGAACCATCCCTCCCCCCGTGTCTAACAGCTGGCTATCTCCTTCTCGGGAGAAGACCTCGAAGGCATCCGGCTTCCACACTGTGATGCCCTCATCATCAGCCTCTTCATGGCCAACTTTGAGGTCTACCGTATCTTGGTAGATAGCGGCAGCTCGGTTAATATCCTGTTCTTAGAAGCATTTGAGATCCTCAAGCTCCCCCGAGAAAAGCTCAAGCCCACCGGTTACACCCTTCACGGGTTTTCAGGCATCCCCATACAAATTGAGGGGATTGTGGCACTAGATGTAATTGAAGGCACGACCCCCATCCTCCGAACCGAGTTGATGGATTTCATCGTGGTCAACATCAAGGCAGCATACAATGCCATCCTCGGCCGACCCGAGCTCTGTTCGTTTCAGGCCATCCCCTCGACCTACCATCTAAAACTGAAGTTCTCCACCGACCTCGGGGTCGGGGTCATCCGAGGCAACCAGGAGTCACCACGTTCGTGCTACATGACGGTAGTCGGGGGTGGGGTATTTCCCCTCGACACGGTTGAACTCCCTCTCAAGAGAGACCACCCGGAGTCAAAGCCGGCAGACGAACTGGAGGAAATCTCGTTCAGGAAAGATGAAAAATCTAAACATTTCCGTGTGAGCTGCACCTTGTCCCCGAACTTGAAGCAGGCCTGATTGATTGCGTCCGCCGCAACATCGACCTTTTCGCATGGACGCTGTCCGACATGCCTGGGATTTCAGAGGACCTGATCATGTATCGACTGAGCATCGCCCCGGGCTCCAAGCCCATTCATCAGAAGCGATGCAAGTTCGCTCCGGATAAGCAACAAGCTCTAAAGATTGAGGTAGACAAACTGTTGTCCACTCGATTCATTCAGGACGTCAGCTATCCGAAGTGGCTGGCCAACATCGTTATGGTGAGGAAGGCCAGTGGAAGCTGGAGAATCTTCATAGACTTCACAGACCTCAACAAGACTTGCCCGAAAGATCCCTTTCCTCTCCCAAGCATCGATGCCCTAATCGATGCGACATCGGGTCACAAGCTGCTGACGTTCATGGACACCTTTTCATGCTATAACCAAATCCGCATGTTCCCTCTTGACATCGCCAATACTTCTTTTGTGACCGACCAAGGTCTATATTGCTACCAGGTCATTCCCTTCTAGCTCAAAAACTCCGGAGCCACCTACCAGAGGCTCATCAACCAGGTCTTCAAAGATCAGATTGGTCACAACATGGAAGTATACGTCGGCGATATGCTCGTCAAAAGCCGGCGAGGTCAGGACCTTGTGAACGATCTGCAGCCACAACCCGACGACTCTTCTTTTATGTTAAGGGGGCTCGACCCTCGGCACTCACCTCGAGCCATGCCCTAGCTTTCTCAAGCTAATAGAGCTTCGCGCTCGGCAGTGCCTCCGAGCCACAACCTGACAACTCTTCTCCCAAGTTAAGGGGGCTCGACCCTTGGCACTTACCTCGAGCCACGCCCTAGCTTTCTCAAGCTAACAGGGCTTCGCGCTCAGTAGTGCCTCCGAGCCACAACCCGACAACTATTCTCTTACGTTAAGGGGGCTCGACCTTCGGCACTCACATCGAGCCACGCCCTAGCTTTCTCAGGCTAAACTGGGCTTCGCGCTCGACAGTGCCTCCGAGCCACAACCCGACAACTCTTCTCCCAAGTTAAGGAGGCTCAACCTTCGGTACTCACCTCAAGCCACGCCCTAGCTTTCTCAAGCTAACAGGGCTTCGCACTCGGCATTGCCTCCAAGCCACAACCCAACAACTCTTCTCTTACATTAAGGGGGGTTCGATGCTCGGCACTCACCTCGAGTCATGTCCTAGCTTTCTCAAGCTAACAGAGCTTCGCGCTCGGCAGTACCTTCAAGCCACAACCTGACAACTCTTCTCCCAAGTTAAGGGGGCTCGACCCCCGGCACTTACCTCGAGCCATGCCCTAGCTTTCTCAAGCTAACAGGGCTTCGCACTCGGCAGTGCCTCCCAACCACAACCCGACAACTCTTCTCCTAAGATAAGGAGGCTCGACCCTCGGCACTCACCTCGAGCCACGCCCTAGATTTCTAAAGCTAACAGGGCTTTGCACTCGGCAGTACCTCCGAGCCATGGCCCAACAACTCTCCCAAGAAATGGGGGCACGACCTACGGGATTTCAGCTCTCTTCCCAACCTAAAAGTATTCATTAAGATATAGGGTGCTCACCTTTGGCAAACGCCCCGAGCCCCGAACCTTGGGTCGACCCACCTCTCACCCGCTGACAACCCGGGGTAAACATCGCTCGGAGTCAAAACCCCGAATTGTTAGAGGGTGGCAGGGGAGCCACCGATCCGGTGCTCTCGGCCAAAAATTCCATTTTAAGGCACCCACCTTCAGCGAGCACCCCGAGTCCCACCCCCGGGGTTGACCCACCTCTCACTCGCTGACAACTCGGGGTAAAACGGCCCTCGGAGCCGCAACCTTGAATTGTCAAAGGGTAGCAGAAAAGTCACCAGCGACGGGATATCACGGCGAAATGAGACAATTTCTGATGAACTTCTGGTGAAGGGGTGGCGGCTAATTAGCCTTCCGGTGAGGCGCATTTATGACATTGGGGAGTTCAAATGACGGAAGATGAAACGTCCCCCATTAAGTGTTATTGGAGAACGACACGACTCGGCTCCCGAGCAAAGCAAAGGGTTCGGAGCCCGGTTCGAGGGGCAGTCAACATCATAATTTCTCCAAGTCAACAAGGGTCGGACAAATCAATTCTTATTCATAAACACCTTCAAAGGCTACGGTACAATTAAAAAATGTTACAACATTCTCCCTAAACTTCTACCTAAGGGTCTCTTCCCAGACCCTCCGGGCTCACAAGAGCCACCTCAAGCCCGATGGAATGGCTCCGTCCTCCAGCAATCTCATCCCCCACCTTGGGCATAGCCATTGTCGACGTCCCTACAACCGAGCTCTGCGCATCAGCAGGCCTCGCCATCTTCAGATACAGGGTCGGCGAGGAGCCTAAGGCAGAGGGGCCTCCTGGCTTCGGGCGGCCGAGCCGAGGTTGTCCGACGCCTTGCAGCACCTTCAGCCTCTGAATCTCCAATTCCTTCTCAACAACGACCTTGCGAAGAACGGATTCGGAGGTCTGGTGCCGGGTGGAGGCATCAGATAGGGCCCAGCTCATCTCGGTACTCCCCCAATCGCAGTCGGCTAGGGCCTTCTTCAGACGAGCCGCCTTTAGGCTGAGCTCCTTAGACTTATTCATAAAATAGTCCACCGCAGCTTCTCGGTCGTGACCTGCTTACGATAGCGAATCAGCACACTCTCCTTGGACTCCAGCTTATTTCGAAGTCTCCGGACCTCGGCGGAACTGAGGTCGGCCCCGGCAGTCTCGTTCATCTAGCAAAAATAGGGGAGATGCAACAATTCACTCAGAAAGCTTGCAAAAAATAACAAGTCACAGAGGGTCGGCCAAAATTTTGTTTTTGTAAATTCAAAAATTCTGTTACAAAAAGCGGTGGCCAGTCCGCAATAGGCAAGTACAAATCCAAAAGAAAGCAAAAATCCTGCACTACTTTGGCACCTCTTCGGCAGCTGGTTCACCCCCTGCCTCCTCCTCCAGATGAGGGTCCTTCGGAGCCTCGTCTTCTTCTCCCCCGGGGGTCAGTGGAAGCATGGGAGGCGCCCACCCGTAGTTTAGGTGGTCGATCTTGGCCTCCGGGTAGAGGTGCAGGAAGTGCTCCTTGGCCCGGTCGTAGGAGTCGTCTTGAGCTTAGATCAGCTCTTTCGCAGAGGACATCTCCAGCTCGTCATACGCCAACTTTGCCACTGAACGAACCACTGCGATCTCGCATGCATGCTGATCCTGTAGTGTAGCCATCTCTGCTTGGAGGAGCGCATGAGCTCCCTGAGCTGCCGTCAGCTCGTCCTTCAGCTTCTTCCCCTCTCAAATGTACCGCTCGGCATTCCTCTTCTCGAGCTGAACCTCCTTCTCCCGGCATTTCCTTAGGTGTGACCCGTGCAGCAGTGTCTGACCGAGGAGAATTGAGTTAGACGCAAAACTCATAAATACTAAGCACAAAGCAGATAACTAATAAATACTTACCGCGACCTGTGCCTGAGCCCACTTCATGTAGGCTATCTCGAACGTCTCCGTCGCCAGAGTCATCCGTTCACGCTCCGTAACGAGCTTCTTTGCCACCTCCATCGCGATCAGGCCCTCCGACATGGTGTCGCCCTCCTTAACCGTCCAATCCGGGGCGAACGACCTTAGACCCCTTCTGCCCACCATCTCCTGGGTGTCGGGGCGAAGTGCTGGGGTCCCTGACCTCAGAACCTCTGCCACCTTCTTACTACTGGAGCTCGGCTCCGACTCCTTTGGCTCCCTAGACGGGTGGCTTCTCTTCGACTTCTTCGGAGGCCACTCCGAAGGTCCTTCGGCCGCCACCTGGGTGGACCCTGCTGTCGGGGCAACCTTCTCCTTGGAAGCCTTCTCCCCGTCAGCTCTCCTCTTCGCAGCTAAGGCCAGGAGGGAATTCCTCGTATCGAGGCTCTTCACATCCATCGCTAAAGAAAAAGAAAAAAATGTTAACACGAAGGCAGAAAATTAAGCAAAGAAGAAACAAAAACATACAAGGAGGCGCTGGGCTCAGTCCGGCTCTGGCCAGATGTAACTCTGTGACGCGCGGCCAACCGATGTTGTGCCCCTCTACAATCTTATCCACTTTAGCCCATTCTTTTTCCGTCAAGTCCCTCCGCCTCGGGGGTTTATGGTTCGGCTTGTAAAAATTCCAGACTATGGGGATTTCCCAAGGCGTCTCACTCTGGACAACAAGGTACTTCTCCTTCCACGCCTTTATCGAGTCCGGGTGACCATGCATCACCCTCTTGTGGGGACGTGGCGACATGTAGAAGATCCCCTCCATATCTCCGAGCGAGTGAGCTCACCCCCAAGACGGTGCGAAAATACTTAAGCCTTAGCTTGTCCCCCTTCTCCTGGCACTTTAGGTTGAAGAAGACCATATGCTTCCAGGAGTTAAGGTCGTACTGCATCGGACTCAGCTTCCCCACTTCAACAGCCTCTTGATAAACGGGTGCAGCGGCAACCTCAATCCCGAGACAAAAGCATCCTCAGGGAACATAAAGAAACTCTTCTCTAACTCAGTAGTTGGACGAAGACCAGGGCTCGGAATTAGCAGCTCAAACTCCCGAGGAATAAAGTAAGCCGCCCTTAATATCGACATGTAGTTTGCCTTCAGCGCACACTAGACGTTGTCCATCTTTATCATGGTCCGATCTGATGCACGCTCCCCCACGGTAAATTGGACAAGTTCCTCAACGTCGTCAGGGTACATCCTGATTGACCCTGGGTTTCTATTTTTCACGAGAGGACCTGCAAGCCCTTCTCCGAGCTCATCCGGCGTACTCGGACTATCCGGCCGAATCTACTTTCTTTTCCTCCTACGAGGACGAAGCTTGCTCTCCGGAGACGGAGTCGCCAATGAGGGCAGAGGTGGGAGACCTTCTTCCTCCGCTCCTCCTTCACCCCCCTCCTGGCCGACCTCTCCCTCGGCTCCTCCTTTACCTCCCTCCTAATCGTCCTCTTCCTCGACAAACTCCTCCTCGGACCCCTCGTCACTCTCCTCCCTCGACGCCCCTCTTTTGGCAAACGACTTCGCAAAGGGGCCACGACCAAAACCACATCGTTCGTTCCTTCGGATCCCAAATCTGACTGTTCTTCCTCCTCCAAAACAAGGCCACCCAGAGACCAAGACGTCGACTGTGACTCGACCTCCTCCACATCACAACCCGAAGAACTCGCCTCAGAACCGAACTGAGAGTGCGACATAAGGAAACAAAATACTAACCTGATTTACCGAAAATGGGAGGATCCCCGTAAAACTTGTCGTCTACAGCAAAGAAAGGGAAATTCCTGTTATGAAGAGAGAGACTGCAAAGTGAAGAAATGAAAAGGGGGTGGGGGATTTATAGAGTGGGGAAGACTCCTCGAATTTCGCAAAAAGAATCCTAACTGTCCAATCTTGATCATCAAGATCTAACGACCACTAAGATCTCTAATGCCTCGATTTCCACCCCCATGACATCAGCCTGGCACGTAAAACCCGGTTTTACCCTTGGCCTTGTCAGTCGGTACAGTGACTTGGTGTACCGTGGCAACGGCTCAAGTACTCCACATTGTTTTTTACCGTGGCAACCTCTCAAGTATCCAAGCTTTTCCGACAAGTCTTTGGGGCCCATCACTCGGTTGTAACCTCGAGCCATACCCAAGATTTTTCAACAAGCAGGGGGGCTCGGTGCTCGGCAGTAACCTCGAGCCAATCCCAAGCTTTTCCAACAAGCAAGGGGGTTCGGCACTCGGTTGAAACCTCGAGCCATACCAAAACTTTTTCAACAAGTTTTGGGGCTCGACGCTCGGTTGTAACCTTGAGCCATACCCTAGCTTTTTCCAACAAGCAAAGGGAGCTCGGCGGTCGGCAGTGACCTCGAGCCACCCCCCCAGCTTTTCCAACAAGCAGGGGGGAGGGGGGAGGGGGAGCTCGGCGCTCGGCAGTAACCTCGAGCCATACCCAAACTTTTCCAACAAGCAGGGGGGCTCGGCGCTCGGCAAGGACCTCGAGCCACCCCCTAGCTTTTCCAACAAGTATGGGGAGCTCGGCGCTCGGTGGTAACCTCGAGCCACCCCTAGCTTTCATCACAAGAAGGGGGCTCGTCTTCCGACCCTCGACGCTCAGCTAAGTAAGCCCCTACTTTTGGCTCTCGACGTCCCCATAGCTTTTCCAACAAGTATGGGGGCGCGTCTCCCGACCCTCGATGCTCGGCTAAGCAAGCCCCTACTTTCGGCTCTCGACGTCCCCATAGCTGTTCCAACAAGTATGGGGAGCTCGGCGCTCGGTGGTAACCTCAAGCCACCCCTTGCTTTCATCACAAGAAGGGGGGCTCGTCTTCCGACCCTCGATGCTCGGCTAAGCGAGCCCCTACTTTCGGCTCTCAACGTTTCCATAGCTTTTCTAACAAGTATGGGGGCTCGTCTCCCGACCCTTGACGCTCGGCTAAGCGAGCCTCTACTTACGGCTCTCGACGCTCCCTAGCTTTCATCACAAGCAGGTGGGCTCGTCTCCCGACCCTCGACGCTCGGCTAAGCGAGCCCCTGTTTTTGGCTCTCAACGCCCCTCATATTTTCAAAGGGATCCTCTTCATCCTACCCCATTGGCCTTTTCAGAAAGATATGAACCACATTTTCACCATACACACCGCTCCGCTCTTCCTACAGAGACAAATCACTCCTCCACGACTGGATTACCCAACCCTCTTGGAGTGGGGGGCTCCTGATATGGGTCAGATGACGTGGCCCCTCCTGGGCCATCGAATCTCCTCAAAAATCTGCTCTTTTCTGATCATCAAGTCAACAGAAGTCCAACGGGCCGTTACCGCCTCAGGCCCACAGGCAAACAAGTCCGACCCGGCCCGCTCAGGTCCCAGACCCGTTTGCCTATGCCTATAAATACCAATGCCCCTTCCTCACTGCAGAAGGTAATCTCTCTCTCTCCATATGGACCCTAGCTGCCCAGCACCTTTCTCAGTGACTTACTAGATCGTCGGAGGGCCTGTCGCCGGGACTTCTCCCGGTGTCTCTAGGCCAGTGTGCAGGTACAGAAGACCTAGCCTAGCCGCCAACCTTCGAGCCAAGCCACCAGATCCGAGCCGAGCACCTGGGCCTCTACCTCTCGGCTCCTATCCCCGAGCCGCTCCTGCTATCTGTGGTCGGACCGATGCCAGTACTAACGGTTTCTCTTCCACAAAATTATAAGAACTTACACCTGGTGCAGCCACACCCTAAAAAAAACCGCATCAGTCAGAAAATAATGTTTTAAGTGGGTGGCTCTCACACCATCTATCTTATCAGAACCTCGTTGAGTATCCGTTAGCACCAATGAAGATAGAGGTACACCAGATCGGAGGCCTTGCAGATTTCTTTCCAAAATCAGGATGTTTTGGGCCCCACACGATAACCTTCAGCCCTAGAACCTTTCTCCCCAAGGTATTTATAGTTGGATAGGGTCATGCCCTCCTTTGCCATTCGGGTGAAAGATTTTCGACCACTAATTACCAAGAATGATTAGATTCATATTTTTAAGGTGGATGATCCCTGGGCCTCTGTGGGCTCTACGATCTTTCTTCTTCTTGTCTTTTTTTTCTTCATATCAGTGCATAAAATAGCATTTGGGATTAACAAAAGGCAGCATTTATCATTCGAGTTTAGACTTGCGTTACAGGGTTTCCTATAAACTAGCTTTCATGATTCTTGTATGAATTGAGAAGAAACACAGACTTGTCTCTGTATGATCATTTAGGGTATGATTTTTTACGATCATCTTAAAGCACTCATTGGTATTCAAATTATATACAAAAAAAAAAAAAAAAAATTGTTGTAAATTCTTCATAGATGGGATTTTGATAAAAAGGGATTAAGGATTCAATCTTCACTCTCTATGAATGAAGACAGAATAATCAGACATTGAGAGTTAGCATTAGTTTTTTGCATTGTTCTTTTATATAATTTAAATTTATCATCGCATATAAAGAAGAAAATTTTGGTCCTTAAAAATCCTAATTATCATGTCATGCTTTTCATTTAAAAGTACCATCTTCACTCAAAATGATACACACTGTTCTTCATTTTTTGATGGAGTACCATCTTTTATTCAAAAGAAAAGGAAAAAAAAATTCAAAATTATTTACTCAAAATGATACACGCTGGTCTTCATTTTGTCGACTTTTCAAAATTTTGTCACTCAAAGGAGGAAAAAGAAAAAAAAGAAAAAGAAAACATACACACATTTCAAACTTAATGCAAATTGAGAGAAGAACTTAGAGTAGAGGCCAAACATGTGTTTATCATTTTGGCTAAATCCTCTCTTCCCTATAGGTTAGTGGTAATCTTCGGGTCACACCCTTTAGTCCAATTTTTTAATATATATACTAGAAAAAATCTTGCCCAATTTTCGATATGGGACTATCCATTTTCTCCAAGTTTCCAAGTTAGTACATTTCTAATACCCAACTTTGGACCAACATTTCTGATTTATACGGAATTCGTTTTTGGCAAATGAGTACACCACGGAATAGTATTCGACGAAAGGATCGCAATCCACTCATTTTCCGGTGCCGACGGTGGCCGGAGTCCGCCGGAATCCGACCCGGAAAACTGCAAAAATTAATTCCAACACGCCCAAATCCTGAAATTTCAGCTTGCCATCCCTAGCGACGCTCACTGGATACTTGAGGAGGCGGCCTTTCATGTCCGTTACCGCATAAGCTGCAAATTGTTCCCAGTTTCTCTCCTAGTGTCCGAACTCCTCTCATGCATTCAAGACTCACAGGCCGATGTGTGAAGAAAAGAATTCCAATGTGCTCGGCCCATAACGACATTCTATATCCATAAATCCTCAAGAATTCCAAACACTTTATGCGCCGTGATGATTGTACACTATTACACGATCCTTAATGTAATGCAAGCAAATCAATCAGTTCTAGAGCTTCCTGTAGTTTCATTGAGGTTGTTCATCCCAATATCTCAGTTTAATTACAATTTTTTCTCAACAGAAAGAATGCGACATTGTACATCACAATTATCATTTTTTGAGCTGCATATTAACAATTACCTCCAAAAAATTAAACAAGCAGCAAATGATTTGAAAATCAAATAAAAATGAATCCTTACCTTCTTATTATATCCCAATAGTAGTTTACACGTGCGCTGCACATCTTAATAAATATAGTTTTTTTAAAAGTAAAAATTCAGACGTAGTCTGGATTTGATCTAAAACCTCATTTACAATAGTTATGCATGCGCGTTGCACGGGTTGGTAGATGGACAAATTACACTAAGGCCTTCTCCCATTATAATAGTAGAGATAATAGTAGAGATATACTCTTTCAAGTCGGAGATCATCCCACACAAGAAACAATATTCTAACCCCTTCTTGTGCCTTGAACTTCAAAAGATCCGCCAAACTCCATTCCTTCCCACTACATCCATCGCGGACCAACTGAGCGGTATGTAACACAGACCACACGGCTATATAAATTAGACGAGTAGCCTTCATTCTGACATCGCCTCATACATATCAATCCAACACTGTCCATGCACATAATGCTTATACACCTCCAACCTCAAATCCAGAAGGTAACCTTCACACCCAACCCCCCCCCCCCCCCCCCCCCCCCCCCCCCCGAACGGGAAATAAGTACCTGAAACCCCATATTATACTCGGGCCCAAAACCAATTCCTTTTCGGTACACCAGCATTGGCTCAAATGGGAAGTACTGTATTGTCGCGCCAGGGTTACAATGCCTCCCATTTGCATCAAGAACCGGATAAATTCCCTCTGCCATCTGATCAGAATAAATGTTGCGGATCCAAGCGCTGCACAGGCCATCGAAGCGAGCCAGCAAACTTCAGAGTTGTGTATCAGTCCTGAAAACTTCATGTATCAGTCCTTCGGTGATTAAAACTCTTTCGAGGGTCTGAGTGAATAAATGGTGGAGAGTTTTGCAATAACCCCCTTGGGTTGCACCTCACGATGGGCCCACATGTGAGCTGGCCATCTAGGAGTGGAGGACAGCCTGGGGTTGGGGCCCACGCTACAGTGCAGACCGTTGGGTCGTTAGCTCTCCCCTCTGTCATTTGCTTTTTGATTTTGCTTTTGCTTTCTGAGAAGGATTCGATGTACACCCCCACTCTATATAAGGGGGAATGAGCTGTAATGAATTTCATGATTTGAATGCAATACATCTTTCCCTCATCTCTATCTTCTTCCTTCGTCTCTTTCACTTCTCCCTACCCTGTGCTCTAACCAGGGTGCAATGGTGGAAACACGTTCAAGACGTGATCCACCCCCTCCACCGCCTTCAGGGCGACCTCAGTTTGGAACCTTAACATTGGTATCAGAGCTCGACGACTCTGAGAAAATGATCGAGCGCTCACCGATCCTTGATTCTGGAGAAAACTCTGGGATCGGATCACAGGGCCCTTTGGCACGGGGAACCACCTTAGAGGGTGTTGAGCCCCAACAGCCAAACGATCTGGACCAGAGAATGGAGGGGCTCGAAGTCTCTCTTGGCTCCTTACAGCTTCAGATGAATGGGTTGCAAATGCAAAACGACGATATCAGGAGCTTGCTCCGCCGCCTTGCGGAACGAGAACCCCGAATCAGGGAGGGGCACCCCATCTCCCCAAACCCCACCAACGACCGCTCTCACCCTATTCTTCCCACACCTGATTCCTTCTTATACCCCCGATGGAGGCGTGGCGACGATGAGATTGATAGGTACCCATCTATTTTCCCCAAACATACCAAGCTGGAGATTCCCTTCTTTGACGGCTCCGAGGACATTAGCAATTGGTTTTTCCACCTCGAGCATCACTTCGATACCCAAAGAATTGAGGAGAAATACCAAGTGAGCTTCAGTGTTTATTTCTTGAGGGATGACGCACTGATGTGGTGGAGGTGGTTTAAGAGGCAGTATGGAGAAGAGATCAAGTGGGAATTTCTAAAGAAGGAGATGATGCTTCAATTTGGGCCAACAGAACTTCAGAATCCTACCGCTACTTTACTAAAGCTTCAACAAACGGGAACAGTTCAGAACTACCACAAGGAGTTTATCAAGTATAGCCACTTGAGCAAGCCATTGGAGATGCCAGTGCTGGTGGATTGTTTTGTCTCTGGCCTCAGGGAGGAGTTGCAGCAGGAGGTCATGCTCAAACACCCCAAATCCGTGACAGAGGCGTATCGGGAAGCCATAGCAAGGGAGACTATCGCAATGTGCCAGAAGAAAGCCACTCGGTATTTGAGTAATAGCTCCAAACCCAACCCCTTCAGCCCCAGTACTCCCAACAAACCAACACCAACTACTAACCCCCCAATGATAGTGAAGAGCAGCACCGTTGAACCCCCTAAGCAGTCTCAATTCGACAGGATGCTGGCGGAGAAGAGAGCCCAAAACCTATGCTTCCGTTGCGACGAGAAGTGGTTCAAGGGCCACAGGTGTAAGGGGAGGTCGCTGATGCACATTGAAGGTGAGCTCGATGAAGGGGAAATCGACATGAGTGAGCATTCGAAAGATCAAGGAGAAGAGCATGGTGATCAGGCAGAGATCCAACTGAACTATATGCGATTGTTACCTGCGGAGGCCATCCCACCGACCATCTCCTTTTGTGCTATCACTGGGTTAGAATCGCCCACAACCTTGCGATTGAAAGGTAGCATACAAGGGCAGGAGGTGTATGCTCTCATAGACTCAGGCTCGACCCACAATTTCGTCGACTCTCAGGTAGTGAGGAAAGCTAGGCTACCTATCAGCAAGGGAGTTAACTTCTCAGTGACTGTCGCCGGAGGCCAGGAGCTGCAGTGTGAGGGTGTTTGCCATGACTTAAAGTTTCTTTGCCAAGGAGTACCAATACGAACCACTTTCTACGTGCTTCCGCTGCGGACCAGCCAGCTCATTTTGGGAGCTCAGTGGATGCGCTTGTTGGAGGGCCTTTGGTTGAGCTTCAAGAGCAACTCCGTTTGTTTTGAGTACAACGGGGAGATGAGGGAGTTAAAGGGAGCGGGAGGAGGTGACCTACAGGTGGTAGAACCCAAGACCTTTCACAAGACCCTTGCGCATTTGAAAGGCGGACTCTTACTTCAGGTCTCAGCAATGGCAAGCCCAAAATTAGCGCAGGAAGCTACAGTAGTAACCTGCACAGAAGAGTTTACCCCAGTTGTGAATTCCTTCGAAGAGATCTTTCAAGATCCAGTCGCTCTTCCTCCGTCGAGGCCCCAAGATCACTCCATTCCACTTCTCCCCACTGCCCAACCTGTCAACCAAAGACCATACAAGCACCTATGGATCCAGAAGAATGAGATCGAAAGATTGGTCCAAGAAATGTTACAATCGGGAGTCATACGCCCCAGTACCAGCTCATACGCCTCCCCTGTTGTGATGGTGAAGAAGGCGGATGGAACATGGCGGCTTTGCGTGGATTATAGGGCCTTAAATAAGATGACGATCAAAGACAAGTACCCCATCCCTGTCATCGACGAGTTGTTGGATGAGCTGCAAGGCTCCACCGTGTTCAGTAAGCTAGATCTCCGTAGCGGATACCATCAAATTCGGATGAAAGAGGGAGATATCCACAAGACAGCCTTCAAAACTCACGAGGGGCATTACGAGTACGTAGTGATGCCGTTTGGTCTTACCAATGCGCCGTCCACCTTCCAATCGTTGATGAACGAAATTTTCAAGCCATACCTCCGCAAGTTCGTGCTTGTCTTCTTCGACGACATCTTAATATACAGCCGAGACTCCCACGAACACACTCAACACCTGCGATTAGTGCTGCAGAAGTTGCTCGACCACTCCTTGAAAGCTAAAAGGAGCAAATGCGTGTTCGGCGTGGGCGAGGTGGCCTACCTGGGGCACATTGTGTCTGCGAGGGGTGTGTCGGTGGATCCAAGCAAGATTTCCGCCATTAACGACTGGCCTCCACCTAAGACCCTGCGAGCTCTTCGAGGATTTTTGGGGTTAGCAGGATACTACCGAAAGTTTATTAATAATTATGCCTCTATTGCGTCGCCCCTCGTATCTCTCACTAAGAAGGGAGCGTTCA
This sequence comes from Hemerocallis citrina, assembly GCA_017893485.1. Taxonomy (NCBI): domain Eukaryota; kingdom Viridiplantae; phylum Streptophyta; class Magnoliopsida; order Asparagales; family Asphodelaceae; genus Hemerocallis; species Hemerocallis citrina. The sequence goes on from CM030362.1 coordinate 17,366,839, forward strand.
AGTGGTCTTCCGAATCCCAACTTGCCTTCGAAGCCTTGAAGAAAGCTCTCACCACTGCGCCGGTGTTGGCTCTGCCCAATTTTGAAGACCGGTTCATATTGGAATGCGATGCTGCTGGCACGGGGGTGGGCGCTATATTGATGCAAAAGCAACACCCCATCGCATTCCTGAGCAAAGAGCTAAAGGGGAAGAGCAGATATCTGTCGACGTACGAGAAGGAGATGTTGGCGATCTTACTCGCAATAAAGAAGTGGCGACACTACTTGCTGAGCGGAGAGTTTCTCATTAAAACCGATCATAAACCCCTGAAGCATCTTTTGGAACAACGACTTGATACGGAGGCGCAGCATACGTGGCTTTGGAAGCTCCACGGGTATCAATTCAGGGTAGAGTATAAGCAGGGGAGGAAGAACAAAGGGGCCGATGCCCTCTCCCGCGTGTTCGAGGATTGCCAGTTGCACGCTATTTCCATTGTGCACCCCATTTGGTTGATGTCGCTGAAAGATGCAGTGCAGCAAGACTCCTATTTCAAGGAGATTCAAGCTAGGCTCGACAAAGGCGAAGCCCCGGGGTACAGCTTCCAACACGGTCTTTACTATTATAAAGGGCGGGTGGTCGTCAATCCGACATCCCCAATAGCGATCCAGCTTTTGCAGATTCACCACGACTCCTTGCAAGGAGGTCACTCCGGTTACGAGAAAACGTGGCTAAAGCTTAAGCAGGTGGCATACTGGCCGGGTATGAAGAAAATGCTCAAGGACTATATTCGAAGATGTGATACCTGCCAACGGTGCAAACACATGAACCACGCACCGGCAGGCCTCCTCCAACCTCTCCCTATACCGGCGGAAGTGTGGACTGACGTGAGCATGGATTTTATAGAGGGATTGCCAAGGAGTTGGGGCAAATCGACTATACTTGTGGTAGTCGACAGGCTCTCGAAATACGCCCATTTCATTTCTCTCTCGCACCCTTACACTGCCAAACAAGTGGCGGAAGCTTTTGTGCACAATGTGATCAAGCTCTACGGAGTTCCCTCGATGATCGTCAGTGATAGGGACCCCGTCTTCACCAGCGCATTTTGGCAAGAAATCTTCACTCTACAGGGCACCCAACTCTGTCTCAGCACTTCCTTTCACCCCCAAACTGACGGACAAACAGAAGTCGTCAACCGTACGTTGGAGACCTACCTCCGCTGTTTCTGCTCCTACAAACCTTCTAGTTGGGTCAATTTGCTTCCGTGGGCGGAGTATTGGTACAATACGTCGGTGCACAGCGCAACAAGGATGAGTCCCTATCAAGCACTCTATGGTAGAAAACCTCCGAACCTTCTTTCTTATAATCCTAAGTCGGCGAGCTCACCAGAGGTGAGGGAAAACCTCCTGGAGAGGAACACTACCCTGCGCATCCTCAAAGACAACTTAGGCAAGGCGCAGCAGCGAATGAAGGCCTATGCTGATAAAAAACGCACGGAGAAGGAGTTTGAAGTGGGGAGCTATGTGTACATCCGACTGCAACCATATCGCCAGACCACCGTGGGAGGGAGAAGGATCCATAAGTTGTCCCATATTTACTATGGTCCTTACGAAATAACAAGGAGAATTGGAAGCGTCGCCTACAAGCTCGCGTTGCCCTATGAAGCTAAGATCCACGATGTCTTTCATGTTTCACAGTTACGACAGCACATTGGGGAAGAGAACAAATTGGCAACTGCACCTCCCACCTACTTCCAAGAAGAAGAAGCGCAACCGCAGTGCATTTTAGAGCGGAGGATGGTGGAGAAGAGGGGCACGGCAACGACTGAGGTACTGATCCAGTGGAAGGGAGGAAGTAAGAGCGATGCTACTTGGGAGTCGTTTTGGGACATACACAGTCGCTTCCCTAATTTTCGCAGTATTATGGAAGCGCCTTTTCAAACGGGGACGAATGTTGCGGATCCAAGCGCTGCACAGGCCATCGAAGCGAGCCAGCAAACTTCAGAGTTGTGTATCAGTCCTGAAAACTTCATGTATCAGTCCTTCGGTGATTAAAACTCTTTCGAGGGTCTGAGTGAATAAATGGTGGAGAGTTTTGCAATAACCCCCTTGGGTTGCACCTCACGGATGGGCCCACATGTGAGCTGGCCATCTAGGAGTGGAGGACAGCCTGGGGTTGGGGCCCACGCTACAGTGCAGACCGTTGGGTCGTTAGCTCTCCCCTCTGTCATTTGCTTTTTGATTTTGCTTTTGCTTTCTGAGAAGGATTCGATGTACACCCCCACTCTATATAAGGGGGAATGAGCTGTAATGAATTTCATGATTTGAATGCAATACATCTTTCCCTCATCTCTTTCTTCTTCCTTCGTCTCTTTCACTTCTCCCTACCCTGTGCTCTAACCAGGGTGCAATGGTGGAAACACATTCAAGACGTGATCCACCCCCTCCACCGCCTTCAGGGCGACCTCAGTTTGGAACCTTAACAATAAATCTGCTCTGTTGGAATCATAACATTGCCAAAAAAATTCCGAACCAACGAGATCATTATACTTAATCAGGAACTGCACTTCTGTTGTACTATGAGCACCCAAACCGGGTTCTCATTATTATGCAGCAAGTCAGTCCTCCCAATAACTGCTCCTGCAACACGGATAGACACATAGGGCTCACTAGTCATAGATGACAACTTTTCGAGTTTTACTCTGGAGCTGATTCTCGAACCAAGCATGTCACTTGAATCTTGATCTTCGAGAACCTATCCTTATTTGGGAGGTTGGCAGCTTCTCGAACCCAAATATCAAGATTCAAGACTGCCATGCAGTAGGAGTACCTTGAGTGACTTTCGAATCCATGAATAGGGAATACAAGTGCAATTTTTCTTAACCCTTGTACAACTTGAAAGTTTTTGCTAAGTGGCAGAAACTTTCATATGGTATCAGAACAACTCAAGTTCGAATCTCATTGGTTACGCAATTTAAATGCATATTTTAAAAAATAGCATTGTGTATTGTCCAGATCTCGGCCCACAATTTGGTGGGATGTTTCTTTGGTCCATAAAAAAATGGGCTTCTCGATCTGAGGGGACGTGTTTAAAAATACAAATGCAATTTTTCTCAACCCTATTACAACTTCAAAGTTTTAGCTTAGTGGCCACAATTTGTTACCTGAGGGGATGTGTTAGAATAAAAATGTAATTTTTCTCAATCCTTCTAAAACTTTTAAGTTTTAGTTTAGTGGCATGAACTTTTACAAAAAGAAACTTCGAAATTTTAACTTAGTGGCAGGGACTTTGGACTTTCACAGGTAGAAAGGTTGATGGAGCCAGTTCCAAGAGTAGGAAGTTGGAAATAACGGATTCTCTTCCTCTAACAAGTCTATGATGTTAACATTCATGTTTGCAGAGCAAAAATCTCTCTTTTGTCGGGGGAAAAGTCTTTGGTTGATTATTCTCTTTCGATCGAAGAGGTGAAGAGATTAGGGTTACATGTAGTATTATAATTGGAGATTGATGATGGTTATGGATGCGCGCCGTGTTAGTGGCGGCGGTTTGTCGCCATGCATGTTCAAGATTTTTTTTCAATATGCAAATAAAACTCTCACTTTCGTTAAAGAATTTTCTGACCTTGCAGACAAAAATCTCACTTTCGGGATGACCTAAAAGAGAGGACGAAGTAGAAGACCCTTCAATTATAAGGGGGCAGATGTAATCGGGCCGACCCAGGCCATAAAGCCTATGTAATTGAAACTGGGCCTGTTAATGGGCCTAAATTAAGATACTTCAAATTCTCGGACGTTAGCAGTAAACCAAAAAGTGAAGGAAAACAGAAAATCTGTAAAAAGAAGTTTTTAGATGAAAAGTCATGTTCTCATTTAAATATATACACATTATTCACTATAGTTTGGTTCATATCGAATACAAATGATTTAATATGATGTTGATGCTAATGGTACATTTTGGTGACAATGTTTCAAAAATAGTGCGAATCAAGTACAAGAAGTATTTTTTTTTTTCTATTTTTCTTACGGCGCTGTAATGTGTTCAACCTTTGAAGCAGTGTTTGAAACCACACTGCTTTTATGAAGTAAGAGGATCTCGGCCTGGGGCAATGCTAATTGATCCACAAATGTCTCCACCCAAATCCGGGAATTTCTCACAACCGACAAGGGGCCCCACCTTGCCATCCCTTCCGACGCTGACTGGATACTTTAGGAGGTGACCCTTCATGTCTGTTACCTCATTGCCTGCAAACTGTATCCAGTTTTTCTCTCCATGTTCCTGAACTCTTCTCATGCATTCAAGACTCTCAGGATGTGTGAAGCACTCCTCGAGAGTTCCAATGTGCTCGGCCCATAGCGACATTCTATATCCATATATCTATGGACAAAGCAAAATTTGATTCAAGTCCGGGAATGTTTTTACTATGTAAACATAGTATTTCTAAGACTTAAATAACCAACTCGAAATATATGTTGACATCTCTAATCTCTAATTTTATCTCTAATCTCTAATATTATAATGGGAGAAGGCCTTAGTGTCATTTGTCAATCTATCAATATGTGTGACGCACGTACATGACTAATATGGAGGTTTCAGAATCAAGTTCTCACTACGCCAGAATTTTTATTTATTTATTTTTTTTATTAAGACGTGCATTGTCCGTGAATAATTAATATAAAAGAAGTCTTGAGTTCGAGGCCAGACTATGTCGAAATTTTTACTTTAAAAATATTTTTTTATTAAAATGTGCATCGCACGTGTAAACTATAATGGGAGAAGACCTTAGCGTTATTTGTAATTCTATCACCTTACATGCATTGCACGTGTAACTCCAACTCGAGTCTCCCATTGTACACTTCATTTAAATCTACCAACTTAAATGCATTGAACGTACAACTCAAACTCCCCCATCATACTGTTTATATTACTTTAAAAATATATTTATTAACACGTGCCTCACACGTGCTATATTATATTACTTTAAAAACTATATATTTATTAAAACGTGCATCGCACGTGCTAAATACTAGTATAAAAGAAATAGATATTAACACATGCTCTCTCTCTTTCTCTTCTGGACACCGGATGTGAAGTGCTGTAAGTTGTCGTGCTTCAAGCTGCAGGCCCAAAGAACAAAAAAGGGACACCGACACCCAATGTTGGTGCCCTTAAATTCTACAGGGTCAACTTTCAAGACTTTAGTGCTCTTAAAATCCGTAATATTAAGTGCAATCACACATTAAAAAAAGTGGAAGATTTGTAGGGAAAAGTGAGTATCGGCAAAGGTATAGTAAGAAATAGGTATGCATTTAGCAATGGATTATAAGAGAAGTTGAACTTTGAGAATGAAACATCCCTTGAATACTTATCAGGTTATTGTAAGAGCACAGAACTAAACCAGCATAACTCAAAATTAGAGGAGAGTTGGAATTTATTATTACCTGCCCACGGGGGCCATAGACCTTTCTTGCCCATGTATGCTCAGGCTGATATGCAGCCATTGCAATCTCAGTGTCTCTGGTACCTTCCAAGGATCTCTGGTTTATATTTGCGGATCCCACAATCAAATATTCATCATCAACGATCATACCTTTAGAATGTACATAAATCATAAACCGCCGATTTTTATGGGCAAGTCCCTAAGAAAATCAGTAAAGATGACAGTGTGAGGACAGACATTATTATGTGCATGTAATATGTGTATGTTTATGTATATGGGTTGTCTTTGCATATGCTACCCTATACTAGAATAAATGAATAAAAATCATCATTAAAGCCATGATTCATGTTCATTGACGTAGTTGCTGAATCTTAACCTTCAAATTAAATCGATACTGTTTTTCACTCGTACTCAAATAGGGTCTATAGCAAGTAGCATATCAAAGTTGCCAATTTTTTTCATAATATCATAAAGCTTATTTTATTTACATAATCATTTTTATGATACATATATTTCTTCATATGGTGCATGCTCATCTTTTTTATTATCTATCGAATTTTTGACTAAGTGCGCTTACTTGGATTAAGAGATTTAAGGTGGACTTCGTTGCATTATCTGATGCTACTGGGAAGCTATTGATTTCTGTTTTCAAGTTTCTAGTGGCAAAGTGAGTAACGGCAAAGTTGTCCTTGAGTTGTTGCCAACTCAGGACACGGTTTGATTGAGGGAACGATTCTGCTGTTGTAGATCTTTCTACAGTTTTAGTTTTCAATGATAATTAATTCTTTGTAATCTTTGGAGACTTGATACTGGGCTGGTATTTCTTTTCCTTTTATTCTAAGAATAATAATAATAATATAAAAACAACAAAAAGACCATCAGAAAGAAGATCAATGATGTGATTACAAGAAAAGCTAAAGAATATTCTTTGGTTGCAATGCCATAAAGATCATGTTGTTTCCCAAGGGAGCCTCGATACTTGGAGGAGAATTCCATCATATAGAGTAGTGGTACACATACGATGGAACTCATTATGGATGATTGACATTGTTCATCATGTTATGTTGTAAGACGCATGTGTATAACAAATGAACTTCGTTTGGAGACTTCTTACCCACACATCATCACACAATGCCAACTGTTATATTAGTGGAAAACTATACATTTTGCAACCGTTTGAAACATGGTGAACAAGCATCCAGACAATTGGATTTTCTTACACAGATATTATGACATGTAAATCAATATGAATGGTGCCGATCATCAATAATGGGTCTCATCGCGTGTGTACTGTGTACAACTACTCTATATGAGGAAATCACCTCATATAAAAACAATCATTAGTACTAAATCCTTTTCCACTTTGTCAATTCAATTTGGCTAGATTAATTTGAAAAATAACACGACTTAATTGGATCTCTAAGATCCACAACATGCATTACTATTCCATCTAACCAGGATAAGGTCATGCTTACTGGTAAAAGAAAAGATTAGATTTCTGAATATGTTCGGCCAAGTCAAACCGCTATACCATTTCTTTTGCCAATTTGATTATAAAATTCTAAAGAGTTAAGAAGAAATGATGCATTAACTTGCTTTTTTCATACTTACAATTGGAGAGTTTGCTGCAACACGGCTTTTATTTGGGACCTCTTCTGGGTCCAGTGCCTCTCGATTACCAAGGCAGAAGAAGTTTAGATAATCTTGAGGTTTGTATATATCCTCCAGGCCTTTCTCTTTCAAAGCCTCATAAATTGTTTCATACATCATTTGCATGGTATTTTTCTGCAAATTACACAGAAACAATGATTATGACAGTAGTAGCTGGTGAAATAATTCAAATTATAAAGCCTGCAAAAAAGGCACGATATGGTGGTATAACATGGACAAAGTCACAAAGAAGATGATTCTAGTGGAATACACCTTTTATAAGAGATTAGTTATGGTATGATTACTCGCTTTTGTTAAACAAAACATCATTAACTTTAAAAGAATATGAATTTTAGAAGGATATCTCACTCCAAGCATTCAGCATATACATGAGAAAACTAAACTGTGTACTACCGGTTTAAGTAAATTTACACTACAATTCCATGTAGATAAATTATAATAACAGCATGTGGCAATCTTATCTGCACGTTCATTACCAAATCCCAAGTTCGTCTGGAGTTCTGCTAGGGCATAAAAGAAATAGTTGATAGGCTCAAGATGCATTTTCGTGCACCCATCATAGCCAAGTGGATAATGAGAAATGAGATGCTTTGGGCATATTGTTATTTAGTACAAATAAACTTCTAAAATGGAATTTAGTTGATTTATGATCATGGAAGCCCATTATGTAATATAAATGATAATGAAATATAAAATGCATTAACCATGTAATAAACCATGAAATTAAAATTACTGTTTGGGGCTAACCTGCCAAAAAAGAATTCTTTGAGTAGGAATACTTGTGGGATTACCCTCCGGCCACATAGGTATAACTATGTATGCAGAGAATCTTTCATTTGCTTTAATTTTGTTCGCAATTTTAAGAGCGATTTCAATTGGTATCAAATTGTTGGCACCTACATGATAACAAATTCCAGGTCAGGTAGGAAATGACAAATTGAACAGATTCAAAATGCTTGCAAAAACTGTATAATATTTTGTTTTTAAAACTTGCTATAACCTTCTTCTCTAACAAAAAAGGATTAATATTAATTACCTAAAAAAGAAAAGATGATTGTTACTACGAAGAGAACTAACAAAGAATATCTTATAGATGTACTGATAGGAAGCAAAAAATAAAATAAAATAAAATAAAATAAAATACTTTTCAAAAAAAATCTGAACTATATCATAAGAACACCGCCGGATGAATTGCTTACCTAGGTCATTGTTTCTTTTCCAATTGAACGATGAACCCAGAAAATACTGGTTCTCAATATAAATGAAGTGTTGTGCAGATCGAATGGCCTCAACATAAGCAGTATGAATGCTCATGTCAATCAGCACGTTTTTCCCACATACAAGGTTCTGATGAATATAAAAGCATCAGTTTTAACTGTTAAAACATGAAATGAACAAATATGCAAACTAGCTGAAGTTTCACATGCCTTCCTGGTAGCCAAATTTGGATCCTTCGGAAAACCTCTCGCTGAATTTGAATCAATTGAGCGGAAGATCTGAATATTTTAAGCACGTGAAAACCAAAGAAAATACAATATTTAACCACTTCATCAAAAAATACATAAATTACCTGCACATGCCACGTCTCCGAATCAGTATCATTCAGATATACTGATTCATGCATGGCAAGCATTTCTGGTACTCTTTCGATCTTTAGCAAGGACTCATCATTAGACCTTTTCATTTTCTTAATGCCATGGCGTTTTGAAGCCTTCATCCAGCGCTCCTCAAAATTAGCTAAAACATCATAAGCTGCTGGGCCATCGATTCTAGTGTGCAAATCATGCCATGGTTCTCTAGGACCATTAATATCTGGTTCCTGATAATCAATGATAAACTTAATAACAAAATTTGAACAGAAGTTTAACTAACACTGGATTCATGGCATGCTTTCTGCTGGGTAAACAATGAAAAATCAACCATTGGGAAGATGAAAGGCCCTATGATTAACATAACTAATGAGGATTTCTTGAAAATTTAAAATTCTTAAAAGATTATTTAATTGGGGAGGAAAATCAAGTGGATGACTGATTTAATTTGAGGGAAGCCTCTTGGTTAATGGTCGTCATGTAACGACAACTATATGTCCGCAAGACTCATCTAATATGAGTTAGAATAGTAGAAATAAGTTAGAACCAACAATGCTAGCAGAAATTCTTGAAGAAAGAAAAAAGGTGATGGGTAATTACTTTTCACAACTTTAAATATCACCATCATCCATGAAATTTAGAAAAAAGGGAAATACAAAAAAATGACTACGCTTCAAGAGGACGAGTTGGTTCTTTGATAGTAAAGGGAAATAACACCACTGTGTGAGATGTCTTATGAGCATATTAATAGCTTACTGCAACATTAGGCTGGTGAAAATCTTCCTTATGCAATGTTTGCAATGTCCTAAATAACGAACGCTTCGGAGTATCATATCGCCCACCACATAAATCAAGCCCTCCAACAAAAGCAATTATTTTCCGCTTATAGTTACCAGCATCAGCATCAACAATAACTGTTTTCTGATGATGAGTAAAAATGAATCCAGTTTCCTGTTGACAAAGAATACTCGATAAGCAAAAGTATCCAGTAGGAAATATCCAATAGCTTTGATTTGATTTTTATAAAATATAAACATAGAAGTATGTAATCATTTATTGAATTTGATAAAGTTGACAATTAGGACTTCCAACAGACTTAGAAACATTATGCATTGCATTAGACTTGATTAATTAATATGTGATCAATTAGTATGATTAACATGATACCAATGACATGCTAGAAACATGAGCTTTTCTGCTGATAAGGTATTATTAGTCATATGATATAGTAAGAAAACCCAGCATGATATCAATGAATTTATTGTCACTCTGGAAGACACCAAAAGTTCAGAGATAATGAGTAAGGTGAAACAGAAATTGCTTTTATGGCCTTCCCATTTCTCTGGATAGCTATCTTCTTTCAACACATAAATTGCTTTTCTCTTGCCTGCTAGCATAAACCGTCCTTGGTGTTGGTACAAGGTAGATAGAGAGTTCGGGACCAATTCCCACCAAATCAACCCAAACAATCATCACTCTCTCGCTCCTCCCTTCACATCGAGGGCGAAGTTGACATTAAAAGATTACAGCTCTTTTTGTTGATTAAATGCCTCTTGCAGAGAGATAATAATTCCCTTTCCAAGAATGATTTCCCTGACTTGCTCAATTACAGAAAGGAGCTTCCTAACAAAGGATCCATAATTGGTGTATACTTAGCCATTGACTATCAATGGGCTCAACTTTGATGGAGTAAACCCCATCAAATTGAAAGTGTATTCCCCCCACTTCAAACATGATTGCAGGTTTCATAAAAGTGGAGGCCTGACTGTGCACAATGCCATCGTAAATCCTGTCATATCTTTCATTCCTATCCAAACTCCACATTTTTATATATATAAAAGATAAAACAAATTAGGGAACCTATTAATAACCAATAGTAATCTTTATATTAACTTACCCCTAAGTTATAGCTTAGATGGTAAAGGGTTGGAACGGGAGGCCTCAGATTTTAGACAAGACTACAACATAGTCCTTTGTTAACAAATAAAAAATCTTTATCTTACTTTATGTTACTAGGATACATTAAGCATTGTATAAATCTTTAAGAATATATGTGGTGATATATAGTCAGAATCAAATTCCAAGCAGCTTGCCTGCCTTGTGAAGCATGAACTAAACAACTACAAGCCCATAATAAAAAATTAAGACAAGTTGAACTTTTCACTAACTATTATCCTTTAATGTACCACAGGCAATAGTTTGAGAGCATATCATGTTTTTAGTTTATTTTTAATTGTATTGAGAACATATAATGTTGGTTACATACTATACTAAAAGAAATTGTAGTCGAGTGAAAAATACATAGTATCAAGTTGAAATAGGAAGTTCACTAGTAGCAAAGAAGAGAGCAAGTAGAAAGCAGGAAATGATAACTTCATAAAAGGTTACCTGTTTTTTATACAAACTATGTCGTTTTCCTGCAGATCGCGGACAAAGCAGAACTTGCACAGAAGAATGCTTAAAAAATCGGCGAGTTTCCTCATCGTGGGTGCCCATAACACCAGTCTGCATGCAAACTTTGGAGATAAGATAAATGGTAAAATGAAAATTACAATCAATCATTTCTCAAAATATTCCTACAAGCAAAAAAATATTTTTGCCAATTTAGGCTTTTGCAAATTATGTTTTAAGTTGTAATAATAAAACCACCTTTGGCTTTATTTGTTTTAAGTTTGGGTAAATTTGGATCATATACATAGAAAACTTAAACAAGGGGGTAGGAAACTGAAATAGGTATAGCCGTATAGGATACAGGATTTAAGTTCACCAATCCATCTCAATATAATGATTAAAAAAATGGTGTTCCTTAACATATGACCTATCAAGATCACATTGGTGTTTGTTCTCAAAAGAAAAATGAAATAAAATAAAATACATTGTGGTGTCGACGAGGAGGTGTATCAAGAACCCAGACATCTCTAATCTCAAATATTATAATGGGAGAAGGCCTTAGTGTCATTTGTCATTTTGTCATTCTACCAACATGTGCAACGCACGTACATAACTAATATAAAGGAGGTTTCCGGTTCAAATCCTCCCTGCGTCAAAGTTTTTTTAAAAAAAAAATTATTAAAACGTGCATTGCACGTGTAAATTACTAGTTAATCGTAATTGTTGTACAAGTCACCTTACTCATAAATTGAAAACAGCTCCTACAAATTGCCCTTTAGTTCCAAATACTTTATAGGCATGATGATTGTGCACTATTACATGATTCATAAAGCAAAGTAACTGGTTCTAGAGCACCCCCCACAGTTTCATTGAGGTTGTTTATCACAATATCCGAGTTTAACTACATTTTTTTTTCTCAACAGAAATGCATGCAAACACAATACAAAAGTTAACAAATATCATTTGTTGTCCTACATATTAACAAGTATTGCCAAATTAAACAAACACAAACTGTTGGATGTATAAGTATATTCTCAGTATAATAGGATAATATTGTGTATATTATTCTATGGGGCAACACGGGTTTACACGTGTTATGTATTAATTATTGGAACGGGTTGAGTGGGCTAAAAGCCCAGTACCCTAAACCCAGTCTAATCTCTTTCTAAGCTGGTCTAGAGATAGTGCTCTGTGATATTCCAATACTGATAAGCAGGATATAATATTCTAAGCGGTTAGAGATTAACCCTAACCCTAATTTTCCCAAATCAGTATTAACAATCTTAAGATATTATACCCTGCTTATATATTTGAATTATACTATTTATATGTTGCTAAGTGCTGAAGTTTAAAACCGTGTTGATCAATGGTTAATTAAATACAAGTTTGAATAATTGTTTTGGCTATGTGCTAAGGATCAAATATCCATTTTGATGAATTAAAATTATAGATTTTGACTGTAAATTTGTATCTCCAATTAAATTATTGTTAGAATAAAAGTGCTAATAATTTGTTTAATTGACTAATTTTAACAATTGATGATGTAGGAACTTCAAAGTTACTTACAAATTGGATGTGTTGGAGATGATGGATATGCATCACGGTTGAAAAAGTCTGCACTACGCAGGTTTCTCCATCGAATTTGGAAAACATTTCTAACTTGAAGTGTGGGTATGATCTACTCTAATCTTTCTTAGTATTTTCATGTGATGAATGCGTTAACGTTTTGTGCGTTTGATCATATGATTGAGAGTTTTAGATCATAGTTGTTCTCGCTTTGAAAACTAGCATGTTTAGGGTTGTTAAGTGTTTTATCATACTATGTGTATAGATATTTTGACAAATTCATTGTCTGCGGTTTTTGTGAGATTATATATATTTGCTTCTCTCATTAAAATAAATAAATGATGCATAAGATCTGTAACAGATGTCCGTAACTTAGATAAGAGCATTTTGTAATACAGTATATGACTCCATTAGTTACGTTTTGTTCTTTCTTGTTAATTGTACTGTGTGTGCAAAATTGAATTATAAAATATTGGTCACTATCTCGTTTAGCATTTCGAAGATGATGAAGAACGAATAAAGAAAAATATAGCTCAATTTGTTTGAACAAGTGGACATTGTTAGAATCACTAGAGAAAGCAAACAATTTTGTAAAATGTAATAGAGTAATTTTGTATTAACTCTTATAATGTGCATATATTGTCAATCGCATGTATAAGCTGAGTTTAACAAATGAGACAATTAATAATAATAGTTCTAATTGTGTTCTTGAATAATAGCATATTTGGCTAAGATTTGAGAACTATATATTCAATTTGTTTTTGAGAAAATGTGATCTAATTATCAAAACTGTGGGGAAAATGGAGTTAAAAGCTATTGAGTCAAAAGCTTTTAACATCCAAGTTGTTTTGAAATTTAGAATCACTATGAACTATATATTAAATTGTTTGTTCTTGTTAAAACTCATAACTCTGCTAAATGACACTCCATTAAATATGACAAATATGAAAGTTGTGCTCAGATTATGATCACTAGAAAATCATTTAGTATGGTCTCTAGGAGCAAACAACTACTTGAGTAAATCCATTCTGATATTTGTGATCTCAGTAGCTTTGCAACTAGATGAGACAATTATTGGTCAGAAGTATTTAATCGCTTTCGTAGATGATTAATATAAGTCTGTCATATATATGAAGAATAAAGCACTTATTATTCTTAAGGAATTAAAAATTATAGTTGAATGCTAAAAATCAAGGGTTCAGATTCGATAGAGGTGGTGAATATGTTTAACAACTTTAGAGAAGTTTGCATTGGGCATAATCTCTACTGCACTCTACTTACAACAATCAAACAGTATTGATAAAAGTTAGAATCAAACTCTTAGTGAAATGTTGAATTCTATATTATTGACTGTTGTTTGATGTTGTATTGTTAATCATATCTCTAAATGTGTTACTACACTCTAAATTGAATACACCTTGTAGATCAAGGCATGAAAACACAAATAGTTTTGTTAAAGTGAGATTTTGTGTTGTGATACTTATGTTAGAATACATAACCCTAGAAGGCCTAAAGTAGGACCTACAACAGATATTTGTGTGTTTAGAAAGTGCGGAATATAGTTCGGTGGAAAGATGTTGGATCTATCTAATTTGTGTTAGAAAAATCTAGACTTGCATAGTTCTTTGAGGATGTGTTCATCAAAGATAAATGTATGAAATAATTTAGTCATACAGACATGCTCAATGATTCACAGTTGGAATCAAGAACTAGTCTTACTGACACTTAAAAATCTGAATGACAAATAAGCTAAGAAGAGTTTTAGTAGACAATGAGATGATTGTGTCATACAATAATACTTCAATTTAGTTGATCTGCCGAAAGAGGCTAAAACTATAGTAAGTAAGTGGGGTTTTGTAGAAAAACTTAATTTTGATTGTTCAGTAGCAATTTTAATGTTTTTTAGTAGCTAACAGATTGACTGAAAAAATGGGGTAGATTTATTTGATGTCTACTCACATGTTTGTCATATTGCTACAATAAGTATTCTTCTTACTCTTACATCTATTGAAAATTTTGTCATTCATAAAAGATATTTAAAAGTTTTGTACTTGATATTTTGTACTGAACAGTTTTGTACTGGAAAGTTTTGGACTAATATGTTTAGTGAACAAGATTTACAATTTAGTAAAATCATTGTATGCTTTGAAACATGTAATATAGCTATCGTATAAATAATTTGACAAATTTCTCAAAGAGCCTAGTATATGAATCAAGTAATTCAGATCAGTGTCTTTAACTTTGTGGTGTGTCAAATATAATGGCTATTATTTACTTGGTTTTATTGACATGCTTGTTGATTGGAAGTGACATCTCTATTATAAATGGAGTTAAATTGTGCTATCCAAATAAATTTAGCTTGAAACACCTAAGTATTGTGATCACCATATTATGTATAAGGGTGAGTTTTGGTTGGCAAGGGATAACCCTTAGTCAAACTCGATAAATCAATAATGTGTTTCAAAAGTGGAGATATAGTGATTAAAAATGTGTTTTGAAGCACCTTATGATTATGATAAAAGGTTGACACCTTATGATCGTGCAACTATGAGACAGGTAGATCATTCTAAAAGAATTGAAAGTCTCGTGTATACAAAGATCTGCACTAGAATAGACATAGTCTTTGAGGTAGGTATGATCTGCAGACTCACTAATAATCCCATACACACTTGAGTGCCCTTAAGAGGCTAATGAGATACTTGAGTGCTACTCAAGAGTTTGCTTTGTGCTACTCAAAGTTGTGAAAGTCGACAACTAGTGGATATGTGTTCACACTAGTAGGAGCAGAAAAATTATGGAGGTTAATAGGCAAACAAGTGTTGCGTTCTCATCTAAGAAATCAGACCTCTATGTGTTATCCTCTGCAGGGGAAGAGGCTGAGTGGATTGAATGACTTATTGCTAATCATCCATTTGAGAAGTTTAATGTAAATTCTCTATTCTGTTATGCGACTATCAAGCTATAATGCACTGTAGCTCATAACTCACTCTATAATAGTAAGAGTATATTAAGGCTGAAAGAAGCCTAGTTGAACTTTCTCATAGATTAAGTGCAATTGCGACAAGTATGGCTAATACTCTTGCTAAGAGACTTGAAAATGATCTAATTATCAAAACTGTGGGGGAAATGGAGTTAAAAGCTATTTAGTCAAAAGCTTTAACATCCAGTTATTTTGAAATTTAGAATCCAATTGGAGCCATAGAGAAGTTCAAACTGAAGCATCAATTTTAGGCAGTTGACATGCTTTAGATAATTTGAAAAGTTCTATGTAAATTCTGTTAATATATAATTTCATTCTAATTTTAATGATGCTATATATTTTCATAATTTACTTAGAATCATCTCATTATTCCAAAAGAAAGCATGAAAACTTGTCGATGTGTTTCCGATGTTTAGAATGGTTGTTATATCATTCCAATTCTGATGATATAACTCTTTTATGGATTCATGTTTCATTCCAATTTTGATGATTCAGAATTAACCATAATTGATTTGACTGTTCTATCATTCCAATATGAAACATAGTATAATTCTTGTGTAGAAACTATAATAGTTCTTGTTCTTTATTTTATTAAAGAAACTTGATTGTGATGCTTGCGTTATATTTTGCTAAGCTATCGTTGAATTGTACTAAGTTCTTTAGTAGAACCAGATATTTTATGAAATTTGCTAGAATTTTTAGAGATGTCTCTTGATATTCTTGTTTTCAATAAGCTAGCAAAGATGGAGGAGTTAAATTTGTCAACATAGATTTCAGAATAATGAGTTGCTCAAAATGGAGGAGTAATCATAAAACAGTTTGCAAGGATATAGTTTTTGGTTTATTTATCGAAAGAATAAATTTGCCACTTGCTTGATAAAACTTCTGTTGTGTTTAAGACTCTTGTATTCATGAGCTTAAAACTCATATTTTGTTCTTGAAGTTTATTTGCTTTGGTTGATTTTGAAACTATGACAGTTTCTCTAGTTGGTTTAGTCATTGTGAACTATTCTGTTTTGATATGGTTTTAGAACTATTTGATTATTTTGGTTTAGTCATATTTGAACTATTCAAGTTATAATTGATTTAGTCTATTATCCATGTTCTTTATGATTCAATAATGTTTGAATTTTTGTGATCCAATATTATAACATTGCTTAGCCTAATATATTGAGAATATAGAAGGAGATTGTTGGATGTATAAGTATATTCTCAGTATAATAGGATAATATTGTGTATATTATTCTATGGGGCAACACGGATTTAAACGTGTTATGTATTAATTATTGGAACGGGTTGAGTGGGCTAAAAGCCCAGTACCCTAAACCCAGTCTAATCTCTTTATAAGCTAGTCTAGAGATAGTGCTCTGTGATATTCCAATACTGATAAGCAGGATATAATATTTTAAGCGGCTAGAGATTAACCCTAACCCTAATTTCCCCAAATCAGTATAAACACAAACAAGTTTGAAGCCTTACTGTCTTATATCCCAAAATACTCCTCGAAGTCGGATCATCCCACAATAGTAGCAACACCATTACCCCTGCTCGTGCCTTATCCTTCAAAAGATTCCCCAAACTGCAATCCATATCCATCCCTCTACCTCCATCGCGAACCAACTTCATAGTATGCAGCAAAGACCACCCCACTATGTAAATCAAATGCTTAGCGTTCCACATCGCCTCATACATATCAACCCAGCACTGCCCATGCTCATAATGCCTATCCCCTTCCAACCTCAAATCCGGAAGGTAACCTTCCGGAACATGTGCATCCTGATACAACGTAACCCTGCCGCCTTTCCTTAACGGAAAATAAGTGCCCGGAACCCCATTATACACCGGCCCTGCGCCAATCCCTTTCCGATACACCTCCAACCTCTCAATCGGTACATACTGTATCGATATCCTCAACGTAGCACCAGGCCTACAATGCTTCCCATTGGCACCAAGAACCGGGTAAATCCCTTCTACCCTCTGCCCGGAATAAATCTGCTCTACCGGAATCATAACATTCCCAATAAATTCCGACCCGACGACATCATTGTCCTTAATCAAGAACTCCACTTCGGCCGCACTGTGAGCAACGGGGACATTGAAATGCTGCATCCAATTCGGGTTCTCGCTGTTGTGCACCACATAGGTCCTCCCAATAACTGCTCCACTCACCACAATGGAGACGTAGGGATCACTGGTCATAGAGGACAGACTTTCGAGGCTTGCCAGAGAGCTGATTCTCGGACCAAGAATGTCACCTACTGTTTTCGAGAACATATCCATATTTGGGAGGTTGCGCGCTTCGCAGACCCAGATATCAAGATTCCCATGGAGGAGGAGCACCCTGAGAGAGGTGCCCTTCCCATGGTGGTGGGACCCACTCAAGGGTACAATATGCAGGCTGTTGCTGCTGCTGCTGCTGCTGCTGCTGCTGCTTCCATGGTGGGAAGAGGAGGAATGGGCGAGAGGAGGTGGGTTTTGATGGGGAGTTAATGGGTTGTAATAATTGGGATATGGGTATTGATTATCAGAGGTTGGATAGAATTGAGGGTCTGATTGAAGAGGAGCAGAAGGATGAGGAGATGCGGGATATGGGTATGAGTTCGGATCCATGAAAATGGAATCCGATCAAGAATTGATCAAGTAATTGGTGGTGGTTTTCGCCATGGTTGGATGTGGAGCTAGCTTGATGTAAACGTATAACAAATCAACAATAAGTCAATGAAGTAACGTTACACCAGTCTTTGAGTGAAAATTTTGCCGAAATGCCCTTGTTTTTGAAAATAATTAGCGAAATGCCCTTGTTTCGAAAACATTTAGCCATCTGCCCTTGTCTGTGACACGTCAGCAACAAACGTGATTGGGAATCACGGCATCAGCTAATTTCATGCCGTGATTCCCAATAACGGCATCTCTATTTGAGAAAATTGCCATGCCGTTATTCCCAATAACGGCATTGGTGTCTTTTAAAAAATAGAGCTCTACTTTATAAATCTTGACTCGAGATTAATTCCAAATATGAAATAAACTGATGCCGTTATTCTGGAGAACGGCATCGTTTGTACTGATGCCGTTTTTCAGAATAACGGCATCAGTTATTTACTTTTTGCAGTAATATACTTGAAAAACCCTTCCTCTTCCCCCTTTCTCTTCCGCTCGTGCCTTCCTCATTTCCAAACAGAAAACCCATAGTCGAAAACCCTAGACGTTCTAAAAAAAAAAAATCCACTAGATCTTTCGGTGTGTTGTTGACTTCAATTTCGGAGTGTACTCCTCAATCCTTCATCCAGAGTTCATTCTCATTCCGATTCCGAAATCTTTGTAAGTAACTAAAAACCCTAATTTGTTTTTTGTATAGTTGATTTTGACTGTTTTATTATGTAGTATAGTACAAATATTGTAGGCTAGGGTTATTGAAGTAGTAATTTTGGAAGTACTTCAAGTATTGTAGGTTAGGGTTTACTAAATGTTGAGTTTTTGAGATGCTCAATTTCTTAAATATTCAAGTGATTTACGTTTGAAGTCGGGGTTATGAAGATCCTTATACACTTAATTTTGGTGCTTGTTGCTCATGCACTCAATTTTCCTAATTCACGGGATATCCTAATACACTCATCTTTGGTGCTTCTTACTTATTGAAAATCCTAATTCACTAGCAGATCTCTGCTCATGCACTCATTTTTTCTACTGAAAATGTTGCTGATTAGTCTTCGTTAATGTGTACAGGCCAATGGATCCTGCACAACCATCTTCTTCGCATGGTGTTGGTGCTTCGTCTACGCCTTCATTTGGACCACGGGGACATCCGGGTCCATTAGATCCTACAGTTCTGTTTCTCCAGGAAGACCACCGATCACAGGCCGTTTGGACCGGGGATGTGGAGAAGATGAGTTTTAGGACGCACAAGGTCATGCCTGTCCTCAAGAACTGTATTGCTATGCAACATTATTTAGTTAGCAGTGGGTTTAGCGGTATGTCAAAGATGACCAACATAAAGTGTGATCACGCCTTGCTTACCGCACTGGTAGAGCGATGGAGGCCGGAGACACACACCTTCCACTTACCGTGCGGTGAGATGACGGTCACCCTACAAGATGTAGCGGTGATTTCGGGTCTTCCAATTGACGGGGTGGCCGTCACAGGCAATCTGATGTTCAACAAGGTTGCACTAGCACGAGATTATTTGGGGTTGGATGTTGATGAAGTTGACCACGGCATATGGGTTGGGGAATCCATTAGGCGTTCATTCCTAGAAGATAGTTTCACTCACATTCGAGTCGCACCTGTGCATACGGACATCGAGATCCAGAACTACACGCGGGCATACGTACTGTCGATGATTGGAGGGATCCTATTCCCTAACTCTTCAGGTGACGTAGTCCACCTCATGTATCTTCAATTGATAGCTGACTTACAGACAGCCGGGAGGTACAGTTGGGGAAGTGCAGCTCTAGCCTCCCTCTATCGTGCACTCTGCAACTGTTCGATGGGTTCCATTCAGATGACCGGGCCGATGTCCATCCTGCAGATTTGGTGTTGGGAAAGAATACATCTCGGCCGACCCCGTGTGACGGTACTTTCAGAGAGTTGGAGGGATGTACATGATAATCCCGTGATGAGAGCTCCTCTCGGTGCATACTGGGCGGGGAAGCGTACGTGGAGGGATAACCCACGTGGTGTCCTAACTTATTACAGGGACGAGCTAGATCAATTGAGGGACGAGCTCGTCAATTGGACCCCGTACACGGATGAGAGACTGGCTCGTCTACCACCTATTTGCACTGCTCATGCGCAGTTGTGGTTGACCTTAGCTCCGCTGGTGAATTTCTCAGTTGTGGAGTTTTATTATCCCGGCCGTGTTCTTCGGCAATTCAATGCACAACAACCCGTCCCCGTGAACACATTATACGATCGTAGACTACACAACATCACGGGCCAAGGTCGTTTACCGAACATGGATTGGGCCGATCACCACCGCGCGTATGTAGGAGCATGGAATGAGCGGAGGTATGAGTTGGTAGTCGAGGGTGTTGAGTATCCGTACGATGGATCAATGCAAACTACTTATATGGCGTGGTACCGTCGCATAACGCGAGTTTATATCCAACCCAAAACGGATTTTCCAGCCGGCATCCAAGAACCTATACCCGCGGTTCATGTTGAACCACCACCCGCATTTTCGTCATCACAGCCGATGTACCAACCGAAGGCCTCATCATACCGTATAATGGTAAGTTAGATTGTTTGTTAAATTTGGATTATTTCGTTCCGTTCTACTTACGCATCTTCACTTACAATATATATCGTTTACTATTATAGATAGAAAGCACATGGGACATGGCTAGAAAATGTGCGAATGTGTTGAAGAGCAATGCCAATAAGGCATGCAAAGAATTGGCACGTGACCTCCTGTGCAATTGTCGTACCTCTCTTGAAGAGGTTGGAGATGGTCCTCGTTTCAATGAACTTATGCGTTCAACCGAAGCTCCACGCCATCAAGAACGGCCTACCGCTAGCCAAGCTTCACCTCCACCACAACCAGCTTTGCAATTGGGACCCCCATCAGAGCGTCGAAGATCCAAGACCGTTCGTGGTCCTCCACCGCAAAGCCAATTGGCAAATCCGGAGATTGAAGAAGGAGGAGGCGGCGAAGAAGGAGGAGCTGGTCCAAGTGGACCCCCAACGCAAGAACAACGGGAACGTAGGCGGAAAGTCCCGGCGCGGATGAGGAAAGCACCCAAACATTACACTCCAGGATAATTTGGTGTAGTACTTATTGAACTTGAAGTTGAAATTGAACTTGAAGTTGAAGTTGATGTAGTACTTATTGAACTTGATGTATTATTTAAATTTGAACTTGAGGAATTCTGTGCATGTATCTGTGTATATAAATCAGAAAATTTGAGTTGAAATCTGTGACTTTGAGTTGAAATCTGTGAATTTGAGTTGAAATCTGAATTTGAGTTGAAATCAGGAAATTTGAGTTGAAATCTGTGAATTTGAGTTGAAATCAGAAAATTTGAGTTGAAATCTGTGAATTTGAGTTGAAATCAGAAAATTTGAGTTGAAATCTGTGACTTTGAGTTGAAATCTGTGAATTTGAGTTGAAATCAGAAAATTTGAGTTGAAATCTGTGAATTTGAGTTGAAATTTGAGTTTGAGTTGAAATCTGTGACTTTGAGTTGAAATCTGTGAATTTGAGTTGAAATCAGAAAATTTGAGTTGAAATCTGTGAATTTGAGTTGAAATCAGAAAATTTGAGTTGAAATTTGTGAATTTGAGTTGAAATTTGAGTTTGAGTTGAAATCAGAAAATTTGAGTTGAAATCTGTGAATTTGAGTTGAAATCAGAAAATTTGAGTTGAAATCAGAAAATTTGAGTTGAAATCTGTGACTTTGAGTTGAAATTTGAGTTTGAGTCTGAATGTATCTGAATGAATGAAATCTGAAGTATGAATGTGAGTTTGAATTTGAAATCTGAGTTTGAATTTGAAGTATGAATGAAATCTGAGTTTGAAGCATGTCTGTAAAGTCAAAAAGAGAGAATAAACGATGCCGTTATTCACAATAACGGCATAGCAATCCTGTAACGTTATTGCGGAACACGGCATCTTCATGTAGGGGAAATTAGATAATTTATACTTCCTGCCAAAAGTATCTGTCTCCACAGACGTGTTTCTGAATAACGGCATCTATCAAGCATGCCGTTATTCTGAAGCACGGCATTAGTTATGAATGCCGTTATTCAGAAAAACGGCATTACTTATGCGTACAAAATTTGATTTTTTGAACAATCTGGCAAACATACTGTCTACACAGTCGTTCTTCAGAATAACGGCATGCAAATAACATGCCGTTATTCCCAAGCACGGCACCAGTTCAAAGATCTGTGCATGTTTTCTGTGCATGTTTTCTGAACTTAGTTCATACAAACAAAGTTGTGCATGTCAGATAATGATCTAAATTAGTTCATACAAACAATTACAAAAAGTGGATACGTAGGCAACAATCAACGTTAAAATAATTCAAGTAATTCGAACGTAAACAAACAACATGAAAATAATTCAAACATGAAAATAATTACTCATGTTCAGACAAACAACATCAAAACAATACAAATAATACATGAAAACATTCAACTAACATATGACAACTAAGCAAAATATTCAAGTGCGGGTAGATTGTGAAGTCCCCACACTTTGTACATTCTTACAACTGCGTCTATTGTGTCCGCTCACACCACATTTTGAACATACTTTTCCACTAGTCCCTCCTTCTCGAGCGTCCATGTCATTGCGGATACGAGTACTCTTAGGCCTCCCTTTGACCCGGCGAAGACTAGGATCAACAATTAGTACCGGTGCGGTTTGGGTAGGCCAATAAGATTCGTCAGGGAAAGGATTGAAAGATGGTGCCCATGTTTTTGCTAACGCGTCTGTAGAGTAGAAAGGATCTATGTATGGTTGATAATCAAGCGCCCGGGAAGCACATGCCGCTAACACATGAGAGCATGGAACGTGGAACAATTGAAATTTCCCACACGTACAAGTTCGGCCTTCTAGGTCCACCGTATGCCAATGCCCACCCTTTTGATATCCACCGACAATTCTAATGCCCGTTTTCACCCCAAAGACACCATCGCGATTATTGAACATTATGGCTTCATGTAAATTTGATTTTTCACGCCGGGCATCAATAAGATCCTGGATTCGTGGTGCCCATAGTTTACCTTCAGCGATAAGTGTCTGTGCGGCCTCACGGCGGTTGGTGAAATACATGTTCAGACGGAAAAATATTTGCTCCACAATTGCGGTGACAGGTAAGCTACGAACACCTTTTAGAACCGAGTTGAACACTTCGGACAGATTTGTTGTCATAATACCATATCTACGCCCACCATCAGCAGTAAGTGCCCACTTCTCAATTGCTTTCTCCTTAACCCAATTAGCCGCATCAGCATTGCTAGCTTCAAGTTGTGCCATCTTTTCCTCATACTTTCTCCACTGATTTTGACTAGCAATTACCTTTAATTTATTCATCAAAAATTTCGAACCAAATTTTTTATGAAAATTGCTAGCAAAGTGCCGCATACAATACCGATGATATGCAAAAGGTTCCCTCCACGTGCCAAACTCATTTCCCATTGCTGATAAAATACCGGCATGTCGATCCGAGATGACGCAAAGACCTTCACGTTCTGTCACATAGCACCGAATACAGTTCATGAACCATGTCCATGTTTCTATACTTTCGCCGTCAACAAGTGCAAATGCAAACGGAAACAACCTACCGTTTGCGTCTGGTGAAACCGCAATCAACAAGCAACCTTTGTATTTTCCGTACAAATGAGTACCGTCAACACTTATAACTGGTCTACATGATTTGAATCCTTCAATCGAGGGACCGAATGACCAAAAAACACTCTTAAATGTTTCTATACCCGGCCCAGTCGTAGTTTTCGCCCACTGTACAGCCGTACCCGGATTCGAAGCTTGAATTGCATTGAATAGGTATGGTAATTTAGTGTACGCTGTTTCAAAAGAACCATATAGTTTCTCAATTGCTTTATGTTTTGCCTTCCAAGCTTTCCAATACGATATTGTGTATTGGAGCCTACCCTTCACCTGCCCAATTATGGCTCTTGGTGTTACTGTGAGTTGTTCCCTCAGAGTATCTATTATCAGCATCGATACAACCGTCGAGTCAATTTTGCTGTGATCCTGAGTCAATGTAGGATTCACACATGTGTGTACACCTTCAAGTTGTTTCACCACAAAATAATCACGACCTTTGGGAATAATTGCACGCAAGCGCCATGGACAACCGACTACATTTTGAAGTGATGGATTTTCTGCAATCTGCTCGGCTGAATGGTTGATGGGAGCGTATTTACATTTCACATGGTACAGACAACGATCTGATTTTACCGTCACGAATTCCCTGTGGTTCTTCACGGCATACATCTTGACTTGATGTTGTAGAGCATCTTTGGATGGAAATCTTTGACCTATGAAGAGTTCATCCAAGTTGGAAGACCCAATGGAAGACTGGCCATGTTCATGTACGGTGGCACGGGACATCCATTCACTTGACTGCGATCCACGCATAGCTGGACCTGTGTCCTGACTTGGCAACACGCGGGCATTGTTAACGGGCACATGAACATTGGCATCAACAACCGGCACTTGAACATTGGCAGCAACAACTGGAGCTTCAAGGGCGATCTCCTCGTCATCATCCTCGAGACCGCGTACCTCATCTTCTTCCTCTTCTACCAAGTCGTTATTTACAACGGCGTTATCAAAGTCTGTCAAAGCAATACCAGCTACCAAAAAATTTTGTGGCAATGGGGTCGGATGTAGCGGCTCGTATTCGGAGGAAACAGGTTCCGTTGGAGTTGTGCTAGTATCTCCAACAGTATTAGAAATCCTTGCGTGTGACTCTTCAGATGGTCTCGGAATCCTAGTTGGCCTTGGACCGTCGATAACAACTCTTGTAGAATTTGGAAGCCTCGTTTGATCAATATATAACTCAACTATATTCCAACCACAACTTGGATGAAGTGTCCTAAGCAGGACAGACCTCAGAGAACTGTCACTGTCTATGGATACCAACATGAAGTACTGCCCATCCCCTTTACCAGCAGAATAACGGGCTCTCAAACTCAGAGTCATTTCACTTCTGTCCCACTTGGTTACTTCATATATCTTATCTGTTAATTCTGAGTAACCAAAATTGGGGGTAGCCCAAATCATTACAGGATCGACGTCACTATAAGAATATCCAATTTTTGGATCCTTAATAACTTCACCCCCAAAATATAACCATATAGGGATATCAAATTCCATACCTATGCATAAAAATTAAAACATATTCAAATCATTCACTACTCAAAATGTGACGAATCTTTGAAATAAAAATCAAACATAAGGTTAGCATGATAATACCTTTCAAATGATACCAAAAAAACAACCGGCAAGGTTTTCGTTGATGAGGAAGACTGAAAATGAGAGTGGGAGTGAGGAATTAGGATGTATGGAATTTTATAGGACTCAAATGGTTGAAAATTTTTGATTATGAGATCTAGGGTTTGTGGGTAAAAGGGGTGATGTGAGAGAGATGCGTTTTACAAACCAGAAGGGGAAGAATAGGGGAGAAGAAAGGGGGTTACGCTTATAGGGATTTGTGCAAAAAGTAAATAACTGATGCCGTTATTCTGAAAAACGGCATCAGTACAAACGATGCCGTTATTCAGAAAAACGGCATCAGTTCATTCCTTTTTAGCTTTCCAATCTCGAGACAAGATTAACAAAGTAGAGTTCTAAACTAAAAGACACCAATGCCGTTATTGGGAATAACGGCATGGCAATTTTCTCAAATAGAGATGCCGTTATTGGGAATCACGGCATGAAATTAGCTGATGCCGTGATTCCCAATCACGTTTGTTGCTGACGTGTCACAGACAAGGGCAGATGGCTAAATGTTTTCGAAACAAGGGCATTTCGCTAATTATTTTCAAAAACAAGGGCATTTCGGCAAAATTTTCTCTTTGAGTCTTTCGAGTTTTGAGCCTCGTGTGAAAATCCGAAGAGACGAAGAAGATGGTATAGTGACCGAATAAACGGGGTTAGAAAAACTTACACGAAAATCGGTGGTTTTCCGGGGCTGATTGGGCCGTTGATGGGCCTAAAGCCGTGGTTTATCTTTAGCTTCATCTTATTCAACATGGATCCGGTATAGTTTATTTTAAATTATTTATATTTTATAAAAAAACATGTATATGCCTTTCGTTATATGTGATGTTGTTTGTTTTTAGGGTGTGGCTGCAACAGATGTGAATTCTTGTGATTTGTATAGTGGAAGTCCTAATGCAGTACTGGCTCTGGTCCGACCCTCAGCTGGGGGATCGGCTCGGGAATAGCAGAAGTGAGGTAGGGACCAGATGCTCGGTTTGGATCCGGGAGCTCGGCTCGGATCTATAGGCTTGGGTCGGTCCTGGGTACCTGCACACTGCCTAGAAACACCAGGAGAAGTTCCGGCGACAGGCCCTCCAACGATCTAGTCAGTCACTAGGAAAAGCAGCGGTATCTAGGGTTCAGGGGTAGAAAGTTTGATTACCTGCACAGTGAGGAGGGGGTATGGTATTTATAGGCAGAGGAAATGGGTCTGAGACCCTGCTGGGCCGGGTCGGACCCGTTTGCTCGTGGGTCTGACGTGGCAGAAGCCCATCTGTCTCTGGGCTGATCTGATGATCATAGAAGTGTGGTTTTTTAGGGGATCTGGTGGCCTAGGTGGGGCCACGTCATCTGACCCATATCAGGAGCCCCCCACTCCTGGAGGGCTGGGTAGTCCAGCCGTGTAGGAGTGATTTTGCCTCAGTAGGAAGAGCAGAGCGATGTGTACGGCGAAGAATGTGGTTTTGTATTTTCCTGAAGAGGCCCGTGGGGTATGATGAAGGGGACCCCAGTAAAGATACGAGGGGCGTCGAGAGCCGAGCGTCGAGCTCCCGCATGCTCGGATGTCGGGACCTGCTGCTGAGTCGATCGGGCATCGAGTGACGAGTCTTCCTGAGCTCGGGTGTAAGTGCCCAGTGTGGCTTGGTGTCACTGTAACACCCCGAATTCCAAATAAGAATGAATTCGAGATTTCACAGGATCTTTACTTCACTTCGTACAATTTTACAAGGAATTTAAAACTTTTATCAAGAATACATCAGATTTTAAAATACAACTTTGTTTTACATAGCGGAAGAATGAAAAATTACAACACTGAACACAATAATACAGCTTGTACAACTTTATCAAATAAGTCATCAAATACATCATAATAGCTTTATTTCTTCAAGAATAATTCATTACCTGCATATCAACCTGTGGGCACGTCAGTCACTTACAACTGACGAAAATGTTATACTCGGCTATCCTCTCTATGCCGGGAGTAGTATAACGATCTCATTGCTTTAATAAAAACATAACAGTTGAATGAATAATAAAGTGTTAATGTGACTACGCTAAACATGTAAGTGTATGTCATGCCTTAATGCCTAATGCACACAATTTATACTAGGATGACACTAATGCACACTTGTTCGGATTCTATGCATCCCATACTACATAGGTCCGAGGGCAAGTGCCTACGTACTCCACAATAAAGGGCTCGATCTCTCACCATGATAACTACCTGGTAATAAAACAAGGTTCAGATCATTCCACGAATTTGAATCCCAGCCCCGGAGTCCACCACTGACTGTTATAACAGATCCCACATCGTCCGAATCATCCCGTAAGTGACCCTCTAGTCCGGTATATGTATATACATTGGAGACGGCAAACAAAACTATCCGTCCGACTACTCAAGATCCCAGAGTCCACCGCTGACCCGTCCTCATAGTCCCGGATTTAAATAAAAAGCTCATCTCCCACAGGGCAACCTCAGTCCACCAACTGGGTCTATAGCTTCGAAGTCCACCGCCGACTATATAGAGCACCCCACTTACATTTTCCCAGGTTTACTACATCTTCACCTAAGTGTCTAATTATTTTAGTCCAAGACATGAATAGATTTCCAGGTCTAGAATTAGTCTTATCTCCTACCGGTCTTAATCACCACTACCGAGATAGATCCACAACCATATCTCAAATTTATATCTCAACTCTTTATTTCAACATTTGCCGGTAACAAGATTTTACTAACTCAAAACTCAACCATTCATACATAAGAATTTTGGGTACACATACCCTTTAATAGTCATGTCTTAATACCTAGATCATTTCATCATTTTAATTCATTTCACAACTTAAGCAATATCTCATTTTAGCACTATTCATGATTCTTTAATAATAATAAGTCTTTTTCATGAACAAACTTCATTCAACAACGAACTCTTTAATAACTTAAGTGCAAATAACCAATTCACATTTCAACATATACCAAATACTCTTAATTTGCATAAGTGAATAATCACATCAAGATAAATTCATTCACATGAATAATTTATTCTTATTCCCAATAAATCTCATTTGTAATTATAAAGCTCATTTTTCATTTCTCATTTTGCTTCTTTTTAGCACAATTCAAAGTCTCATTTGTCAACATAACTCAATTCCATCAAATATTTCTATAATCAAAATAATAGTAGATTCTCTACAATTGAACTTAATTATTCTTAATCAATGTCTCATTAGCATTTTTCAGGCTTCTCTTATATGTTCATAGTTCATTCATGAATCACAACAGTCATAATTCTATTTACAATTTTAAACATATGAAATATCTCAAACACAATCTCTTCAAGAGTAAATAATTCACACAATGTATTCATTTTATTCCTTAAGAAAAATCATACATTTCTTATTAATAAATATTCAATCTTTACTTACTTTATATTTTAAAATTTTTCTTTTTAAAGTCTCAATTATACATGAAAAATCTTGACACTAATTTTAGTAAGTTCTAAATCATTTTATAAAAATAGTAGTATTTTTTCCAATTTTAATTTACTAAAAACTCATTAATTTAACTCAAGCATAAAAAAACACTAAGAACTCACACTAGTTTCGAACCCATGAAGCCCCAGGGAACACACACAGCAACCATCGACAGCCACTAGCCCAAGTGGGCTCAGTGTCTTAATTCCATTTTGGTTTTCTTATGAATAAGCTCTCAGGCTTTTGGGTTTTATAAAAAAGTTAAAAGTTTTGGGCTTGCCAAGCTTCGAACCCCAGCCAAATCAAAAAGGCCAGCGCGCGTCAGACCACTAGGCCATCTGCGCCCATCGACTCAAAATCAACCCGAAAGGGTTTTGTTCCAATTTCATACTGTTTCATTAATTCACCAAAGCTCGATTATTCTAGTTTTGATCTACTCTTTTATTTGGTTGAAATTAGACTTATAGAGACTGAGGATTTATATCAGTAACTTACTGCCTTGTGGATCATATTTTAGAAAAATAAAACGACTCACAAATATTACATTTGTTCTCTTTAGCATAAAAAGTCTAACTTTGTTCCAAAACTACAACTTTATTTTCTTCGATTTATTTATCAAGAAGTTTCTTCGCTACTTTCATTCAAATTAAAATTTTGTACAAAGGACCAAATATATATTTAGTTCAATCATAGATATTTCAAGTATTTCTTATGCGGAAATTAATGTGTTTACCAATGTCGACGAGCCAAAAACTCACAAAACGAAAAGATATCCTTTAATCAGTATCCATACTTATTATAGTTTTGACAAACAAGACTTGCAAACAATCTAACATGATTCATATGTATTAATTAGCATGGTATTAATTTGTTCACTACTTTCAACAAATTCATTATATTCTACTAGCATGGATTCTACAAATATCTTATTCAACTCATCTTACTTTTTAAACTAATTTAGCATGCATGTTCTATTCTAGAACGAAACCATCCACCTCAAGTTTGAAGGTTGAACAAATGAAAGAAAGTGGTCACCACTCCCAGCTCCAAAGACTCCTAGCTTTGTCTCCTCCTAGCAATGGCCTCCAAGCGCTAGGACTCTCTTCTCTCTTTCTTTCTTTTCTTTCTCTTTTCTTTCTCTTTTGATTTTGTTTTGGTGCAAGAGAATTGTAGGGATTTGGGTCTCTATTTATAGGATAAAGCTAGGGTTTATTTTGCAAATTTCACACCCTAATAACTCTGCATTTATCATAATTAAATCTTCATTTTCATAACCACCCCCCTCCCTCCCCCCCTTAAACTCTCCAAGCCTTAACTCTCCTTTCTCTCTCCCTCTCAAGCATGAAACTGGCCCCTATATTTCTCCCCTTAAAAAATCGGTCTCCCCCCTTGGCCACAATCTAGTCCAAGTTCATAGATGTATGCATGCACACATGCATAAACAAATATACATACATTTCTATAACTCCAAAAATATACTAATATTTGTAACTTGTCATGTATTAGTGCATGCATAACCAAAAAAAATATGATTTTAAAGGTGAGCTTGTTACTAATTAATTCATTTAATTATCTACTGGGCTCCCCTCATAAAGGGCTAGATTTTGTACTATAGGTCCATGGATCAAGAAAAGGCTAATTAAAACTAATGCATGTTAAAGATAGTAAAATGAGAATAAACAAAAGAGAATAAAAATTTGCACGTGCATCGTACGTGCAAAAATTGAAAAATGCATTTTAATCAAAATAGGGGAAAATAAATTTTTATTTTATAAAACGAGTTCGAACACGTAAAATAAATAATCAATACACATAAAAATATCACACTTAGTGATGAAAAAATACGTAATTGATAAGTGCATCAAAAGCACGTAAAATGCACGTAAAAATATAGAGATTGAAATATCATATTTTTTGACTCAAAGTAGGGTAAAAATCAATATGGAAAATGCATAAATAGTCAGTAATCAAAATACATGGTGAAAACACGTTACAAAATACACGTGCGTAATACACATGGACAAAATTGTAATTTCCAATTTTGCGGGGTGTTATAGTCGCTACCGACCGTCGAGTCCCAAGCTTTGTGGGAAAAACTAAGGAGTGGCTTAAGGTCACTGCCGAGCGCCTCCCCCCCCCCCCCCCCCCCCCCGCCCGACCGTTGAGCCCCTATACTTGTTTGGAAAAGCTAGGGGGCGTCGAGAACCCAAGGTGGGGATCGTGAGCCGAACACCGAGCGTCGATGGCCGAGCTTTCATGAGCTCGGGTGCCAAGTCCAGAAGCGTGGCTCGGTGTCGCTACTGACCTTCGAGCCCCCATACTTTTTGGAAAATCTAGGGCATGGCTCGAGGTCACTGCCGAGCTCTAAGTCCCAAAACTTATTGGAAAAGCTTTGGTGGGACTCAGATTCCTTACCGAGCGACGAGCCTCAAAACTTATTGGAAAAGCTTTGGTGTGGCTCAAGGTTACTATCGAGCTCCGAGCCCCAAAACT
The DNA here is from genome assembly GCA_017893485.1 of Hemerocallis citrina. Taxonomy (NCBI): domain Eukaryota; kingdom Viridiplantae; phylum Streptophyta; class Magnoliopsida; order Asparagales; family Asphodelaceae; genus Hemerocallis; species Hemerocallis citrina. The sequence continues at coordinate 17,398,365 of CM030362.1, forward strand.
TGTTGGAAAAGATTTGGTGTGGCTCGAGGTTACTACCGAGCTCCGAGCCCCAAAACTTGTTGGAAAAGCTTTGGTATGGCTCGAGGTCACCACCGAGCTCCAAGCTCCAAAACTTTTCGAAAAGCTTTGGTGTGGATCGAGGATACTACCGAGCTCCGAGCCCCAAAACTTGTTGGAAAAGCTTTGGTTTGGCTCGGGGCTACTACCGAGCTCCGAGTCCCAAAACTTGTTAGAAAAGCTTTGGTGTGGCTCGAGGTTACTACCGAGCTCCAAGCCCCAAAACTTGTTAGAAAATTTTTGGTGTGGCTCGAGGTTACTACTGAGCTCCGAGCCCTAAAACTCGTTGGAAAAGCTTTGGTGTGGCTTGAGGTCACTACCGAGCTCCGAGCCTCAAAACTTGTTAGAAAAGCTTTGGTGTGGCTCGAGGTTACTACCGAGCTCCGAGCCCCAAAACTCATTGGAAAAGCTTTGGTATGGCTCGAGGTCACTACCGAGCTCCGAGTCCCAAAACTTGTTGGAAAAGCTTTGGTGTGGCTCGAGGTCACTGCCGAGCTCCTAGCCCCGAGACTTTGTTGGAAAAGCTTTGGTGTGGCTCGAGGTTATTACCGAGCTCCGAGCCCCGAGATTTGTTAGAAAAGCTTTGGTGTGGCTTGAGGTTACTACCGAGCTTCGAGCCCCAAAACTTGTTGGAAAAGTTTTGGTGTGGCTCGAGGTTACTACCGAGCTTCGAGCCCCAAAACTCGTTGGAAAAGCTTTGGTATGGATCGAGGTCACTACTGAGCTCTGAGCCCCAAAACATGTTGGAAAAGCTTTGGTGTGGCTCAAAGTTACTACCGATCTCCGAGCCCCAAAACTTATTGGAAAAGCTTTGGTGTGAGAGACTTAACTTGCTCCTCTGTCGTGGGAGGAAAGATGAGCGACGAGCTACTGTGCCAGTTGACAAGGCCGAGGGTAAAACTGGAATTTGATGTGTAAGGCTATCGTCATGGGGGTGAAAATCGAGGCTTCTGGGATCCTAGTGGCCGTTAGATCTTGATGATCAAGATTGGACGGTGGAGATTCCTTTGTGGAATTCGAGGAGTTTTTTCCACTCTATAAGTCCCCCACCCCTCCCTTCATTTCTTCACTTCGCACTCTCTCTTCACAATAGGAATTTTCACCTCTTTGTTGTCGTCGACAACTTTTTCGATGATCCCCCCATTTTCGGTAATCAGGTTAGTATTTTGTTTCCTTATGTCGCGCTCTCAGTTCGGTTCCGAGGCGAGCTCTTCGGGTCGCAATGTGGTGGAGGTCAAGTCAAAGTCGACGTCTTGGTCTTTGGACGACTACTTTAGAGGAGGAAGAACAGTCGGACTTGGTATCTGGTGGCGTGCGTGATGTGGTTTTGGACGTGGCTCGTCTGCAAAGTCGCATGCCAGAAGAGGGGTCGTCGGGAGAGGATGCCCACGAGGGCTCGGAGGAGGAGCTTGTCGAGAAAGAGGGTGATCAGGAGGGGGAGAAGAAGGAACCGAGGGAGAGGGCCCCCAGGAGGGGGGTGAAGGAGGAGCTGAGGGAATGGTAGCGGAGGAAGAAATGGGTTTCCCCCTCTGCCCCCGTTGTCGACTCCGTCTCCGGAGAGGAAGCCTCGCCCCCCGTAGAAGGAAAAGAAAGTGGATTCGGCCAGACAGTCTGAGCACGCCGGACGAGCTCGGAGAAGGGCTTGCGGTTCCTCCCTCGTCCAATAAGAACCCAGGGTCGATCAGGATGTATCCTGACGATGTTGAGGAACGTGTCCAATTTTTCGTGGGGGAGTGTGCCTCTGATCGGACAATGATAAAGATGGACAACATCCAGTGTGCTGAAGGTGGACTACCTGCCGATATTAAGGGCGGCTTTACTTCATTCCTCGGGAGTTTGAGCTACTCATTCCGAGCCCTGATCTTCGTCCAACTACTGAGTTGGAGAAGAGTTTCTGCATGTTTCCCAAGGACGCATTCATCTCGGGACTGAGGTTACCACTCCATCCGTTTATCAAGAGGGTGCTAAGGTGGGGGAAACTGAGTCTGATGCAGTATGGGCCCAATTCTTGGAAGCACCTGATCTGTTTTATCCTAAAGTGCCAGGAGAAGGGGTCAGGCTGAAGCTCAAGTATTTCGGCGCTGTCTTGGGGGTGAGATCGCTCGGAGATATGGAGGGGATCTTCTACATGTCACCATGCTCCCACGAGAGAGTGATGCACGGACATCCGGACTCGATAAAGGCATGGAAGGAGAAGTACCTCGTTGTCCCCCACAGTCTGAAATTTTTACAAGCCGAACCATAAACTCCCGAGGCGGAGGGACTTGACGGAAAAGGAGTGGACGAAAGTGGATAAAATTGTAGAGGGGCACAACATCGGTTGGTCGCGCATCACAGAGTTAGATCTGGCCCGAGCCGGATTGAGCCCAGCGCCCCCTTGTATGTTTTTGTTTCTACTTTTCTTAATTTTCTACCTTCGCTTTAACATTTTTATCTTTCTTTAGCTATGGATGTGAAGATCCTCGAGACGAGGAATGCCCTCCTGGCCTTGGCCACGAAGAGGAGGGCCAACAGGGAGAAGGCTGCCCCGGCAGCAGGGCCCACCAAGGGGGCAGCCCAAGGATCTTCGGAGCCACCTCTGAAGAAGTCGAAGATAAGCCACTCGTCTAGAGGGCCAATGGAGACGGAACCGAGCTCCAGTAGAAAGAAGGTGGCAGAGGTCTTGAAGGCGGGGACCCCAGCACTCCGCCCTGATGCCAGGGAAATGGTGGGCTAGAAGGGTGTAAGGCAATTTGCCCCAGATTGGGTGGTCAAGGAGGGCGAATCCATGATGAAGGGCCCGATAGCTATGGAGGTGATGGAAAAGCTCATCACCGAGCGCGACCGGATGAATCTGGCGACAGAGACGTCCGAGGTGGCCCACATGAAGTGGGCTCAGGTGCAGGTCACTGTAAGTGTTTGTGATTTATTTGCTTTGTGTTTAGTGTTTATGAGTTTTGTGTCTAACTCAATTCTCCTCGGCTAGGAGATGTTGCACGGGGCACATATGAGGAAGTGCATGGAGAAGGAAATTCAGCTCGAGAAGCGGAATGCCGAGCGGTATCTCCTTGAGGGAAAGAATCTGAAGGACGAGCTGACGGCGGCTCAGGGAGCTCAGGCGATCCTCCAGGTCGAGATGGCTTCTCAGCAGGATCAGCACGCGCGCGAGATCGCGGCGGTTCGGGCCGTGGCCAATACGGCATATGACGTGTTGGAGATGTCCTCTGCAGACGAGCTGATCCAAGCTCAAGACGACGCATACGACTAGGCCAAGGAGCACTTCCTGCACCTCTACTCGGAGGCCAAAATCGACCACCTAAACTATGGGTAGGCACCTCCCGTGCTTCCGCCGACCCCCGGGGGTGAAGAAGACGAGCCTCTGAAGGACCCTCGTCTGGAGGAGGAGGCAGGGGAGGACCTGGCTGCCAAAGAGGTGCCAAAGTAGTGTAGGATTATTACTTTCTTTTTTATTTGTACTTGCCTTGTGCGGACTGGCCACCACTTTTTGTAACACAATTTTTGAATTTATAGAAACAAAATTTTGGCCAACCCTTTGTGACTTGTTGTTTTTAGCAAGCTTTCTTAGTGAATCGTGTTTCTCTCCTGTTTTTGCTAGATGAACGAGACGGCCGGGGCCGACCTCAGTTCTACCGAGGTCCAGCAATTTCGGAATAGGCTAGAATCCAAGGAGAGTGTGTTGTGCAATCTAGTTACCTAAATAAAGAGATAAAACTAGACACAAATTATAAACCTCGCAAGTGCACGAATCGTTTGGAGAAGCGTAGCGGCAAGCAAGGGTCGATCCCACAGAGATTGTAGATTCTAACTTACTAATCAATAAAACCAATGAAAATACCAATCGTAGAGTTTTGTTCTAAAAATCTAAAAGAAATGAAAAGATGAAATAACTAAATTAAGAAGTGTCACAAGTTGAGTCACGAATATCTATTTAAGTAGTTGGGCATTGATTTCCACCAATAGTTAGTAATGCTGAGTCATATACTACATCCATTACTCATATTTGTTCTCTTCAAGGGCATGGTATCTACTCCTTAAAGTAATGTTTCCCTAAGCCAAGAATTAGGCATGGTATCTACTCTAATTCGTTTCTTTCATTAAGTATTTAGCATGGTATCTACTAAGTTGCACTTAAAGAAAACATAAGATCAGTGGAAACGAACAAACATTTGAAGTTCTAGAAATTGGTATCAGATCTAGATCCCTCAAGTTGATTAAACCAAGAACCCCTAAAGATTCCCTTGTTACAAGTTATGAGCACGAGATACGGGTCGTCTCAATATGCTCATCTAACAGATTCAGATCTACAGTACACAAACTTATAATCCCAGGTTCGGACCAGTCGACTGGCTGTCACTTCAGTCGACTGCAGTCTACTGGCTGTCACTTCAGTCGACTGCCCTAGGTTTCTGAACTAGTTTGATTACTATAAATCTATTCCAATACTCTCAGGTTTAATCAATAAGCAATAAAGTAGCATTTAGAAAAATATAAGCATCACATGACTACGGTTTCAATCTACCCAACTATTAAATTAGTTGCACATAATACAACCTTTATTGATTAATATAATAGAGTTCATGACTACAATGAAAATAAAGAGAAGAATAGAAGAACACTGATTTGTATGATATTGATCTTGAGCCCAATCAGCAATCGTCTTCCTTCTTTGATGCTAGCTGTTGATGACCTTTCTTGGTCGGTCCAGCCGTCTTGAGATATTCCGAGCATAGCGCATCCCCTGTATCTTGGTTGGTATTTATAGAACACGGCTAGAGATTTAGGGTTTTTACTCTTTTGCATAAACGCCCTCTTCTTTTATTTATTTCTTTCCTTATCTGATTGGCGATATATATATCTTTCTCTTTTCTTCTTTCTTTCCGTATTTGCTTTGATTTGTATTTGGATTTGGATGAATCTTTAATTATCTTATCTGTTGACTCTGCCGCCGATCAGTCGACTGGTGTTTGATATAAGTCGACTGTGTCGAGACTTCAGCAGTTTCATGATTCATCAGCCCAGTCGACTGTTGTTGGAGGAGTCGACTGTGCCGAGCAGCTTCAGCTTCTCTGTACAGTCGCCTGTTAGCATAATCAGTCGACTGATCTCTTCAGTTCCTTATGTATCATCCTTAAAATCCTGAATTTGCTTCGTTTCGCACTTTTATGCTGTTTCCTGTGGAAAAGAGAAAAGGAGAGTAAAATACCATATATAGAGCATTTAAATGTCTAATTGCACTAAAGTTATTGCTCTAAAATGTGAATAATATTGTGTTCATCAAATACCCCCAAACTTAGATTTTGCTTGTCCTCAAGCAAAGAGTGAATTTATGAACAAGGGAATAATAATAATAGACTCAACTATCAGACCAAGAATTCTCATGAGCATCAAAGTAAAAAGTATAAACAATTTCAGATGAAGTAAAACTAAGCATACCCACTTTCTCCAGTGCAATTGTTTAGTCATAATCTCCAAACCCAATCATATTTGTCATGCCATTAATTATAGTTATAGTATGTAACTCTCCATCTGTGATTATCCCTTTTTTTTTTCTACTACAAACTGAGTAGCAAACTAGAGTTTTTTTTTTTTATTTTTTTTATTTTTTTTATTTTTTATAGTCTCTTCTCTAAAGTGGTCACTTGCCTTTTGACGCGAATGCAAAACATTTGTGATGAATCCACCCGGTTACTCAACAAGTCACAAACTTTAAAGTGCTTTGCATACTCATATTTCAAGTTGCCGTTTGACGTAAAGGTAAACATTGGTGATGAATACCCCTAGTTACTAAGCACTTAAAACATTGGAGTAGATTGACTTTATTCAAATATATATATATATATATATATTATCGCTCTATTTACTTAAACTCAATTTAGGACTAGATCTAAAGGAATAATCACCAGAAAAAGCATCACATTGTTTATTATATATAATTGCATGACTCATACAATTTTGTAAAGAATTATGAAACTCAACAATCCTAAAGTAAATAAGTATCCTTACTCTTACTTTATAAGAAATTGTTTATCTGAAAAAAAAAAATCAAAAGACTCCATATAACTAAATACCCCTAATACCCCCAAACTTAGATGGAACATTGTCCTCAATGTTCGCACAAAAATTTAAAATAAATAAATAGGCATGTGTTACCGTCTAGTAAGGAGAGTAAAAATAGCTAAAGGAAAATAATAATGATTAACTGAAAGAAAATAAAGGGAAAGTGTAAATACTCCCCTGAAAAATTGGGTTGCCTCCCAATAAGCGCTGTGTTTCTTGTCTTCAGCTAGACTTGATGAGTTTGTGCCCTGTATTGAATGACTCGTGGCTCACAACTCATCTTATTATAAGGTTTCCCCCCTCTGCCCATTCACCTAGAACGTTTGATTTTTTCGTCAATGCTCTATGTGCGGGAAACCTTTGTAACATGTTATGGACCGTACCATCTTGACATCAGTTTATCAGCAATGGTCCATCTTAATGCACCATTGTGGTTATGCAAGACTCCCTGCAGCCTTGCTTCTTCGTTCATCTTGAAATTTGCAACAACTATCACAGGTACTGTCTGGTTGTTCCCCAAATACTTATGTAATGGCTTCAGCTCCACATCTGGTGACCTTGTAGCAGTCGACTTATTCCATTCACCAGTCGACTTGTTATGTTCACCAGTCGACTTATCCTGTTCATCAGTCGGCTGGTCTGGGAAAACACAAATGTTATCAGACACAAAATTTTTAAATGCAGGTGCAAGCTTACCTGAATATGATGTTGGAGGTTCAAGGTGATGTACTGTCTCTGCAATCATCTAGTCATCGTATTCCATTTCAACTTGCGATAGTAGTGGAGGGTGTGCAATTGTTGCTGGTAATGGATCAACACTATGTTCCTGAAATGTTTGGTCACAACTTTCCTGAACCACATCAATATTATAACATTCATGATCATCGTGTGGAAATTGTGGTGCATCAAACATTGTAAATTCAATCTCTTCCTCTAGTGTTGTCCTTGATTGGAGCTGCTCCTGTCCTCCAGGGTTAGGTATGGTTTGTGATGGGAATTCTCCTGCCTTTCTTTCACTTATCTCCTGAGCAATTTGACCAATTTGAAATTCTAATTTTTGAATGGCCTATCCTTGTTGATTGTTTGTTTGCTGTTGCTGTTGGAGTAATTGAAGAATGGTGGATTCGAAATCCAACTTCGTCTGTTCTTGTGCTGGCTTATCATACCCATTCCCACCTTGGAACTGCTGCGTATGCCCTGGTGCGAATTGATTGCCTTGATGGTTTTGCCACCCTGGGTCATACGTGTTTGAAAAAAAATTGTTCTGGGGTGGGTACATTCCCTGTTCTTCATAGTTTGTATGCTCCTGATCTGCGAAAGAAAACATGGGACATGAATTAGTTGTATGGTTAGATTGAAAACAATTTGCACAAATTTCTTTTGGTTGGTTTTTTACGCCACCCAACGTTGAATTTACAAGCATATCAATCTTTTTGTTCATGGTTTCCATTTCTAATTGCATGTTATTATTATGAGAAATTTCGTATACTCCCTGTCTTTTCGAGAGACCCCTCCTAGTTGAGAATTGTTGTGAGTTCTCGCTGAGTTCTTCAAATAACTCTATGGCCTCCTCAGCACTCTTCCTCATCAACATTCCATTGCAACCTGCATCTACAATTGCTTTGTTAGCGTCATTTAAACCCTCATAAAATGATTGTACCTGGTCATCCTTAGGTATGTTATGCGTAGGACACTTGAAAAGCTTGTTTTTGAAGTCCTTCCACGCCTCGAAGAATAAATCGCCATCTTTTTGTTGGAAAAGTAGAATCTTCCTTTTTAGTTGTCTGGTTTTCTGGGCTGGAAAGAACTCTTTCAAGAATTTTGTCGCCAATTGCTCCCATGAATTAATTGATCCTGGTTCCAATGAATTATACCACAACTTAGCATTAAGTTTTAAAGAAAAAGGAAACAAGATTAACCTGATTTGTTCAGGGGTAAGCCCTTGGACGCTTTGTGTCCTGCAAAGATCAAAGAAGTCTTGTAGATGTAGATGCGGATCTTCGTCTATTCTGCCAAAGAAGTGGGGCACCATGCTAAGCAATTGAGGAGACAGATGCATATTCCCTGTGACTTTGGGTTGAAAAGCTATGCAAGACGGTTGCTCAATATTCTTTGGAATGAATTTGTCTTGCATTGGTACTCGATTCAATATTCTTTCACCCATTGTTGCTTTTGGAATTCTTTGCTGTACAGTCGACTGGTCCTTGGAGACAGTCGACTGGTCTGACCCTGTTTGTGCAGAAAGTAAACTAAAAAAAAATGTTAGAAAAGAAAAAGAAGAAATAAAATAAAATAAAAAGAAAATTTTTTACTGATTTGTAAGTTAAAATACTAGACAATCCCCGGCAGCGGCGCCAAAAACTTGTTGTGCAATCTAGTTACCTAAATAAAGAGATAAAACTAGACACAAATTATAAACCTCGCAAGTGCACGAATCGTTTGGAGAAGCGTAGCGGCAAGCAAGGGTCGATCCCACAGAGATTGTAGATTCTAACTTACTAATCAATAAAACCAATGAAAATACCAATCGTAGAGTTTTGTTCTAAAAATCTAAAAGAAATGAAAAGATGAAATAACTAAATTAAGAAGTGTCACAAGTTGAGTCACGAATATCTATTTAAGTAGTTGGGCATTGATTTCCACCAATAGTTAGTAATGCTGAGTCATATACTACATCCATTACTCATGTTTGTTCTCTTCAAGGGCATGGTATCTACTCCTTAAAGTAATGTTTCCCTAAGCCAAGAATTAGGCATGGTATCTACTCTAATTCGTTTCTTTCATTAAGTATTTAGCATGGTATCTACTAAGTTGTACTTAAAGAAAACATAAGATCAGTGGAAACGAACAAACACTTGAAGTTCTAGAAATTGGTATCAGATCTAGATCCCTCAAGTTGATTAAACCAAGAACCCCTAAAGATTCCCTTGTTACAAGTTATGAGCACGAGATACGGGTCGTCTCAATATGCTCATCTAACAGATTCAGATCTACAGTACACAAACTTATAATCCCAGGTTCGGACCAGTCGACTGGCTGTCACTTCAGTCGACTGCAGTCTACTGGCTGTCACTTCAGTCGACTGCCCTAGGTTTCTGAACTAGTTTGATTACTATAAATCTATTCCAATACTCTCAGGTTTAATCAATAAGCAATAAAGTAGCAGTTAGAAAAATATAAGCATCACATGACTACGGTTTCAATCTACCCAACTATTAAATTAGTTGCACATAATACAACCTTTATTGATTAATATAATAGAGTTCATGACTACAATGAAAATAAAGAGAAGAATAGAAGAACACTGATTTGTATGATATTGATCTTGAGCCCAATCAGCAATCGTCTTCCTTCTTTGATGCTAGCTGTTGATGGCCTTTCTTGGTCGGTCCAGCCATCTTGAGATATTCCGAGCATAGCGCATCCCCTGTATCTTGGTTGGTATTTATAGAACATGGCTAGAGATTTAGGGTTTTTACTCTTTTGCATAAACGCCCTCTTCTTTTATTTATTTCTTTCCTTATCTGATTGGCGATATATATATCTTTCTCTTTTCTTCTTTCTTTCCGTATCTGCTTTGATTTGTATTTGGATTTGGATGAATCTTTAATTATCTTATCTGTTGACTCTGCCGCCGATCAGTCGACTGGTGTTTGATATAAGTTGACTGTGTCGAGACTTCAGTAGTTTCATGATTCATCAGCCCAGTCGACTGTTGTTGGAGGAGTCGACTGTGCCGAGCAGCTTCAGCTTCTCTGTACAGTCGCCTGTTAGCATAATCAGTTGACTGATCTCTTCAGTTCCTTATGTATCATCCTTAAAATCCTGAATTTGCTTCGTTTCGCACTTTTATGCTGTTTCCTGTGGAAAAGAGAAAAGGAGAGTAAAATACCATATATAGAGCATTTAAATGTCTAATTGCACTAAAGTTATTGCTCTAAAATGTGAATAATATTGTGTTCATCAGAGTGTGCTGATTCGCTATCGTAAAAAGGCTCGCGAACGACAAGCTGCGGTGGACTGTTTTATGAACAAGTCCAAGGAGCTCAGCCTAGAGGCCACTCGCCTGAAGAAGGCCATAGCCGACCGAGACTGGGGGAGTGTTAAGACAAACTGGGCTCTGTCTGATGCCTCCACCAGGCGTCAAACCTCTGAATCCATTCTTCGCGAGGTTGTTGTTGAGAAGAAGCTGGAGATTCAGAGGTTGAAGGTGCTGCTAGGCTTCAGACGAACTCAACTCGGCCGTCCGGGGCCAGGAGGCCCTTCTATCCTAGGCTCTTCACCGACCCTGTATCTGGACATGGCGAGGCCTGCCGATGCTCAGAGCTCGGTGGCGGGGACATCGATAATGGCTATGCCCAAGTTGGTCGATGAGATTGCTGGAGAGTGAAGCCGTTCTGCCAGGCTCGATACAGCTCTTGTGAGCCCGAAGGGTCTGGGGAGGGACCCTTAGGTAGAAGTATAGGAAGAATGCTGTAACGTTTTTTACTTTTACCGTAGCCTTTGAGGGCGTTTATGAATAAGACTTGATTTGCTCGACCCCTATTAACTTGGCAAAATTAGGATGCTGACTGCCCCTCGATCCAGGCTCCGAACCCCATGCTTTGCTCGGGAAACTGAGCCGTTTCGTCGCCCTGATAGCACCGAATGGGGGACATTTCTCCTTCCGATAACACTTAATGTGGGGCATTTCATCTTCCGTCGTTTAGATTCCCTGACGCCATAAATGCGTCTTTCTGGAGGGCTATATAACCCTCACCCCCCATCAGCAGTTCACCAGGAATTGCCTCACTTCACCGTGAAGTCTCGCCGCTGGTGACTTTCCTGCCACCCTCTGACAATTTGGGGTTTCGGCTCCAAGGGTCGTTAACCCCGAGTTGTAAGTGAGTGAGAGGTGGGTCGATCCCGGGGGCGAGACTCGGGGTGCTTGCCGAAGGCGGGCGGCCAAAAAATGAAATTTTTTGCCGAGAGTCCCGGATCAGTGGCTTTCCTGCCATCCTCTGACAATTCGGTGTTTCGGCTCTGAGGGTCGTTTACCCCAAGTTGTCAGCGGGTGAGAGGTGGGTCGACCCAAGGTTCGGGGCTCGGGGCGTTTGCTGAAGGCGAGCGTCCTAAATCTTAATGAAAACTTTTGGATAGGGAGGAGAGCTGAAATTCCAGAGGCCGAGCCCCCGTACTTGAGAAAGCTAGGGCATGGCTCGAGGTGAGTGCCGAAGGTCGAGCCCCCTTAACGTAAGAGAAGAATTGTCGGGTTGTGGCTCAGAGACACTGCCGAGTGCGAAGCCCTGTTATCTTGAGAAAGCTAGGGCGTGACTCGAGGTGAGTGCCAAAGGTTAAGCCCCCTTAACGTAAGAGAAGAGTTGTCAGAATGTGGCTCGGTGGCACTGCTGAGCGCGAAGCCCTGTTAGCTTGAGAAAGCTAGGGCATGGCTCGAGGTGAGTGCCGAAGGTCGAGCCCCCTTAATGTAAGAGAAAAGTTGTCGGGATGTGGCTCGGTGGCACTGCCGAGCGCGAAGCCTTGTTAGCTTGAGAAAGATAGGGCGTGGCTTGAGGTGAGTGTCGAAGGTCGAGCCCCTTAACTTGACAGAAGAGTTGTTGGGTTGTGGCCCGGAGACACTACCGAGCACGAAGCCCTTTGGCTTGAGAAATCTAGGGCTTGGCTCGAGGTGAGTGTCGAAGGTCGAGCTCCCTTAACGTAAGAGAAGAGTTGTCGGGTTGTGGCTCGGTGACACTGCCGAATGCGAAGCCTTGTTAGCTTAAGAAAGCTAGGGTGTGGCTCGAGGTGACTGCCGAAGGTCGAGCTCCCTTAACGTAAGAGAAGAATTTTCGGGTTGTAGCTCGGTGGCACTGCCGAGCGTGAAGCCTTGTTAGCTTGAGAAAGATAGGGCATGGCTTGAGGTGAGTATCGAAGGTCGAGCCCCTTAACTTGACAGAAGAGTTGTCAGGTTGTGGCTCGGAGACACTGCCGAGCGCAAAGCCCTTTGGCTTGAGAAAACTAGGGCGTGGCTCGAGGTGAGTACTGAAGGTTGAGCTCCCTTAACGTAAGAGAAGAGTTGTCAGGTTGTGGCTCAGTGGCACTGCCGAGCTCGAAGCCTTGTTAGCTTGAGAAAGCTAGGGCGTGGCTCGAGGTGAGTGCCGAAGGTCGAGCCCCCTTAACTTGACAGAAGAGTTGTCGGGTTGTGGCTCGGAGACACTACCGAGTGCGAAGCCCTTTGGCTTGAGAAATCTAAGGCGTGGCTTGAGGTGAGTGCCGAAGGTCGAGCCCCCTTAACGTAAGAGAAGAGTTGTCGGGGTGTGGCTCGGAGACACTGCCGAGCACGAGGCCCTGTTAGCTTGAGAAAGCTAGGGCGTGGCTCGAGGTGAGTGCCGAAGGTCGAGCCCCCTTAACTTGACAAAAAAAATTAAAAAAGTGTGGAGAAAACATAAAGTTACACTTTGTTATTTGCAAAAGACAATATTACGTAAGTGCTGATTACAAAAGATCGGTTACATAAGTCTAGCCCTCTCCTCCAAGGAACTTAATGAGGTGCTCTGCGTTCCAGGGCCTCTTGATTATCCTGCCCCCCAGGTCTGCGAGTCGGTACATGCAAGGACGGACCACTTCGGAGACCTTGTAAAGGCCCTTCCAATTAGGCGAGAGTTTTCACTTTTCTCTTGGGGTCGGAGACTGCGAGCTTTTTGAGCACGAGGTCGCCCTGCTTGATGTCTACCGGGCGGACCTTCTTGTTGTAGAATTTCTCAATCCTTTGTTGGTATATGCTTCTATGAATGGCGGATCTTTCCTTAACCTCGTCGATGAGGTCCAGGTTGGCTCTAAGGTCCGAAGAGTTGTCCTCCTGGCTGAAGGCCATGATCCTGGGCGAGGGAAGGCTGATCTCGAGAGGGATAACAGCCTCGGAGCCATAGGTGAGGTTGAAGGGGGATTCGCCCGTGGATATCCTCTTAGTTGCTCGGTGCGCCCAGAGTACGCTTGGTAGTTCGTCGACCCATAGTCCCTTTGGCAAATTATCCAGTCACTTCTTGAGGCCGACCATGATCTGGGAGTTCGCATTTTCGGCTTGGCCGTTGGACTGAGGGTGGCACACAAATGAGAAGCATTGGAAAACGTCGATGTCTTCGCAGAACTTTCGAAAGTTTTTAAATGTGAACTGGGTCCCGTTGTCGGTAATGAGTACCTACGGGATACCGAATCGGCAGATGATGTTCCTCTAGAAGAATTGTTGAGTTTGATGCTCGGTGATCATGGCCAGGGGTTCTGTCTCGATCCACTTTGTGAAGTAGTTGATGGCTACCACCAGAAATTTCCTTTGACCCATTGCTTGTGGGAAGGGGTCGGCCAGGTTCATCCCCCACATAGCGAAAGGGGTCGGGCTGGATAGGGATCGGAGGTTGGCCTGGGGAAGCCTCTTCACCGACGAAAGTCTTTGGCATAGGCCACATCGCTTGACGAGGTCCTGGGAGTCTTGCAGCATTGTAGGCCAGTAGTACCGGTGATTTAGGGCCTTTTGGGCAAGTGACCTGCTCCCCATGTGGCATCCGCCGATCCTCTCGTGCAGTTCCTTCAAAGAGTACTTTGCCTCGTCTGGAGTTAGGCAACGGAGGTAGGGTCTACCGTTGGCTGATGTGTATAAGCGCTTGAAGAGTGTTCCTTCAATCAGGGTGAATCTTTCGGAGCGGACCCTGATCCTTCTTGCTTCGGTTCGGTCTTGAAGGAGCTTGCCGTCCGAAAGGAATTTTCGAATGGGTGTCGTCCAGTTGTCTGGTTGGAGACCAGTGGCAAGGCAGGAGGCTCTGGGGAGGTCGATGCTAGGTTTGAGGAGAACTTAGATCAGAACAGTGCGGTCGAGCCCTTCGAATGATGACGAGGCGAGCTTCGATAATGAATCTGCCTGGGCATTCTGTTCCCTAGGGATCTGTTCTACCGAGTGGTATTCGAAAGACGCCAAGAGGTGAGGGACTACAGCCAGGTACTGCACCATTCGGGGGTTGCGAGCTTCGTACTCCCCAGTGTTCTAGTTGACCATGAGCTAGGAGTTGCTAAAGGCCCTGATGTGTCTGGATCTGGCCTTGAGTGCTAGGGTGAGCTCCGCGATCATAGCTTCATACTCCGCTCGTTGTTTGAAGCCGGGAAATTCAGACGCAGAGAATACTAAAGGACGAAATCATCGGGACCTTTCAGAATGATGCCTGCTCCTCTTCCTCCCTCACAAGACGAGCCGTCAACATAAATCTCACACATTGGGTCGGTCTCCCGCATGTCGGATGGCTCGGGAATGGTACATTCCTTGATAAATTCGGTGAGGGTCTGCCCCTTGACGGCTGTCCTGGATTGGTAGCTGATAACGTATTGACTCAGCTCGATCGACCACTTGACCAAGCGGCTGGATGTCTCGGGCTTATGAAGAATAGCCTTGAGGGGCTGGTCCGTGAGGACCTGAATGGAGTGTGCTTGGCAATAAGGGCAAAGCTTCCGTGCGGCCATCACAAGCGCGTAGGCCACCTTCTCCATTTTAGCGTACCTCGTCTCTGCCGAGAGCAAGACTTTTCTCACGTAGTACAGAGGCTTCTGGACGCTGTCATCTTCCTGAATGAGGACGGCACTGAGGGCGCTCTCTGAGGCCGAGATGTATAGTTGTAGTGGTTCGCCCGGTTCGGGTTTACTCAGGAGTGGAGGATTGGCGAGATAGGACTTCAGTTTTTCGAACACCTGCTGCTGGGTGTCCCCCCGCTCGAAGCCTTTGGCTCCCCGAAGAGCTTTAAAAAAGGGGAGTGATTTTTCCCCTGATTTCAAGACGAAGTGGCCGATGGCCGCCAACCTCCCTGTTAGGCGCTGAACCTCTTTAACGCATCGGGGAAGGGCCGTGTCGATAATGGCCTAGATCTTCTCGGGGTTCGCCTCAATGCCGCGCTGGCTGACGACGAACCAGAGGAATTTCCTGGAGGAAATGCCGAAGGCGCATTTGGCGGGATTGAGCCTCATGTCATGTGCTCGGAGGACACCAAATGCTTCTTCAAGATCGTTCACATGGTCATGACCTTACCGGCTTTTGATGTTCATGTCATCAACGTACACCTCCATGTTTCGACCGATCTGATATTTGAAGACCGGGTTGACGAGTCTCTAGTAGGTGGCTCTGGTGCTCTTTAGCCCGAAGGGCATAACGCGGTAGCAATACAGACCTTGGTCGATCACGAAAGACATCTTGGCAATGTCGGGAGGGAACATGCGGATTTGGTTATAACCTGAAAAGGCGTCCATAAACGTCAGCAGCTCGTGACCCGATGTCGCATCGATTAGGGCATCGATGCTTGGGAGAGAAAAAAGGGTCTTTTGGGCATGTCTTGTTCAGATCTGTAAAGTCTATGCAGATCCTTCAGCCTCGACTAACCTTCTTCACCATAACAACATTGGCCAGCCACTCCGGGTAGCTGACCTCCTGAATGAAACGAGCAGACAACAATTTGTCCACCTCAATCTTTAGGGCTTGTTGCCTCTCCGGAGCAAATTTGCACCACTTCTGATGAATGGGCTTGGAGCCCGGGGCAATGCTCAGTCGGTGCATGATCAGATCCTCTGAAATCCCAAGCATGCCAGACGGGGTCCAGGCGAAGAGGTCGATGTTGCGGCGGACGTGATGAACCCAATAATAGTCACATTTAGGAGCAATAATCTTAATGCAATTGGACATTTAAATGCTCTATATATGGTATTTTACTCTTATTTTCTCTTTTCCATATGAAACAGCCTAAAACAGCAAAACGAAGCAGATTCAGGATTTTGAGGATGACACACAGAAACTGCAGGGCATAAGTCGACTGGTGCTTCCAACAGGCGATGTTGTGCTAATCTAGGTACCTAAATATATAGATAAAACTAGACACAAATTATAAACCTCGCAAGTGCACGAATCGTTAGAAAAGCGTAGCAATAGCAAGGGTCGATCCCACAGAGATTGTAGACTTTAACTTACTAATCAATAAAAAGAATAAAAATCATAAAGAGTTGTTTGGAAGTCTAAAAGAAATAAAAAGATTAAAACTAAATTAAGGAATGTTGAATCACAAATATTTATGAAGTAGTTGGGTTTAGATCTCCACCTATAGTTAGTAATGCTAAGTCACCTTCTGAATTTCTTCTTATTACTTATGTTTGTTCACTTTAAGGGCATGGTATCTACTCCTTAAAGTACTGTTTCCCTAGGCCAAGAATTAGGCATGGTATCTACTCTAATTCGTTTCTTTCATTAAGTCCTTAGCATGGTATCTACTAAGTTGTATTTAAGGCAAACATAAGATCAGTGGAAACGAACAAACACTCAAGGCTCTAGAAATTGGTATCAGATCTAGATCCCTTAAGTTGATTGAACCAGGAACCCCTAAAGATTCCTTTGTTACAATTACGGGCACGAGATACGGGTCGTCTCAATATGCTCATATAACAGATTCAGATGAATGGTAACACAAACTTGATATTCTCAAGCTCTGTTTGTCAGTCGACTGGCTCTCACCTCAGTCGACTGCTCTCAGGCTTCGAGAACAAGTTTGGTTATCACAAACCTATGTCAATTCAATCAGATTCAATCAATAAGTAAAATAGAAGAATTCAGGAGAACATAGCACTACATAACTACGGCTTCAATCTACCCAACTATGAAATTTAGTTCCACATAATAATAGTTTTATTAATCAACGAATTCGAATACATGATCAACATTAAAAACTAAAGAGAAGAGAAATAAACTAATGGAGTCTGGCAATAAGGTCGACTGACTGTCACACAGTCGACTGCCTTCGAATACTGGATCTTCTCTCTCCTTCTTCGATGCTGATAGAATGATGCCTCTTGTTGATTTGACTTGATGGTTTGTAACTCTGTGATTCGGTGGTGGATGATGGGGAGATGACGAGAGTCGAGCGAGCGGGCCTGCGATATCTCTTGACTGATATTTATAGAGCGCGGCTGAAGAATTAGGGTTTTGCCCTTTTTCAGGAAAGTCCTTCTTTATTTGATTTGGTGATTTATATCTTTCTCTTTTCTTCTTTCCTTCCTTATCTGTTAACCACGTGCTCTTGGAAATCCCCAGTCTCTAAATTTGATTTGCATAAATCTGGATTCAGATAGATTTGAAATTAGATTTGGATGAATCTTCGAATATCTTATCTGTTTACTCCGCCGCAGACCAGTCGACTGCCTCTGGATGTAAGTCGACTGTGTCGAGACTTTAGTATTTTCATGATTCATCAGCCCAGTCGACTTGGTGTGTAAACTTGATTCCCTGTCCAGTCGCCTGTAAGCATGATCAGTCGACTGATCTCCTGCAGTTTCCTGTGTTTCATCCTTGCAATCCTGAATTTGCTTCGTTTTGCTGTTATAGACTATTTCCTATGGAAAAGAGAAAATAAGAGTTAAATACCACATATAGAGCTTTTAAATGTCTAATTGCACTAAAGTTATTGCTCTAAAATGTGAATAATATTGTGTTCATCAAATACCCCCAAACTTAGATTTTTGCTTGTCCTCAAGCAAACTAGAATTATGAACAAGGGTGTAATAATATCAGCCTTAATCACCAAGAGTTCTTATTATGTGGGCATCGATATAGAAAGGTATAAACAATTTCAGATAAAGTAAAATTAAGCATACCCACTTTCTCTAGTGCAATTGTTTATTCATAACTCCAAACTCAACCATACTTGTCATGCAATTAATTATAGTTATAGTATGTAATTACTCAATCTGTGATTATCCCCTTTTCTCTACTACAAACCGAGTAGCAAACTAGAGAGTTTTTTTTTTTTTTTTTTTTTTAAGTCGCTTCTCCAGAGTTGTCACTTGCCTTTTTACGCGAATGCGAAACATTTGTGATGAATCCACCCGGTTACTCAGCAAGTCACAAACTTTAAAGTGCTTTGCATACTCATATTTCAAGTTGCCGTTTGACGTAAAAGTAAACATTGGTGATGAATACCCCTAGTTACTAAGCAACTCAAAACATTGGAGTAGATTGACTTTATTCAAGTATATATGTATATATATAATTTTTTTTTATCACTCTATTTACTTAAACTCAATTTAGGACTAGATCTAAAGGGAATAATAACCAGAAAAAGCATCACATTTGTTTATTATGTATAATTGCATGACTCATATAAATTTGTATGGAATTTATGAAACTCAACAATCCTAAAGTAAATAAGTATCCTTCTTCTTACTTTATAAGAATTTGTTTATCCGAAAAAAAAAAAAATTCAAAAAGATGATCAACATAAATAACCCTAATACCCCCAAACTTAGATGGAACATTGTCCTCAATGTTCGAAAGAAAATTTAAAAATAGGCATATGTCACATCTAGTAAGGAGAGAAAAATAAAAATAACTAGAAGAAAAATAACTTGAAAGAAAATAAAGGGAAAGTGTAAATACTCCCCTGAAAAATTGGGTTGCCTCCCAATAAGCGCTGTAGCGCTGTGTTTTCTGTCTTCAGCTAGACTTGATGAGGTCATGCCATGTATTGAACGGTTTGAAGATTCACATCCTCCTCTTGCGGTTCTATGCTCATCTCTATGTATGGCTTCGCTCTATGCCCGTTCACCTTAAATGTTTGATTCTTTTCCTTGCTATGAACCTCCAAAGCACCATGTGGAAAGACTCTCGTGACAGTATATGGCCCATACCATCTTGACATAAGCTTGCCTGGAAAAAGTCTCAATCTTGAGTTGTATATCAATACCTTCTGCCCTTCATAAAACTCCTTCCTTGCTAGCTGTTTGTCATGGTACAACTTGGTTCTTTCCTTGTACAATTTTGCATTTTCATAAGCGTCATGCCTCAACTCTTCAAGCTCATTTAGTTGTAGTCTTCTTTTGTCACCTGCTTGTTTCATATCAAAATTGAACCTTTTGATGGCCCAATATGCTTTGTGCTCCAACTCAACTGGCAAATGACAGGCTTTTCCAAACACCAAACAGTATGGTGACATGCCAATGGGTGTTTTGTATGCGGTTCTATAGGCCCATAATGCATCGTTCAAGCGCAACGACCAATCATTCCTCCTTGTGTTGACTGTCTTTTCCAAAATGCTTTTGATTTCTCTGTTGCTAATCTCCACCTATCCACTAGTTTGAGGATGATATGGGGTGCCCACTCTATGTGTGATACCATATTTCTTCATCAAAGAAGCAAATGGAAAGTTATTGAAGTGGCTACCTCCATCACTTATTATTGCTCGAGGTGTACCAAACCTAGTGAAAATGTTTTCCTGCAAAAACTTGACAACGACTTTGTGATCATTAGTTCTTGAGGGGACAGCCTCGACCCATTTAGATACATAATCCACACCAACAAGTATATATAAATAACCAAATGAGTTAGGAAATGGACCCATGAAGTCGATTCCCCAAACATCGAAAAGCTCAATTACTTGGATGTTTTGTAGTGGCATTTGATTTCTAGACGATATATTCCCTGTCCTTTGGCACTTGTCACAAGTCCTGCAAAAAGAAAAAGCATCTTTGAATACTTTAGGCCAATAAAATCCAGATTGTAATACCTTGAATGCTGTTCTTTTTGGTCCAAAATGTCCTCCACATGCATATTGGTGGCAATGTTGTAGAATACTCAATTGCTCTTTTTCTGCCACACATCTTCTTATAATTTGATCAGGGTAAAATTTGAACAAATAAGGATCATCCCAGTAGTAGTGCTTGCACATAGCCACCAGTCTCTTTCTTTCCTGACTTGTCATACCTGGAGGGAAAACATGAGCGGTTAGATAATTTACAATGTCAGCAAACCATGGAAAATTTGAGCAGTAAGATACCAGTCGACTGGTCCTGGTACCAGTCGACTGTCCCGAGGATGAATTGATTTCAAAGAGATGTTCATCTGGGAAAGTCTCATTAAGTGGCTGCACAATTCGTTCTTCCTCCTGCAGTAGCCTGGACATGTGATCTGCAACAACATTGTCGCTTCCTTTTTTATCTTTAATCTCAAGATCGAATTCTTGAAGCAACAGCACCCATCTGATCAACCTAGGCTTAGCATCCTTTTTAGCAAACAAATATCTCAAGGCAGCATGGTCAGTAAAAACAATAACTTTAGAACCAATCAAATATGATCTAAACTTCTCTATAGCAAAAATAACAGCTAACATTTCTTTTTCAGTAGTGGAATAATTTAGCTGTGCATCGTTTAAAGTTCGAGAAGCATAGTAAATAACATGAGGTTTCTTATTGATTCGTTGACCTAAAACAGCCCCTAAAGCATAATCACTTGCATCACACATAAGCTCGAAAGGATGGCTCCAATCTGGTGCCATGACAATAGGTGCAGAAATGAGAAGGTTTTTCAATGTATTAAAAGCATTTGTGCACTCTTCTGTCCATACAAACTCAACATTTTTAGCCAACAAATCACAAAGGGGTTTGGAGATTTTTGAGAAATCTTTTATAAATCTTCTATAAAACCCTGCATGTCCTAGAAAACTCCTAACACCCTTAACTGTAGTGGGAGGGGGTAGTTTTGATATTATGTCAATTTTTGCTTTGTCTACCTCTATGCCTCTTTTTGACACCACATGTCCCAACACAATACCTTGTTGTACCATGAAATGGCACTTTTCCCAATTCAGCACTAAATTGCATTCTTCACATCTTTTAAGCACAAACTGCAAATGGTTAAGGCATTCATCAAAACAAGATCCAAAAACACTAAAGTCATCCATAAATACCTCAATGAATCTTTCCACCATGTCTGAAAATATACTCATCATGCATCTTTGAAATGCTGGAGCATTGCACAATCCAAAGGGCATCCTCCTGTATGCAAAAGTACCAAAAGGACATGTAAAAGTGGTTTTTTCTTGATCTTCTGGAGCAATAGCAATTTGATTATAGCCACTATAACCATCTAAAAAACAATAATGACTATATCCTGCTAATCTTTCTAATATTTGATCAATAAAAGGAAGAGGGAAGTGATCTTTCCTGGTTTCATTATTCAATTTCCTGTAATCAATGCAAACCCTCCATCCTGTGGTCACTCTAGTAGGAATAAGCTCATTCTCTTCATTTGTCACCACTGTGACTCCACTTTTCTTAGGCACTACATGTATAGGACTTACCCATTTGCTATCTGAGATAGGGTAGATGATGCCAACATCTAGTAGCTTCAGAATCTCTGCTCTTACCACTTCCTTCATGTTCGGGTTAAGCCTTCTCTGTGCCTCCCTGCTTGGTTTTGCATTGTTTTCAAGGAGTATTCTATGCATGCATTTGGATGGACTTATTCCCTTGATATCTGCAATGGTCCATCCTATTGCACTCTTGTGTTCTCGTAGTACCCTTAGCAGCTTATCTTCTTCCTGTGCACTCAGGTTCGCAGCAATTATCACTGGTAGCGTCTGGTTTTCACCCAAATATGCGTGCTTCAAATGATCGGGCAGCTGCTTAAGCTCTGGGTCTGTAAGTCTTGGTGCAGTCGACTGGTCTCTGGTAGTAGTCTGGACAGTCGACTGATCCCCTTCACCAGTCAACTTGTCCAGTGCACCAGTCGACTTACCTGCAGAAACAAAAAGTTCATCAGTCACCAATTGTTCAAATGCTGGTGCAAACTTACCTGAGTGTGACTGTAAAGTGTCAAGGTAATGTATTGTCTCCGCAATCTCCCAGTCATTAGATTCCTGTTCATTATTAGATAAAGTTAGAGATTGTGTAATTATGGCCTGTAATGGTTCAACGCTATGTACCTGAAATGTTTGATCAACAATATCCTGCACCACATCAACATTATAGCATTCATGATCATCATGTGGAAATTTTAGTGTATCAAACATTTTAAATTCAACCTTCTCTCCATTTATTTTCATGCTTATGGTACCCTTTTTAACACAAATTTTTATATCAGCCGTACTCATAAAGGGCCTACCTAAAATGATTGGTAGAGAAGATGGCATTGAAGATTCCTCCATGTCTAACACAACAAAATCAGCAGGCAAGATGAAATCGTTTACCTGAACTAGGACATCTTCCAAAATACCTCTAGGTCTTTTGATACTGCGATCTGCCAATTGCAACGTGATGGATGTTGGTTGGAGTTCCCCCAATCCTAACTTTTCATAGATAGTGTATGGGAGAAGATTGATGCTTGCCCCCAAATCTAGTAGTGCTTTCTCAAAGAAGTGCTCTCCGATCCTACAAGGAATAGTAAAACTACCTGGGTCTTTTAATTTGGGGGGCAGTTTTCTTAGTAAGACAGCGCTTACTTCTTCTGTCAAGGCCACATCCTCCCTAACCTTTCTGAGAGTTTCAAAGATGTCAAATAAGTGTTGATCTTTCTTTTGTTTGACTAACCTTTGAGGGAATGGTGGCAAAACTGTTCTTTCTTTTTCACTTACCTTGTTGGAACCCACAATTTTTGATGGTTGTTCCTCTTTTTCTTCGGTGTGTGTTCCAACTTTGTTGTCAATTATCTTACCACTTCTTAATGTTGTGACTGCCTTAAGCTGTTCTTGGCCTCCAGGGTTTGGTATAGTTTGTGATGGAAGTTCCCCTGCCTTTTGCTCGCTTAATTCTTTAGCAATTTGGCCAATTTGTGTTTCCAACTTCTGAATTGCTTGCCCTTGTTGGTTGCTTGTTTGATGTTGTTGTTGGAGCAATTGAAGAACGGTGGATTCAAAATCCAACTTCTTCTGTTCTTGTACTGGCCTATCCATCCCACTTCCCATTTGGAAGTTCCGTGTATGTCCTTGTGTGAATTGAGTCCCTTGATTATTCTAATTATTGCTCCATGAGAAGTTTGGATGGTTCCTCCACCCTGGTTTGTATGTGTTCGAGAATGGGTTGTTCTTTGGTGGAAAAACTCCTCGACCTACATAGTTTGCATGCTCCTGATCTGTGAAAGAAGACATAGGACAAGTATCAGTGGTATGATCTACATGAGAACAAATTGCACAAATTTCATTTGTTTGATTTTTAACTCCACCCATCATAGACATTGCATTAACAAGCATATCAATTTTCTTATTCATGTTTACCATTTCCAATTGAATGTTATTGCTACTAGAAATTTCATAAACTCCCTGTTTTTTCGAAGGGCCCCTCCTTGTTGAGAATTGTTGTGAATTCTCGCTGAGTTCTTCAAATAGTTCTATAGCCTCTTCGCCGCTTTTCCTCATCAAGATCCCGTTGCAAGCTGAATCCACAATTGCCTTATTAGTATCATTTAAACCTTCATAAAAAGCTTGTACCTGATCGTCTTTAGGCATGTTGTGTGTTGGACACTTGAGAAGTTTGTTCTTGAAATCCTTCCAGGCTTCGAAAAATAAGTCTCCATCCTTTTGTTGGAAGAGTTGAATCTCCCTTTTTAGTTGTTTGGTCTTTTGGGCTGGAAAGAATTCTTTTAAGAACTTTGTCGCCAATTGCTCCCATGAGTTTATTGATCCTGGTTCCAAAGAATTATACCATAGTTTAGCGTTAAGTTTTAAGGAAAAAGGAAACAATATTAACCTGATTTGTTCAGGGGTAAGCCCTTGGACGCTTTGTGTCCTGCAAAGATCGAAAAAATCTTGTAAATGAAGATGGGGCTCTTCATCAGGTCTGCCACTGAAATGGGGAACCATACTAAGTAACTGAGGAGACAGATGCATGTTCCCTGTGACATTTGGTTGATACGCAATGCAGGAGGGTTGTTCAATGTTCTTAGGCGTAAATTTATCCTGCATTGGTATGCGATTGGGTGTTTCTTCTGCCATGATTTCTTGTGACTGGGGTCTCTGAGCAGTCGACTGGGTTCGTGCAGCAGTCGACTGGTTGGTCGCAATCAGTCGACCTAACCTGTGCAAGGTGTGTTCTGTTTCTGCGTCAATTGGTAGTAGCTCTGGACGAAGTGATCTCCTTCCGTGCATCCACCAAAATCCTGTAACCTAAAAGAAAAACTTATTAATAAACTAAAAGAAAGAAAATAAAAACTTCCTACTGATCTGTAAGTTAAAATACTAGACAATCCCCGGCAACGGCGCCAAAAACTTGTTGTGCTAATCTAGGTACCTAAATATATAGATAAAACTAGACACAAATTATAAACCTCGCAAGTGCACGAATCGTTAGAAAAGCGTAGCAATAGCAAGGGTCGATCCCACAGAGATTGTAGACTTTAACTTACTAATCAATAAAAAGAATAAAAATCATAAAGAGTTGTTTGGAAGTCTAAAAGAAATAAAAAGATTAAAACTAAATTAAGGAATGTTGAATCACAAATATTTATGAAGTAGTTGGGTTTAGATCTCCACCTATAGTTAGTAATGCTAAGTCACCTTCTGAATTTCTTCTTATTACTTATGTTTGTTCACTTTAAGGGCATGGTATCTACTCCTTAAAGTACTGTTTCCCTAGGCCAAGAATTAGGCATGGTATCTACTCTAATTCGTTTCTTTCATTAAGTCCTTAGCATGGTATCTACTAAGTTGTATTTAAGGAAAACATAAGATCAGTGGAAACGAACAAACACTCAAGGCTCTAGAAATTGGTATCAGATCTAGATCCCTTAAGTTGATTGAACCAGGAACCCCTAAAGATTCCTTTGTTACAATTACGGGCACGAGATACGGGTCGTCTCAATATGCTCATATAACAGATTCAGATGAATGGTAACACAAACTTGATATTCTCAAGCTCTGTTTGTCAGTCGACTGGCTCTCACCTCAGTCGACTGCTCTCAGGCTTCGAGAACAAGTTTGGTTATCACAAACCTATGTCAATTCAATCAGATTCAATCAATAAGTAAAATAGAAGAATTCAGGAGAACATAGCACTACATAACTACGGCTTCAATCTACCCAACTATGAAATTTAGTTCCACATAATAATAGTTTTATTAATCAACGAATTCGAATACATGATCAACATTAAAAACTAAAGAGAAGAGAAATAAACTAATGGAGTCCGGCAATAAGGTCGACTGGCTGTCACACAGTCGACTGCCTTCGAATACTGGATCTTCTCTCTCCTTCTTCGATGCTGATAGAATGATGCCTCTTGTTGATTTGACTTGATGGTTTGCAACTCTGTGATTCGGTGGTGGATGATGGGGAGATGACGAGAGTCGAGCGAGCGGGCCTGCGATATCTCTTGACTGATATTTATAGAGCGCGGCTGAAGAATTAGGGTTTTGCCTTTTTTCAGGAAAGTCCTTCTTTATTTGATTTGGTGATTTATATCTTTCTCTTTTCTTCTTTCCTTCCTTATCTGTTAACCACGTGCTCTTGGAAATCCCCAGTCTCTAGATTTGATTTGCATAAATCTGGATTCAGATAGATTTGAAATTAGATTTGGATGAATCTTCGAATATCTTATCTGTTTACTCCGCCGCAGACCAGTCGACTGCCTCTGGATGTAAGTCGACTGTGTCGAGACTTTAGTATTTTCATGATTCATCAGCCCAGTCGACTTGGTGTGTAAACTTGATTCCCTGTCCAGTCGCCTGTAAGCATGATCAGTCGACTGATCTCCTGCAGTTTCCTGTGTTTCATCCTTGCAATCCTGAATTTGCTTCGTTTTGCTGTTATAGACTGTTTCCTATGGAAAAGAGAAAATAAGAGTTAAATACCACATATAGAGCTTTTAAATGTCTAATTGCACTAAAGTTATTGCTCTAAAATGTGAATAATATTGTGTTCATCAGGCGACTGGATAGAGAGGCTAACGATGCTCGGCACAGTCGACTTAGTCCAGAGACAGTCGACTTGACTGATGATCATGAATCTACATATGTCTCGACACAGTCGACTGATGACAAAACCAGTCGACTGGTATTCAGCCGAGTCAGAAGATAAGAACAAATGAAGATGCATCCTCATCCAAATCCGAAGCAAGATTAAGTTATCCAAACCCAGGTTGTTTGCAAATAACAACTCTTCATTAATTAAGATAGGGAACCAGGATTGGCAAGTGAGAAGATCGACTCAGATCTATATTCAACGTGTAAAGAGATAGAATTGAAATCTGCAGATGTGGGCAAAAGAAGTTATAAAAAGGCCGGAATAAGAAGTGAAGGGGAGGAGGGAATCTCAGAATCATCAATCATCAACCACAAGCATTGTTCTCTCAGCATCGAAGAAAGAAGGAGATCAAGTACACTGAAGGGGACGAGCCAGTCGACTTAGTGACAGCAAGTCGACTTCTCAGGCCGAACATCATCAGTTTATTTCTTCTTTTTCTGTTTTTTATTTTAATCATGTATTCGGAAATGTTAGTCAATAAAAGTCTTATTATGTGGAACTAATTTCATAGTTAGGTAGATTGAAACCGTAGTCATATAATGCTATATTCTTCTGAATGCTACTATATTACTTATTGATTAAACCTGATTGAATTGGTATAGATTTATAATAAGAATCAAACTTGTTCAGAAGTTCTAAGAGCAGTCGACTGAGAGTGACAGCAAGTCGACTGCCATGCAGAACCTGAGTTTATCAAGTTTGCGTATTATAAATCTGAATCTGTTATATGAGCATAGAGACGACCCGTATCTCGTGCTCATAGCTTGTAACACAGGAATCTTTAGGGGTTCTTGGTTTAATCAACTTGAAGGATCTAGATCTGATACCAATTTCTAGAACTTCAAGTGTTTGTTCGTTTCCATTGTTCCTATGTTTTCTTTAAGTGCAACTTAGTAGATACCATGCTAAATACTTAAGGAAAGAAACGAATTAGAGTAGATACCATGCCTAATTCTTGGCTTAGGGAAACAATAACTTTAAGGAGTAGATACCATGCCCTTAAAGGAACGAACATGAGTAATTAGAGTAGTGAAGAAGGTGACTTAGCATTATTGACTATAGGTGGAAATCAAAGCCCAACTACATAATAGATATTTGTGATTCAGAACTACTAGATCTAGTTTTTAATCTTGTCATCTCTTTTAGAACAACACTTTAAGATTCTTATTTCTGTTTTATTGGTTAGTAAGTTAATTTCTACAATCTCTGTGGGATCGACCCTTGCTTGTCACTACGCTTCTATAAACGATTCGTACACTTGCGAGGTTTTAATTTGTGTCTAGTTTATCTATATATTTAGATCATCTAGATTGCACAACAAGTTTTTGGCGCCGTTGCCGGGGATTGTTTAGTATTTTAACTTACAAATCAGTAAATCTTTTTTTATTTTTCTTTTCTTTTATTAATAAATTTTTTTTTTTAGGTTACAGGATTTTGGTGAATGCACGGGAGATGATCACTTCGTCCAGAGCTACTACCTATTGACGCAGAAACAGAACGCACTCTGCATAGACTAGGTCAGCTGTCTGCAACAAACCAGTCGACTGTTGCACGGAACAAGTCGACTGCACAGAGACCCAATTCACGAGCAATAATGGCTGAGGAAGTACCAAATCGAGAACCAATGCAGGATAAATTCACGCCTAAGAATATTGAGCAACCTTCCTGCATTGCTTATCAACCTAATGTCACAGGGAATATGCATCTATCTCCCCAACTACTTAGCATGGTTCCCCACTTTAGTGGCAAACCAGACGAGGAGCCTCACCTCCACCTGCAAGACTTCTTTGATCTTTGCAGAACACAAAGCGTCCAAGAGCTTACCCTTGAACAAATCAGGTTAATCTTGTTTCCATTCTCTTTAAAACTTAATGCTAAACTGTGGTATAATTCTTTGGAACCAGGATCAGTTCAATCATGGGAGCAATTGGCAACAAAATTCTTGAAAGAATTCTTTCCAGCCCAGAAGACCAAACAACTAAAAAGGGAGATTCAACTCTTCCAACAAAAAGATGGAGATTTATTCTTCGAAGCATGGAAGGACTTCAAGAACAAGCTTCTCAAGTGTCCTACGCACAACATGCCTAAAGATGATCAGGTACAAGCATTTTATGAGGGATTAAATGATACTAACAAGGCAATTGTGGATTCAGCTTGCAACGGAATCTTGATAAGGAAAAGTGGTGAGGAGGCCATCGAACTATTTGAAGAACTCAGCGAGAACTCACAGCAATTCTCAACAAGGGGAAGAGGCATTTCTAAAAAACAGGGAGTTTACAAAATTTCTGGTAGTAATAACATACAATTAGAAATGGTAAACATGAACAAAAAAATTGATATGCTTGTTAATGCAATGACGACAATGGGCAGTGTAAAAAATCAAACAAAAGAAATTTGTGAAATTTGTTCTCATTTTGATCATACAACTGACACGTGTCCCATGTCTTCTTTCACAGATCAGGAGCATGCAAACTATGTGGGATAAGGAGTGTTTCCACCAAAGAACAACCCCTTCTCGAACACATACAACCCAGGGTGGAGGAACCATCCAAATTTCTCATGGAGCAACAATCAAGGCACTCAATCTTCGCAAGGACATGCACGGAACTTCCAGATGGGAAGTGGGTTTGATCGGCCAGTACAAGAACAGAAGAAGTTGGATTTCGAATCTACCGTTCTTCAATTGCTCCAACAGCAACATCAAACAAGTAACCAACAAGGGCAGGCAATTCAGAAATTGGAAACCCAAATCGGTCAAATCGCGAAGGAGTTGAGTGAAAGAAAGGCAGGAGAACTTCCATCACAAACTATACCAAACCCTAGAGGCCAAGAACAACTCAAATCAGTAACAACTCTGAGAAGTGGTAAGACAATTGACAGCAAGGTTGGAACACACGCAGACGAATCAGATACACAACCATCAAAAGCTTTGGGGTCTAACAAGGTAAGTGAAAAAGAAAGGAGAGTATTACCACCATTCCCTCAAAGGTTAGTCAAGCAAAAGAAAGAACAGCATTTATTTGATATCTTTGAAACTCTCAGAAAGGTAGAAATTAATATCCCCCTACTTGATGCTATTAAACAAATTTCTTCTTACGCCAAATTTTTGAAAGAATGCTGTACTCACAAAAGAACATTTCAGGTTAGGGAGGACGTGGCTTTGACAGAGGAAGTGAGCGCCGTATTGTTAAGGAAATTACCTCCTAAATTGAAGGACCCAGGTAGTTTTACCATTCCTTACAGGGTTGGTGAGCACTTCTTTGAAAAGGCACTGCTAGACTTGGGGGCAAGCATCAATCTTCTTCCATACTCAGTTTACGAAAAGCTAGGATTGGGAGAACTCAAACCAACATCCATCACTTTGCAATTGGCTGATCGCAGCATCAGGAGACCTAGAGGTATTTTGGAAGATGTCCTAGTTCAGGTAAACGATTTCATTTTGCCTGCAGATTTTGTTGTTTTGGATATGGAGGATTCTTCAATGCCATCTTCTTTACCAATCATTCTAGGTAGGCCCTTTATGAGTACAGCTGATATAAAAATTTGTGTTAAAAAGGGTACTATAAGTATGAAAATAAATGGAGAAAATGTTGAATTTAAAATGTTTGATGCACTAAAATTACCACATGATGATCATGAATGCTATAATATTGATGTGGTACAGGAGATTGTCGATCAAACAATTCAGGTACATAGTGTTGAACCCCTACAAGCCACAATTACACAATCTCTAACATTGTCTCATGTTGAACAGGAATACGATGACTGGAGGATTGCAGAGACAATACATTACCTTGAAACTCCAAAATCATATTCAGGTAAGCTTGCACCTGCATTTGAAAATCTTGTGTCTGATAACACTTTTGTTTCCTCTGTTACCAGGACACCAGACGTGGAGCTTAAGCCGCTGCCTGAACACTTGAAGCATGCATATTTGGGTAAGAACCAGACGCTACCTGTGATAGTTGCTGCAAACTTGAGTGCACAAGAAGAAGATAAGCTGCTAAGGGTACTGCGAGAACACAAGGGTGCAATAGGATGAACCATTGCAGACATCAAGGGAATAAGTCCATCCAAATGCATGCATAAAATACTTCTTGAAGACAATGCAAAACCTAGCAGGGAAGCACAGAGAAGGCTTAATCCACACATGAAGGAAGTGGTAAGAACAGAGGTCTTGAAGCTACTAGATGTTGGCATCATCTACCCTATCTCAGATAGCAAATGGGTGAGTCCTATACATGTAGTGCCTAAGAAAAGTGGAGTCACAGTGGTGAAGAATGAAGAGAATGAGCTTATCCCTACGAGAGTGACCACAGGATGGAGGGTATGCATTGACTACAGGAAGCTGAATAACGAAACCAGGAAAGATCACTTCCCTCTTCCTTTTATTGATCAAATGTTAGAAAGATTAGCAGGATATAGTCATTACTATTTTTTAGATGGTTATAGTGGCTATAATCAAATTGCTATTGCTTCAGAAGATCAAGAAAAAACCACTTTTACATGTCCTTTTGGTACTTTTGCATACAGGAGGATGCCCTTTGGATTGTGCAACGCACCAGCTACATTTCAGAGATGCATGATGAATATATTTTCAGACATGGTGGAAAGGTTCATTGAGGTATTTATGGATGATTTCAATGTTTTTGGGTCGTGTTTTGATGAATTCCTTAACCATTTGCAGCTTGTACTTAAGAGATGTGAAGAATGCAATTTAGTGCTGAATTGGGAAAAGTGCCATTTTATGGTACAACAAGGTATTGTCTTGGGACATGTGGTGTCAAATAGGGGCATAGAGGTGGACAAGGCAAAAATTGACATCATATCAAAGCTACCCCCTCCTACTACAGTCAAGGGTGTTAGGAGTTTTCTTGGACATGCAGGATTCTATAGAAGATTTATAAAAGATTTCTCCAAAATCTCCAGACCCCTTTGTGAATTGTTGGCTAAGGATGTTGAGTTTGCATGGACAGAAGAGTGCACAAATGCTTTCATTACATTGAAAAATCTTCTCATTTCTGCACCTATCATCATGGCACCAGATTGGAACCATCCCTTCGAGCTTATGTGTGATGCAAGTGATTATGCTTTGGGAGCTGTTTTGGGTCAGAGAATAAATAAGGTACCCCATGCTATTTACTGTGCTTCTCGAACTTTAAATGATGCACAGCTTAATTATTCCACTACTGAAAAAGAATTGTTAGCTGTCATTTTTGCTGTAGAGAAGTTTAGATCATATTTGATTGGATCTAAAGTCATTGTTTTCACTGACCATGCTTCTTTGAGATATTTGTTTGCTAAAAAGGATGCTAAGCCTAGGTTGATCAGATGGGTGCTGTTGCTTCAAGAATTCGACCTTGAGATTAGAGACAAGAAAGGAAGTGACAATGTTGTGGCAGATCACTTGTCCAGATTACTGCATGATGAAGAAAGAATTGTGCCCCCACTGAATGAAAATTTCCCAGATGAAAATTTATTTGAAATAAATATAGAACTTCCATGGTTTGCAGATATTGTAAATTATCTTACTGCTTATGTTTTCCCTCCAGATATGACAAGTCAAGAAAGAAAGAGACTGGTGGCCATGTGCAAGCACTATTATTAGGATGATCCTTACTTATTCAAATTCTGCCCTGATCAAATTATAAGAAGATGTGTGGCAGAAGAAGAGCAAATGAGTATTCTACAACATTGCCACCAATATGCATGTGGAGGACACTTTGGACCAAAAAGAACAGCACTTAAGGTATTACAATCTGGTTTTTATTGGCCTAATGTATTCAAAGATGCTTTTTCTTTTTGCAGGACTTGTGATAAATGCCAAAGGAAATGCAACATATCTTCTAGAAATCAAATGCCACTGCAAAACATCCAAGTAATCGAGCTTTTTGATGTGTGGGGAATCGACTTCATGTGTCCCTTTCCTAACTCATTTAGTTATTTATATATTCTTGTGGGTGTAGATTATGTGTCTAAATGGGTCGAGGCTGTCCCCTCAAGAACTAATGATCACAAAGTTGTTGTCAAGTTTTTACAGGAAAATATCTTCACCAGGTTCGGTACACCACGAGCAATAATTAGTGATGGAGGTAGCCACTTCAACAATTTTCCATTTGCTTCGTTAATGAAGAAATATGGGATTACACATAGAGTGGGTACTCCATATCATCCTCAAACCAGTGGGCAAGTGGAGATTAGCAACAGAGAGATCAAGAGCATTCTGGAAAAGACAGTAAATACAAGGAGAAGGGATTGGTCGCTACGCTTGAATGATGCATTATGGGCCTACAGAACAGCATACAAGACACCCATCGGCATGTCACCATATCGTCTGGTTTTTGGAAAAGCCTGTCATCTGCCAGTGGAGTTGGAACACAAAGCTTATTGGGCCATTAAAAGGTTCAATTTTGATATGAAACAAGCAGGTGACAAAAGAAGATTGCAACTGAACGAGCTTGAAGAATTGAGGCACGACGCATATGAAAATGCAAAGTTGTACAAAGAAAGGACCAAGATGTGCCATGATAAACAGCTAGCAAGGAAGGAGTTTTATGAAGGACAGAAGGTATTGATATACAACTCAAGATTAAGACTCTTTCCAGGCAAGCTTATGTCACGATGGTATGGCCCATACATTGTTACTAAAGTCTTTCCACATGGAGCGTTGGAGGTTCATAGCAAAGAGAAAAATCAAACATTCAAGTTGAACGGGCATAGGGCGAAGCCGTATATTGAGATGAGTCTTGAGCCGCAAGAGGAAGATGTGAATCTTCAAACCATTCAATACAGTGCATGAACTCATCAAGTCTAGCTGAAGACAGGAAACACAGCGCTTATTGGGAGGCAACCCAATTTTCAGGGGAGTACTTACACTTTCTCTTTATTTCTTTTTATTTCTTTATTAGTTTTTTTAAAACCGGATGGTAACATATGCCTATTTTAAATTTTTATTTCAAACATTGAGGACAATGTTACATCTAAGTTTGGGGATAGTTATTCACAGTTGGAGTCTCTTGATGTTGAGTCCTTTCTAGCAACAATGATGATAAATGAGCTCAGTTACTATAGGTAGAAAGTGGAGAACAAGTATTAAGTGTGGTCTTTATCTTTAAAAATGTTAATAACTTATCATATGGATCATACTTGAAACTTTCATTCAATTGGCTATGTCAATTTAACGAATTGTGAAAGAGAATAGCAAGTTCAATGTGAGTAAACTTAACTAAACAAATTGTGAGTTTTCGAGCCTTATTTCTTTTGAGAGAGTCACACACTTGAAGATCTCAGTTGACTGCATTCTTGAGATGATCTAGAACTTGTTTTTGCTACTTTTCGAAACTTATTTTTGGTTTTTGCATCAAAACTTGGAAATGATTAAGGCACCTAAGATTCTATTACCAAAGACAAATAGCCTACCCAACATCAATTATCCACTAGTTACCCCTTTGAAGCCTATAAAAGCTTTCTTTTTGTAAGACACATCATCCTTAACCAAAGACTAGATGAATAGGTCACCTTACCTATATCTATTGAGTTAGTAGAGCAAGAATTGTAAAAGTGATGTGGTATGTCAAGATGAAGGGGATGAAAATATAAAGAAGAGTTGGAGGATTTGTCATAAGAAAAAAAGGAAAAGTTGTAAATTGCTGAGTTATGGATGGGGGAAAGGTGTTGGTAGAAATAAAGTATAGGCCTGTTATATGTGGCCTATAAAAAAAAAAAAAAAAAAAATTCTCTTAGAATAATGCAAGTTGCTCTACTAATTCTTTAGAAATTTTGTATTCCTTTTTCCCTTCATTGTTTAAAACCCTCACCCAAGGCCCCATTACAACCTATAAAAGACCTTTTGATCCAAGTAGTGTGCAAATCAATGGTGTGAAGATGTAGTAGCAAGATCAAGCATATGGTTTCATCCAAGTAATGAAAGTTGTCACGAGATCTAACTTGAATATCCCATGTCAATGAGAGCTATATTTTCTTTGAGAGTGTATGCCATGATGAGAATTTGGAGTTGAAATATAGTTGAGCTTGCTAAACCTTAATCATGATTATGTTGCAGAGGCATTGGCCATACTATTATTTGATATTCAAGTTAAGTATTCGTGTGAATAAGTGATTAACATTTGAATCAAAACTTGTTTAGACCTATCTTAATGCTTATTCTAACCTTGACACCTAATGTAGCAAGTTCTCTGAGGTAAATGTTGGAAGGGTCAAGATGTTCAAGAGATGCTTGTAGTTCAATTTTGCTTGAGGACAAGCAAAAGCTAAGTTTGGGGGTATTTGATGAACCCAATAATAGTCACATTTAGGAGCAATAATCTTAATGCAATTGGACATTTAAATGCTCTATATGTGGTATTTTACTCTTATTTTCTCTTTTCCATAGGAAACAGCCTAAAACAGCAAAACGAAGCAGATTCAAAATTTTGAGGATGACACACAGAAACTGCAGGGTATAAGTCGACTGGTGCTTCCAACATGCGACTGGACAGAGAGGCTGACGATGCTCGGCACAGTCGACTTACTCCAGAGACAGTCGACTTGACTGATGATCATGAATTTACAGATGTCTCGACACAGTCGACTGATGACAAAACCAGTGGACTGGTATTCAGCCGAGTCAGAAGATAAGAACAGATGAAGATGCATCCTCATCCAAATCCGAAGCAAGATTAAGTTATCCAAACCCAGGTTGTCTGTAAATAACAACTATTCATTAATTAAGATGGGGAACCAGGATTGGCAAGTGAGAAGATCGACTCAGATCTATATTCAACGTGTAAAGAAATAGAATTGAAATATGCAGATGTGGGCAAAAGAAGTTATAAAAAGGCCGGAATAAGAAGTGAAGGGGAGGAGGGAATCTCAGAATCATCAATCATCAACCACCGGCATTGTTCTCTCAGCATCGAAGAAAGAAGGATATCAAGTACACTGAAGGGGACGAGCCAGTCGACTTAGTGACAGCAAGTCGACTTCTCAGGCCGAACATCATCAGTTTATTTCTTCTCTTTCTGTTTTTTATTTTAATCATGTATTCGGAAATGTTAGTCAATAAAAGTCTTATTATGTGGAACTAATTTCATAGTTGGGTAGATTGAAACCGTAGTCATGTAATGCTATATTCTTCTGAATGCTACTCTATTACTTATTGATTAAACCTGATTGAATTGGTATAGATTTATAATAAGAATCAAACTTGTTCAGAAGTTCTAAGAGCAGTCGACTGAGAGTGACAGCAAGTCGACTGCCATGCAGAACCTGAGTTTATCAAGTTTGCGTATTATAAATCTGAATCTGTTATATGAGCATAGAGACGACCCGTATCTCGTGCTCATAGCTTGTAACACAGGAATCTTTAGGGATTCTTGGTTTAATCAACTTGAAGGATCTAGATCTGATACCAATTTTTAGAACTTCGAGTGTTTGTTCGTTTCCATTGTTCCTATGTTTTTTTTAAGTGCAACTTAGTAGATACCATGCTAAATACTTAAGGAAAGAAACGAATTAGAGTAGATACCATGCCTAATTCTTGGCTTAGGGAAACAATAACTTTAAGGAGTAGATACCATGCCCTTAAAGGAACGAACATGAGTAATTAGAGTAGTGAAGAAGGTGACTTAGCATTATTGACTATAGGTGGAAATCAAAGCCCAACTATTTAATAGATATTTGTGATTCAGAACTACTAGATCTAGTTTTTAATCTTGTCATCTCTTTTAGAACAACACTTTAAGATTCTTATTTCTGTTTTATTGGTTAGTAAGTTAATTTCTACAATCTCTGTGGAATCGACCCTTGCTTGTCACTACGCTTCTATAAACGATTTGTACATTTGCGAGGTTTTAATTTGTGTCTAGTTTATCTATATATTTAGATCATCTAGATTGCACAACAGGACGCAATCGATCAGGCTTGGCTTCAAGTCTGGGGACAGGGTGTGGCTCACACGAAAATGTTTGGATTTGTCATCTGCCTCGAACGATACTTCCTCCAGCATGTCTGCCGGTTCTGACTCCGGATGATCCTTCTCGGGGGGGAGTTCAACCGCATCGAGAGGAAATACACCGCCCCGACCGCTGTCATGTAGCACGAACGTGCCGCCTCCTGGTTGCCTCGGATGACCCCGACCCCGAGGTCCGTAGGAAACTTCAGTTTCAGATGGTAGGCCGAGGGGACGGCCTGGAACGAGAGGAGCCCAGGTCGGCCGAGGATGGCATTGTATGCTGCCTTGACGTTGACCACCATGAAATCCATCGACTCGGTTCAGAGGATGGGGATCGTGCCTGCAGTTACATCTAGTGTCACAATCCCCTCAATTTATATGGGGACGCCTAAAAACCCGTGAAGGGTGTAGCCGGCGGGCTTGAGCTTTTCTCGGAGGAGCTTGAGTTTCTTAAATGCTTCTAAGAATAGGATATTAACCGAGCTGCCATTGTCCATCAGGATACGGCGAACCTCAAAGTTGGCCATGACGAGACTGATGACGAGGGCGTCACAGTGTGGAAGCCGGATGCCTTCGAGGTCTTCTCCCCTGAAGGAGACAGCCGGCTGTTGGACACGGGGGAGGGATGGTCCCGGACAGAATTAATCTCTTGGACGATGGCCTTGCAGGAGGTATTAGAGCCCCTTCCCATGGGTCCACCGTGGATGCAGTAGAGGATAGCCTGTCCCCCTACGTCCTCGGGTTTAGGATCCTACTCGGGGCAGCGGCTGTTTGCTCGAGGAGGAGGTGAAGGCCTCGGGTTCCCTGGTTCTCTTCGATCTTCGAGATTGGTCCGGACAAACTCCCTCAGATATCCTCGTTGGATGAGGGCTTTGATCTCGTTTTTGAGGGCTCGGCAATGATCTGTGTCGTGCCCGGTGTCTCGGTGGAAGCGGCAGTAGAACCTTTGATCTCTCTTCTTGCCGTTGTTCATCTGTCGGGGAGGGAAGCGGACGATCCCTTTGTCCTAGATCTCCATCAAGATTGCCAAGACGTTCTGAGTCAGGGGCGTATATCTCTCGAATCGAGGGACCGGGGGGACCCTTTTAAGACCAGTTGCTTCTTTCACGGGTCTCTTGAAAGGCTCAGCATCATCGACCTTACGCTTTCCCTTGGAAGTGACTTCATTAGCGCCTTCGGGATTGAGGGCCTCCTCGGCCCGGATATACTTCTTGACCCTGTTGAGTAGGTCGGGGAAGTCTACGAGTGGCTTCTTGGCTAAAAAAGCCTTGAGCTGGCTGTGGCAGGCATTGTGTCAGAAGGCTGCAGAGGCGATCCCTACGTCAAGGGAGGAAACTGATCTCGCCTCGGTGGTGAACCTCCGAACAAACTCCCAGAGGGATTCCCAATCCTTCTGCTTGAGGTCCAGAAGGGAAGAGCTTGTCTTCTCGACCTTCCTGTTGGTCACGAAGTGGGCTAGGAAATTCGCCTCTAGCAGCTCGAAAGAGAAGACCGAACCAGGGGTAAGTTTGGATAACCATTCCCGAGCTGGTCCACGGAAGGTAGCAGGGAAGGCGTGGCAGAGGAGGGGATCCGCAATGCTGTGAATCATCATGAGGGTCTTAAATCCCTCCATGTGATCAGCAGGATCATCCTTGCCATTGTAGGTCTCGAATTGAGGAGGCCTGAAATTTCGAGGGATCTCAGCTTCTAGGATTTGGGGGGGGGGGGGGGCCAAGGGGTTCCGGTCGGACGATGACATGACCCGGCATTGGTCCGCCCTCGCCGAGATGGGCGAGGCAGTTCTCCATTTCCTCCAAATGACGAAGGATGGTGTCTGCCTATTCCTGAGGACGAGCCGATCCGTGGGACTCACCGGCTCTTGTTCCTGACTGGGGGTCAGAACTGTGGTGGACCTCGATAGTCTGGTTGCCTTGGATAGCTTGGAGAATCTCGTCCCGGAAATTCTGGAATTCGACCCTTGTGACGGGGGCTTACCCTACCGGGTCCTGCTGGGGAGCGCGCACCTGGGAAGGCTGTCGACGATGGTTTGAGACCGAGTTGGAAGTGGCCTCTCCCCTCTTCCGGCTGGCCTTCCTGTCCGAGATGACGCGACGCAAATCAGACGCGATTGAAGGTCGGTTCGCGCTGTTGACCCGAGGTTGGTTGGAACCCTGGCCATTAATGCGGCCATGATGTAGGGGGTTCGGATGTCGTGCTGAGGTGACGACCCTTCTGTCTTTGGGAGCCATGGATGGACTCGGACTCGAGGTGACGACTCTGGCTGGGCTCGGAAGGACGACAGTACCTAAAAGGAGTTTCCCATAGACGGCGCCAACCTGATGCGGTTTGTTTTTAGGGTGTGGCTGCAACAGGTGTGATTTCTTGTAATTTGTATAGTGGAAGTCCTGATGCGGTACTGGCTCTAGTCCGACCCTTAGCTGGGGGATCGACTCGGAAATAGCAGGAGTGAGGTAGGGACCGGGTGCTCGGTTCGGATCCGGGAGCTTGGCTCGGATTTGTAGGCTCGGCTCGGTCCTCGATACCTACACACTGCCTTGAAACACCGGGAGAAGTTCCGACGACAGGCCCTCCGACGATCTAGTTAGTCACTTGGAAAAGCAACGGTAGCTAGGGTTCAGGGGTAGAAAGTTTGATTACCTGCACAGTGAGGAGGGGATCTGGTATTTATAGGCAGAGGAAACAAGTCTGAGACCCTGTTGGGTCGGGTCGGACCCGTTTGCTCGTGGGCCTAACGTGGCAGAAGCCCATCTGTCTCTGGGCTGATCTGATGATCATATAAGTGCAGTTTTTGAGGGAATCTTGTGGCCTAAGAGGGGCCACGTCATCTGATCCATATCAATATGCTTCTCGGCTAAATTAACTTCACGATCCCTTCATGATCAAGGGCAATGACCGCCGCGATGATCCCTTCATGCTTAAATAAATGACCGAGGGTTGGTGATGTCACAACTACAAACTAATCATGGTTTTAAAAAGTGGTAAAATTGTCGCTTAAGTGGAGATCATTGCTTAAGTAAGGTTTTTTCACTTGTTTAAAAACTGTGTATTTTTTATTCCTATTTTGGACTGACCCAACCCAACATGATATTGAATATTTTTCCCCCTTCTCCTGAGATGTTATAGCCCTCAAATGGTTATTTTGTGGGGATTAAATATATATCTTTACAATTATAAAAGCACGAATAAAGCTTTCATTTCCGTCGAGAGCGAATTCCAATCGTTTATATATTTGATTGATCAAGTGATTAAAGGCTAAAATTATATGACTTAATGTAA
This sequence comes from Hemerocallis citrina, assembly GCA_017893485.1. Taxonomy (NCBI): domain Eukaryota; kingdom Viridiplantae; phylum Streptophyta; class Magnoliopsida; order Asparagales; family Asphodelaceae; genus Hemerocallis; species Hemerocallis citrina. Next base: position 17,437,485 of record CM030362.1, read on the forward strand.
AATGTGCATTATATGTGCAATAAATAATATTTATGTATATCTCTTATCACCATAGGTTTATATCTATAAATAGATCTCAACCTTTAGTAATACTACACTATTGTGTGGGAGCAACTAGATGATGAGTTCTTTTATTGAGGGAGAAAGCTACGATCTAGACAGTCAATCAGGATCGGCTAGATCTGAATCTGGACGGCTGAAAATGTTTTGATCTGAATCTGGACGGCTGAAAACGTTTGGATCTGAATCTGGGCGGCTGAAAACCCAAAGACTTGCAAAGCACATCAGAGGTGACTACGGTGTAAGACCCTCCAACACTCAAGTCAGCAACTCAAAATAAATTAGGGTTTTTAGTGGAGAAATATTGATCACCTTTGACCGATTGAGGAGGAAGTGTATTTATAGACCATGAATCAGTTATCGAAGATATACCAAAAATGTATCTACTAAGATTCGATTGGAGATTCCTCTGGTTAAAGGATAACATTAGGGAATTTGACTAACAACACTAATTAGCTGGAAATCCCCTTCTTCTTGGGCTGCAAGTAAGCTAGAATTGTGGATCGGGTTGAACTGATAGGTCTGGAGACGGCCCCTGCTCTTCTAGTAGGCTTGTTGATGTTTTGAAATTACTGTACTGCCCCTGGAAGCTTTAGGACATGTGTTGGGAGCATGTGGCTCCTATTTTATCCATATCACAAGCCACTCATGAAGATTTTGTATCGCAGCCTTCGAGTAATAGTTCACTCTGCTCTGGGCAAGTATGAGAGCATATATGACCTTTGGGGATGCATGAAATATTGTTCGAAGCTTCTATAGGTAGTAACTATTTTTTGAATTTAAAATTATTTTTTCCGAATTTAAATAATTTCCCCAAATTTATAATTTTTCCGAAATTTTAAATTATTTCCCCCAAATTTATAATTATTTTTTGAAAAATTTAATTAAATGTTCTAAATTATTTTTTGGGAATTTTAATTTAAACATCCAAAGGGGTGCAATTTTGAGGTAATTGAGCGATCATATCAATAGAGCACGAATTTTGAGGCAATCAAGCGGTCGGATTTTACCAGAAAATGATGAGCTCCTCGAACGACAAAAGTGGTGTGAAAAGAAAGTGCTGAGCTCCATGGACATTATCTTTTTGTTGTATTGTGGCACCGAGGAGATTAGTGGCACAAATCTTGAGGAAGATTGACGGTCGAGATCGACCAAAAGCATTGAGCTCCTTGGATGTTATCTTTTTATCGTTGTGTGGCATCGAGGAGCTTAGTAGCGTGAATCTTGAGGAAGATGGATGGTCGGGGTCGAACAAAAGCACTGAGCTCCTGATACGTAATCTTTTTGTTTAGTGGCACAAATCTTGAGAATGATGGAAGGTCGGGATCGATAGATAGCACTGAACTCTGTGGACATCATCTTTTTTGTTGTTTTGTGATACAGAGGAGCTTAGTGGCACGAATTTTGCGGAAGATGGATAGTCGGGATTGACCGAAAGTGCTGAGCTCCTCAGACATCATCTTTTTGTCGTTTTGTGGCATCAAGAAGCTTAGTGGCACAAATTTTGAGGAAGATGGATGGTCGGGATTGCGCCATGTCATCTTTTCTTGAGTGGCTAGGATCGCGCCATGTAGGCAACACGATTTCCAAGGGAGCGTTAAGATCAAGCCACGTCGATTATGTGATTTTTTTTTATTTATTTATTTAGGGGGGGGGGGGGGTGGAATTCTCCTTCTATAATCCCCACCCCCTCATCTCACTTCTTCAGTCTCACTTTCAAACCATAGTGTCTTTCTCTACTTGGTATTTCTCTATCTAGATTTCAACTCTAGCGAGTTTTTCGGCCACTTTTTCGTCGATAAGTCGTTGTCGTCAACCATGTAATATTATTATAACTTACGTAGGCCATGTCAAGGGCTTCTTCGGGTAGCTCATCTTCCTCTTCAGGTTACGACGAGCATGACGTGCTCTCTGTTCGACAATCTCGCCTCCTGAAGAAGGAGAAAGGAAGGAAGTAGTCAGTTCTTCTACATAGCTGAGGAGAAGATAATTGAGACGACAAAGGCGACATGAAACTTCTTCGATATAGCTCAGCCTCCTCACACCACTCTCCTCGTTCGTCAATATCTTGAGAATTTAGAGGATTTGGTGCAGTTTGGGATTAGATGTGACAATCCTGAGAACCAATCTATCCACGGAACTGATCACATCAAGATGATCCTTACGAAGGAGGACCTCGTGAAGATCATATCTGCTTTTAGAATTTCTCCCAAGTGTGAGTTGCTTCTTCTAAGCCCCGGGGTCATGGCGTTCTTAGTGATGCCCAATGATTCTTGCATCTTCCCATATGATGTCTTCCATGTTGGGTTATAGCCACCCATGCATCCATTCACAAAGGAGTATCTAAACTGGTATAAGCCTAGTCCGGTGTAGTACATGTCGAATGTTTGGAGGCTCTTGACGAGCTTCATCTTGTAGTGCCAAAAGATTGGCACCACACCGAGTTTAACTATATGAAGGTGATACTTTAGACTCCATTGGTAATTGTCGATGGACAACTGGTACTATCTTTACCGTCGTCCTAAGAGGGGAATAATTGTGTAACGTCCTGCCCCAATACTCAGACATTTTTTATTATTTTTAGAAGATAAATTAATACTTATAGTACAACTACCCACCACAGGCTGTCTCTCAAAAGGTGGTTAACTAATTATGTAACTCTTGATCATAGGCAATTATATTTATATTATATTATTTATTGTATACTCCCGATATGAGACTAATCTACTCAATTCCCCCCTTGAATCCCGTGTACACAAGAAGTGCCACGTCATCAACATCCCAAGAACAACACCTCTGCCCTTTTTTTCCCTGAACCCGGGTGGCCCCCACCTTTGGTGACGTCGTCATGACGTCACCTCAACAACACAACAACATCAAGTCGCCTATTGTTCTCAACTTGAGGCCCCTCTCTCAACACTTATAATTACGAATATGCCACCCACCTTTATATATCTATATAATAAAACACAAAGAAAGCTATCAAGTGGCTCTCTTTCAATCCTCCCAAAATTAAAGACCCATATCTAACCTCACAAAACACATCCCCCCCCCCCCCCCCCCCCAAAGTTTCCCCCCAAAACTCAAATTCAAATCTTTATTTACAACTAATTATTGTCATACTATTCAAACTTCAGCTACATAATTGTTGATTTACTGTTTACAAGGCTTTTCATATGCTGTATCGTTCTGAAGATGTGCCGTAGGCACGTGGCCATGGAAAAAATCTAGTATATATATGTTATATATTTATATTTATAAAATATACTGAGACAATTTTTATTATTTTTAGAAGAGAAATTAATACTTATACAACTGTCAACCACAGACTGCCTCTCAAAAGGTGGTTAACCAATTAGGTGACTCTTAATCATAGGCAATTATATTTATATTATATTATTTATTGTATACTCCCGATATGGGACTAATCTACTCAATTCCCCCCTTAAATCCCATGTACACAAGAATTGCCACGTCATCAACATCCCAAGAACAGCACCTCTGCCCTTTTCTTTTTCCCCTGAACCTGAGTGGCCCCCACCTTTGGTGACGTCATCATGACGTCACCTCAACAACACAACAACAGCAAGTCGCCTGCTGTTCTCAACTTGTGGCCCCCCTCTCAACACTTATAATTACGACTATGCCACCCACCTTTATATATATATATATACCTTAGAAATTACGGGGAATTACAAATTGAGAACCCCAACTTGACTAAGCACTAAAAAAGCAAGTATATATCATTCAAAGTTTTGAGCAGTAGGGATTTCCCACAAAGTGGAAGGAGGATGTGTCTAATAAGGTGAAGACCAACCCAGAAATGAGAGAGGAGGAGGAGAGGTTGAGTAAAGATCTCCTTGGGCGGAAGGAGTTTAGGTGGAAAGATGCGATGAACCCTATTATGGCCTTTAGTTTTATTTATGTCAAGTACTTACCCCCTTTTTTTAATTCATCCATTCTCATCTTTTTTGCTAGAAGCAGAAAGAATGGACTACAGAGCTATCATGGTGGCTCGTGATAGCTTGTGCAACAAAGAACCGGGATATAAGAAGAGGAAGAGGACTTCGAGCAAGCCGAGGTTCTCGAAGGTAGCGAAGATTTCTTCAACTTCCACTCCGGTGGAAGCCTAAGAGTCACCAGCGAGGGCATCGATGAGCCCAGCTATAAGGACTCTTCCTTAGGCGCATTCCTTGTCGGCCAGCGTGCCTCATTGATCGTCGGCGCTAATGTAATCTTCACCGGGGAGCAGCAGAAGATCTATGTGGCGGACTGGGGCATCAAGCAGTGTGATGCCGTTCTTGGAGAATCTATGAACTGTCTCGAGGTGGCCAAGAATCTCCTCCCCTCCTCAAGACCAGAATACTTTGATCGATGAGAGCATCGACACCTCCCTATTTGAGATCACCCGGGTCGGCATATCAATATGTTCTACCCCTTGTTGTGTAGTTTTCGTATTCTTTCATGTATTCCTAAGTCTTGAAGTTTTCATATTTGTAAATTACTTGCCGCGTCGGTAACGTGACCGAGCACATCAAGGCCGAGGAGAAGGCTTGGAGGGATAAGGACACTCGGATCGAGTCGGAGAGGAAGAAGATCGCCAAGGAGCTTGAGACGGTGAAGAGTCGAAGGAGGCTCTTCTCGCTCGGGTTTCTCATCTCAAGGCATAGCGGAATAAGGAGAAGGAGCGGGAGGAAGCAGTGAAGGAGAGGGAGGTCGAGTTGGTCAGGGTGGAGGCATAGGCGAACAGCCATCTCTTCGAGAATATGAAGAAAGCGTACGTAAAGGCCATAATGGATGTGGTCGAGCTAAGTGAGGATGAAGAGGAGGAGGCCCCGAAGGAGCTCGCGGTCGGAGAGGAGGAGAGCCCGGAGCAAGATGCAAGGGCAAAAGGGACTGGCCACCACTTTTGTAACTTCACTTTATCAATGAAAATCTTTTTGGTGTCCATCACATGAGTTTTTTGTGTGACTTGAGTGGGGAAACTTGTAATTCGATCTGATGTACTTAGCTTCTCACACTTGTACCGAGATTTTGATGTGGAATAGCACTTGTAATAGAATGTTGATATGAAACAAAGTTCTCCCATGAGTTTTTGCCTTGTCTCTCGCTTTCTTTATGCCAACTACTGTATTGAGTTAGTGAGTTTTGAGAGCAACTCTAGGAATGAGCTGGACTTTGAACTTTCTGTTTGAGAGTTAGCGAGTTGCGGAAGTAGCCCTAGGAACAAGCTGGACTTCGAACTTGCTGTTTGAGAGTTAGCGAGTTATGGAAGCAGCTTTACGAACGAGCTGGACTCCGAACTTGATATTTGAGAGTTAGCAAGTTGTGGAAGCCTTTAAGGAGTTGGAACCCGAACTTACTGTTTAAAAGTTAGCGAGTAACTCTAGGGATGAGTTGGACTCCGAACTTACTGTTTGAGAGTTAATGAGTTGTTGGTGTAGCTCGGGCAAGGAGCTGAGCATCGTAGTAGTGGTTTGGACGTGATTATGGTAGTAGTGGATTGCCTAACCAAGGTCGCTCATTTTATTCCCCTCACACACCCCCAATTTGCCGCACAAGTAGCAAGGATTTTTATCGACAATGTATTCAAATCGCACGGCATGCCCAGAAGTATAGTGTCAGATCGAGACCCAACCCAAAAGTTTAGCGTTGGATCGAGACTCAATATTTCTCAGCTCGTTTTGGAAGGAATTCTTCTGATTATTCTCCCTGCAAGGTAGTCATTTGATGTTCTCCACCGCTCACCATCCCGAGCCTGACGTCAAAACGAAGGTGGTGAATAGGAGATTATAGAAGTATCTTTGCTGCTTTTGTGGTGAGAAACCCAAAAAATGGAGTAGGTGGTTGAGTTGGGCTGAATTTTGGTACAATTCCAGTTGGATTTGTTCTATTGGTCTAACGTCATTTGAAGCCGTCTTCGGTCGTTCCCTTCCCACTCCGAGATAGTATGTTTAAGGGGCACGACCATATACTCAAAATCTTGAAGGAGCATATCACCATAGCCCAGGAGAGGATGAAAACGTAGTTCAACGAGAAAAGAATTGAGATGAGCTTTGAGATTGAAAAGCGGGTCTAGTTGAGACTGCAACCTCACCGCTAAATATCAATTCGACGAGCGGGTTCTCAGAAACTGGCTCCGCGCTACTACGACCCCTACCTAGTCACATCCAAGATTGGAGAGGTTGCGTATCAACTTGAACTTCCATCGGAGGTGAGAATAGACCTAATGTTCTACGTATCTAAACTTAAGAATTTTCATGGTGATCCACGTTACAACCCACTGATCCTCCAAATTCCGAAGGAATTGAGTCACCGTCTACTTGAGTCACCCAATCTTCTTTTACTTGAATTTGAATCTTAGATTGTGTTCTTGTTGGTTTGTTTGATTCTAATCAAGGGTTGGCCTCCCTATTTATATTGATGTATAGCTAATTATGTAGATCAATCTTTTAATTAATCAAAATCCTAGTTCTTCTTGTCTGTTCTTAGGAGGTGGAGCCCCTCGAAAGTGCTTCTTAGCTTTATTTTTCCTTGTTTATGCCTGTTGTTACTCGATCCCAATCTCATCAACACCGTAAGAGCATCCACAGTCGTTTTTGCAATTTTTGTCGTTTTTGCCTTTTTGCAATTTTTGTCATTTTTTGTGTACTGTAGCGCACACAGTCGTTTGCTACCATTTTTAGTCGTTTGCTACCATTTTTTGACAATTCGTCTACAGTAGAAATGGAAAAATAGCATTCGAAATAGCAAAATGCATATTATAGCAGACGAAATATCTAGATTATTTAATTATAATTTTAATTGATCGGACGAAACATCTTAAAAAAATTAAAAAACCAAATAAATTAACTGGTTTAATGAATTTAAGAGTGGGAATGAACATGATGTTCTTCCCAATCCATTTTTTTAAAATTAATTTTGTAAATTGTTAAATTGTTTTTGCAAATATTTTTTACAAACTGTTTTTTAAAATTGTTTTTGCAATTTTTTTTTGCAAAAAAAAAAACTTCCTTAAAACCCGGTTATTTTGAATTTTTTTTTCTCCTTTGGGACGAAACATCATGTTTTGTCCCGTATTTTTTTAAAATTATTTTCTAAGTTCGGCCAATATAAATTATTTTTTATTAACAGACGAAACATCATTCTTTTTTTAACAAACTTATGTATTTTTTTTACCATTGGACGACTACAGTGTTTTTTCGAAATGCATTACCAAAATATGCATTTTGTCACTTTTTCCATTGAATGATTGTGGATGCTCTAATCACACGAAAACTCCTCCATTCATTCCATCAACACATCCAAATTGACCTCAAAACCTTACGATACCTAACAAAACACCATTATTTTTACTGCAAAAAAAAAAAAAAAAAAAAAAAACCAAAGGGAAAGAGAATGAGAAAGAGAATGAGAAAGAGATAATTTTGAGGATAGATTATGTGGTTTAATGTACCTCCATTATTGCCGTCCACTTTTTTCTTACCTCAATTTTTCAGATCTACTCAACTAGTATAACCCTGTGCAATATTGGACATAATATTCAAAAACGAGAAAATAACAAGGCTTCTTTTTTGAAAAATTCATTTCTTTCTTGAAAAATTCATATAATAACATGTAGGCAATATTGTAATATTTTTAGGTTTGATTAATGGATATTAGTATTTTTCACTCACGTGCGATGCACGTTTTGATAAAAGTTGAAGGATTGTCACGTGCGGTTTACGAGTTAAGAAATAGTTTTGGAGTTGGACGTGTGTTGCACGTAATTGATAAAAATATTTTGAAGAAAAAACTACAATTTATACGTGCAATGCACATGTTCATTAGTAGAATTTGAGTTGTACGTGCAACATATGTATACGTTTAGTGTTAAAAAAATATTGTAAAATTGTTATGCACATGCGTTGCACATTTTAAATAAGTTGAATTTTTTTTATTTGTTTATTTTTTTAATTAATGGGAGAGTTGGAGTTGCACGTGTAATGTACGGGTTTGTATGTCGACAACATTACAACTCCAACTCTCCCATTATAATATTAGAGATAATTCTAGTTTAAAATTTATAAAAATAAATAGCAAGTGGGAGGTTTACCCTTAACACTGTTATCGAGTCAATCAGGTCGGGTCATGCACTACCGAACCGGACTTGCTTCTCTACTGGTCCAAATATTGGACCCAGACCCATTTCTATTTAAAGAATGCTATCCATTGAGTCCGAGATAGCGGCGAGCGGGTGTGTCAGGCATGAGAGGAAGGTTGGGCCAGGTGTTACTTCACTATTTTTTGTTGGAGGGGGGGGGGGACTGTAAACCAGACCGGATGGGATCAGACAACCATATGTTCAACCTTGGACTAAAATTCTACTCGAACGAGATTATGTCCGGCTCGGTCCATGTCGGACAAAAAATTTATAGTCTGGACTCAGTTCGGTAAGGCATCAGACCGCAATAATACTCGGACGAACTTATGTCCGGCTCGAGCTTGGTAAAACATCAGACCTAATAATTTGTTTAAGCTCGGTTTGTATAACAGTTCGGACGGTCCACAGTCGGACCATTTCTCGAGCCGGACTCGGACGGACGACGGACCGTCATATTCATTTTACACCCTTATTAATAGTTTTTTTTTTGGGGGGGGGGGGGGGGGGGGGGGGGGGGTGTTAGGTTTAATTTGAGCTGAACCAGACCTAACTCAAAAATATGAAGGGGTCATATTTTAGGACCCGGGCCCTACACGCAATAGACCGATTCGGGTTCGGGTACAGGTCGGGTTCATTTTTAGCGAACCCATACCCTATCCGAAAATATGAACATGTCATATTTTAGGACCCAAACCCTACTAGCAATAGACCAGGTCAAATCTGGTCCAATACCATGTCCTGCTCAGTTCCAGATTTCGGATTTTTGTGACAGTGCTGGTTACCTCCTACATTAAAAAAAAAAACAGAGAAAACCTTTGGATCAAAAGTGGTCGTAGCATATTATATTATATAGATAATGTAACTCTGTATAATATTGCACATAACTTTTAAAAATGAGAAAATAATTAAATTATTTTGAAAAGTTCATCTAATAGTTTCTATACATTATTGTACGCTTTTTGAGGTTTGATTAAGGGATATGATTCCAATTCACAATTTGGATATAGCAAGGGTGGAGAGCTGTCTCCTACATTTGCTTTTTTTTTTTTTAAGAAAAAAAGAAAAAAATCATAGACAAAAGTGGTTTAACATAATATCTTTAATCTCTAATCTCCAATCTCTAATCTCTAATCTCTAATCCCTATTCTCTAATATTTTAATGGGAGAGTTTGTCACCAAACAAACACGTACATTGTAACCAAACAACACACAATGTACATGCATAACTAATATAAAGAAGGTCTTAGATTCGATATCAGACAACGTCAGAGTTTTTTTAAAAAAAAATTATAAAGACGTGCATCCCACGTGTAAATTACTAGTATAGTATAGATTGAGAATTTTAGATCTCTTTATTTTGTGAGAAAGAGAAATAAAGATGAATTATTTCCCTTTTAGATAGGGTAATATATAAAATATAAAAAAAATTAAAATTTAGCTAATAAATAATTTAATTAGAAAGGAGAAATGGGTCTAAATTTAATAACTTTTATGAAGACGGGGCTTTTCAGAAATGGGTGCAGAATGTAGATACTACTCCTGCTGACTTCAATGTTTCAACCTCTACGTTTGGAACTTGAAATATATTTTCCCTTTTTACCGAAAAAGTAAATGGGCCGCCCTGCAAGAATATGGGCCTGCTAATGGGCCTTAAACATAGATACGGACCCATAAAAAATGTATCTGGCGTGAACAGAAAATCAAGAAAGCTGAAGCAGAAATAGAAGAACCGAGAAGTCGAAATGGGGACTTTTGTGAGGAGCTTGACAGCGGTGTCGTCAGCTCTCCCCGTTGCTGCAGTCGCAGTTGCATCTCTGTCTTCTTCTTCCTCCTCCTCTTCCTCTTCTTCTCCTTCTCCTTCCAATTTTCGATTCCCGATTAAACCTAATCTCCCTCTCTTCGCTTCTCTCTGTTCCTCATCGCCTTTCAACTCCTTCGAGCCTCGGAAAAGTCAACGACCCCCACTCGCCGCTCTCCACATGGACTCTGTTGCCACCGACCTCAAACCCAAGGTTGACTTTACCCCATCTCTCTCTCTCTCTCCTTTTTCTTTCTTTTGTTTTTTGTTGTAATTTTGTTTATTTATTTTGTTGCAGGAAGCTGGGATTTTGCCCGAGCTCATGGTTTGTCTTTTCGTGAATTCTGTTTATTTTTCTTGTCAAAACTATTCGTTTATTAATAAGGATTGTTTTCTTGTTTAATTAAATAAGGTTTATGTTTATCTAATTAAGTAAGGTTGTATTTATCTACAGAATGAAGGTCTGTTTCTAATTTGAGTTTAAATTAAAGTTTGAATTTTTATTCCTTGTAGGATTAGTCTAGTAGGCTATAAATATGAGTTGTGGGAACTCTATGAAAAAGAGAAGAAAAAAGAGAGATTGTTAACTTAATATAGAGAGAGAAATTTGTGAGGTGATCCTTGTTCTTTGGATTTCTTCAAGAGAGTCAGGTAGGTTTTCTTGTTCATCCTGTTTTGAGAGATTGTCGGATAAATCTCTGGTGATTCTAAGTCCTATACTTGAATATTTCTGAATAGTGAAATATTGATTGCTGGCTGTAACTTTGTGTTTGATCTTTGTTTCGTGTGATGCTTTATTTTGTTTTCATCTGTACTCGTGAAGGGCCTACGTAGATGAATTCCTGGAAAGTTTAATAGGTAGTTGAAGGCATTGTTTTTTGTTATGTTATATTGAGAATTTGTACATGCTATTTCGGATGTAGATGTATGGTAACTGAAATAGTTTACAGATAGCAAGTTAGCATACCTCGACATCTGCTTATAGATTTTTTTTTTTTTTTTTTTGAGAATAAAGTGACTGTGGTCACCGGTTTCATTAATGAAAAGTTAACGAAACAGAAAGTAGCCAATATTACAAAACAAATCTACTCCAGTTCTGTACTTAAAGTACAATCAAAAGACAGTAACCCCACTAAGTCATACAAAGAGGACAGAAAACCATTCCCAAAATAGCGTAAGACTCCTGCTCGATCTGCCCAAACCATAGGTCTGCCGTCCCTATAGTTGTCCTTCCTCTCTCCACTACTGTGCTTCCTCCATACGAAGTTTTTTCCTCGGTCATGCTTGCCCTGCCCAAGCATCTATTAGAATGACAATTTTATACATCTGCTTATAGATTACTCTGGTCATTTCACATTTATTTCAGTGTCTGTGGTTTTCAACTTTTGGGCTGTCGATGAGATTGGATTGGAATTTAGATGGCTCTGCTTAATATTGAACTTTTCGCGAAGATAAGATAATTGAGTAGTACAGGACTCTTCTTATACTAATTCAGCAGTGTGTCCAGATGAACTCTAAGTTGGAACAGCGACTGTGGTTTGCAAGATACTTAGATTTTAGGGGCAATGTAGATAAATGGGAACCAGAGTGAGAGGGCAAAATTTTCATTTCCGTTTGTTATGCCATGATCATGCTTATCATGCCATAATGAAAATGATTGTCTACGGTAACAACTGTTGGACTATGTCTAAGAAGCATAGATCTATGCATATTGACACAATGTGGCATGACTCACGGACATATAGACAATTCTACAAATTTGCACTAAAATATGAAGTGAGATGGGGATTACAAATTTTCAACACTAACATTTTAACTGATACACGAGACTAAACTCAACACGACATATGAGCAGGAGTTTCTGGGCTTCGTAGGACCATACTCGGACATTGAAGTATGTATTGGTATGATTGATGTGCTTGTTTTGCTTTTCTTCTCAGAAGTAGTTATAGACTTATAGGTTACAATCAGACTGTCACATTTTACAATGTAGATTAGTTTTGGAGTTATATGATTACTTGAAATGTTGCTGTTTGTGACATTTTGAACCAATGTTGAAACTTGAAAATAACGTTAGCGTATAACGTAGCGTTAGGTCACGGTAGTGCGAAGTGCAAATAACGTAACATAATAGCGTAAGCTATGAAAAAATTTATTTTTTTATTTTAAAAATTAAAATTAATTCTAAAAATTGTTATAAATTTTAAATAATTTACTACAATCGAGAAAAAGTATTTGAAGGCTAATAATGATAAATACTATACCCATCAATAGCGCAAAACGTAAATAGCATAATGCATAGCGTAAGCTATGAAGAGTTTTTATTTTTTTAATTTTAAAATTTAAAACTAATTAACTAAAAAATTATAAAATTATAAATAATTTCTTAAAATTGGAAAAAAAATAAATTCGAAGGCTCCAAAATTCTAATAAATATTACCAAAATGAGACTTTAATGTTTCAAAATTAAGACTTACAAAGACTAAAAACACGTATAAACGTGAATATAAAATGAAACAGAACTGCTACATGAATGAAGTAGATTAGTTTTCTTGACTCTAATCAAATACCCCTCATTCAAACTTCAAAATAAAAAAGTTTGAACAATGAGATTGAAATGAAGAATCGGAAAAGAACAAAGAAAATAAGAGAAACCCTAATAGTTGGGTTGCTAGCTGGAATAAAGCAAAATTAAAGAAAAAAAAGTAATATTAAGAAATTCACTGGTAACAGACATATAGTTGTTGGAGTCTTTGCCACTACTTGAAGAAATTGGAGTCCTCACAAGGATTGAGTGTCTTAGAGTTAAGAAAACATGATGAAAAAGGGAAAAGTAAAGGGGGTTCGTCACTTGTGTTTATACCTCAACTGTTCAGTTAAATAAAATGGTATGTTTATAGCGCAGGCTATTTAAGTTAATTCAGGATGCGCAAATAACAAGAGCTACACAAAAACAGCGCAGAGCTATGTAGAAAATGAGTTATACACATGAACTTTGTACTGGAAGGGGTAGAGTTAGGTTACATAACGAGCTATTTCGAGCTTCATAGCGCACTATTTTATACATTGTTTTGAACTATTTCTTGAGCATAATGATGTAGTATAGACTGAGTTGAAAGTGAAAATAACCATTCTTTAAATTTGCATTTATAGACAGAATTCATGGTGGATATGAAATGTGAAGGCTGCGTTTCAGCGGTGAAGGATAAGTTGCTTACGGTTGATGGTAAGTGATTATATATGCAGTTAGCAATCTTGCTGGCTTAAGTTATTAAATTTTAATATAACCTGGTCCAATTTACTGGGATACTTTATATCCTCTATTTGATGTACAGATTGTACTTAGTTTGTGATGTTGTCTGCTGCCAGGAGTTAAGAGCGTTGATGTGGATTTAAGTAATCAAGTTGTCAGAGTACTAGGATCTCTCCCCGTGAAAACTATGGCAGATGCTTTGGAGCAGACTGGTCGAAAAACTCGTTTGATTGGACAAGGCAACCCAAATGGTTAATCATTAAACTCATCCATATTTCTCACAATACAATCAGTTAATCTCCTTGAAGTTGCGTAGTCAATTCCCCGGTTTTTGGATGGTAAGCATGCACCTGAGCATGTGCATATCTTCATGTGTACACAGGTACATGGACAGCCTCAAGAGGCTTCATTGTGCCTCTAAGTTAATGGTTCAACTTAGTGATGGCAACCGGGCCGGGGTTGACCCGTGACCCGCCCACTCTAACCCGGCTCGCAATTAAGCTGTTCGGGTCCGGGTCGAACTTGCGGGTCGATTCGGGTCGACAAATTTGTAAACCCAACCCGCGAACCCATTGACCAAGTTAAACCCGTCTGCCAACCTGCGGGTTTCGATCCATTAAAATTTTGATTCCACCTGTGCATTTGACCCGTTTGGATTTTTTTGGATTTTTTTTGCTGTTTATTTTTTTTAATCTTTTTTTTTGCTACAAAATATTTGTAAATATGTATATATATACTGCAAATATATATGTATATATATTTATATATGCATATAGATATACTTTAAAATATGTCAATTTTTTACAAAATTGAGTGTGAACATTAATATTAATTGATTACTACCGACTACTCAATTAAACAACCCCCATCCTAGCTATTTATAGCCAACTCCACCTACTCACTTCTCTTATCTCACCAATGTGTGACTAAAAGTTTTCAAAGTTTAAAATCCAATTGCATTTAGTCCCACATTGGTGAGATGAGAGAAGTGAGGAGGTGGAGTTGGCTATAAATACCTAGGATGAGGTGGGCTAATTGAGTAGTGGGTAGTGGGCAATTATATTTTTTGTTCACACTTTACACCCATTTGACTCATGAATTTAACTCATAATTTTTTTGTTTAAATTTTTTGGAGTTAAAAAAAAATTTAACTAATGAATTTCTCGGGCCAACCCGTGACCCCACCCGGCCCAATACGGGTTCAACCCGGATCGAGTTTCTCGCTTCCCAATTCGGCCCGGTTAATGCCCCAATCCGACCCGAGCCGCCCGAAACACAGGCCAACCCAAATGGGTTGGGCCCGGCCCGGCCCGGTCGACCCGAAGGCCATCCCTAGTTCAACTAGCTAGCATCCAAAATAGAAATAGTTCACAATGATATAAGCATATTTTTCTGCATTTGATGCATTTTAAACCGGTTTTTACCCACCTCTTTTGTTTCTGGTTTCCAAATCTTTATTCCTTTTTTTACGCTCAGGATATTTTATCGACATAAGTGTTTCAATCAATGTTGTAAGAACCGAACCGGCCATTGAACCGAGGGATGGCCAGTCCGGTTTCCCGACAGTTGAACCAGGCTCAATGCTGGTTGAACCGGGTTCAATACAGGGGGCGGTTTGATTTATTTGTGTACCTAGTTCATATATATTGATTAAGGTATTATAACATAATAACAAATTGGCATATTGGCTTGTGAGAATGTACTGCTTCTAGGAGAAGCATGGTTCGAATCCCCTGTCATCATATTTTTTTACAAGAAAAAGAATAAAAATGTTGAACTGGTTGGTTCAACACTTCAACCTGAACCTGGTTCGGACGGTTCATTAAAATACCGTTCAGTTCAATCCCGGTTTGCTCGGTTTTTCCAAGAAAACGGTTTACTGTGTAACTGGACCAGGAACCCGGTTCGGCTGGCCGGTCCGGTTAGGTTTTTACAACACTGGTTTCAGTCATATTTGTCTTCCTCCCTAGTCCCTTCAGTGTTTTACCGTAGAAATTTCTTACATCACAGCACGTAATATTGTTTCGAGTATGTAATATTTGCTTCCAATTTGTAAAACGTATCCAAATGCCTTGTTTCCTTCAAATTCAAATGTATAGTCAACATTTTTCATGCGGAAATTGGTATCTGTATATTCTAGATCTATACGCTATGTTCCATTGCCAACATAGTTGGAAACCTCTCTAGTTTATACGTTAAGCTATTTTGGTATTGTAGAGATTATAATATACTACGAAATATGCTTTCATCTCTAACAATTGAAAGTTATTTGACCTTGATTACTGTTACTTTGTAGACTTTTTGATTTCTTCTGCTGTTGCTGAGTTCAAAGGTCCAGTTATTTTTGGTGTTGTACGTCTAGCTCAAGTGAACATGGAGTTAGCAAGAATTGAAGCAACCTTTAGCGGTTTGTCTCCTGGTAAACACGGATGGTCTATAAATGAGTTCGGCGATTTGACTAAAGGAGCAGAGAGCACTGGTAAAGTGTATAATCCAACAAGTACATCTTCTGAAAAGGTAAATTTACTTGTGTTCTTTCAAGTAAAACTTTATCAGTAGTTCTGTTATTGCTTCTAATATTTGTTTTCATTTGGGTTTGTTGTCATCTCAATTATCATGACTGTTTGATGTGTTGTCATCATTTCTTCATATAAATTAGTTAATTGGGGGATCTTTATTGTTTACTTGATTATTATTCATACAATCTGTATACTTAATGCTTTCTTTTTTTAAGCATAAATGGCATCCACAATTTACTTCATGGTCTTAGTGAAGAAAAAATTAAATTGTTATTTTTAGCCGATATAATTTTATTTTATGAGTAAAAGCAGTTATTTTCCTAGTGATTAATGTATAATTACAAACTTATATTAAATCACTAAGTTCATGTTGTTTTAGAGCTAGTCTGGACCAAAGATTTCTCTGTCCAGTCAAACAAAGTTTTTATCTGTCTCATCAGTCAACTGATAGAATTGTTACATTTAATTTTCCTACTTGTGTGCAATGCACCAATTTCCTGGTCATTGTAAGCCGTATTAACTTCAGGAGTTTGTAATCTGATTCTTCTAATTCTTCATGTCATCAGGGTTTGGTAATGCAGGGTTTGATAATGCAGTAGTTGTTCCTGGAACTTGTTTGAGCCTTTTCTTTTACTCGATACTTTCATTTCATAAATCTAATTGATATTTGCTGGTAATATTGGCACATTCTACTTGGTTTTAGTTTAGGTGTTGATCTGTAGTTATTTTTCAATGCTAGTAGATGAAATATCAAGTTGACCCCATAGATGAAATCTCAAGTTGACTCCAATTTCCTTGCCATTTGAGGCCTTACCAGCGTTAGGAGTTTTTTGTCTGATGGTTCTGATTCTTCATTCATCAAGGCTCAGTAATGCAGTTGCTATTCCTGGACCTTGTTTGAGCCTTTTCTTTTGTTCGATACTTTATGTTTCTAAATCTAATTGATATTTGCTGATAATATTGGAACATTCTGCTTGGTTTATTTTAGGAATAGATCTCTTTGTAGATATTTTTCAATGCAGATATATGAAAATCGCAAGGTAACTCCATATGCACTAAGAATAATCATTAGCATTGACATATGGACAAAAGGGAATTTCTAGAATACTACATTACAGGAAGTTCATATTGGGTACACATGACTGGCCTGACAAAACTTCCGAATTGACGTCTTTCTGCTTCGTGGATTATTCATCTCAGATACAAGTACTACGAAAGTTTATGGATTAGTTCTCCTTATGAGAACTTTTTTCTTCATATATTTCAGGGGGTGTGTGTTTTCAGATGTCATGTGTGAAATGAATATTGGTGGATAAGTTACATTCTCTCCCTTGTAGAGAAAAAAATCTTCGACAAGTTAGTCTGTGCCTAGAATTTGCATTTACCTATCACAAAGCATGCACATTACCACAACCCTTTTTGCATTCAGGATACTATTTCATGATTATGAATACTGTTATTCTTTAGAATTTTGGTGTTTTAAAATGGGTACTTCGTATCAGATACATATATCCAACCTGAGAAAACTTCAAACTAGAAATCTTTGTGCTTCCTAGATAGTTCATTTCAGGAAAACATATATTACTTCAAAAGCTTGTGAATGTTTCTCCGTCCTGTTGATTTTTGGGTGAATTTGTCTAATGCTAGTGCGAGTAAACTTAGGGAGAGGAGTTGTATAGTCCATAACTATATCATGATTAATTTTTTGATTGGAATAGCTTACTCAAACTGCAATTTATCATTGCAATTTGTTTGCGTTTTCTTTTAGTGAGATTTAGTCCTTACGGTTTTTATTAGGTACCATGCACAATGGATAATATCTAAAGATAATGTTTGCCTTAGCCACCTTAGTAGATACTCAGCCATCACTTTCACAACATTTTCCCCTTTCTCCTGTCGCCAACTGAGCTTTATTTAGCTCACATGACATAAGCTCTTCCTACGAAGTGGGAAGGTTTTGGACATTGTAGAGATGAGGATTTTCAAGAAAAATATTTTGGAAATATATGAAGTATAATATGAATTTGGTCTCAACCATGCTATGAAGTACAGATACCGGTACGGGGTTCGGGTACGACACGACACGACACAGCCCGGGTATGGGGATACGTGATTTTACAAAAAAGTAGAATACGAGTGCGTTGGTGGATACGTTAAATATAATATATTTTATATTATATATATAAATAAATAAATATTTATCTATTTTGTTAAAATTGCAAATATTTGGATCATTTCATAGAATCATAAGAATACATTATAATCATGAGCATTTTTGGAGAAAAAAATTGATAATCTATCAAAATATTGGTATACTTGTATTGTTTTTGAGCATAAGATAAAACATCTGGTTTTTGAAATTACACTAGGGTCCCAACCATTTATCTAAACATAATTGTGTCTAAAAATTGCAAAAATGTAACAAAAGTTTGCATACGCACCCGGGAGTACCCAGGGAGTATCGGCATTCGACACGCACCCGATACGGGTACGTTGGGCGTTTGGAAGTACCTATGCTTCCTAGCAACCATGTAACCGAACTGATTTTTTTTTTTTAAAAAAAAAGGAAAAGAAGAAAAGAACAGAAATAATTTTTTAATATAATTTTTTTTCAGACACTTGTGGGATGAATGTGGTGGATAAGTCGCATTCTCTCCCTTTAGAGAAAGAAAAACTTTTGAGATTGTGTTATATGCCTAACCTCCCCCATTATAGGCAAGAATACTACCACAACCTTAGATTCTCTCATTCACGATACCATTTCCTGATTCTGAACACTGTTTTTCTCTAGAATTTTGGTATTTCATGTGTCCTAAATATTGCATAGTCATTGTAACAAAGCATCTACATTCTGTATATGAGTAATGGCTTACCATCGTGTAGGGTGTCTGCCCCCCCCCCCCCCCCCCCCCACACACACACACACACACACACACACACACCCCCCAAAAAAAAAAAAAAAAAACATGTAGATTGTTTGCAAAATCTCATCTTGATAAGTAAAGCTGTTTTAGTAGTTACTACCTTATGGTAAAATTGTTGACAGCGATTAGCACACAACTGGATTACTTGTGTAGCTGATAGAGATTTATACGTAGGAGAGAGATTTATGTATTTAATTTGTATTTACTGCAGTATAAATCAGCTCTATTTTTCCCTGTATACGAAGTACCATATTTTCACTGAAGAACTCTTGATGTTTTCCTTAATCAACACCTGTGTAAATTTATGTACAGGCTTTGGGCGACCTTGGAACACTAGAAGTTCTCGAGACTGGTGAAGCCAACTTTTTGGGTGCTAAAGAGATGCTTAGAATAGCAGACCTTATTGGTCGTTCCATTGTTGTTTACGAAACCGAGGATAAATCTGATTCTGGTGTTGCAGCTGCAGTCATAGCGAGAAGTGCTGGAGTTGGTGAAAACTATAAGAAACTCTGCACTTGCGATGGTGTGACCATATGGGAGTCGAGTTAGATTTTGTTTAAATCTATGCTGCAAGTGATAGTACGTTGTTACAGTTGAGTACTTGTATGATATAAATAGGCACCGAAACAAGTTTTGAGTATATATTTTGGAAAACAATAACTATAAAAAGGAAAGAACTTGAGAAGAAATATTTATATATTATGTCTGGAAACACTGTTAGTACTTAATCGCAGGGGCAGAGTTGTGTTCGAAACACAGTTTTAGGTATACAATTTTCTAGAATTTTGACAAATTTTTTTTCCAAACCCATGAATTGGCTTAACTCGAGGGAAAATCAATGAAACTGCTGTAAAACTTTATGTGACCAGTGTGCCCCTGATCTTAGACCTGACACAGTGGCGCTGGATGCTCTCGATATGTGATCCTTATCTTAAATCTGACATGGTGGTGCTTAATTCTCTTGAAGAAAATGTGAGGTTGTATTCCCATTTATATAAATTTTTGTATCAAGCGTTGTTGTCAATATTTGATGAAACCAATATCGAAAGCTATGGACACTACCTTTGTCTACATTTGATGTACTACAATCTTTATTACACTGCATGGGTTTCTTCTTAGAGTTGGTGATAAAAAGGACATTTGGCAATCTTGCCAAATCAAGTTTGCAAAATGTAATGCACGAGTGTGTGGTGATCATGTCATCATTGTTGAGGATGTACTAGGTGCATGCAGAACAATTTTTTTTCTTTTTTAATGAAACCGTACGTGCAGAATTAATGAATTTTCAAGGAAGAAGTGCAAGGCAACTTCTTCGGGGTTCAGTTCCTATAATCAGATGTTTTGCAACTTAGGAAGGGTTGGGAAATGATATAATTTTGATTGCTCGTAAGAATTTCCATTACTTTTATAGAAAGTGAGGTTTTGCTTGTAAGAATTTCCATTACTTTTATAGAAAGTGAGATTGAGCGCTGAATGGCATTTTGAATAGATATGTTTTGCAACAAATTAATGTTTGAATAAATGATTGTTGAATGGCATTATGAATAGATATGATTTGCAACTAATTAATGTTTGAATAAATGATTGATATAGTTTATGTATAGTAGTAATATACATACATACTAATGCCTATGTGAGGCAGAGTATATATTCACTTTGTATGATAAGCTAGAAAGCGTGCAATCACTTGCATTGGAGACACAGTAATGTTATATATATCGAGGCTCTGCATGCGTTAAAAATTGATTTTCCATATATCGATTGTGATTTTAAAAGATGGGTAAGTTAGTAAATATGAGCGCCTGGCGCTCCCTGCATCTGTCCTCCCTCAGCTTGCATCACGGTCGGGTGAAATGAGAAAACTCTGATGCACGCAAGGTGATGCAATTAATCCGTTTTCGTGCTCCTAGAGCTGTAGGTAGAAGGAAATTTCTGCATCAGGTCAAAGTTTTTGGTTCGGTTCAATCAACTATATATATATATATATATCTCCCTGCTTTACTTGACCAATTTTAGATGACTCCAGCAAATTTTGGATGCCAGAAACAGTGTTTTATTTGACCGTTCCTTAAATCTAGGATTAAAGCAGTTGAATTCGCAGTTTTGTTTATCCATTATATTAGGAATCATTTAGTTAACTATAGTAAATATGCATTTTTGAATACGAGCAGTCCATATATTTGAATCGTGAACATTTAATTGACTAGTGAGGAGTTGAATATGCACATTTTCTTGCAGTTCATCCTCTTTGACCTGTCTTTTTGTCACACAGCACAAACGGTTTCGAAGAGGTATTTTATTTACCACCCAAATCAACATTATTATCCATGCAATTATATATTGCATTAACAAAAGGGGGGGTTTATGCGAGTCAATTTTGTATGGCTTGCAAGGAAATATTTTGGTGATCGTTTTCTTCGTTTGAACGTGGAAGGTACTAGGTATAGCACAAAAAAGGAATCAATAAGTCCACTTATTATTGA
Organism: Hemerocallis citrina; assembly: GCA_017893485.1. Lineage (NCBI taxonomy): Eukaryota > Viridiplantae > Streptophyta > Magnoliopsida > Asparagales > Asphodelaceae > Hemerocallis > Hemerocallis citrina. The sequence goes on from CM030362.1 coordinate 17,458,665, forward strand.
AGCACAAATAAAAAATTAGAGAAAAAAAGTCTGTGAAGGCACAAATTGTAAAATCAACACTTGCTTTAACAAACTGGCAATATTAATAAATTAAAATGAACAAATAAATGATGAATAACTAACTAACTAAATAAATAAATAACCTACTGTGGCCTCTATGGAAGATGCTAAGTTAGTATAAAATAAAATGAATAAATAATTATATTGAGGCACAACCAACGCATGCTTTAACTAACTACCAAAAAAATAAATGCATTAATATAAATAATTAAGGAAATACATAAAACTATGGCCAGTCTGTGATATACTGCTGTAGCAAAATATCAAAAAGAAAATAAATATATATAAAGAGATTATCTACAAATTAATTATGACATGTCTATTGATCTTGTTCCGAAATAAATATCTTATCTTCACTTGAGCATCTATCTCATGTCATGTGAAAGGTAATTTATATAGTTGACATAATTTTCGATAAAGGATAGTATGCTAACTTCAATTGTTCAGTTATAATGGTATTTTTTTTCTAAAACTTGTTAAACTAAGTGGTTTTTCTTTTTTACTTGGCAGCAAAGATTTTCTTGATGAAACTTTCTTTTATAATAATTTCCTTATTTGTTTATTTTTTGGAAAAAGGGTAAATATTGCTCGGGAGGGCCATTTGATTTTGAATTTGTTAATTAGGCCCTTTGACTTTTCAACTTTTAGTATAAATTTTTTTTAGCTAAAAAAGTTAATCTTAAAAACCCATTTCTTCCGATACTCTACACACTCGGGGCCTGTTTGGATGCGGGTAAGTAGAGAGTTGGATTTATACTCCTTAGAAAATTATTGTTCATGAGTTTGTTTGACCCCCTCCTCCCCCCCCCCCCAAAAAAAAAAAAAAAAGAAATCCTGAAAAAACTCCCCGAATTCAGCTGAAGGGTACTATAGCACTATTATGGCGGTTATTTAATTATTTCTCTCTCCCTATGGCGGTTATTTAATTATTAGCGCTATTATGAGTTTGTTTGACCCCCCCCCCCCCCCCCCCCCCCAAAAAAAAAAAAAGAAATCCTGAAAAAACTCCCCGAATTCAGCTGAAGGGTACTATAGCGCTGTTATGGCAATTATTTAATTATTTCTCTCTCCTACTTTTTTACTATATTCAATAAAATAATTTTACATAACCCTCTACATTAAATTTCCTTCTCTCTCCTTTCTAACTTATGCTACAGTAATATTACATCCAACAAACAACTTTTTTAAAACTCATTTCCACATATTTTTTTTTCTTTACAATTTTTACAACCATATAAATATTTTACAATCAACTAAACACCTCCTTATAATACGTACTTGCTAACATAGTTGAATGTGTAGTTGCTGTCTTCTATATTTAAAAATGCCTTATCTCTACTATTTTAATGAGAGAGTTGGAATTGTAAACAAACAAACCCTAATTTTGAAATTGAGCAATCCCATGCAATATACGGCTAAACTAAATTCCCTAAACATACCCGTGTGATGCACGTGCAATTCCTACCAAAAAAACAGCCGCTTCATATTCTCTGTTGGAAAAAAACCCTAAATCCAAAACCCTAACTCACCTTCTCTCTGTTCGAATCCTCTCTCCAGCTGTGAGACTGTCGATTCGTCGAATCCCGAACGCCGACACCGCCGCCGCTTCACCGTGGTTTGGTCTAAATATTGCCAAGTTTGGTAAGATAGATAGAACCCAATGAATCTTTAAGCTCCTGTCTCTTTCTTTCTTTTACAATTTTTCTAGGTACCATAAAGAGATAGCTTATATTTCGTTCAGGTGTAGAGACCATGGTGTGGTCTAAATCTGACATTATATTTGTTAGTTTGGTTGGATCACTTGATTAATTTTCTGCCTCTTTGTTTGAAGATAATTGCTTTCAGAGGCAAGCATCAGGATTTGATATTGGAGGTGATTTCTAAGTACCATAAAGAGATAGCTTATATTTTGTTGAGGTGTAGACCGTGGAGTGGTCTAAATCTGACATCATATTTGTTAGTTTGGTTAGATCACTTGATTAATTTTCTGCCTCTTTGTTTGAAGATAATTGCTTTCAGAGGCAAGCATCAGGATTTGATATTGGAGGTGATAATTTGGGTTTGAAGATAATTCCTAGAACAAGAGATCACGCATACTATCAATCCGAAATATCTCATATGGTATTCTTTCATGAATTTTCATGAGTGGTTATGTTAAATTTACATAGGAACACAAATCAGTTAAAACCTTTGTTATCTACTCACTCTTAATTTCTTTTCCACGTTCAGGAATTCTTTCAATCACATAGTATCAGAAGAATGCCTTGCTCATTAATCTTCACAATGAAATAGGTAATTACCCGATTTATATCTTCTCTATAATTATCTATACGTTTACCATCTATCCATCTTTCGCAACCATTTTGAGTTTAGTTACTTTAGAACAAACATGACTATATCACTACTGTATAAATCACGTGAAAATAGGATAATAATGGAATTAAAAAGATACAATAAATGAGTGGTGGCAAAATGTCATTTGAATTTACAGAGGAAATGAACTATACAAATCAATTAAAATATTTATTGTCTTCAGACTTAATTTCTTTTCCACGTACATGACTTCTTTCAATCTTTTCAATCACATAGTCTCGGAAGAATGCCTTGCTCATTAATTTTCACAATGAAATAGGTAATTATCCTATTCATATCTTCTCTATAATTATCTCTACTTTTATAATCTACCCATCTTTGGCATCCTTTTTGGGTTCAATTACTTGAGAACAAACATGACCATATTACTTCTGTATAAATCAGGTTAAACTAGGAGAATAATGGAATTAAGAAAGATACAATAAAAATTCATGATGCTTCTCATGGTAATGAAATTACAACATATTAAGAGGACTTTAGTGAAAGTTAGACAGATGGATGGCATAATATATAAGAAATTTCCTGTTTCATATGGATTTTGTATCCTCTAATTCCAATTGGCTGTTGTTTGGTGGGGCCTTGAATGCATGATTTTAGATGCATTTTTGATCCTTCTGTGTGTTATAGAAATAAGCAGAGGAGTATTAACATTGTTATAGTCAATTATATGATTTGGGATCTTACATTCTTTTCTCAATTTGTAGTTGGAGATATGCACATTTTGCCAAGCTGCTAACTTCATGCAACTTTGGAGTGTACGCAATGGATTGGACTGGTCATGGAGGTAGTGATAGATTACATAGATATGTGCCTTCACTGGATTCTGTAGTTGCAGATGTTGTAAGTTTCAGCTCAATTTTGTAGTTTCCTTAATCAATTAATTAGTAAAGGCATCACTAGACGGTTCTTTTGAGTCTTGATTCTGGATAAGCTTTTATGTGCATATGAATTGGCTTTAGTTATTTACTAAGCAGGGTTAAAAAAATTCTTCCAATTCCTTTACAAATTAGTCATATCGGGTTGCATTTTGGGTATAGCCATTCAAAAATTGATTGCAGATGACGATGAGCATGATGCTGCTGATGCTGATGATGGTGCCGAATCAGACTTTGAACCATGGATCATGTATGAGTTTTGGGATGATTGCCTTTTAAGATGAATTAAGGTTCTCGGGTACTCTTTTTTCATTATTTTTATTTTCTTATTTTGGATCTTTCCGATTAAATTAACTGCAAAGTTTATGTCTCCAGACCATGGCAAAATCATTTGAGGTCACTGAATTGCCAGATATGTTTTTTCTCCCACCAATTTTCTGTTTTTGTTGGTACTCACTGTATGGATTCTTAACGTGTTATAAATTTTACTGGTGGACAAAAAACTCAATAATCAAAAATGTTGTTTACAAAGAGTGGACATCTAGCACGTTGAAAATTTTCCTTATTTTTGTTTCATGGGTTGTAGCAAGGGATGATCTGGTGATTCTTTGACAAGTTCCATCAGTATAAGGATAAAGATTTGTACATTACAAGAGAGAGCTATGCAGGTAAAAAGAAGCAATCTTTATTGCTTGCTTGCTTGAAAGAAGCAACCATTGTAAAAAGAAGCAACCATTGTGAAAATTGTGTGCAATCTGCTAATGCAGAAATGCAATTGATTGTAAATTATTGAGTTTCCTTCAGATTCATACTGGAGTGATATTGAAGTTTTTGCTGTTTAAAATAGTTGGTTATCTAACTGTTCTTGCATTAAATGAACATTTAACTGATCGAACATTTATACTTGTATTTTTGCAGGGCGATTTTGGTGATTATACATAGTCTTAATGAACACAGGTAAGATACATATATAGTCAAATCTCTACTCTATTAAACTATAGGTTCGTATCACATTATGTCAGTGTCATCCATTATATACTGTCCTTATGGTTGTTGGTGCCAGGGTTTGAAAATGGATAAACTTTGAGGATGAAGTGCCGTCCGACGTCCGTAAACCGCAACCCTAGAGGTTTCGACATATGTCCAGGATTGTTGCCTACTCAATTACTAAGAAGCAAGGTGATTTCTAATGAGGTCTTTTTTGTTTTAACTGTAAAGTTCCTTCGTGTTATTTGTTGGTTCAGTTCCGGAGATACATGAGGTACCAATGTCGGATGGATTACCTCATTTTCCATGCTCTCCTATTGTTATTCATTTTCTAGAATTAATTGGAATCAAAGCTGTTATCGCAATTAGAATTTTTTTATATAGATATAGTACTTCAATGCGAAATATTAAACATCGTAGAAAAGAGCTATAAACCTTTCTATTATGTGGATTTTCTTTACTGCTGTAAAATCAAATTCAAATATGTTAGTTATATATGATTTTGATCCGAACGTGGCTTTAATGTAGAAGCTCTCCTAATTTGATCATTCTTGGTTTCAGATGTAATATCCATGCATGCGGTTTTGCTTTAAAGGAGCTTATTCAAATCTTTTTTTTAAAGCTGATGAGCGAGACAATAGATTGCAAGGTAAAAAATAACATATATTTTATGCCATCATTCATCCTTGATGAGTTTTTTGAATGATATATTTCTTTTTTTTGGTGGGTTGCCTTATATATTTTTGGATTTTCCTGTTGCTTGCATACATTTATTAATAAGGATTTCACTGAGAAGAAAGGTATGTTCATGTGGCAAGAATTTATTAATATTCATATGGGGTGTGGGTATCACTTTTCTGCTCTTTTCAAAAAATAATTTCTGTGTTTGTAAAAGTAATTTAGAAAGGATGCTTAAAATGTTCTTTGCCTTCTGAACGTAGGTTATCAAAAAATTGGACACATGATACAGACACCCAGAATAATATCCAATTTGTCTGTGTTTTTGGGTGAACGGGTCTTTTTTGAGCAAGCATAAGAGGAAGGTTTCACTCTCTCTTGGTATTTTGGGAAGTAGGTATTTCTTATATAAGCTCTATGATGCTCATAAGAATAGAATTATGGATTTGGAAAGCATGATTAAAACAGAAAGAGAACGAACAGATTGGTACAAAGAAAGAAAGATTCTGATCTGAACAGATTGGTTTCATTTTCTTTCTTTGTCTCATTCTGTTTGAGGTGGATTTGGGAGGATTAGGGGATTCAATTTGATGTAGGTTTGGGGGAATTAGGGTTTCGGGTGGTTGTGGTGGAGATGTGAAGTCGATCGAAATCTATTTATTATTTTTTTTGCGCCAAAATTAATACATAGATACACAGGTTACAGTTATGCAGCGGTGCTTATTAATTTTCACCTTATACAGATACAATTGTTCCCCAGGCAGCAATGGCTCTGAAGTGTGTGCTGCTGATGTACTACAAAAATAACAGAGGTAAAGTCTATATACCTTAAAAGAATTAATGTGGTATTAAGATCTAATAAGTAACACGTTGTAGGGTTCTGGTAGATAACCCAGTCATGTTTGATGGTTTTTGCTCTTAAATGCTTAGCCGAAATTAACGTGATAGTGTCTTTTGGTGCATTCATTGTGCAGCAAGTTGTTTATTTAGTACATAATTTATTTGAAATTTAAGATGCTGCAAGATTGATGAAAATGTAATAGATTCAATTAGTGTAAGAGGTGAAAATTTTTTAACTTATTAGTTTTGTTTTAAATTGTTGCTGTAAGTTGAATCGCGTCTTTAATTTGGCACTTCTTTCAAATGGTTTGTTAGAGCATCCACAGCCGTTCAATGTAAAAAATGGCAAAATACATATTTTGACAATCCATTTCGACAAAACGTTGCAGTCGTCGAATGACAAAAAAATGCATAAGTTCGTAAAAAAGAAACAGACAAAACATGATGTTTCGTCTGTCATTAAAAAATAATTTATACAGGCCGAAACTTAGAAAATATTAATAAAAAATACGGGACGAAACATGATGTTTCGGCCCAAAGAGATGAAAAAAATTTCAAAATATTCGTCCGGATTTTTTTGCAAAAAATTTTTGCAAAAACAATTTTAAAAAATAGTTTTAAAAATATTTGCAAAAACAATTTACAAATTTGCAAAAACAATTTATAAATTTACAAAAATAATTTTAAAAATTATTTTTTTTATAAAATAAATTTGATGTTTTGTTCCACATGGGACGAAACATCATGTTCATTCCCACCCTTAAATTCATTTAACTGGTTTTTTTTTTTTTTTTTTTTTTTTTTTTTTTTTTTTTTTTTTTTTTTTTTACTTCGGACGAAACATGATGTTTCGTCCGATCAATTAAAAATATAATTAAATAATCCAGCTATAATATGCATTTTGCTATTTCGAATGCTACTTTTCCCTTCCTACTGTAGCCCAATTGCCAAAAAATGGCAAAATAGCTCACGACTGTGTGCGCTCACTACAACACATATGCGATTTACCGGCGTATATTCCCGGCGTTTTACCATTTGCACTGGGGTAGGGAGTGACCAGGAATGGGGCGTCAGATTGGATGGTTATACACCGGCGGCCTCTATAAAACGCCGGTGAATCATGATATTCACCGGCGTTTTATTTATGAATGCCGGTGAATGGTATTATTCACCGGCATTTTAATAACACATGCCGGGGAATATACAGATACATTCACCGGCGTTTGTAATTTCAAATGCCGGTGAATTAACTGAGATAAATCTCCGCGAATCCTAACATTTCGCTCGCTAATTTCCCAAACCCAATTTGGCCGCCTTCGTTTTCCCTCCTCCCTCTCTCTATTTCGCGCGCTTCGCCTCCATCCCTTCGTCATCTTCGACAGCCCAATTCGATTTCCCTCCTCCCTCTCTCTATTTCGCGGTGAATTTGTGATCGAAAACCATCGCTCGTCGCCCCGCTCTCTCTCTATCACCTACGCCACCGCTCGTCGCACCGCTCGTCGCCCCCCTCTCTCTTCGGTAATTTCTCTCCTTTTCACTATCAAAGATGCTGAATTCATGTATCTGATTGTCATCTTAGCATGATTTTTTTACCAAAATGGGTTAACTGTCAACTAAGGATGCTGGCTGTATACCAAAATCCTCCAAATCTGTACAAGAATTGGGCTGAACAAACCTTGTGCAGGTTTATTTTGGAGCCACAAACATCAATGGTTTAGTTGGGATGAAGAATTAATAGAGAAACATATATGCTTAGATACTGAAAATTTTCATTTTCTTTTACTGTTAAAGAAACTGATCGCATGTATCTGATTGTCATCTTAGCATGATTTTTTTACCAAAATGGGTTCATTGTCAACTAAGGATGCTGTATATGTACCAAAATCCTCCAAATCTGTACATGAATTGGGCGGAACAAACCTTGTGCAGGTTTTTTTTGGAGCCACAAACATCATGATTTAGTTGGGATGAAGAATTAATAGAGAAACATATATGCTTAGATACTGGAAATTTTCATTTTCTTTTACTGTTAAAGAAACTGATCGCATGCATCTGATTGTCATCTTAGCATGATTTTTTTTACCAAAATGGGTTCACTGTCAACTAAAGATGCTGTATGTATACCAAAATCCTCCAAATCTGTACAAGAATTGGGCTGAACAAACCTTGTGCAGGTTTCTTCTTTGAGCCACAAACATCATGATTTAGTTGAGATGAAGAATTAATAGAGAAACATTTATGCTTAGATACTGGAAATTTTCATTTTCTTTTAATGTTAAAGAAGCTGAATTCGTGCATCTGATTGCCTTCTTAGCATGATTTTTTTACCAAAATGGGTTCACTGTCAACTAAGGATGCTGTATGTATACCGAAATCCTCCAAATTTGTACATGAATTGGGCGGAACAGACCTTGTGCAGGTTTCTTTTGGAGCCACAAACATCAATGTTTTAGTTGGGATGAAGAATTAATAGAGAAACATATATGCTTAGATACTGGAAATTTTTATTTTCTTTTACTATTAAAGAAACTGAATTCATGCATCTGATTGCCATCTTAGCATGATTTTTTTACCAAAATGGGTTGACTGTCATCTATTATATGTCCTGTAATTTTCGTGTCTTAAATCTTGTTGTAATATTATATCTTGTAATTCCGAACATGTTGTATGTGAATTTAATAATTGGTTTAATTATCTTTCTATTTTCTACTGCTTGGTGTCATTTACATTAAACTATGCTTAGTGTCATTTGCATCAAACTATCATTGTAGTTGAATTTGTTACAAATCTCACTTTTTTAATTTTTTGTAATTATGTTGGTTTGTTAATCCTAGATAATAGTGGCAGTCAAACAGAGGAGGGGGAGGGTAGCACGCCGCCCACTGTCAAAAAATATCGAGAGCGAACTAAGATGACGGGCATATGGAAACTTAAGAATGACGAAAGGATTGTGGTGGAGGAAAACGGTGTCGGGCAACCGGTTGGTGATAATGCAAGAAAATTCTCATCCTTTATTGGGGTAATAGCAAGGAACCCACGGATAATTCCACCGGTAAGTCTTTAAATTGATAATTTTGAAGATATTATAATTTTGAATGCATGAAAGACACGTATTAGTGTTTGTGAGTCTGCATTGTGGCTGTTGTCTACATTTCTTAATTGGGCTGTGATTAGAAAGAAAGGGCTCGAGTAGAGATCTGGAAACCCATATAGAGACATCTCGTTTATTATAATCTATTATTATTGTTGGACCAACTCCCTCTTGCTGTGTGCGTGTGTTGAAGAGAAAGAAGGGATGAGAAAGAGTTGAGGAAAATGCCGCTATGTTAGCCTGGTGTATCCTCATTCTCTACCATTCCTCATTCTGGCTCCATTTATGGCTTCTATATTAAATTGGTTTCCTTCCACGATGACAGTTCCGTAAAACTACACTTGATATGAGCTCTGTTCTTATTGTTCTTCAATATCTTGGGAGTTTTGATGATCCAACTAGTGATCATAGCTGCACCCCACTGCATACTCACAAGCACTAATACGTGTCGTTCATGCATTCTATGACCAACCCCACTTTGGCATATAGCATGCTTAGATGACATTCTATGACCTGCACACATGTTTGTTCCGCCCAATTCTTGTAAAGATTTGGAGGATTTTGGTATACAGCTAGCATTCTTAGTTGACAGTGAACCCATTTTGGTAAAAAATCATGCTAAGATGACAATCAGATGCATGAATTCAGCTTCTTTAACAGTAAAAGAAAATGAAAATTTGCAGTATCTAAGCATATATGTTTCTAGATCCAGGATCACAAATTTTGATTGGGTTGTGATTGGATTTTTTAGTGACTATCAACAAGTGTTCTTAATTGGGCTGTGGTTAGAAAGAGAGGGCTCGAGTGGAGATCTGGAAACCCATATAGAGACATCCCGTTCATAATAATTTATTATTATTGTTGTTCTTGTCGCTCTTGCTGTTGTTGCTGATGTCTCTTTATGTGCGTTTGCTGAAGAGAAAGCAGGGATGAGAGAGAGATGAGGAAAATGCTGCTATGTTAGCCTGGTGTATCGTCATTCTCTACCATTCCTCTTTCTGGCTTCTATATTTGGTTTCCTTCCACGATGACAGGTCCTTAAAACTATACTTGATATGAGCCCTATTCTTATGTTTCTTCAAAAAAAATGGGAGTTTTGGTTATCCAACAAACATATACCCGCATACTTCCAAATTGCATTTCCTTTAGAAAGTTGGGCTCCGCAGAATCGGTCTATGACTAGAATCTCCATTCAAAGCCCAATCAAAATTTGTCATCCTGAATTTAAAATCTTCTTTGAGCCACAAACATCATGATTTAGTTGGGATGAAGAAATAATAGAGAAACATATATGCTTAGATACTGGAAATTTTCATTTTCTTTTACTGTTAAAGAAGCTGAGTTCATGCATCTGATTGCCTTCTTAGCATGATTTTTTTACCAAAATGGGTTCACTGTCAACTAAGGATGCTGTATGTATACCAAAATCCTCCAAATCTGTACAAGAATTGGGCGGAACAAACCTTGTGCAGGTTTATTTTGGAGCCACAAACATCAATGGTTTAGTTGGGATGAAGAATTAATAGAGAAACATATATGCTTAGATACTGGAAATTTTTATTTCCTTTTACTGTTAAAGAAACTGATCGCATGCATCTGATTGTCATCTTAGCATGATTTTTTTACCAAAATGGGTTCACTGTCAACTAAGGATGCTGTATGTATACCAAAATCCTCCAAATCTGTACAAGAATTGGGCTGAACAAACCTTGTGCAGGTTTCTTTTGGAGCCACAAACATCATGATTTAGTTGGGATGAAGAATTAATAGAGAGACATATATGCTTAGATACTGGAAATTTTCATTTTCTTTTACTGTTAAAGAAGCTGAATTCGTGCATCTGATTGTCATCTTAGCATGATTTTTTTACCAAAATGGGTTCACTGTCAACTAAGGATGCTGTATGTATACCAAAATCCTCCAAATCTGTACAAGAATTGGGCTGAACAAACCTTGTGCAGCTTTCTTTTGGAGCCACAAACATCATGATTTAGTTGGGATGAAGAATTAATGGAGAAACATATATGCTTAGATACTGGAAATTTTCATTTTCTTTTACTATTAAAGAAGCTGAATTCGTGCATCTGATTGCCTTCTTAGCATGATTTTTTTACCAAAATGGGTTCACTGTCAACTAAGGATGCTGTATGTATACCAAAATCCTCCAAATCTGTACATGAATTGGGCGGAACAAACCATGTGCAGGTTTTTTTTGGAGCCAAAAACATCATGATTTAGTTGGGATGAAGAATTAATGGAGAAACATATATGCTTAGATACTGGAAATTTTCATTTTCTTTTACTGTTAAAGATGCTGAATTCATACATCTGATTGTCATCTTAGCATGATTTTTTTACCAAAATGGGTTAACTGTCAACTAAGGATGCTGGCTGTATACCAAAATCTTCCAAATCTGTACAAAAATTGGGCTGAACAAACCTTGTGCAGGTTTATTTTGGAGCCACAAACATCATGATTTAGATGGGATGAAGAAATAATAGAGAAACATATATGCTTAGATACTGAAAATTTTCATTTTCTTTTACTGTTAAAGAAGCTGAATTCATGCATCTGATTGTCATCTTAGCATAATTTTTTTACCAAAATGGGTTAACTGTCAACTAAGGATGCTGGCTGTATACCAAAATCCTCCAAATCTGTACAAGAATTGGGTTGAACAAACCTTGTGCAGGTTTATTTTGGAGCCACAAATATCAATGGTTTAGTTGGGATGAAGAATTAATAGAGAATCATATATGCTTAGATACTGGAAATTTTCATTAAAACTACACTTGATATGAGCCCCTTCTTATTTTTCTTATTTTTCTTATATTTGGTTTCCTTCCACGATGACAGTTTCATGGATTGTCTGAACAATCCATGAAAGACATGCTCAGATAATGGATTTTCATTTGTTTTACTATTTTAGATACTGGATATTCCCAATCAGAGGAGAATATAAAGGTTTCAAGTTAGATACTTGATTTTCATTTGTTTTGCTGTTTTAGATATATTCAAAATTAAAATTAAGTACTAGCTTTTTAGCACTGCAATATAATTATTTTACCTCTCTATATATCATTAACAATTTCATTTGCAATTGGCACTTTGATCTTATAATTTATGAATTGGGTAGATCTTTTTGCAAGTTCAAAAAATATATATATTCTGTATTGTGGTCTACTGTTGAACTAAATTATTATTTTTTTTTATAGAGAGGTCACCCAGATGAAGGAAATTCTGATGATCAGCACTGAAGCTACTCGAGGGGTATGAATCTGTGGTCGGCCTACTCTAGTTGTTGTTGTTATGTTGTCCTTGTTGTTGTTATGTTCTGGATTGTTGTTTTAAGTAATTGTTGAGATATTTGGGATGTTAATTACTGTATTTGTTAATTATGACACTGTGTTAATTATGCGGTGAATTTGGACGATTAATGGACTATGTGTGAAACTTTATTATCTTTAATTCTTGTGTTTGGTTGTGATTTGCGCATTAATATGCCTGAAATTGGTTGAATCAGTTGTGAATTAGTTTACAGGGTTTTTAAATGAAATTGTGAATTGAAATCGAATGAAAATTAGAGTAGGAAAAACAAACGGGCATACACCGGCGTTTTATAGAACTTCGGTGTATCTAATTATTTAGTTGAAAATTTCGTTAGAGAGGCGTTTCCACGCACGCCGGTTTACCCATATATCTATACCGGCGTGTCATAAAATGCCGGTGAATATCTATATACCGGCATTTTATAACACGTCGGTTATTGTAATTAGGGAAATAAGGGCGCTCAGAAACAAGAACGCCGGTGTATATTGAACATACACCGGCGTTTCTACAATCGCCGGGGAAAGATATATACCGGCGGTATGTGACCGCCGGTGAATGTATATGGGAGGAAAGAACGACACTCAGAAATTTGTATATGCCGGCGTTTGTCTGGCCACCGGTGTATTTTCAAGATATACCGGCGTCCATCAGAAACGCCGGTGAATACCCCTATCTTTCCGCGACGCTCGATTCGGTGGCATTTGTACCGGCATTTATCAAAATGCCGGTGAATGTTTTACCGGCATAAAAAACTGCCAGTGTAGGTCTAAAAAAACGCCGGCAAATAACTTCTGTGTTGTAGTGGCTACAGTAAAAAAAAAGGGCAAAAATGGAAAATAAGAAAACGACCGTGGATGCTCTTAGTAATGAAATTGCTACAGAAAAATTAAAATGTGATATTTAGAAAGTTAAATGGGTTCTTATCATGCAATCAAGTTTAGGAGTGCTAACATTGTTATAGTCAATTATATGATTTGGGATCTTACATTCTTTTCTCAATTTGCAGTGGGAGATATGTACATTTTTCCAAGCAGCTAACTTCATGCAACTTTAGAGTGTACGCAATGGACTGGACTGGTCATGGAGGTAGTGATGGATTACATGGATATGTGCCTTCACTGGATTCTGTAGTAGTTGCAGATGTTGTAAGTTTCAGCTCAATTTTGTGGTTTCCTTAATCAATTAATTGGTAAAGGCATCACTTGATGATTCTTTTAAGTCTTGATTCTGGATAAGTTTTTATGTGCATATGAATTGGTTTTAGTTATTTACTACGCAGGGTTAAGAAAAATCTTCCAATCCCTTTACAAATTAGCCATATTGGGGTGCGTTTTGGGTATAGTCATTCAAAAATTGATTGCAGTTGATAACCTTTATTCTACAGTTGCACTATTTTACTTTTTTTATTCAGAATATATATAACCTGCTCAAGAATCTGTCAAGTGATTAACAAACAGAAACTACAAATGGAAAGCCTCCGAATTAGTTCTCTAAGAGCATCCACAATCGTTTTTCTCATTTGTCAAAATATGGCAGCTACAGTAATAGCATATAGGTAAAGATCGTGCAGTCGTCGTTTCTCAAAATTTTCTCATTTGGCTTTTACCTCTTAAAAGACCAAATTACCCCTGGACTTTTAAATTCATTCAATATAGATTGAAGGGTAATTTGGAGAAAAAAAACCCAAAAAAGGGGAAAAAAGAAAAAAGAAAAAAAAAGGTAAAAACCCCTGGACGGGGTATCATCTCCCGGACGGGAGATGATTCCCCGTCTAGGGAGTTTTTCCAAAAAAAAACATATTTTAAATGGGAAGGGCGGGGTATCATTCCCCGTCCGACCCTTTTTAAAATAAAAAAAATTAATAATCCTACAGACGGTATATGATTCCCCGTCTCAGCCGATTAAAAAATATTAAAATCCTTCGGATGGTATATGATTCCCCGTATTCTATAATTTGAGAATTCTTATTTCGTTTCTCAAATTTGAGAAACAGATTTGAAAGAAATGGAAAAATGGCATATATAGCAAACGATTGCAGCGCATCGTTTGCTATAATATGGCAAAATGGGAGATATAGAAAACGACTGTGGATGCTCTAATGTTTTATATATTGTTTATTTGTTAGCTTAAAAAAAGGAAATCTCACTTTATATATTTGCAGTTGAAAGCGGTTCAGTGAGAAAAAAGCAGAGAAGTGGTGGGCTTAGAACAGATCTAAGCTCCAGGAAAAATACAATATATTGTCCAGAGAAAATTCGTTTGGTGGCTCTACCTCAGGCTTTTGAAATATGCACCAATCCCACTCTGTATATGAATCTACACGGTTTTACATGGCCTTAAATCATAAATTCTGAGTGTCTTCCGACTACTAGGTTTGGCCCCTAGCTTTTGCTCAAATACATGAAAAAGATGCAGTTGGAGATGTGAGAAATGTGTGAACAAAGTTGAAGAGTTGATGTTGTGTATTTGAGCTAGCCTCAGGCACCCACCAAAATTTCACGTTTCAACTACTTTTACAAGGATCAGAGAAAATGTATTTTTTGTCAATAGCCCGATATATTTAATTTTATGACCATACATTTTGTAGACGTGCATCGCATGTGCATTATACTAGTCAACATTTAAAGTGAGGGATTGATGGTGTGATGATAAATTTTAAATATAATAAACTCTCATTTCTCATCCTCTTTTAGTGCCACCTCCTACTTTCAGTACAACATTAAGATAAAACTAGAGAGTTTCTCTACTCCCAAATCATGTCGGCATACAAGTACAACATTCAGATAAAACTTTACAGTTTCTCTGACTCCAAATCATGCCGGCAAAAAAGTACAACATTCAGATGAAACTTTACAGTTTCGTGCTCGCCGTTGGGAACGACAAGTCTAGTTCTAAATTTTTTAAGAAACTCGTTCAAAATTTTCAAATAAGACTCACCATTCCCAATAATAATGTTCTTTATACTAGTCTCGATATTGAGAACAACGATGTTATATAAAATTTCACAGAGGGTGCAACATAGTTTTCTTAAAAGTTCACAAAGTTCAACAAAGAGTTTCACTCTCTATGTAATTTCATATAATCTCGCCGTTTCCAACAACGAGTCTAGTATAAAGAACTTTGACGTTGGAAATGGCGAGTCTTACTTAATAATTTGAACTAAACTCACCGTTTGGAATGACGAGTTTCTCCCAAAATAAAAATAAAACTAGGCCCGCGGTTCCCAATAGCAAGTACAAAATAACTAAGCTCATTGTTGGGAATGACATGTTTAATAGTTGAGTCTCCGAGTGCAAATAATTTGACAGCTGTATTTTTTATTTATTTATGAATAGTTTTAAAAAATGGGCATATGTTAAAAAAATTCCAAAAATACTACATAACTCACATTAACTGTACACTACAAACTAAAACAACACAACTTATACAACACTACAAAACTAATCCAAACCCTTGACTTTTGCCAAAACTCCCTTCGATTGTGGTTCATTCATCAACCTGATCCTAACAATCAAAATCTCATCTCCTATACCACCCTCTCGATCACAAGAAAATTTTGAGAAGAGATGAAGAACTGTAGTTTTTTTTTCCTACCAAGGGTTTGTTTAAATCCAAGAGAAAGACAAAGAACTAGAGGAGTTAGAACTTGTTTTAGTTTGATAAGAGATCAAGGTAGGGTAGGAATATAGGAAAAGAAGGGCTGCCCCTTTGTAAATAAATTGTATTATTATTATGGTCTAAAAGGGGGTTTTCAAAAAGAAAATCACTTGTATAAAGAGTTCACCGTAAATGTTAAAAAAGTTTAAGATTATTACAACAAATATTCAGAACTAAATTAGGGGTCTAATTAAACTACAATTATCCTTGGAAAAAAAATATAGTCAATGCTAAACCAAATCATGGGACAGGGGACATTATAATCTATCTAGTGAGGGGGATACGATCTGCCGGGTCAATGGGGGCGCCGGGTCAATGGGGGCGAAAAAGGAGGTGAAAGACAAAAAAAAAATCATACAAAAAGGAGGTGTAGCCATTGGATTCCTTTAAAGACGATCCAACGGTGAAAAAAATTAGAACTTTATTTGTTATTTATTTAATTATGAGAATATATTGACCTGGTCAAATTTGATATAGACCGGGAATTAAATTAATGTGAAACATGAAATATTTTATCCTGATCAATTAGAGTTGTTGACTGCTGCTCAAATTTGACATAGTCTTGGAATTATTTAATATATAACATAATATACTCTTATTTTAATTTGACAATGATATATATATTGAGAAAAAAATAATTCCCTTACCAACTTCAACTTGTATATATATCCATGTTAGGGCACATTCTTTAGCAAACCATCCAAACTTGAACATACATTCATATATCCACCTTACTTCCATAACTCTCTATTACTTATTACGTAAAATTTCCGTAATTCCCACAATCAAACATGGATTACCTTATCGACCCTTTGTACCTCTTCCTCTCACTCACTACTTTCTCACTCCTCTTCATCATCCAACTCCTTCCTAAACGAAAATCCTCAAACCTCCCACCTGGGCCTACTCCCTTCCCCATCATCGGAAGCCTCCTCGAGCTTGGCGACTCCCCTCACCGGTCCATCAGCAAGATCCACAAATCCCATGGCCCAATCATCTCCCTCAAACTTGGCCAAACCACCACTGTCGTAGTCGCCTCCCCTGAATTAGCCAAACAAGTGCTCCAAACCCTCGACTCCTCCATCTCTGCGCATGCCGTGCCTCATGCCTTTTCTGCGCTTGGCCACAGCCACGTGTCGGTCATTGGTATGGCCCCTTCTCCCCAATGGAAGCACATCCGAACCATACTGAAAACGCACCTCTTCTCAACTCAACCGCTTGAGACTAACCGTTGCATTAGGAAGAAGAAGGTGGCCGAGATGGTGGAGCACGTGAGGGGGAGGATGGGGCAGACAGTCGACATAGGAAGAGCTTCGCTCTGTACTATGATGAATGAGTTGTCCAACTTTTTCTTCTCGGTGGATATGGTGGATATTAATTCGGACAAAGCCGAGGAGTTTAAGGAGTTGGTTTGGGGACTTATGGAAACAGTGGGGAGTCCCAACATTTCCGACTTTTTCCCAGGGTTGGCAGGGGCAGATTTGCAAGGGAGGAAGAAGAAGGTGGCGAAAAATATGGCGCAGTTGTATAAGATTTTTGATGACATGATCGATCAACGGCTGGAAAAGATGAAGGTGTCGAGGTTGGATGATAATGACTTGTTGAATGTGCTCGTTCGGTTGCAAGTTGAAGGGGATACTAGACTCGATCGGGCAAGTATTAAAGCCGTACTTCTGGTAAGTAAAACTATCTGTGAACTTGTAGCCTACAGGCCTGTGTAAAATAAATAAATATTTATCTTGTATATTTCTCAGTATCTTTGATATGATATTTATCGAAATTATGAATATAAAACCATGCAGGACAATTTTGTTGCTGGGAGCGACACAAGCGCAAACGTTGTTGAATGGGCAATGGTAGAATTGCTTCGACACCCAAGCATAATGGAAAAAGCACGTGTAGAGATCACGTCAGTGGTCGAGCCAGGAAGGCAAGTCGAAGAATTAGATGTACCTCATTTACCATACTTACAAGCAATAGTGAAGGAGAGTTTCCGGTTGCACCCACCCGCTCCATTTTTATTACCTCACAAAGCCGAAACAACTGTAGAGTTGGGCGGGTACACGATTCCGAAGGATACTAGGGTGATGGTGAACGTGTTTGCAATCGGTCGAGATGAGAGCCTTTGGGAGGACCCAGAGTCGTTTATACCTGAGAGGTTCCTTGGGAGCGAAATAAGTTACAAGGGGAGACACTTTGAGTTGCTACCTTTTGGTTCTGGCCGACGAATTTGCCCGGCAGTTCCACTGGCATACCAGATGGTGCATTTGATGTTGGGCTCATTCATACATTCGTTTCGGTGGAAGTTACCAGATGGGATGAAAGCGAGCGATGTTAACATGACTGAGAGGTTTGGGCTTACGTTGGCCTTGGCTAATCCTCTTCCTGCTATTCCATTGCCACTCAATTAAATCTAAAAGTAACTTTGAAAATTGCAACTACTGTACTTAGTGGTACCTGCATATTTCAAAGTGATTATATTTTGTCTTTTGGGAAAATAAACAGATTTTATGCACATGTGTAATGTGTAATGGATGTAAGAAACAATATTTGATTTTTTAATAAAAATTAGGTGACATTGATGGTAATACTTAGTGAAATATTTTCAAGTTTGTGTAGCTTACTCTAATTTTTATTAACTATAATTCTTGATATTTGTCAGTGCGTGCATATTGTTTAAATAAGAAAACGCAAGCGCTTTGCATATTTAACATTCACCAATGATTTACCGACTGAGAGTAAAGGTTTCTTTTCGTTACAAATATGAAATCCGATGAATAGCTAGTTATACACTAGTGCCTTATGATTATGCGAGGCAGTATTAATCTGTCAAAAGTTGATTGATTATGATTATTGAATTCTGATAGTAAACACGCACATTTTATTTTCTTCCTTCCATTCCATAATCTTTCCCAGTCGCGTTGATATTTTCTGAATTCTAACTTAATATCTATAGATTTGGACAGTACGTCATGATCAAAATGTTTGACTTAATTTAAAGTATACTGCAGCTGTCAACCTTATACAAGTACAAGAAAAGTGTTTTCTTCAAAGATACTTTTTTAATCACTGAACAATAGTACAACAAAGAGACTTTAAAGATGGTGATCCTGTAAGAGCATCTGTAGTCGTCGGTTTTTTTTTTTTTTTGATATTTGGCAAATAGAAATAGAAAATTAGACGGGCACGCAGTAGTGGGTGAAAGTTGAAATTTGGCCAGACGGAGGATAATCTTTCGTCTCAAATTTTTTTAAAAAAAAAAATAAAAATTGGCACTAAAAAAAAAGGTCCAAATGTGAGGGACGGGGGATTATACACCGTCCCTACACTTTTGGCACTTTTGGCATTTTGCGAAATGTTTAAGACGGTGTATTAAGTCTCGTCCGTCGTTTATAATTTTTTTAATTTTTTTTTTATAAGAGACGGCATTTAATCCTTCTTCCGATCAATTGTACGTCTAACCTACGAGACGAAATATATTTCGTCTCTTTTAAGGGACGAAAGAAAATGTATTGTCAGCTATATTATGGCTTTTGCCAAATCGTCTTCTATATTTGGCAGTCCACTATTCATCGTACACCCAAAATTTGGGTTTTTGGCAGACGACTACAACATTTATTTGCCAAATTTTCCAAATTTTGGGTATTTACCCCACGACCACAGATGCTCTAAGTGACGATTCATTACTTACGACGATCTAGTATCAAATGACTATAGTTATTTCTAGTAGCTAGAAAGGTAATTTGCTTAGTAAACGGGTTGAATGCGAAAATTTTGCCCTTACTGACCTACTTTTTGAAAATATTTGGCGCTCTGACCCACTTCCAAAAACAATTAGCGATCTGCTCCTGTTTAGGACACGTTAGCAAGAAACGTTATTGGAAAAAACAGCATAGGTTATTTCGATGCCGTTCTTCCCAATAACGACATCTGTTTGAAAAAAAGTTTCATGCCGTTATTCCAAATAACGGTATCTGTTACTTTTTGTCTAAAGATCTAACAGTCTCAATTGTGAGCTGAGAGAGAATTGTTAAAGTAAATTAAGATATGCCGTTCTTTGAGAGAACGGCAAGGATTATACTGATGCCGTTATTCAAAATAACGGCATCAGTTAATTTCTTTTTGCACAGTTATCTATATTCAGAGCCCCAAACCCTTCTCCTTCCCCCTTTGTCTTTCGATCTTTTTTCTCTTTCTCTTCACTCCCGTAATCCTAGATCTCTAAATCATAAATTACTAAAATACCAACTATTGGAGTGATTTGTAAGTTGCCAAACAACAATTAAACATAGACTGTAGTTTTGATTCTCTCATTTCTTTTTGAAAGAATCCGGAATCCGAATTTGTGGTAAGTTTTCAAAATTCCTAATTTTTTTACAATGTTGATTTTGATGTATGAGAGCTGTATATATTGGTAGTATAGTACAAGTACTGTAGATTTGTTTTATCTAAGTAGTAATTGTGAAAATGTACTTATGGATTGTTGTTGATCTAGGGTTTGTAAAATGTTGAATTGTTGATCTAGGGTTTGTGAAATTATTGTTGAGCAGTAAGAACTATATATATTGGTAGTATAGTAAAATCGATGTAGATTAGATCCACGTAAGTAATAGATATGTGAAGTAATTTTTATAGGAGATTGAGATGTGGATGACCTATATTGCTATGCATGTGAACTTAGATTCATCTATTTGTAGTGTATGGAGATGTTGTGGTGGTGATTGTTTGTTAATGTTTAGTAATATTTTAGTACAAATTTTAGTATCTCTAACCTCGTAATGTTTATTGATATTGTACTTGACACGTTATATTTAATATTGACAGGTAAATAGATCCTACACAACCATCTTCTTCCCATGATGTGGGCGCTTCATCTAGTACTTCGCACCTACCATGGGGACATCCGGGTCCTTTAGATCCTACCGTGCTTTATCTGCAAGAAGATCATAGGTCGCAAACGGTTTGGACTGGAGATGTCAAAAATATGAGTTTTCGAATGCATACCATCTTGCCGACACACCCTCATATTCAAAATTATTTGGTAAGTAGTGGATTTTATGGAATGTCAAAGTTGATTAAAGTCAAATGTGACCATGCACTACTTACCGCTCTTGTGGAGCGATGGAGACCAGAGACACACACGTTTCACTTACCCGTTGAAGAGATGACGGTTACCCTACAAGATATAGCAGTTATATCGGGTCTTCCAATCGATGGGATGGCCGTGACCGGCAACCTAATGTTCAATAAAGTGGCGTTGTTAAGAGATTATCTTGGGCACGAGGTTGATGAAGATGATAAGGTTGTATTCGTCAGGGAATCAGTCCAACGTTCTTGGCTGTATACAGAGTTTAATAATAGTCTGCCAGATGAACCGACGGACTACCAACTCCAATGTTATACGCGGGCGTATCTTTTATAGATAATTGGAGGTATTCTCTTCCCTAATTCTTCTGGTGATATAGTGCATTTGATGTACCTTCCATTGATCACCGACATACATAGAACCAGCCGATATAATTGGGGAAATGCGGCTCTGGCCTTCCTTTACCGTGCGCCCAAAAAAAACCCTTAAAAGTTTCTTTGCCCGGACTGGACGCAGTCTTCGCCCAATCTACAGCCGTACCCGGATTTGAAGCTTGAATTGCATTGAGTAGATATGACAATTTAGTGTAAGCTTTTTCAAAAAAACTATATAGTCGCTCAATTGCTTTATATTTAGCATTCCAAGCTTTCCAGTATGAAATTGTGTAATGGAACCTACCCTTCACTATTTCAATTATGTCAATTGGTGTTATTGCGAGTTGTTCTTCACAACATCCAATATGACCGTCGATGCAACCGTGAAATCAATTTTGCTGTGATCCTGAGTCAATGTAGGATTCACACATGTGTGTGCACCTTCAAGCTTCTTTACCACGAAATAATTACGGTCTTTTGGAAAAATTGTATGCAACCGCCATGGACAACCAACTACATTTTGAAGTGACGGATTTTCTGCAATGTCCTCGGCTGAATGGTTGATGGGTGCGTATTTACATTTCACATAGTATAGATCGGGGGATGATTTTACCGTCACGAATTCTCTGTGGTTCTTCACTGCGTACATCTTCACTTGATATAGTAGAGCATTTTTAGTTGGAAATTTTTGACCTATGAAGAGTTTATCCAAGTTGGAAGAGCCAACGGAAGACTGTCCATGTTCATGTATGGTGGCACGAGACATCCATTTATTGGATTGAGATCCATGCATAGCTGCACTTGTGTCTGGACTTGGCAACTCGCGGGCATTGTTAACCGGCACATCAATATTGACATCAACAACCAGAGCTTCAACGACAACCTCCTCATCATCATCTTCAAGACCGCGTTCCTCATCTTCTTCCTCTTCAACCAAATCGTTATTTATAACGGTGTTGTCAAAGTCTTCCATTGCCATGCCGGCTCCCAAAATATTTTGTGACAATATCAGCGGATGTATCTGCTCGTATTCGGAGGAAACAGGTTCCGTTGGAGTTGTGCTAGTATCTTCTTCTGTATTTGAAATTCTAGCATGTGACTCGGCAAATAGTTTCAATGTCCGTGCGGGCCTTGGACTTTCAATAACAACCCATCTAGTATTTGGAAGCCTCATTTGGCCGATATATAACTCAACTGCGTTCCAACTATAATTTGGATCAAGTGTCCTACCCATCATGGACGTCAGAGAATTGTCATTGTCTACGGGTACCAATATGAATTATTGCACATCCTCTTTACCGGCAACATAACGGGCTCTGATTTTCACACTCATTTCACTTCTATCCCAATTGGTGATTTCATATATCTTATTTATTAATTCTGAGTACATAAAATTGCGGGGAGCCCAAATAATTATCGGTTCAACATCACTATAAGAATATCCAATCTTGGGATCTTTAATTACTTCACCCCCAAAATATAACCAAATAGGGATATCATATTCCATACCTAACCATAAAAATTCAAACATGTTCAAGTCATTCACTACTCATAATAAGCATAACATGGAAATACATATTAAATATATGGTTAAGATAATAATACCTTCAAATTAGACCGTACCGCCGCTAGCTTGAAAAATCGATGTGGAAGAAGAATGAAATGAGAGTGGGAGTAAGGAGGTAGGATATATGAAATTTTAGAGCACTCCAATGGTTGGAATTTTTTGATTTAGGGATCTAGGATTTGTGGGTTACAGGAGTGAAGATAGAGAGAGAAAAAAAGAATGACAAAGGGTAGGAGAAAGGTTTGAGGGAATATGAGTATAGGTAACTGTGCAAATTAGAAACTAACTGATGTCATTATTCAAAATAACAGCATCAGAATAAACCTTGTCATTCTCTCAGAGAACGGCAAAGGTTAAATTCTTTTCACACTTGTCCCTCACCGAAAATTTGATACTGTTTGCTCTTTCGACTAAAAGCAACAGATGTCGTTATTTAAAATAACGGCATGTAACTTTTTTTAAACAGATGTCGTTATTGGGAAGAACGGCATCGAAATGACCTATGTCATTCTCTCCAAGAACGTTTGTTGCTGGCGTCCATAACTGGGTCAGTTCGCTAATTGTTTTCGGAAGTGGGTCAAGGCGCCAAATATTTTCAAAAAGTGGGTCAGTACGGCAAAATTTTGTTGAATGCCCAGTCTATCTATCCGTTTTGAATACTCCAAACTTGTTTTTTTTTGTTATAGCAATTATCCTAAAGGTTATGATTTTTTTTACAAAGCCAAAAAGAATGAATTATACCGTACGAATTGCTAGGTTTTTCTGATCAGGTTCAAAATTTGCTAAAGAGCAACACATTTAATTTTCCTTAGTTCACACTTTCCTGCTGCGTATGATGTCAATATACGAATTGTCAAAGTGGATAATCAATAAGATTGGCAAGTTGAGAAGAATGTTCCTATGGAAAGGAACGGATGAGGGTAGCAAAGGGATCCACTTGGTAAAATGGGGTAGAGTATGTAAGAGAAGAGAATTTGGAGGTCTGGAAATCATGAATCTCCATGACATGAATAGAGCGTTATTGAGTAAATGGTGGTAAAAAATCGCCAACAAATGCAAGGGTTGGTGGAGCTACTCGTTCGATCTATTCCGAAGAAGAAGAAAATATAGATTTAGAGGCAGAAGTGCGTTTGCCAAAGTATCGCCCCTGTGGAAAGGAGTGACGAGGAAAGGGGAGATTTTCAACACAAATACTAGTTGCAAGGTTGGAAACGTAAGAACACAAGATTTTGGAAGGATAAATGGTGCGGTAGCACGACACTTCAATATCGCTACCCAAAAGCTGTGGCGTTAACTCCATACCTAGATACGTCAATGGCAGACGTCTGGAAGAACGGCAAGCTCAGATTGACAGTATCTGACAGCCTGACACCGGAGAGCATATCCCAGTTCGAAGATTTGAACAGGATGATCCAAGTAAAGGGGGGACAGGCGAACAGTTGCACAGATGAAAGATGGTGGGACAGGAATGAATCAAAGGTCTTTTCGGTGTCATCAATGTAAATGGATAAACGACGAAGGGCTGAGATGTAAAGAAGAAAGAATCATTTGGGGGGCCCTAGTGCCTCTAAAAGTCAAAGTTTTCTGCTAGCTAGTGCACAACGATGCAATTCTATCTAAAGTGAATCTTAGGAAGAGAAACTTGCTAACAGACGTTTGGTACGGAAGCTGTCTAAGTGCGGAAGAGGACGTCAATCATATCTTCTTCCTATGTCCTAAGGCTATGATAACATCGGAGGTAGTTTGTAGGGGGGTTTGGTTATTCTCAAAGTCCTAGGTCAACCTCTGACATTTGGGGGGTCATAAGGGAACAACACATTAGATTAGAAGATAAAAGGGCTTGGGATACAGCTACCTCGGCAACTTTGTGGAACCTATGGCTAGAACGAAATGAATTAATCTTCCGCAACTGTTCTTATAGATTTCCAATCCCAATGCATAAAATTTTTCTTCTTATTCATGAATGGGCAGGTGCGGTGGAGGCTAGGAAGAAGATGAAGATCAATGAAGGGGAATAGCCAGGCACAGCTACAAAGGATGGATACTTCCCTCAGGCAGTCGGGGGACGCAGTTGGGAGTTTACTTTTGTTGCTGGATATTAGGGTGGCTTTTATGTATGGCTTTTCTAATTTGTATCGATTGTTGTATTAGGGTCTTGTAGGTATCATTACAGACGCTATTGTACTACTTTGTTTCTTTAATTACCATTAATGAAACGATGACTGTGGTCATCTTTTATAAAAAAAAAAAACATATGTGTTTAAATAAATTATCGGGATCAGTGATGCAACTACTAGCTAGTAGTAGTTATGCATTGATGCCTTGTGATTATGTGAGGCAGTACATACACTTGTATTGTGGTAGTAGCCGGATTTGATCGAGGTTCTTCTTTGTGTCAAAAAATAATTTTCTATATACTGATTGTGATTTTTGAATGATGGACATGTTAGTAAATATGTGCATGTTATTTTCTTTCTTCCCTGATTTTTTCCCAAATTTAGTTGTACTGATATTTCTGGAATTCTGAATTCTAAAAATTCAGTTTCGGACTAATCATCATCAAAAGTTTTAAACATTCTTATGAACTTATTAGAAAACTGGAAAAATACAACTTGAAAATTAGATAGGCTATCAACACCATTTATTTTGTTATTTATATCAAAATATGTATCTTCATAAAATATCAGGTGGTTTGGAGATGTTTATCTTCATAAAATATCTTCATAAAATTTTAATTGGTTGTAAAATTAACATCATGCGATGCATGGAAAAAAAAAGCTTCCAAATAATTTGATATTTTGTAAATACACATTTTATGATATTATAAATTTAATGAATAGTTTGAATCCTTGTCCCCTTCTGAAAATATTGTAGGAAAATAGAAAGTCTGACTGTAAAGAATATTGGAAGCATTCGACAACAGTACAAGAAGGTCTCTACTTGAAAGATACAGGAAGGATTATACAACAGCACTAGAAATTAGAAAGAGAATTCAAAGTTGGTGATCTGAATTAATTGACTGTTTTTTGTACTGTGGGGGATCAATAGCGTAGTAAACGAATGAATACACAGTCTATCCATTTTGAAATCGGAAACAAAATGATGAATCATAGTTTTGATGCTGCTAGTCTTCTTTGACAGCGGCACTTTTTTTTTTTAGTCAGACAACGACATTTTCGAGATGGTGTTTAGTTACCACCCTAATCATGCTCACTGCGCGCCTATACGATGCTTCTATTTTTGGTGTTTAGTTACCGTCCTAATCATGCTCACTGTCAGGATGATGCTACGCTATTTTATTAATTGCGGAGGGGAACAGTGCTTCCTTCCTTCTTAGAAACATCTGTACACGAAATTCACTGAAAAGTCTCTATTCAACAATTAAAATTTTTAAGAAATTTGGGTGAAGGTTCTTGCACGGTTCATAGCATGTCATACTTTTGTCAGTATGATTTATCATTTGCGAAAATCATAGCATGTCATACTTTTGTCAAACTACCAAAAAAATGAATTGGATAAATTAATGAATAAACAACCTACGAAATAATGGTTCATACTTCATACACATCTGCTTTAACAAACTGCCAAAAAAGTAAAATAGATAAATTAATGAATAAATAACTACATAAAACCTACAAACTAGCTATGGCAAGTCGGCGATATATATGCTTTAATAAACTACCAAAAGACAAAATAAATAAATAAATGTGGTAGACAAATCAAAATAATAAACCTACACATGCCTTTAGCAAACAATAACTGAAAAATAATACAGATAAATCAAGGAATAAATATCCTTCGAATTAATGGTAGTTCATCCACATGCATTGACTACGTACCCAAAAAAAACAGAAGAAATAATCAATGAATAAATAACTTACAAACTATGACAAGCCCTGATACGTATGCATTAACAACCTACTAAAAGATAAAATTAATTAACTAATTAAAATAATACTAACATGCAAACTATGACCAGACTATGATTAGTGTAAGTCGATTTTGAAACAAATACTTTAGTTGAACTGGAGCCAATAAAGTCAATTTGATGAGCATTTTTGACTGCCTACCAAAAATGAAAGATTTTGAGTGTGTGGTTGAATTAACCGACGTGCAACTCAATTAACGCTCCTTATCTGAACCCACCAAAAGACAAAATTAATTAACTAATTAAAATATATAATACTAACATGCAAACTATGACCATTGACCAAACTATGACCAGTGTAAGTCGATTTTGAAACAAATTTAACCGCTGTGCAACTCAATTAACACTCACGGCAAGGAAAAACTAATTTACCAAGAACCATGGAGGAGTTGTTGAGCTGATCACATTTGACATGGACTAGAAATTAAATTAATCAGAAAATTAAATAAAATATTTTACTTTGAAAATTTAAACATTCATTGAATTCGCTTTATCAACTTATATATAGTATCACTACATCTGTTTCTAATTAAGTACACTTCCCTAACCCCCTACAATCAAATAAACATGGATTCCTACATCATTGACCCTTTGTACCTCCTGCTCTCACTCGCTAGTACTTTCACCCTCCTCTTCCTCCTCCAACTCTTCCCTAGGGCAAAAGCCTCCAACCTCCCACCTGGGCCCACTCCCTTCCCAATCATCGGAAGCCTCCTTGAACTCGGTGACTTCCCCCACCGCTCCCTTGCCCGCCTCGCCAAAGCCCACGGCCCGATCTTCTCCATCAAACTTGGCCAAAACACCACCATCGTCATTTCCTCCCCTCAAACCGCCAAACAAGTCCTCCAAACACAAGACTCCTCCTTTTCTGGTCGTACAAGGCCACATGCCCTAGATGCACTCGGCCACAACAACTCCTCGATCATCGTCATGTCCCCATCACCTCAATGGAACTACCTCCGAACCGTACTCAAAACACACCTCTTCTCAACTCAACCAATTGAAGCTCACCGGAGCCTGAGGAAGAAGAAGGTGGAGGAGATGGTGGACCACTTCAGGGGAAGGATGGGGCAGAAGGTAGACATAGGAAGAGCTCTGCTCTGTACTTCGGTGAATCAGATATCGAACTTGTTTTTCTCAATGGATTTGGTGGATATTAATTCAGACAAGGCCGAGGAGTTTACGGAGTTGGTTGGAGGAATTATGGAAGCAGTGGGGAGTACGAACATTTCCGATTTTTTCCCGGTGATGGGAGTGGTAGATTTGCAAGGGAGGAAGAGGAAAGTGGAGAGGCATTTGAAGAGCTTGCATAGGATTTTTGACGACATGATTGATCGAAGGTTGTTGAATTTGAGTGACGGAGATGGTGGTGATTTCTTGGATGCACTTGTCCGGTTGCATGTTGAAAATGAGTCTAAACTCGACCGGCCAACCATTAAAGCCGTACTTGTGGTAAGGAAAATTTTATTAACCTTTATTTTATATTTTTATTGGTGAAAAAGTAACACAATAAAAAATTTAAAGTGTACAAAAGAAAGTCAAGTACGTAGCAGGTCAAAGATTAATTCTTCTTTAATTTTTTTGTATTTCATTATCGTTAATGCACTGTAGATTAAATTATGAATGGATATATAATCGCGCAGGATAATTTTGTTGCTGGGAGCGATACCAGCTCGCTCGTGGTAGAATGGGCGATGGCAGAAATGCTCCGACATCCGAGCATAATGGAAAAGGCACGTGAGGAGCTCATGTCAGTGGTCGGGCCAAAAAGGCAAGTAGAAGAATCAGACCTACCTCAACTACCATTCCTGCAAGCAATAGTGAAGGAAACTTTCCGGCTTCACCCACCGACTCCACTCTTGTTACCTCACAAGACTGAAACAACTGTACAATTGAGTGGGTACACCGTTCTGAAGGATACTAGGGTGTTTGTCAACGTGTGGGCGATGGGCCGAGATAAGAGCATTTGGGAGAATCCAGAGTCGTTTATACCTGAGAGGTTTATGGAGAGTGAAGTCAATTACAAGGGGAGATACTTTGAATTGATACCGTTTGGTGCTGGTCGACGAATTTGTCCAGGATTGCCATTGGCACACTGTATCGTGCATCTGATGTTGGGCTCGTTGATACATTCTTTTAAGTGGAAATTACCAAATGGGATGAAACCGAGTGATATTGACATAACTGAAAAGTTTGGCCTAACATTAACCTTGGCGGTTCCTGTTTCTGCCATTCCATTGCCAGTCGGCTAAATCTGAAAGTGACTCAGTAAATTTGAAGTACTGATTAGTAGTCGATTTCAAAGTGATTGAATTTTGAACTCTTCTGTTCTGAAGTCATGCTTGTGACTCTTGTAACTACCTACTGGTACACATGTTCCAAAAATATAATAATCTTTTATATTATTTATGCTGGTAATATCCACATATGTACGCAAGACTATAAGATCATGTAAAAGTGATTTGTTTTGTAGTAAAATATAAGTATATATGTTTACTTGAACTGTTGTTGTTGGTGACATTTCAACTAGCTAATGTTCTCTTGACCAGTCATCTCATATTTCTTGCAAACTTACGCAGTTATTCCATGGTGAATATGTATTCTGGCCTGAGTTGAAAAGTGAAATATATATTTTATAAATTTGCACTTGTAGGATACTTCATGGTGGATATGAAATCTGAAGATCGTGTCTCAGTGGTTAAAGGTAAGCTGCTTAAGATTGATGGCGAGGGATTATATACGTACACTCTAGTAAAGTAACAAAATCTAAATTGGAATTCGTTTGTTTACTGGGACAGTTTGTTGCTTCTATTTTCTAAACCGATTGTACTTATCTTTGCATTCTTAGGTCTAACAAGAATTAAAACCGATTGTCGATGTTGATTTAATTCAATTTAACCAATTGTCGATGCTGATTTAATTCAATTTAACAAGATTGATCTATCCATTTCAGATGTAGATCCTCTCACAGGAGACTCCATTGAATTGTTAATAACTGTCCAGTTAGATTGGTCGGCTGTGAAAAGAGACACTACAAACCGCAAGACATATAGCGGCATACTTCTCCCGGCATTTCCAATAAACGTCGCGATAGATGTGGAAGATTTTTTTTAAAAAAAGAAAACACACACTCTATAGCGGCGTTTAGACGAAACGCCGCAATAGGTCCAAACAGTAGCGGCGTGTTACAAATAAACGTCGGGACAACTTCTCTCTATCGTGTGAACACTAATTTAATTTAATTTTTTAAATAAATAAAATAGCTATAACGGCGTGGATGCTATATATGCCGGCATAGCATCATTTAAAAAATAAAATAAATACCTATCCCGGCGTTTACGTGACAAACGCCGGGATAGATTTTATAAAATAATTGGTCTAACTTTCTTATATATATTTTTATATTTTAATATATATATTTAAATAATATTTTACATGTACATATCATGAAATTTGGTTATCGAATATTATCACGAAGAATGCATGAAAGAATTTTGATTCTATATTTATGAAGTGGTTAACATTAAAGAATAGGATTATCATTATTGTGTACTATACACAATATTACTCTATAGTACATAATTTATCATATATATATATATATATATATATATATATATATATATATATATATATATATATTGTTCCTTTTTTATTGAATATTTTATACCTAAGCTCATTACTAACAAAATATTTGTCATGCATACATTTATCAAAAATATCATTATGTAATTGTAATTTTTTACAATCAGTTACAGTACGTACGTAGTAGTCATCATGTTAGTATTATTTACCAAATAGAGAATAAGCTTGATATATATTGCGATATGATAGGATTTTCCATACATTTGCTAACACAACTTGAAGAAGTGAGTTTTGACTCGCGATTTGTAATATACGGTCATGTATCACTTGTTGTTGAAATATAGTAATTGTATATTCTGTTTCCTAATATATAGAAAACAAATTTTCCAAATATCTCATCTCTCCAATCGTATCTCAATCTCTTAATTTTCTTCTTCTCCAAGAATGTAATTCATATATATAGATGTATACAGCAAAGAAATAAAACAAGTAAATATGATTTTCCCCCAATTCTGATTTCAATATGGTATCAGAGCCTAACTAGATCTAGGCTAACTGAAGAAGAAGAGAAGGGGGTGATCAGATCTGACACCTCCATCTTAATCCGATCCCGACCAAATCCCGATCCCCGAGTTCCCTCTTCGACCCGATCTCCAAAACTGAACTCGTCGCCCACCGAACCCGCGCCGATCTTCCTCACCATCAACCTCACGCCTTCGTCATTATCCCCCGTCCCGATCATCTCCATTGTCCTCATCTCCGGCTTCCCTTGAGAACCCGATCACCGTTGCTGCCCTCCTCATCGACCCATCGACTGTACCGCTCGAACCCATCGCCTATCTTCGACATTGCCGTCGAGCTATCGACTGCACCGCTCTGACCTCTTCCCAGTCGCCAGCCCTTGACCCCCACCGTTAACAACCCCGATCCCACAGACCTCGTCACTGATCTTCATCGACAGAGATCCCGATCCCACAGATCCTCGTCGACCTTCAACGACAGAGATCCCAATCCCACAGATCCTTGTCGCCTACTGAAAATCGTCAACAATGATCCCGCCGCCAATCGTCAACCCCAATCCCACAGATCTTCGCCCCTCTTCAATGACTGACTGCGCCCTCTCTTTGACGAACCAATCCCACTCCCGAAGTCGTCGGTCTCCACTCTCATCCTCTTCACCCTTGACTCCTCTCATCGTCTTCATCACTTCATTTTGCCGAACAGCCTACCATCCCGAAGCCTGATTAGATCCGTTGTTGTTTGATCCAAATTCGTTGTTGTTTGATCCAGATCCATTGTTTACTAGTACTACTAACATAGGTAGTACACCAATTATTGTGAAATCCGAGAATTCCGACTTTAATGCGGGGATAATTCTTGATGAAACAAACTATGATGTTTGGACTCAGTTGATGGAGATGCATATTGCTGGATGTGAAAAGATCCAGTATATTCAAGGTGATAGTAAAATTCCTCCTGAAAGTGATGGTTCCTATGCCAAATGGTATGCTGATAATCAGAAAGTGAAAGGCTGGCTGTTGATGTCCATGAAACCCGAGATCATGAAGAGATACATTTGATTGAAAACTACCCTTGATATTTGGGATGCTCTTGCAAAAGCATTCTATGATGGAATCGACGAGGTTCAGGTGTTTGCTCTAAACAAGAAAGCTTTTTCGGCAAGGCAAAATGGCAGGCCACTTTCTATTTATTATGGAGAATTGACTGAAATTTTTCAAGAACTGGATCATCGAGATAAGGTGATCATGAAGAATCCTGACGATGTCCAAACATATAAGAAATCAATCGACCGCTTGCGGGTTCATATTTTTTTGACTGGATTAGATGCTGAGTTTGAGTAGGTTCGAGGAGAAATTTTGCGAAAAGATCCTGCACTTGATCTTGAGGCATCCTACGCATATGTTCGGCGGGAGGCTCGTCAACAAAGCACCATGAACAGCTCCTCTGAATCTTCTAATGTAGCTGCAATGGTGGCTCGACCACATCCATTCAAAAGTCTCGCAGGTCAGTTGGATCATCTGCACGCACTTCTATGGGCTTCAATCAATCTACTTATGAGTCAAGGAAGTGTACCCAATGCGGAAAAACTGGGCACACGAAAGCTCGTTGCTATCAGATTATCGGCTACCCGCATGACTGGGATCACAGCAGAGATTCTCGGAAGAAGATATCCACTGTAGCTGTTGGAATTACTGAAAGAGCTGGGAAGAGCATTGAACAAACCTCCACACTGGTTACAGCTTCAGGTAACGATGGTAAGACTTTTAATATTTCTGCATCTGTTATGAATAATACATGGATAATTGATTCCGGTGCTACCGATCATATGACTTTTGATTCTAGACAAGTTAAAACCTTACACCCATCCACCAAATCCGCAGTATCCACTGTCGATGGTAATCCTGCCCCTGTTACTGGCGAAGGTTCCATATCCCTCACAAAAGATCTTACATTAGACACAGTACTAGTAGTCCCATCCTTAAATTTTAATCTGTTATCTGTCACCCAAATTACTAATACCCTGCATTGTATTGTTGTCTTTTGGCCTTCTTTTTGTGTCTTTAAGGATATTTGGACTCGCAGGACGATTGGTTATGGGGTTAGATGTGAAAAACTCTATTATCTGAATTTGGTTTCTGAGAGTTCAAACAGGTTGACTCAAGCTCTTGCCGTTAATAATTCCGAGGGGGAGAAGCAATCAGAAATTTGGCTGTGGCACTGACGTCTAGGACATGCATCGTTTGGCTATTTGCTTAAATTATTTCCCAGTTTATTTTCGAAGTTGAATATTTCTAGTTTTCGATGTGATGTATGTGAACTAGCAAAAAGTTACCTTGTTTCTTTTCATTGCAATCTGAATAAAAGCACGATTCCATTTATGATTATTCATTCTGATGTTTGGAGTCCATCCAGAAATACCACTATTGGAGGAGCTAAATGGTTTGTGACATTTATTGATGACTGCACTCGTATGACTTAGATTTGTTTGATGAAATCCAAAGAAGAAGTTAGTAGTTTATTTCAAAAATTCCATAAGCAGGTTATGACTCAGTATAAAGCACACATTCAAGTTCTCAGAAGTGACAATAGTGGCGAGTACCTGAATACAGATCTACAACAATATTTGGTGGAACATGGAATTGTTCACCAGACTACATGTTCATATACTCCTCAATAAAATGGCATGGCCGAAAGGAAGAACAGACACTTGCTTGAAGTAGTCCGTGCTTCACTTATTTATGGCAATCTCCCACTCATGTATTGGGAGGAAGCCCTTACCTCTGTAGCATACCTAATCAACTGAGTCCCTTCTCGTATCCTGAACTTCAGCACGCCACTTCAAGCACTAATGTTGTGGATGCGCCAACTGTTGTCAACCTGCCACCTCGTGTCTTTGGGTGTGTCGCATTTGTTCACCTATATCAACATGAGCGGAGTAAGTTAACCCCCCAAGCAGTAAAATGTGTTTTTATGGGATATGCAATGAATCAGAAAGGGTATCGTTGCTATCACCCACCAACTCAACGGATGTTTGTGACTATGGATGTGGTGTTCCATGAACATGAGATGTATTTTTCTTCTTCTACGGCTGAACTTCAGGGGGATTACCGAAGTAAAGTTCAGACTCTTGGGTATGATGAAGTAATTGTCAGGCAGAACGAACAACTGGATACAAATAATGGCGAACACTTGAATGAAGATCTAGCAAGGGAGGAAGATCCTCATGAAGAACTGCAAGAAGACCCTTTTGAAGAATTGCAACCAGTACCAAATTTCAGTGAGAGTGAACCATCAGAACCCCAAAACCAATCGTCATCGTTGTCCGAACCTCCTAGAAGAGAACTCTCGTACCGGACTAATAGAGTTATTCCAAAACCCACTGATGAACCTAATCCCACTACTAATGGAGCAATTTGATGTGAAGAATGCATTTTTGCATGGGGAATTGATAGAAGAAGTCTATATGGATCTTCCACCAGGGTCGAACAGACCTTTTCAACACAGCAACAAAGTATGCCGTCTGAAGAAAGCATTGTATGGACTGAAGCAGTCGCCAAGAGCCTGGTTTGGGAGATTTACAAAATCAATGAGGATATTCGGATACGATCAGAGTAATTCTGATCATACTCTATTCCTAAAAAGGAAAGAAGGTAAAATTACTGCTCTTATTAATTATGTTGATGATATGATAGTAACTGGAGATGATCCTGAGGAGATGAAGGCATTAAAGAACTACTTGTCATAAGAGTTCGAAATGAAAGATCTTTGGTCCTTTGAGATACTTCCTTGGTATTGAAGTTTATCGCTCAAAAAAGGAGATATTTCTTTCTCAAAGAAAATATGCTCTGAATTTATTGAAGGAAACTGGAATGTCTGCTTGTCAATCGATTAGTACACCATTGGAAGAAGGAATGAAACTATGCAATGAAGCTGATCAAGTGCCTTGTGATAAGGAAAGATATCAGAGATTGGTTAGACGACTAATGTATCTTGCACATACACGGTCAGATTTGTCATATGCTTTAAGTGTGGTAAGTCAGTTTATGCATCACCTCGGGAACAACATATGGACACGGTAATGAGAATTATGAGATACATTAAGTCAGCCCCAGGAAAATGAGTCTTATTTGCGAAGCATGGTCACTTGAAGGTTGAGGCATATACTGATGCTGATTGGGCAGGATCTATAATCGATAGGCCCATCACTTCAGGATATTTCACCTTTGTTGGAGGAAATTTAGTTACATGGAGGAGCAAGAAACAAAATGTTGTTGCACGCTCTAGTGCAGAGGCTGAGTATTATGGAGTAGCTTTAAGTATAACAGAAGCTTTATGGCTAAAATTCCTATTGCAGGACTTAGGCTATGGTCCAGAGGAACCTATGAAGGTGTATTGTGACAGTCAAGTGGCGTGTGATATTGCGGCTTGTCCAGTTCAGCATGATAGGACAAAATATGTAGAGGTGGACAAATTCTTCATCAAAGAAAAATTAGATGAAAAAGTTATTGAGATATCCAAAGTGAAGTCAGAAGATCAACTCGCAGATATCCTAACCAAGGCTGTTTTGACTCGGCTCTTCTTGAAATTTGTTGACAAGTTGGGCATGTTCGATCTATGCACTAACTTGAGGGGGAGTGTTGAAATATAGTAATTGTATATTCTGTTTCCTAATATATAGGAAACAGATTCCCCAAATCTCTCATCTCCCCAATCTTCTCTCAATCTCTTTTCTTCTTCTCCAAGAATGTAATTCATATATATAGATGTATACAGCAAAGAAATAAAATAAGTAAATATGATTTTCCCCCAATTCTGATTTCAATACTTGTAACTCGATCAATATTTTAAACAGTATAACTAAAAGTAAGCGACACAATTGAAAAGTGCACAATCGATCGACATCTTAAAATTACGTAACTTTCCGCTAGACTCAAATTCACCATACACAACCTAGCTATCTCAACTCGTATAAGAAAGTTTCATCTCATGACTTGCAAGATTCATACAGTTTTGTATCGCAATAAATAAATTTGAGAATCAGTTAATTTTTGAATTTGAAAAGAGTAATTAAATATTATAGAATTTTATAGTTTTTTTTCACAATATTGAGCTTTGTTCGTTTGTAGATTTATAATTATTAATGAGTAGAACCGATAGAACGCGTATTTATATAACTTGCCATTAAAATATAATACACCTATCATGGCGTGTTACGTATAAACCGCCGTTATATATTCGACATATAGCGGCGGTTTATAAGTTAAACGCCGTGATAGGCCAATTCTTTTTTTCATTGAGCCCGCTCTAAAACCCCGCACTGTTTCCACCCCCCCAATTTCCTAAATCTATTAACCTAGTTCCAAATCTGCTTCAGCCTTTCTCTCTCCCTAGACGCACGACCCCCTCGCCGCACGACCCCCTCGCGTTGCACCTCCCTCGAGCCGCACGACCCTCGCGCCAGACGACTTTCTGTTTGGACGTCACCGCCCCTCCTTCACCTCCTCTCATCCATCTCCGTCGATGCCCCTCAGTAGCAGCCCGTCCCTGGCTGTGGGCGCTTTCTCTCCCTTCGCCGCCGATCTCTTCCACCGGTTCTCTATCCCTGGGCAAGCACTCTTTTCTTTAATCGGCAAAATTTGGTAATTTATCAATCTTGTTTATAATATTACACTTGTTTGGGATTGGTTAAGAAGAAGTTTGGAGTTTGGATGAAGAAAATAAACTTGATGTATGTTGTAGAATTTGGGTGGAAAATGACTAGAAATTTGGTAACTAGAAATTGAGGAGAAATAGATTTGGTGACCAGAAATGACTAGAAATTTGTAGGCAAGATGCATATCAGATGTTCGATAATTTGTCGATGAGAAAAATGAAAAATTACTCATTAGAGTTGGAAAGGAGGAGGGGAAGAAGAGTACTCAGATGAGAGATCTTTACCTAGTCAAAACCTAAACTTGTTCAGATCTTCATAAACTATCTCATTATCAATAACTAAAAAGAAAATGATACTTAATTAGATATATTCTTAGTTAGTCTATCAAACAACTATCTTCATTTATCATCATTAACTAAAAAAGTGATAAAGAAAAAGACATGGCAAATCTTAAGCTGAATGCCTCTCTAAACTTCCACTCTTAAACAATATTAGTTATAATGCATTAGTATATATACATTGGTTTATTTTCCAAAAAAAAAAAAAACTATACTCATCGATCCAGCCATCTTTCATTATAACTAATCCCTTTACAAACTTAAGTTTTCTCTCATCCATGTGAATAGAGTACTCTCATTAACTACACATCAACAAAGTTTATGATGTTTGTTCTTAGAAGTTAATCTACACAAAGTTTTTGTATACATCACAAACATGTAACTGAAGTGATTCTTATATACTAAATGGTAGTGAGAACTATGAGGTTATTAGTTTGCTGATTTCCTGTTGTCTGCATACGCTTTTAAGAATTATTTCTTTGGGCTAGCATCATTTCCTACATTTTGTTAGCTTTATTATATGAAGCATATTCTCACTGTGTGTTTCTTATGGCAGGTTTTGCATGATGCATGTTTCATATATCAGACTAAACCAAAGCTTACTTCCCACGGTTTTGGGGCTTGGAGATCTCGAATGCTAGGTATGTTTGTAGTTTTGTTAAAATAATGTTATATTTTTTCATGAGAGTCATTGTTTATTTGAATGTTAGCTACAGTTTGCAACTTGTGAAGGGAATGGGAATTCCAGTGGGGAAGCTTTCTTTTTACACAGCTCTTGGTCCTTCAGCAATAAGCATTTCATAACTAATGATGGTGAGGATTAAGAGATTCATATGAATATTCAAGCACTCTCATAAGCTGTGTACTCATTCTGGGGGGCTGAAACTTTTGCACAACAATTTTTTTAAGCCCCCTTTTTAATGCATGTTATGTAGAATTTGAACCTTTTTTTTTGTTTTTTTAGGGGGGGGGGGGAAGGAGGGGGTTATATAATATAACTCAAGGAAATTTTGATGAAATAATTCAGAATATTGCAACTACACATTATTTCTGGCTGGTAGCCGTAAATGTAAATAGGCTTGTTGTTGTTTGGAGTGTTTTATGTAATTTAACCTCATGAAGTTAAGAAGCAGCTTTCTTCTTGGAGGAGACAAAGAATGGATTTAAATCAAGATGTTGATAATGTTCCTTATAGGAAGATGCTTGTTGAAATATATTAGAGTTAAGAGAGAACTCATTTTGCTTTTGTTGGCCTTAGATGTACCTTAGAGTTGTAGTTATTTCTCACTTCAGAAAGCTTTCCCTCCTTGAGACATTTTATCAATAAGAATGGATTTGATTCAAGATGTTGATAATGTTCTTTATAGGAAGTTGCTTGTATATATTAAGAGTTGGAGTGAATTCATTCCACTTTTCTTGGCTTTAGATGTGCCTTACAGTTGTAAACTTGTAATGATCTAACTTTAGAAATCTCTCCATCCTAAGACATTTTATCGCAATGTAGGAGAATTTGGTTAGTGCTATATGGTCATCTAGGATAGTTGCTTGCGGGTTGGCTTATAATTTTCATGACTAGGAGTTTGTTTCCAGATACAGCATCAGTGGCAAGGGTTGATTTTCTGATGATTATCTATCGATTTACTTATATATTTCTGAATGAATTGTGTTTATGTTTCAGTGCATACCATCAATTGGGCTAACAGAACAATATCTGATATTGGGCTAACAGAACAGTATCTGATATTACTCCTGTTTTCTTTTGCAGAATGTTTGTTACATCGTGCAAGCGTCTTCGTCTTATGAAAAGCTCAGAGGTCGTCAATCTAGGTGTGTAGCCTGAGATCCAATTTCACTTTTACCATCTTCACTTAATGTTTAGATCTATTTTAGACATCAAGCGTTAACAAAATCTACACCTTCTTAAAAAGCTAGTATTTTTTTATATGTTTCCTATTGTCATGTCATGTATATTGTATAAAAAGGATTGCTCTGAGTCATTCCATATGATTGCGCATTTTCATTATAATGCAAAATGACCTGCATGGATTGATGCTTCAGTAATTGCTCCATTTTGATATTTGTTAACCATTTCCCTATTTTCTCCTCTCAGGTCAGATCTTGTTGGCAAATATGTATCAACACAATGTTAGGCAAAAAAAATCTAACAACACTGTTAAACTTGTGAGTCTTTACATCTAATAATTGTTTCATCTTTCCAGAAGTTGGAAAGTTCTACATGCGGAAATGGTGCAAAATTTTGGCTGATTCGGCTATTCGATCTATTGTTGATTAGTCTTATTATAACCAACGACTTAGTTCAGCAATTCAAAAGATTATTACTATTCCTGCTGCATTGCAGAAGGTAAACTGAACTTTAAATTTTCTAAACACTGATATTTTTTCAGTTTAAAGTCTTGACACATTATTTTCAATTTCAGATCACTAATCCTGTTCCTAGAGTCATCCATCCTGATTTGGTTGCACAAAAAAGTTCGTGAGAAGGATGATCGGTTTCGGCAACGGAAACTAGTTGATATATTCAATGCAGTGAGCAAAGATGTGAATGAACCAAATATTTGTGATCTAGAAGACTTCTCAAACAAACAAAGTGCTCCTAAGATTGGACCTCGACCAATGGTTCGTAACTTTGAGGTAAACATGAAAAATTGTATTCTTTAGAACTTTGAGGAGAGTTATCACACTTTGTTAACAAGAAAATCTATGGTACATATTCATGTAATACATAAACTGGAGGATAGATGTCAGACAAGTCATTCTCAAAACAAGTTTGTCTAGCTCATCATTATCTGCTTAAGTAGAGAAGCACAATGCATAGTGTTTGTAGTCTTCTATTGGCAAATGAGGTTGGAAATTGATGCTTCATAGAACGTAATATTAAATTCTATAAATTGGATCATAACGTTTGGTAGAGACAGTGAGATGGATGAGAAGTTTAAGGGAAATGAAGGCAACTAGGAAATGGTGTTTGTGAGGTGGTTCGCACTTGGGACACAGGCTGCATAACTACCAGCCATGCATCCAATTTAAATAAGATAAATGCATAGGAGCAT
This sequence comes from Hemerocallis citrina, assembly GCA_017893485.1. Classification (NCBI taxonomy): domain Eukaryota; kingdom Viridiplantae; phylum Streptophyta; class Magnoliopsida; order Asparagales; family Asphodelaceae; genus Hemerocallis; species Hemerocallis citrina. The sequence goes on from CM030362.1 coordinate 17,498,681, forward strand.
AAATAATTAGATATATACTACATTACAAGAATTGAATCCATTTTCCATCACCCTTACTAGAAGTCTAATGCTTTTAATCTTGTTATGCTTTGTTTATCTAAATAATACTATGAGACAACTGCAAGTTCTAATGTTGTGTGAATGATGATCATGAGTTTTTATATTTGACAAAAAGACAAAGGACAAAAGCCTACTGTTACTACTACTTGACTCCATGCTCACCACTAGATAGTTTTTTTATGAAGCAGGTGCTAGAGAGAAAAGTATAATTTCTCAAGCATTTTACTAATTGTTCCAATTTGTGCTCTTTTTCTTCTTTTGTTTGACAAATTGATAATGAAATATTTATGTTTTTCTACAGGGCCAGCGTATTCCATCGGTTTCCAGTCAAGCATACACTAGGGCAAAATAACGATGGAATTGGAAGCAACACCGGGCCACACGAGGCGACTCCCCCACCGTAGTTTATCGGATTTGGACTTTTTAAAATGTTTTGTAGGAATTAAATCTATATTTTCTAATAACTAAGTTTTGTACAACATATATATTTGACACTCGTTGTATGACAGTTTATATGTGTTATATATTTTGTTTTCTATTGAGTTGTTTTTTGTGATGTGTGACTTTTTGTTAATTGATTATGATGTTATATTGATTTTAAGATTTAATTATTTTAAATTTAATATGATTACATGTATTTGTAATATGCGATTAATTACTGGTTTTTTCAATTCAAAATTTTATAATGAAATGCACCAAAAAAAAGACCTATCGCGGCGTTTAACAAGAAACGCCGCAATAGATACTACGACTATAAAACGTAGTGCCCTTTATTGCGGCGCTTTACAGGCGCCACTGTAGGGGACTGGCCGCTGGCTAATTTGAGTAAACTCTATCCCGGCGCTTGGAAAAATGCCGCTATAGCTCGATTTTTTTGAAAAATTTGTAACAGAAATGCACCTATAACGGCGGTCTGGCAACGCCGTTATAGGTTGGCACCCTATAGCAGCGGCTTGATAAACTCCGCGATAGCCCATATAGCTATAACGACGCACGTTCTAACGGCTCTTTTAGCGGCGATTCCAGAAGCGCTGTTATGAGCTATAACGGTGCCAAAAAATGCCGCTATAGCCTTGTAAAAGTGCCACTATAGCCTGTGTGGTTTGTAGTGTGAAGTTCATAAGTCCACGGTAAAAAAGTAACACTGTTATTTGCACCCTCTTATCAATTCCTCTCCCTTCTTCCCTTCTCATTAAACCCCCAACTCTAAACCCATAATAAATCCATAATAATTCAGCAGCAACAATAACAACAAAGCAGTCACGGCTCCTCAATTTCTATATGGGTTGTTCATCCCTGTTACATATACTTGACGTCAAATGAATCTTGTTAATCAGTCATGACTTCATCTAACTTTTTTCTCCCTTTCTCTATATGGGTTCATCAATCTAATTAGAATACTCTCTAGCTATGTAATTCCACGAGGTAATAAATGGATACTAGTATAACCCTGTGTAATTTTGCACAGAGTTTTCAATAAATGAGAAAAAGTTATTTTTGAAAAATCCAACTAACATCTATACAATAGTGCGCGATTTTTTATATTTGATTAGAAGATATGATTCTAGTTCAAAATTTGGATTAAAAAACAGGAATATTGTTTCATCCACTACCAATTCCACCATCATTCTCTTCACTACCTTAGGTGGCACACACCTATTGGAGATTTCAACCGCCTACTATCTCTTCTCCCACCTATTGAAGTGCGCCACCTAAGATAGTGATAACATTCATTTTATATCAAACACGAAAATTCAATAACAAAGAATTTCCAAAATGTTATATATTTTATATCAAACACGGTAATGTAACATTCATTTTCACCCTCACATTTTCGGGAATCCACTTATCCAGAAGATTCTTTCAATCCGAGCGCAAGTATTACCATCAATACCAGCATACTTTAAAATTTCATATTTGTTAGGTTTTGTGAGAAATTAACAATTGAAAATTAGGGTTTATCTCTAGATCTAAGTTGCTTGAGATATTCACCCTAGGTATCAAGATTGGAATACCTAGACTGCTATCACAAGCCAGTGTTTATTCCTAAATACTGGTTTGGGTATCGGGTTATAAGCCCACAAACCCGTGTTTCAATATCTAATCAATTGTACGTTCATTACACGTGTTACACATATGCACGTGCTATATTTATATAGAGAGAATATAACAATATATCCAGCAATCTCCTCCTATATTCTCAATATATAAAGTACAGGATTATCTCATCAGATCAGTATACAACTGACTGGCTGATAGCAGTCCATAAAGGAAAAGCATCATAAAGGTACAATTTCATAAAACCAAAATAATTATAAAATTGAATAGTTCAATCAAGACTAAACCAATATAATTAAATAGTTCCAAACCATATACAATTCAGAATAGTTCACAAAGACTAAACCAATAGATAAATAAACTATAGTCTCAAACTAAATAAAGCAAATAAACTTCAAACCAAATAAAAGAGTATTAAGCTCCAAAAAGCAGTCTTAAACTCAAAAGAAGTTTTATTAAGCAAGTGATTGGCAAAAGAAAATCCCTGCATGCTGCTTCATGATTACTCCTCCATATCGAGCAAGTCATCATCTTCAAAATCGAGATCTAAGATTCCACCTCCATTATCTTTGCTAGCACCTGTTGCTCAACATTGTAAATAAGAATTTCATGAGTCATTTCTCTTTGAATTCAAACAAATTGCATAAAAGTATCTAGTTCAAACAAAAGAACTTAGTACAATTCAAATTGGCTAGCAAGATTTTAACACAAGCATCACAATCAAGTATCTTTAACAAATAAAGTACATGAACTTTATAGTTTCTACACAATAACCATACTATGTTTCATATTGGAATGAAAAACTGCCGTTTCAATCATGGTTTAACATTGAATCATCAAAATTGGAATGAAACATGCATCCATAAAAGACATATCATCAAAATTGGAATGATATTTATGACAATTTAATCATCGAAAATATATCGACAAGTTTTCATGTTTCGTATTGGAATAAAATGATTATTCTAAGTAAATTCTATAGATATATGATACCATCAAAATTGGAATGACATTATATGTCTGTGGAATTTATATGGAATCATCAAGATTATCTGAAACACGTTAACTGTCAAATTGATGCTTAAGTTTGAACTTCTCTATGGCTGTTCTAATTATCAAAATAACTAGGGTGTTAAGGTCTTTATGACTTAATGACTCTTAACCCCATTTCCCCCAATGTTTTGACAATTAGACCTCTTTGTAATTCCTTGGTAAGGGCATCAGCCACATTCTGTTTTGATCTCACATCAATGAGGGTAATAATCCCTTGCTTAATGAGATAGTTCAACTTTGTATGTCTAAGACCGACAGTTCTTCTCTTACCATTATAAAGAGAATTGGTTGCTACAGTTTTTGTAGCTTGGTTATCACAAAACAAGCTAAGAGTGGTTACTTTAAACCTTCTCAATAGAATATCTAGCAACAGGTCTCTCATCAATTCCGCTTCTTCACCAGCACAAGATAGCGCCAAAGAGTTCAGAATCCATAGATGAGAATGCAATACCTGGTTGCCTTTTAGATTTCCATGACACAGTTGCTCCTCATAGTGTAAACACATAACCACTAGTGGGTCGACTTTCACCAAGTTCTGTGCACCACGATGTATCAGAATATCCTTCCAAAACTGAAGGATGTCCAGAGTAGCACAAAGCTAACTCTTAAGTACCACACAGGTAACCCATTAGCCTCTCAAGGGCATTCCAATGTGACTTATCGGAATTACTAGTGAATCTGCTAAGCATGCCTACCGCAAAGGCTATGTCTGGTCTAGTGCAGATCATTGCATACATAAGATTTCCAATTAGTTTGGAATAATTCAACTGTCTCACTGTTGCACCAATGTTAGGTGTCAACTTTTTGTTGTAATCATAAGGTGTTTCAAACCTTTTGCAATTACTGTATCCCCACTTTTGCAACACATTATTGATATAGTGAGATTGACTAAGGAGTATACCTTGCCTACCAAAACTCACTCTCATACCTAGTATAGTGTCCACAACACCTTGGTCCTTCATGCTGAATTCTTTGGATAGCATTGTTTTAACTTCAACCACAGTTGAGAGCTCGCTTCCAACAACAAGCATGTCATCAACATACAAGCAAATTATAGCAATTTTATTTGATAGACCACGAAAATAAAGGCATTTATTAGAATTGCTAGATTCAAAACCTAAGCTCTTTATTGTTGTATCAAATTTTTCATGCCATAGTTTTGGTGCTTGTTTTAATCCATACAAAGATTTTACCAATTTGAAAATTTTGTTCTTTAAGCCTTTAAGTACAAAACCTTCAGGTTATTTTATATAGATTTTTTCATTAAGATCTCCATTTAGGAAAGCAGTTTTAACATCCATTTGGTGAATAACAAAATTTTCAATGGATGCAAAGGCAAGAAGAATCCTTATTGTAGCAATATGACAAACAGGTGAGTAAACATCAAAATAGTCTACCCCACTTTGCTGAGTATAACCTTTAGCTACTAGTCGTGCTTTATACTTTGCTACGGTCCCATCTGGATTAAGTTTCTTCTTCAAAACCCACTTGTTTCCTATGGTTTTAGCCCCCTTTGGCAGATCAACTAATTTCCAAGTTTTATTTTGTAATAAAGAATCCATTTCATCATCAATAGCCTCTTTCCAAAGTAAACAATCCCTAGACCGAAGAGCTTCATTCACACTAAGTGGATCAGCCAATACTGCATAAGTTACAAAATCATCACCATAGGTTCTAGGTGTCTTATCTCTGGTGGAGGTTCTTCTAGGCTCAATTTCATTTGTAGTTTCAGTGTCAGTTATGCTAGGTCTAAATTCTGTTTGTAAATCATTGATTAAGTCTGTGTGACCAGATAGTGTTATGCCTTTGGCTTTGATGAACACATCTTCAAAGAATTGTGCATTTCTAGATTCAATTATCTTATTGAGAGATAGGTCATAAAATCTGTATGCCGCACTATCAACTGCATTTCCTAGATACACACAAGTATTTGTACGAGATCCTACTTTAGGCCTTCTAGGGTCTGTTATTCTAACAAAAGCAATACAACCCCATGTTTTTATTTTATCAAAGCTCGGTGTGTGTTTATGCCATAACTCATAAGGTGTTTCAGTCAATTTAGAGTGTGGTAACATATTAAGAATATTATTAGCAGTCAATGCAGCCTCTCTCCAGAAACTCGAAGGCAATCCAGCAGTCAATAACATAGAATTCAATATTTCTGTAAGTGTTCGATTCTTTCTTTCGGCTATACCGTTTGACTGTGGTGAGTAGGGTGCTGTTGTTTCAGAGATAATGCCATGTGAAGTGCAAAATTCTTTAAAACCCATTGATACATATTCCCCACCTCTATCAGATCTGAACCTTTTTATTTTAGCATTTAACTGATTTTCGACACGGTCTTTAAATTCTTTGAATTTATTAAGTGCTTCATCCTTTGATTTTAACAGATAAATATGAAAATATCTAGAACAAACATCTATAAAAGTGATCAAATACTTCCGACCTCCTTGCGTCACAAAGTTTTTAAAGTCGCATATGTCAGAATGAATTAGTTCAAGAAGTTGTGCACTCCTAGAAACAGAACTCAAGAGTTTTCTAGTGATCTTTGTCTGAGCACACACTTCACACTTGTCATATCTTAAGGATGTATCAATTGGTAGATTAAAAGTTTTAGCAACAGCAAGTAATTTAATATAGTTTACATATCCCAATCTGTTGTGCCAAGTATAAGGGCTACACAGTTTTGAGCTAACAGCATTAATCACTTCATTTGCTAAACTAAGTTTATACATGCCATTGACTAAATAAGTACAACCAAAGTAGTTAGAGTTAATAGATAAAATTGCTCTACCACTTATTATAGAAACTACCATGCCAGCATTATTTAGTAAGCTAATAGAAATTAAATTCTTTGCTAAAGCAGGAACAAATTTAACATTACGCAAAATTAAATTCTTACCTGATGAATGACTGAGATTTGCAGTTCCAACCTGGAGCACTTTGACCGATTCTCCATTCGCCATAGAGACAGACTCATTTGCATCTTTGAGATCAGTTAGCAGGTTCTTATTGTTGCAAGTATGACATGTAGCCCCCGAGTCCAACAACCAACTAGTACAGGCACTGACCTTATCGTCACCAACAACACACAGAAAGTTGGTGGGTTCAGTGTTGCCCTCTAATAAGTTCACTGTTTCATTGTTAGGTTGTTCTCTTTTGGGTAGCCTACATTCAGTAGCATGGTGACCCCACTTCCTACAGTTGTAGCACTTCCCTTTCTTTTTCACAATCTTTTTATTGGCTTCCAACTTGAATGGTTCACCCTTAACTTTATTAAGCTTGTTCTTCTTAAACTTAGGAACATATTTCGTATTGGTTAGCATATTAGCATGAAAAAGTTGTTTCTTAGCCAACTCCAAATTTATCTTAGTTCTTGTCTCATCCTCTACTTTAATACATCGTTTAAGTTGTGCAAGCTTAATTTGTTCTGGCAGTCTATACATTTCAGTCTTAAATGTAAGGCATGATGCAGGTTTTAATGCAGGCATAAATGCAAGTCTTTAAAGATTATTGCTCCAGTAAGAAATGCATCACACACAGTGATATCTTCAGTTTTTAATTTAGCTACAAAGTTTTCAAGATCAGTTACCTGAGGGAGAATGACCTTCTCCTCCCTGAATTCAAAACTCATGAACTTATCAACCAAGTGAGTCTTGGAGACATTCTCCGCCTTTTTGAATTCATCCAGCAGATTATCCCAAATCTCCTTAGCTGTTCCGTACTTCATGTACACATCTGCTAACCGATCTGAAATACTGTTTAGCAAAAACTCCCTGCACAAGTCCTCATCTCTGATCCAAGTGGCATCATCCACATCTTCAGTACACTCATCATAAGTCGTTTGACAGGTATAAAAAATCTTCATGAATTTCATCCCATACTGTGCTTTCCTCTTCCAGCTATTGAATTCAGAACTACTAAACGCCTCCAGTTTAGGAACCTCATACGGTCGATCATGTTTTTTCATCTCAAGGAATAAACGATGAGTTCCAGATCTTGATGAGATACAAAGATTCCCTTCACTGTCTTCTTCAAATTAGGGTTCCACACAAGAGACCCAATCGGCCAAGATGAAGAAGAGAGAAGACGATCGGACTTGCGCCTGAGGTGGTGGCTTCCGTCGACTGCAATCGGAAGAGAGAGGGTAAAATCTGCACCGGCGAGTCCAATCCCGATGGGTTCGTGAGTCGTGCGCCTCGACTTAGGGACGACCTTTGCGACGCGATCGACAGGGAAGGACGCGAAAGGCGGAGAGAGGGTTCCGACGGTGGAGAGAGAGTCTCGACGGTGGGTTATCCACGATCAGCGACGGCGACTTCTTCGGTTTCGACGAGATCCGACGCATCCAACTAGATCCGACGAGATCCAACAAACTCTGGTATCCCTCTTAATTAATCTCACAAATTGATTAAAATATCTCAAGATTGTTAGGTTTTGTGAGAAATTAACAATTGGGAATTAGGGTTTATCTCTATATCTAAGTTGCTTTAGATATTCATCCTAGGTATCAAGATTGGAATACCTAGACTGCTATCACCAACCAGTATTTATTTCTAAATACTGGTTTGGGTATCGGGTTATAAGCCCACAAACCCGTGTTCCAATATCCAATCAATTGTACGTTCATTACACGTGTTACACATATGCACGTGCTATATTTATATAGATAGAATATACCAATATATCCAACAATATTTTGTTTCTTACATCCAATACACATGTCCATAAAATCAGTTTATTTTCCCAAAAGACAAAATATAATCACTTTGAAATATGTAGGTACCACTATACAGTAGTTGCAATTTTCAAAGTTACTTTTAGATTTAATTGAGTGGCAATGGAATAGCAGGAAGAGGATTAGCCAAGGCCAACGTAAGCCCAAACCTCTCAGTCATGTTAACATCGCTCGCTTTCATCCCATCCGGTAACTTCCACCGAAACGAATGTATGAATGAGCCCAACATCAAATGCACCATCTGGTATGCCAGTGGAACTGCTGGGCAAATTCGTCGGCCAGAACCAAAAGGTAGCAACTCAAAGTGTCTCCCCTTGTAACTTATTTCGCTCCCAAGGAACCTCTCAGGTATAAACGACTGTGGGTCCTCCCAAAGGCTCTCATCTCGACCGATTGCAAACACGTTCACCATCACCCTAGTATCCTTCGGAATCGTGTACCCGCCCAACTCTACCGTTGTTTCGGCTTTGTGAGGTAATAAAAATGGAGCGGGTGGGTGCAACCGGAAACTCTCCTTCACTATTGCTTGTAAGTATGGTAAATGAGGTACATCTGATTCTTCGACTTGCCTTCCTGGCTCGACCACTGACATGATCTCCTCACGTGCTTTTTCCATTATGCTTGGGTGTCGAAGCAATTCTACCATTGCCCATTCAACAACGTTTGCGCTTGTGTCGCTCCCAGCAACAAAATTGTCCTGCATGGTTTTATATTCATAATTTCGATAAATATCATATCAAAGATACTGAGAAATACACAAGATAAATATTTATTTTACACCCTGCAGGCTACTAGTTGTACAATAATATTAAATCTTTGAAGCAATAGTTTTTCTTACCAGAAGTACGGCTTTAATACTTGCCCGATCGAGTCTAGTATCCCCTTCAACTTGCAACCGAACGAGAACATTCAACAAGTCATTATCATCCAACCTCGACACCTTCATCTTTTCCAGCCGTTGATCGATCATGTCATCAAAAATCTTATATAACTGCGCCATATTTTTCGCCACCTTCTTCCTCCTCCCTTGCAAATCTGCCCCTGCCAACCCTGGGAAAAAGTCGGAAATGTTGGGACACCCCAGTGTTTCCATAAGTCCCCAAACCAACTCCTTAAACTCCTCGGCTTTGTCCGAATTAATATCCACCATATCCACCGAGAAGAAAAAGTTGGACAACTCATTCATCATAGTACAGAGCGAAGCTCTTCCTATGTCGACTGTCTGCCCCATCCTCCCCCTCACGTGCTCCACCATCTCGGCCACCTTCTTCTTCCTAATGCAACGGTTAGTCTCAAGCGGTTGTGTTGAGAAGAGGTGCGTTTTCAGTATGGTTCGGATGTGCTTCCATTGGGGAGAAGGGGCCATACCAATGACCGACACGTGGCTGTGGCCAAGCGCAGAAAAGGCATGAGGCACGGCATGCGCAGAGATGGAGGAGTCGAGGGTTTGGAGCACTTGCTTGGCTAATTCAGGGGAGGCGACTACGACAGTGGTGGTTTGGCCAAGTTTGAGGGAGATGATTGGGCCATGGGATTTGTGGATCTTGCTGATGGACCGGTGAGGGGAGTCGCCAAGCTCGAGGAGGCTTCCGATGATGGGGAAGGGAGTGGGCCCAGGTGGGAGGTTTGAGGATTTTCGTTTAGGGAGGAGTTGGAGGATGAAGAGGAGTGAGAAAGTAGTGAGTGAGAGGAAGAGGTACAAAGGGTCGATAAGGTAATCCATGTTTGATATTGTAGCCAGTTATGGAAGTACGTACGTAGTAGTAGCTAGGGAGTTATGGAAGTAAGGTGGATATATGAATGTATGTTCAAGTTTGGATGGTTTGCTAAAGAATGTGCCCTAACATGGATATATATACAAGTTGAAGTTGGTAAGGGAATTATTTTTTTTCTCAATATATATCTTTGTCAAATTAAAATAAGAGTATTTTATGTTATATATTAAATAATTCCAAGACTATGTCAAATTTGAGCAGCAGTCAAGAACTCTAATTGAGCAGGATAAAATATTTCATGTTTGACATTAATTTAAAACCCAGTGTATATCAAATTTGACCAGGTCAATATATTCTCATAATTAAACAAATAACAAATAAAGTTCTAATTTTTTGACCGTTGGGTCGTCTTTAAATGAATCCAATGGCTACACCTCCTTTTTGTATGAATTTTTTTTTGTATGAATTTTTTTTTGTCTTTAAATGAATCCAATGGCAGATCTATCCCCCTCACGGGAGAAATTGAAACCTTCCCTGATATGGTTTAGCATTGACTACATTTTTTTCCAAGGGTAATTGTAGTTTAATTAGACCCCTTATTTGGTTCTGAATATTTATAACATTTATGCAGAAAACTACATTAAATTTACTTTGCACAAAAAACCCTCCTAAAATATGTTTGTAAAAAACTCATCCCGTTAGGGTTAAGGTTAAAGTTTTGGAGGTTTTTATTTAAAAAAATATCTAACTTTTTTGTTTGTATTAGATAATCTTATTCAGTTTTGCAAGTTGGATCAGAAAACATCATAGATCTCTCATTTTTGTCCAAAAATCTCAACAACCCTAATCCTAACGGGGTGAGTTTATTTACAAAACATACTTCAGGAAAATTTTTTGCAAAAAAAAATTTAATGCTATTTTCTGCAGAAAGGGTATACTTCGTGGGGGTTCGGGGCTTCCAATTTAGCCTTTAAATATTGCTAAGGGCATTATTTACAATTTTAAATATATATAGATGATAGCAATTGCACATTCAACTATGTTAGCAAGTACACATGGATTAAGCGTGTGGGTACTGGGAGAAAAGGGTTTTAGGAGAAACTTTTTAAGCTGTGAAAGGTTTTTACTTGAAGTTGATAAGTGAAAGGGCCTAACACATTAAAAATCAAATGGGGTCCCAAACTATATTTACCCTTTTGTTGGATATATTGGTATATTCTCTCTATATAAATAGTGCATGTGCATATGAGTAACACGTGTATTGAATATATTAATTGTATGGATATCGGAACATGGGTTGACTGGGTTGAGAACCCAGTACCCAAACCAGTATTTAGAAATAAATACTGGCTTGTGATAGCAGTCTAGGTGTTCCAATCTTGATACCTATGGTGAATATCTCAAGGAACTTAGACCTAGAGATAAACCCTAATTTCCAATTGTTAATTTCTCACAAAACCTAACAGTCTTGAGATATTCATAATCAATTTGTGAGATTAATTAAGGGAGAACAGAAACCCCTTTTTCTGGATCCCGTTGAAGTCGACATCGTCGACGATCGCTAACGCTGTCGTCAATGGCGCCATCACCGACCATCGCGATCGCCACCAACGTGGTCGGTGTCGACACACCCCGGAGCTGTTCGTCGCGTGTTGTTGACTTGCAGTCGAGGTAGTTGACTCGAGATCCAGTCGGAGCCGTCGGAGCCATTGGAGCCGCCGTCACCGACCATCGCTGTCGCCACCTCTGGGGAAGGTGTCGTCGCACGCCGCAGTGAACCCCTCGCGAGCGAGCCGAAGTGCACCCCGTCGCGAGCGAGGTCCATCCTTCTCCCTTGCCTCTTTCCAAACAGCGTGAGTGAACCCATCTCAGATCAGAACAAGATCTGGTCCTTCCTATAGACTGGAGTTGCTGTTTCGAGTTTGGGACAGGGAGCAGATCCACTCCAGTACTGCAAATCCCATCACTATTGTTCTGATTTGCTGTTCGATTTGAAGCAAATTTAGGATTCGATACAGTGCAGCTCTGGGTCTCTCATTCTTCTTGATTGGATCTCTTTGGCGCAGAATGAGTAAGCAGTTTAGACGCACACAAGGTGTTCGATGCTGGATCTCTTTGGCGCAGAATGGTTTGTTGTTTGGATTTGTTCCCAAACAGACATGAGTCTAATCAATTGAAAAGGAAGAGATGGTGAAAGGTAAGTTCTTTATTTTCCTCGTATTAAATTTCTGTTAAATATTTTGCTATGTGCTGGAAGTTCAAAACATTCGTTTTAAGTTTATGTTTTGAATTATAGAATTACTATGATGCTAAGTGGTTAAGTTCAAGACTGTATTAATCATTTGTTTAATTAAATACAAGTGGAACAGTTGTTTTGGCTATGTGCTAAAATCAAATATCTATTTTTGATAAGTTAAACTGTATGTTGACTATAAAATTTGGATCTCCAATTAAATTGTTGCAAGAATTAGATAGTGCTAATAATTTGTTTAATTGGCTAATCTTTAACGATTTGATGAATGTAGGAACTTCAAAGTTACTTACAAACTGTGTGTATTGGAGATGATGGATCTGAATCTCGGTATGATCTACTCTAATCTTTCTTAGTCTTTTCACGTGATGAGTGTGTTAACGTTTTGTGCGTTTGATCATATGATTGAGAGTTTAGATCATAGTTATTCTCGCTTTAGAAAACTAGCATGTTTAGTGTTGTTAAGTATTTTATCATACTATGTGTATATATATTTTGACAAATACATTGTTTGCAGTTTGTGTGAGATTACATATTTGCTTCTCTAAAAATTTAAAATAAAATAAAATTTGTATAAGATGTAACAAATGTATGTAACTTAGGAGAGAGCATCTCTTAATGTAGAATATGACTCTACTAGTTACGTTTTGTTCTTTCTCGTTCATTGTACTGTGTGTGCAAAGTTGAATTATAATATGTTAGTCATTATCTCATTTAGCGTTATGAAGATGATGAAGAACGAATAAAGGAAATAACTCTTTGCTCAATGTGTTTGAAAGAGTGGATATTGTTAGAACCATTAGAGAAAGCAAATAATTTTTGTAAAATGTGATAGAGTAATTTTGTATTAACTCTTATAAAGTGCATATATTGTCATTCGCATGTATAAGTTGAGTTTAACAAATGAGACAATTAATAATAATAGTTCTAATTGTGTTCTTGAACATAACATAATTGGCCAGAATTTGAGAACTATATATTCAATTGTCTGTGAGGAAATATGATCTAATTATCAAACTGTGGGGGAAATGGAGTTAAAAGCTATTCAGTAAAAAACTTTAACATCCAAGTTGTTTTGAAATTTAGAATCACTATGAACTATATATTAAATTATTTGTTCTTGTTAAAAATCATAACTCTGCTAAATGACACTCTATTAAATATGACAAATACGAAAGTTGTGCTCAGATAATGATCACTAGAAAATCATTTAGTATGGTCTCTAGGAGCACACAACTTCTTGAGTCAATACATTCTGATATTTATGATCTCAGTAGCTTTGTGACTAGATGAGACGATTGTTGGTCAGAAGTATTTAATCGTTTTTGTAGATGATTAATATAAGTCTGTCATATATATGAAGAATGAAGCACTTGTTATTCTTAATGAATTAAAATTATAGTTAAATGCTAAAAACCAAGGATTCAAATTTGATAGAGGTGGTAAATATGTTTTAATAACTTTAGAGAAGTTTACATTTGGCATTATCTCTATTGCACTCTACTTACAACAGTTAAACGATACTGATAAAAGTTAGAATCAAACACTGAGTGAAATGTTGAATTCTATATTATTGACTGTTGTTTGTCTTGTGTAATTATGAGTGATGTTGTGTTGTTAATCATATCTCTAATGTGTTACTACACTCTAAATTGAATGCACCTTGTAAATCATGGTATGAAAACACAAATAATTTTGTTAAAGTAAAAAAAAAATTGTGTTGTGATACATTTGTTAGAGTACATGACCCTAGAAGGCCTAAAGTAGGACCTACAATAAATATTTATGTGTGTTTAGAAAGTGCAGAATGTAGTTCTGTGGACAGATATTGGATATATCTAATTTGTGTTAGAAGAATTTAGACTTGCAGAGCTCTTTGAGGATGTGTTCATCAAAAATAAATGTATGAAATAATCTAGTCCTACAGACATGGTCAATGATTCACAGTTAGAATCAAGAACCTGTCTTACTGACACTTAAAAACTTGAATGACAAATGAGCTAAGAACACTTTTTAGTGGAAAATGAGATGATTATGTCATACAATAATACTTTAATTTAGTTGATCTGCCGAAAGGGGCTAAAACTATAGTAAGTAAGTGGGTTTTTTTAGAAGAAACTTAATTTTGATTGTTCAGTAGCAATTTTAATGCATTTTAGTAGCTAGCAGATTGACTGAGTAAAATGGAGTAGATTTATTTGATGTCTACTCACATATTTGTCATATTGCTACAATAAGTATTCTTCTTACCCTTACCTCTATTGAAAATTTTTTCATTCATAAAGGATATTTAAAATATTTTTTACTTGATGTTTTGTACTGAACAGTTTTGTACTAATATGTTTAGTGAACAGGATTTACAATTTAGTAAAATCATTGTATGTTCTTAAAACATGTATTGCTGACGAATAAATAATTTGACAAATTTTTTGAAAGAGTCTAGTATATGAATCAAAGTAATTCAGATCAGTGCCTTCAACTTTGTGGTGTGTCAAATATAGTGGCTATTATTTATACGTTCTGTTGACATGCATGTTCTTGGAAGTGATATCTCTATTACAAATGAAGTTAAAATTATGCTATCCAAAAAATTCAACATGAAAACCTAGGTACTGTGGACACCATAGGTATAAGGCTGAGTTTTCAGTTGGCAAGGGATAACCCTTAGTCAAACTCATCAAATCAAAATGTGTTTCAAAAGTGGGGATATAGTGATTGAAAGTGTGTTTTGAAACATCTTATAATTATGATAAAAGGTTGACACCTAATGATGGTGCAACTATAAAACAGGTAGATCATTCTAAAAGAATTGATAGTCTCATGTATACAAAGATCTGCACTAGAATAGACATAGCCTTTGAGGTAGGTATGATCTGCAGATTCACTAATAATTCCATACACATTTGAGTGCCCTTAAGAGGCTAGTGAGATACCTGAGTAGTATTCAAGAGTTTGCTTTGTGCTACTCTAGTCATTCTTCGAATGAATGGCTGATCTGATGCATTATGATGCTCAGAATTTAGTGGAAGTCGATAACTAGTAGATATGTGTTTACACTAGGTTAAACAGAAATGTTATGGAAATAAAAAGCAAACAGGCACTGAGCTATCATCCATGAAATCATACCTCTATGTGTAATCCTCTGCAGGGAAAAAGGCTGAGTGGATTGAAGAAATTGTTGCTAGTTATCCATTAAAAAGTTTAAGTAACTCTCTAATTCTGTTATGCGACTATCAAGCTACAATGCACTGTAGCTCATAACTCACTCTATAATAGTAAGAGGAGTATATTAAGGCTGAAAGAAGCTTAGTTGAACTTTCTCATAGATAAAATGCAATTGCGATAAGTATGGATAATGCTCTTGCTAAGAGACTTGAAAGTGATCTAGTTATCAAAACTGTGGGAAAAATGGAGTTGAGAGCTATTGAGTCAAAGCTTTAACATTCTAATTGTTTTGAAATTTAGTATCCAATTAGAGCCATAGAGAAGTTCTAACTTAAGCATCAATTTTAGGCAGTTGACATGTTTTAGATAATTTTGATGATTCTCACATAAATTCCACAAATATATAATTTCATTCCAATTTTGATGGTATTATATATCTAAGGAATTTACTTAGAATAATTATATTATTCCAATACGAAATATGAAAACTTTTCAATGTGTTTCCGATGATTAAATTGTCCTAAATATCATTCCAATTTTGATGATATGTCTTTTATGGATACATGTTTTATTCCAATTTTGATGATTCAATATTAAACCATGATTGAAACGGTAGTCTTTTCATTCCAATATGAAACATAGTATGGTTCTTGTGTAGAAACTATAAAGTTCATGTACTTTATTTATTAAAGATACTTGATTATGATGCTTGCGTTATATTTTTGCTAAGCTAATTATGGATTGTACTAAGTTCTTTTGTGGAACTAGATACTTTGTAAAATTCGTTGGAATGCTTAGAGATATGTCTCTTGATATTATTGTTTTCTATAAGCCAGTAAAGATGGAGGAGTTGAATCTGTCAACATAGATTTCAAATTAATGATTTGCTCAAATGGAGGAGTAAACATAAAGCAGTGTGCAATGATAGAGTTTCAGTTTATTTCTTTCGAGAATAAATTAGTCACTTGCTTGGTAAAACTTCTGTTGAGTTTAAGACTCTTGTGTTCATGAGCTTAAAACTCATATTTTGTTCTTGAAGTTTATTTGCTTTGTTTGATTTTGAAACTATGACAGATTATTTCAGTTGGTTTAGTCTATGTGAACTATTCTGAATTGGATATGGTTTGGAACTATTTAATTATATTGGTTTAGTCTTGATTGAACTATTCAGATTTATAATTGTATTGGTTCTTATGAAACTATACCTTTGTGATGCTTTTCTTTTTATGGACTGCTATCAGCCAGTCAGTTTTATACTGAACTGATGAGATAATCCTGTACTTTATATATTGAGAATATAGGAGGAGATTGTTGGATATATTGGTATATTCTCTCTATATAAATAGTGCATGTGCATATGAGTAACACGTGTATTGAATGTACTAATTGTATGAATATCGGAACGCGGGTTGAGTGGGTTGAGAACCTAGTACCCAAACCAGTATTTAGAAATAAACACTGGCTTGTGATAGCAGTCTAGGTATTCCAATCTTGATACCTAGGATGAATATCTTAAGCAACTTAGATCTAGAGATAAATCCTAATTCCCAATTGTTAATTTCTCACAAAAAACCTAACATCTTTTTCCACAAAAAGAAACAGGAGTTTAATATAAAGAAATTCTATGCATCCAAAAAGAAAAACGAAAAACCACTAAGTTTAACTGTTTTTAGAAAATTTCTACCAATATAACTGAATATTTGGAGTTACGTATTTTATGGATGATATATTGTTGTTCTCAACTATACATTTTTAATTAAGAAATGTGCGAAAAACCACTTAGTTTAACAGTTTAGAAAATTTCTATCGATATAACTGGATATTTGGGGTTATCGTATTTTATGGATGATAATGTTGATCTCAACTGTACATTTTTAATTAAGAATTATGGCAAGCATGTAAACTACCTTTCATATCAGGTAGCGGTTTTATTAAGTAGTCAAAAAGCGTGTTGGTAGTTAAACAAAGCAAATAGAAGTTCAAGTTAAGCTAAGACATTTTTATTTGAGTTCTTCTATGATGCAAACTCTTAACTATCTTAACTATTTTTAGACACCCTAAGTGGAGTTAATTTCTATTTTCTTTCAAATCATGTTAGTTTCGATATTATCTTGTTAAACAAACCAATAAATAGGGACCACTACTTTGTTGATTTACTCTTTGTTGGAAAATTATTCTTATGATCAAAATTGTATATGATTTAATATAGGGAGTAAAACTAACTATTGGATCATCTCAAATAATGTGTTGAAAATTGAGATATCGTAAAATCAATAGTTTTTAATTCCTTGATTTGGATTACTGAGTTATTGATTAAATTAAAAAAAACACCAAATTTTAATGACACATTGTCACTACAACACAAACATGATACATCGGCATTTATTTTGGCCTACACCGGCGTTTTTAAATGCCGGTGTAGATCATACCGGCGATTGTAAAAACGCCGGTGGAAATGCCGGGGAAGAAGGCATCGCAGTAGATATAGGGTCTACCCTGGCGTTTTTATTAACCGCTGGTAATGCCCGCTACCTACAGCGGAATTTGGAAAATGCCGCTGTAGGTCCTTTTTTGTTTGCCCTTTTTTCAGTATAATAGCTATACCGGCATTTTACAAATGCCGGTATAGGTTTTTTTTTTTTTTTTTTTTTTTTGGGTGCACTTATATATATAGGGAAAGGATCTGTTGCACACTAGCCCAGTGTGCAAGCCCGTGCGCACTAGATGAGAACCGTCCAATCTGGATGTTCCATCAAGGTGGTAATCCAACGGTTCACAATCTTTCCCGTTATATGCTTAATATGGGGGGGGGGGGGTATAATCGGAAATTCCCCCCCCCCCCCCCCCCACATACCTTATCTCCTTATTCCCTCACTCTCTCGCTCATCTTCTTCACTAACTGCGAAAAAGAAAAGAAAAAACCCTAGCCCCCTTTCCAATTCCCGCTCATCTGCATCCCTGCCTTCGATCGGAAAAAACCCTAGCCCCCTTTCTCTTCCGCTCATCTCCTTCGAAGCTTTCGATTGGAAAATAGACTAGCCCAGTGTTCAATCCCGCTCATCTCAAACCCTAACCCTTCGATTGGAAAAAAACCCTAGACCCCAAATCATCTCCTCTCCCCCTCGCGTATCGATCCAGTTCTTGAGGCTTTTTTCATTTTCGAATCGAAGGCACCCCATCTTTACTGAAGGTACTGTTTTTTTTTGTTGAATTTTTTTTTTAGAATAGCTCGAATCAGCACGACTTTTCCACTTGTCATCAAATTTTATTTCAAAAATTTATCCATGTACATTCTTCCCCAATCTTCAAAATATATTCTTTCTGTGTGTGTTTTTAATAGACTGCTGCATCTCTTCCTCTATATATTCAAACTATGCGGACTCATGGTTCAAACGAAAATTAGTCTGTTCATTATTCGTGGACAACACACATTTTTCTTTTTAGCAGTACAATGAGCATTACCTAGAATTTATGTCGTCGATCTTTTTAAACCTGAACATATTGGTAATATGCTAATGCATGGAATGATTAATGATAGTGTAGGTCATCTAATTAAGAATTGATTACAACACTTCTATTTAAAAAAGCACTTTCAACTATCCATCAAAAACATATGAGGATGGTGTGAATCTTACTGCATCGCTAGACAGCTAGGTATTATGGATTGACTAAAGAAATTAGTTTTATATAAAGTGAAGTGTAATGACACCAAGGTTACAACCTTCATATTATGCATTCAATTCAATTTGATAGAACAAACACAAATATAAGACGGTTAAATTTATGCATGTGCAAGTTGAACGTGTAGCATGTCTTCTTTTGTAACATTTGTTAGAACAAGAATCACTTATTTTATATTTGAACATTACAACATCTTGTAGGATGACATCAAACTATTCTTCCAACCAAATCCACAATCATTACAGTTGTAGCTCTAGGTCCTCCCGAGCTAGTTCGAGTGAGAGAATTGTAGGTCCTAAATGTTTCTGCCGAATACATACAAGAGTAAAATATTCTTCTTCGGGGAAGAATCCTGGAAAAGCTTATTATAATTGTCCCAATTTTCCAAAGGGTTGCGAATTTTTTTGCTGGGTGGAGAATTATGGACCAGAGGAGGATAAAGATGCAAAAATCAGGGATTTGCATGATGAGCTTTCGATCCAGTCATTGATAAGGTCGATAGATGTTGAGGGTGCGTACAATTGTGGTTACAGGAGAGGTTCCCAGGTTTATGGAGTTATGGGGTTGGTTGGTGGGGTGTTGTTGTCTTTGTTGTTGTTTCTGGCTTTCTTCAAGCAGTACTGATATGTAATGTTCTCTGAAGTGTCGAGAAAAATGTAATGTTGTCTGGCTTTCTATAATTTTGTGAACATGATAGAATGTAATGTTATCTGAGTAACTCTGAGTTGTAGCCACATTTGTAGTTATTATAACTCTGAGTAATGTTGTCTGGCTTTCTAAAATGTAATGTAATTTATTAATTTTTGTATCTATTATCACTATTATTTAGATCTTTTGTTGAACATGATGGAAATTTTGTGAACAATGTTTACATGATGGAAATACTTATTATTCTCTTGGTCAGGCTATAGCTTGATTCTCATGATGACATTTACATGAATTGAGTGTTGTTTCTATGAATTGAGTGTTGTTTCTATGCCTCTTTGAGTTCAGTTGTTTTTTGGGGCAAAATATCAACAGGTAATCACTTAAAGTGGATTGGCTGCAGAAGAGAGGGATGGTGATTGAGCATGACTATGCTATGTGCTCTAATGGATGGTGGTTGAGCATTTCTTAGTACCTTGTCCGGCCTTTAGAAAATTGTGTCGTATGTTGAGAATTCGGAGATGACTATCATTGTTAGCCAATGGTTT
The DNA here is from genome assembly GCA_017893485.1 of Hemerocallis citrina. NCBI lineage: Eukaryota > Viridiplantae > Streptophyta > Magnoliopsida > Asparagales > Asphodelaceae > Hemerocallis > Hemerocallis citrina. Next base: position 17,518,595 of record CM030362.1, read on the forward strand.
TCAATTATTATTATCAGGAGACTATTACCTGAAACCATATGTGATCTCAGAACCGAAGGTTACAGTGACGAGTCAAACTGTGAAAGACGAGTTTCTGATTCTGGCAAGCGATGGTCTGTGGGACGTCCTTTCTAATGAAGAGGCATGCAAGCGATGGTCTGTGGGACTGAATATCTCATGTTGAAATTAAAGATGAGCTCTCGTGTTTTTTCTGATGAGAGAATGATCTATCTATCAGTTAATAGAAATGTATGATGTACATAGAGAAAAATAAAAGAGCTATTTTGTAGAATTTTTTAGTTAAAAGGGGATGCAGATTGGAATACTTGGCCTGTTAACTTTTCATGTTTTTTGTTATATTGCAGTCAAATGGCTAAAACTTTAGATGTAGCTAGATATCTAAACTCTTTATCAGATCATTTTAATGTGCTCAGATAATATTAACAAAGCAAAAGCCAAGTTTAAACACAAAAATCAGTATCCACAAAGCAAAAGATAATAGTAGTGCACAAAAATTTAACCACAAAGCAAAAGCCAAGTTTCAGCCAAAGCCAAAGCCAAGTAACCACAAAGCAATTCATAGATGAGAGTACTGCATAAACATTAACAGAGGAGCCAAAGTAGTATTTTGATATCAGCCAAATGTCAAAAATCAGTATCTTCCAACTTCCTTTCATAATCAGTATTTTGTTAAAAGAAAAACTCTTTCTTTGTACAATATAAATGGGAAAACTCAAGTCCACATCTCTGAAATGCAACTTTCGTTCTGAGATGAGATTATTACATGGAAAAAATAGAACCAAAACCAAAAGTATCACATAAATACATCCTTCTTTTTTCCAGCTTTGCCCTCCTACTTTTCCTTCCTACCTTTCCTCCTCTGTGTGCTTGCTTAATTCTCATACTTGTTATCACAAGATTCAACATTTGAGTCCTCTTGCTTCTGATCCTCTCATTATTCTGAGTCTCTTACATGAGGTAATGAACATCCTGCAAAAATACCCAATAAAAAGAAGATTAATACTAACCCTTTAAAAATTCATTATCCGTTAATTACAACAATGTTTATCATCATCATATGAGAGATTAACTGCTGTAACTTACCCAAATGGAACGTCTCCAACAAACATCCAGTCCCTCGCCTTTCTTCAAGCACTTGAACATGTTCGCCAAACCCTCTCTCAGTTCCATGTATCCTTTGTACACCTTAAGATCAATCTTTCTCAAGAATGGAGCTCCATTCAACTAGCAGTAGGCATCAGCTTCATCAGAATCAGCAGCATTAGCGGCAGCAGCATCAGTAGCATCAGCTTCATCAGCAGCAGCATCAGCAGCATCAGCGGCATCAGCATTCAAGAAATGTGTTAATGCTGATTTATTAGATACCATAAAGTAATTGTACAGTACAGGATGATTGTGTTCATGAAATGAATTTAAGTAGGCTCAGAAATGACTTCAATTCATGAGACTACGATGTTGTAGTCACATTTGGCTGCAGTTGCACTGCCACACCAAAATTGACGCCTAACAATCCCAATCCCAATCATGTGGTACCACAATTGCAATTAAATGCATTCGCAATTCATATAAGCCAAATTTCAACCAGTGAAACCAAAACAAAATAAAATTTGGTCACTACAAATGTTGAAATGAGTAGGTATAAGTTCAAGCAAAATCAACCATAAAGAGTACTGCATAACTTTCAACTATGATAAGCCAAAGATCAGTTAGAAATATATATGCAAAAAAGGGAAAGGATCCGTTGGACACTAGTCCAGTGTTCAATCCCGTGCGATCTGATTGTGCACACTACTCGAAGCCAAAGCCAAAGCCAGGTAACCAGAAAGCCAAGGCCAAAGTCAGGTAACCAGAAAGCCAAGGCCAAAGCCAAAGCCAGGTAACCAGAAATTAACTGCTGTAAGTATCAGCCAAGGCCAAAGCCAGGTAACCAGAAAGCAAAAATAATGAGAGCACCGCCTAAACAAAAGTATCAGCCAAACTAGTATTTTCATATCAGCCAAAGCCAAAGCCAAGTTTCTTCCAAATTCCTTTCATAAGTAGTGCACTAAACGTTAACCACAAAGCCAAAGCCAAGTATCAGCCAAACTTATACCCCCATGCAAACTATCACACGTAGTGCACAACCAAGTCAAGTTTGGTGTTTTGATATCAGCCAAATTTCAACCAGTGAAACCAAAACAAATTAAAATTTGGTCACTAGAAGTATAGTTGAAATGAGCAGGTATTACATGCAAAAACTGCAACAATGTACAACCAGTGCGCACGGGATTGCACACTAAGATGTTTACGGACAGCAAATATATCCCTATATATATATAGTTGGTAAACAAGAAAATAAATTCATCACTGCCTATCAATTCATCCCGTACTCAAAAATAAAAGTAGGGTATCAATAGTTACCAAAAATGATTAGGAATGAAATACTTCCCTCAGTTGATACTATCGTGAGATTCCTCAGAACTATTGTCAGTAGATGAATTCACATCATCTTCGTCGAATGCATGCTTGCCACTGCACAAAAAACAAAACACGTAAAATTCATTAAATAGCAAAACTATAAAATAGATAATAACCAAGTGCAGATTAATTGACAATTTTCTTAATTACATAAATAACATTAAATACCTTTCTTTTTTCTTTGGGCAAGTTCGCGCATCATGGCCTTGCCTATGCAACCAGCAACAATTGCACTTCCTAGGTGGCTTTCTTAATTTCTCCCGCATTGGTTTCAACCTTTTCCCACTTGGTCTTCCCTTCTTATTACATTGACGCAGTTCTTCCACCGATACTTGAGACAAGACCAATTGCTTCCCATGAACCCGGGTTCCACTACCTTTAGCCCCACCACTACACCCTTCGGGAGCTATCATATTGAAGCCTTCAAGTGACTTGATCATAGCTTCACGCATGAACTCATACCCTTCATCGCAAGACAGTCCAATTTCAATTTGTTGCTTGGACAAGTTATTTAACTCACAATAGCGAGAAGCAAAATTCTCGCTATTATTGCCATCGGCTTGACCAAAATTAATGGGGGTGTAGCTTCTTCTAATAACTTCACGGTTCCATCTTCTCATCATATATTGTTTGGGAAGTTCATTACAATTTGAATATTTAAGAAGGACAAGAGATGCCTACAAGGAAGGCCAACAAATTCAAACATACAACATGAACAACACCCATACCGAGTCTCTTTGGAGTAAGTAATGATGGTCTCTTTTTCCGACCTACCAATGAATGTCACCGTGTAGAAAGTGTTGACAGTATTCACGTCATCTTTCAATAAATTCACATTAAACAGTAGGCTTTCCTTGAGTTCTTTTTGAAACTTTAAAAACATTGATAAAGTATAGACTTAGGCCATTTGTTCCTCCATATACCACCCGGTCTTCAATTGGGTTTCCTATCTAGTGTACGGTGGTTCTCTTTAACTTCTTCTTCTCTTTGCCTACAAATAACTCTTTCAAAAATCAAAGCAAATTCATGAAGTGAATACTTCTTTTGGGTGTGCTTCTTTAAAAAGGAATTCATTCCCTCGCTTCTTTGACTACTAGACATACCCGCCCAAAAATGAGACCTATGGTATACGGGGGCCCATTTTTCACGAATATGAAAAATATCACTCAACCATTTGTTGTTTTTTGCCCCAAATTCCACAACCAAAGCCTTCCATTGTTCTTCAAAAGAGACACAGTCATAAGAATTCCAAATATTAGCTTTAAAAGCTTCCATGAACTTAGGATTTTGTACCAATTGAGGCACCTCGGAAGGGATTTTATCTAAAATATGCCATATGCAATATCTATGGCAAATATGAGGAAAAACTTGTTGAATTGCAGCACCAACACCCCGATCTTGGTCCGTTACAATGCCAACGGGAGCTTTTTTCATGACTCCTACCCATGTTTGGAATAACCACACAAAAGATGAAGCCGTCTCATTCAGGATGAACCCACAACCAAGAAAAATAGACTGCCAATGATGGTTAATCCCAACAAATGGAACAAATAGCATACCATAACGGTTGGTACTATGTGTAGCATCAAAAGAAACTACATCACCAAAAATCTCATAGTTCAAACGAGCAATCTCATCAACCCAAAAATAATGAGACAGTCTACCGGATTCATCTTGCTCGAATGCATAAATGAAAGAAGGATCTTTTTCCTTTTGCCATTTAAAAAAGTCTACCAACATTTGACCGTCGTGACCTTTTAATGACTCCCTCAAATCTCTTTAATGGTTTCTAGCATCTTTTAGAGTAAATCCAACCCTATCGTATCCCCCACTTGAACCTTCAAAAAAAAGCATTTGTTTGCATATGGGAATATTTGCACCCGCAAGTTGCTCCATTATGATTTTATCTGAACTTGACACAGCACGATTACGCGGCAACAAATGCCTTCTACCGGGTGTGGTGAATGCATGATTGTGCACCTCATGGAAAGAATAAACAGACCATGAATTTGTTTCTTTGTTTAATCTAACCCTAACCAATGCATTGCAAGATGTCCTGGATGTATTACCTATTCTAATTTCATTATTCTTGCTTTTCGTCACCCCCGCTTTATTACATAAAAAAGTTTTTTCCACCACCTGACCATCCTTCAATTAATTACCTCCTTTACGCATTTGAAAACCCGAACATTTTGCATAGTTATCATAGTATTTTTCTACTAGCTCAAGGGTCTCAAATATCATACCAATCTTAGGGATTAAATGCTCATCAACCATGGGGGTAAATTCACCTTCTTCAACATAAAAAAAATTGTCACCCAATTGTGAGCAACCTTCACCTAAGTCCATACTTGTACCAAAATTGAAATGTTATTCAATCTCATAATTTGGGATTTTATTTCGACAGTAGCAATTAACAAAAAAAATTCAACAGTAGCAATTATTTCGATAGTAGCAATTTCGACAGTAGCAAAAAAAATTTGAAAAGAAATCTCATAATATGGGGTGCGAAATCAATCTCATAAAATTCGTGCTGATTCGAGCTATTCAAAAAAAAAATTTAAACAAAAAAAAAAATTAAAAAAAAAACGGTACCTTCAGTAAAGATGGGGTGCCTTCGATTCGAAAATGAAAAGAGCCTCAAGAACTGGATCGCTACGCGAGGGGGAGAGGAGATGATTTGGGGTCTAGGGTTTTTTCCAATCGAAGGGTTAGGGTTTGAGATGAGCGGGATTGAACACTGGGCTAGTCTATTTTCCAATCGAAAGCTTCGAAGGAGATGAGCGGAAGAGAAAGGGGGCTAGGGTTTTTTTCGATCGAAGGCAGGGACGCAGGGACGCAGATGAGCGGGAATCGGAAAGGGGGCTAGGGTTTTTTCTTTTCTTTTTCGCAGTTAGTGAAGAAGATGAGCGGGAGAGTGAGGGAATAAGGAGATAAGGTATGGGGGGGGGAATTTCCGATTATACCCCCCCTCATATTAAGCATATAATGGGAAAGATTGTGAACCGTTGGATTACCATCTTGATGGAACATCCAGATCGGACGGTTCTCATCTAGTGCGCACGGGCTTGCACACTGGGCTAGTGTGCAACGGATCCTTTCCATATATATATATATATATATATATATGCACAAATATAAGAAGATTCAAAGATATAACATATCAACAACTCGGAATTGAAGAAACAATACAGTATATAAAAAATCAATATATTTAATATATCCTTAGCCAAGTTTAGAGTATCAAGTTGCAGGAATACAAGTACATTATTCGAATATTGTCATATAAAATGAACATGAGTGGTAAAAAAAGAGAGAATAAAATGAACTTGAAATTGAGATCAATCTTACAAATAGTATAAACTACAGATTTTATAAGTATCTATACATAGATACACCCAATCATCTTTAGCTCTTTGCCTCTACTATAGAGTGTCCAAGCTGACCTGCAAGTGTATAAACCTCCTCTGTCCTTGGCTTCATGAAGGAGGCAATCTACTATAGACGCTGAATTGTTGCTAATAGGAAAAGCTCTTCCATCTTCTTCTGTCTATGTAAAAGTGGAAAACTCAATGAATGCTTAGCCAATAATACATATATGCGGAAAAAGGAAAATAACATGATTTAGTAATGAAATGGAAAGCATGGTCCCTCACACTTGTATCTGATAATGCATCTTCTCAACAACTCTAAACAAAACTCCTTGCTCAACTAACATAGAAAAAATGGCTCACATATTTAGTCCCAAATTACTGGTACGAGCGAACGATGATTATGGAAAAAGATCTAGAAAAAGATAAAACGATAAATTAGCTATGGAAGATTATATTCAGCTCTCATACACGCATTAATGTTAAGAGACAAACAAATAGAACAATACAATCCTTCGAATCACAAGCTTTATGTGTAGAATGTTGTGCGGAATACGAATCAAACAACCAACAATCAAAGAGAGAAATAGCGAAGAAAAACAGAAAACAAACAAACACAAGGACACACAGATTTAATGTGGTTTGGCAAACAAGTGCCTACATCCACGGGGCGGTTGGGGTTCTCTTCTTCTTCAAATAATCACCAATGGGCGAAAACAAACCCTTACAAAAGATGACGGCTACAAAACCGAATAGAGGTCTCTAATTTTCGTCACACATCAGAAAACCCTAACGGGTGTATTTATAGGGAAACTATTGGGCCTTTTCGAAATGGGCCTATTCTGGATTAAAAACCCGCCTACAGTCGACTGCTCATCTTACCAGTCGACTGATAAATACTTCGGGACAGTCGACTGAACCCACATGCAGTCGACTGACTACTACTGTATCCTTAGCCTTTGAAAACTCCTCTCTGGACAGTCGCCTGATCCTCCAACCCAGTCGACTGATGTACTGGAACTTTCGATCGCTGTAGATACGAACCAGAATCGAGCCATTATCCTACATAGAATAGGAAAAACACATCAAATCTTTTGAAGAAGTTAAAGCAAATATGAGAATCAAGCAAAACGGATGATAATTCACCTCCTCTCGAAAATAATTCATCACTCTCTTGAAAGTGATGAATTACATTGGACTTGGTACACAATAAGAATTGTTGCAAGACAAAAAATAAATTGGTAATATCAGAAATTCAATCTTGAAATAAAACTGCAAATACCAAGAAGCACATATGTAACACCTCGAATTTTTAAAATACTGGAAATACCCGTTGTTATATCTTTAGAGTGGTGAGAATTATTTTTGGTATATTTTATTTTAATTATTAATATTGGTGTTGATGTAAAGGATATGTTGGAGTTATGAGTTGAGTTTTATTGGAAGAAATATTATTTACTTTATTTTATAGTTTTAAAAGATTGTTATGAGCTAATTTTATGTATTTTCACTACAACACATAGGGCTTTCTACAGCGGACTTATTATAGCATTTAAGTGTTAATGCTATTGAAAGTGATCAATAATAGCATTTTTGAAGAAAATGTTGTCTTTGATTAATTTTGAAATTTACTCTTAGTTATGATAGCGTTTTTAAAACACTATATTATTTACGGCATTTTAGAAATGCTATTATATCTGTAAATAAACAAAATAGATATGGGCAAAAAAGAAAATTCTAAATAAAAACTCCAAATCCATCAAAACCCTTTTAACTTCTCCCTCTCTTCCAAAACCCCTTCTTCACCAAATTGATCCCTAATTTCCCCTCCTCTGTGCCTCCCGAATCCCCGACCCGCCATCAAAACCTCTCCCCGTGCCCCCGTTGCCCTACCCGCCGTCGCCCTCTCCTCCTCCCCACGCCCCCGTTGACCTACCTGCTGTCGCCCTCTCTTCCTCCCTGCCGTCGCCCTCTCCTCCTCCCCGCGCCCCCGTTGCCCTCTCTTCTTAACACAACCCTTCTTCATCCTTGGCTTGGCAGGTAAACATAGAAAAAAATAGGGTTTTTAGCATAGCACTGTATGGGATGTATACACTTTACTTCATGATTAGCTAGGAATAGATATTGTGTGTCTGGAAATGGTGCACCTGTATGTTTTAGTTCGTTTTGTAAATAAATTACATGCTCTCTTCGCCCTGCTTCTCTGTTATTAAAACTTATTTGTTTCAATTTTACTTGGATGACCTATAAAGTAGCACACTTATTACATCCTTACATTTAGTTACAAGTCCATCTATAGTATAAAGAACTATTTTGTAGCTTACTCTTTCTGTAGAACTTCTTGTCTGGAGTTACTTGGAACGGCAAGAGGCTGTTTACTATTATCGATCCAGCTTTATTGTGATGGTAACTGCGTTACAGTGGAAAGTTAGTCATAGTAGACAAACTTTTTGCAATTGAAAGTTCTTATTTGAGTTAAGGATGACATTAGGTTGCATGTATGTTTATCATTATGGCTTAGTTCCACTACATTAACATTTTTTGCTAGTAATTTGTTTACCTCTTGATATGCAACTGGTGAATGGATATGACATATTTAAAAAACATATTTTTTAAAATCGTATCAATTAAAGTTTGATCCACATTTTTGATGTGTGTATTGTTGGTGTTATCTTGTTAATTTCTCCTCGGTTGTCATCTCTTCAAGGTCAGAGGAGCTGGTGTGTCATCACAATGAATAAAGATTGGGTTCATCTTAACAAGTAATGAAATCTTACCCAAATTAATATTTTAATATATAATAGATATTAAGATATTACATGCTTTTATGACCACTATTTTATAATTTATAGAAATACAACAGCATATAAAGTGGCAGCTCATCAGTTTGTGGAAATTGCGAAGTCAACTGCTGAGAACCCAAACTGGATTATATGTCCATGCAGAGATTGCCAAAATTTATGTCGTGGAAATGAGGATATGCTTTTACTTCATTTGCTCAAGCGTGGAATGGATATGACTTACACAAATTGGATTTGGCATGGGGAAGGATTGAATGCGAAGAGTTCTACTAAGGAATCTGTGTTGCCAGATAGAATAATTAAAGATGCATATGTTGATAATGAGGGTATTCATGAATCTAATGGTAAAGAGGGAGAGGATGACTTAACAAATATGTTAAAGGACGCTAATATTCCTGTATATCCTGGTTGCACTAAATACAGTAGGCTATCAGCAACAATTATTCTATATAAGCATAAATCCATGTATGGTGTTTCTAACAAATGATTTAATCATCTTTTGGAGATATTGCATGATATGTTACCTGATGAAAATACAATTCCAGAATCCGCACGAGCTGCACAGCAATTAATTAAGTCATTTAAACTTGATTGTGAAATCATACATGCATGCGTCAACGATTGTTGCCTATTTAGAGGTGAGTTCAAAGATGATGATGAATGTAGGAAGTGCCATGAGTCACGGTGGAAGAAGGATCATCGGACTAAGAAGATTCTTATTGGAGTGCCAATTAAGATTTTGAGGTATTTTCCAATAATTCCAAGGTTTAGAAGAATGTTCCAAACATCAGAACTTGCTGAAAATTTACGGTGGCATCACAATCATAAAAGTGAAGATGATAAAATTAGGCACCCTGTTGACTCTTTGGCTTGGAAAACAATTGATAATAAATGGACATATTTTGCTGCTGAGCCGCACAACCTTAGACTTGGTCTGGCTGCAGATGGGTTTAATCCCTTCCGTGGTCTTAGCTCCTCACATAGTTGTTGGCCTGTGATGCTGGTAATATATAATCTTCCACCAGGGTTATGCATGAGAAAGGAACATATTATGTTATCATTGTTGATTTCGGGGCCACATCAACCAGGAAATGACATAGATATTTATTTACAACCACTGATAGATGACTTGCAGGTTTTATTTGATGTGGATGTACAAACATATGATGCTTTCACCAAAATATTTTTCAACTTGAAAGCAATTTTGATGTGGACAATAAATGACTTTCCAGCTTATGGTAACCTGGCTGGATGTACTACAAAGGGAAAACTAGCATGCCCCATATGTGGTACTAATACTTGTTCTAAATGGTTGAAACACAGTAAAAAAAATGTTTACCTGAACCATAGGCGGTTTCTTAGACCAAAACATACATTACGGTTCAAAAGAAGTTGGTTCGATGGGAAACAAGAGCTTGAGGAGCCACCTAGATTAATGGTCGGATCAAGAATTTTGAATGAGATTAAAAATATTGAAAATGATTTTGGAAAGGGGTCAAAGAAAAATAAGAGAAAGTTGCAATCTGTACAGATTTGGAAGAAGAAGTCAATATTTTTTGACTTGCCTTACTGGGAGGTAATATGTACAACCCACTTTATTTATCTTATTATCTAGTTTTTCATATTTTTTGGCAATTAGTTAACATTACGTTTCTTATATATCTCAATTGTTTTCTTTTTGTTCAATTTCAGCATTTAGTATTGCATCATAATTTGGATGTAATGCACATTGAAAAGAATGTGTGTGATAGCATTATTAGTACTTTGCTGAATGTGAAGGGAAAGACAAAGGATGGGATAAATTCACGTATGGATTTGGAAGACATGGGAATTAGACATGGTTTGCATCCAAAATGGGAAAATGGCAAGAGAACTTATCTGCCACCTGCGCCACACACTCTTTCGAAAAAGGAACAACAACTGTTTTGTAAACGGTTATTTGACCTTAAGGTACCTGATGGTTATAGTTCAAATATTGGGAACTGTATATCAGTGGACGAGTGTAAAATTATTGGCCTCAAGTCTCATGATCATCATGTGTTAATGCAATAATTGTTGCTTGTTGCATTAAGAGGTCTTCTCCCAAAAGGGCCTAGAAATGCAATATTTCGACTATGTGCGTTTTTCAATGCATTATGTCAAAAGGTCATTGACTCGGAAGAAATGTTAAAACTGGAGGCAGATGTTGTTGAGACTTTGTGCATGTTTGAAAGGTTTTTTGTTCCTGCTTTTTTCGATATTATGATTCATTTGACAATTCATTTGGGGCGAGAAGCCCGATTATGTGGCCCAGTTCAACAAGGATGGATGTATCCCTTTGAAAGGTAACAAATTGATTATTTTGTAATTCTATTTGTACAATGTAGTTTTTATCATAAAATATTAATTTTATTTTCTGTAGACAAATGAAGACATTCAAAGGATATGTTAGAAATTTGGCACGACCTGAAGGTTGTATAGAACAATGATATTTATTAGATGAGTGCATGCAATTTTTCCAGTAAATGCATGAGTCAAGTGGCTGATATGGATAATCGTCCAAATAGAAATTAAGATTTCGAGAATGATGCGATACTTGAAGGTCGGCCAATTTCCAAAGGAACATCGATCACCTTGGATTATCAAAGGCTACAAAGTGCTCATCGATGTGTACTGTTTAATATGGTCGAGGTTGAGCCATATTTAGAGTAAGTGTAGTACAAAAAGTAATTTTCAATGATAATGTTTTTACATAAGAGCATGTAACTATTGTTAATTATTTTAGGATACACTTGAAGGAGTTGAAGCGTTTGGACAAACGTCTGGTCAAAAATGATACTTTACTTCAAGATAGACATTCAGAAGAATTCTCAGACTGGTTAAAAGAAAAGGTCTAATTATATATAAAATCCTTGAATTTTTGGCTTATTATATATTACTGCCTATAATTCTAATAGTGTATCATTGATTATGAACAGATTCACGGGCAGACTCATGGTATGCCCACTCATAACATATCCAGAACGTTAAGAGGGCTTGCACAAGGTCCATCTGTGCATGCTCTCTCTTATTCTGGATTTGTTGTGAATGACTATCGCTTTCACATAAAAGATGCATTCAAGTCAACTCAAAATAGTGGGGTTTCATATGAGGCAACAACTGTTAGCAGATTGAGCTCGAAGGATAAGCACCGAAAGATCAAACCAGTTGTTTATTATGGAGTGATCAAAGATATTATTTTACTGGACTATTTTACTTTTCAGATTCCTGTTTTATTTGGTCATTGGGCTAATCCGAAAACTGGTGTCAAAATTGATGAAGGTTTAACTATGGTTAACCTGCACCAAGGACAACAACAATTTAAAAATGACCCATTTATTCTAGCGTCACAAGCAAAACAAGTGTTTTATTCTAAGGAAAGTGATTCATCTAATTGGTATGTTGTTCTAAAGGCACCACCAAGAGGTGTTAATGAGTTGGATTTGGATAATGAGAGTGTTTATTCAAGACCATTAGATGTATCCTTACTTGATAAGAATACTAATGATGAGGATAATGAGTATGTTAGAAAGAACTGTGAGGGTATCTATGTGTAATTTTTCATATTGTTTTGTTGCACAACTATTTATATTTTTTATCATAACTTCATAGTGAAACTTATTATAACTGATTCTGCCACAATTTCTATAATCACTCATTTACTTCATTATTTTTATATTTTTGTTAGTGATAATTTGCATGTTAAAATTTCTAATTATGATGATGAATCTTTCTAACATGTTCATTTTTTCCCTGTTTTTGGCTGTCTATTTAAGTGAGGTGTCTTTCTTTCAAACATGGCTCGAGAAGAGGTAAAAACTATTATCAACCATTTATCCACGTATACAATAACATATTTATTATGTATTATTCACAGTCATGTTCTTGTTTGGATCATTTGTAGTGCTCAAAACAAGGAGGTAAAAGGAAAAGGAGGGATGAGGAAAAGAAAATTAATGAGAAAGGAGAAGGGAAAGAAAAAGAGAAGGAAAAATGATAAGGAAAAGGAAAAAGAAAAGGAAAAAGAAAAGGGAAGAATAAAACTGAAAGAGAAGGGTTCAAATGATGTGATCCGTATATCAGAACATGTAGACTCTAATGTCATTGGCGATGCGACTCTAAGTGAATTGAGAGAAGAAACATCGAAACAAGCACAACAGTCAGAAGGCACGACCAGGACTCGCGGACACACAACTTGTAGTAATTTATCGACTGTCAGCGGACAAAAGTTGGAAGTGACGTTAAATGATCTCGGTCAACCTGTTGGGGAAAACTCAAAAAAACTATCTTCTTTTGTAGGCATTTTAGCACGTAAGATGGTGCCGCTGAAATATGATGACTGGAGAAAGATATCTGATGAGAATAAAGAATTTTATTGGCAGGCAATAAAGGTAAGATATATATATATATATATATATATATATAGATAGATAGATATATAGATTTGTTATATCTATCTATCTATCTATCTATCTATCTATCTATCTATATATATATATATATATATATATATATATATATATATATATATATATATAGATATATAGATTTGTTATATATATATATATATATATATAGAGAGAGAGAGAGAGAGAGAGAGAGAGAGAGAGAGAGAGAGAGAGAAAGAGAGAGAGAGAGAGAGAAGTGAGCCTCATATAGAGTATGAGGAAATTTTTCTCATACAAAGTGATTATACTCACTTGATGGGGCCCTTATGGAAAATCCACTCCCTCCATCATGTTTATCATACTAATGGATGTATGTGTAGAAAAAATTAAGTGGTTCGGAGGTCATTCACCCAAGCATCATGTGGTTGAAAAATGAACGATTTCAACAGTAATACAAATCGAACCACAAATTGGACCCACATGATGCAAGGGTGAATGACCTCCAAACCACTTGATTTTTTCTACACATACATCTATTAGCATGATAAAAATGGTGGACGGACTGGATCTTCCATAAGGGTCCCACCAAGTGAGTATAATCACTTTGTATGAGGAAAATTTCCTCATACAAATATGAGACTCACATTACTCATATATATATATATATATATATATATATATATATATATATATATATATATATATATATATATATATATATATATATATTTGTTACCAATATATGACTAAGACAAATATATGGCTAAGACATCGGATGATCAGAAATGCATAATAACTAAGAAGTATATTCTCAAAAGCAAGCAGAAATGCAAGGCATCACAAACCATATGTTTTTTTTTCTACTTGATTCATCTTTGCTCAGTTTCATCAGAAATAAATTTTGTTGTTATAAATTATATGCACTTTTTTCACCTTTTCCTTGATTTTTTTGAGAACCTTTGAAGTAAATTACTGTCTCTGCTACAGCTAATGATTATGAATAAGCATAGCACAAAACAACAATTTCTTGTGAAATACACTGCTGAAATCAGGAATGTAGCTAAAAATTTTAAAACTAAGAATCATCAAACTATTGACACATTACTTAATTAAATGCCAGAAGATTGACATATGAATCCACATTTAACAAGTATCACAATGATGGAAACACCATAAAAACTATTTTATGAAGGAAAGGGTATATGTGCAAACAGTACAAACTAACAGAGTAATCCACAATGCTGCACACATATATGTGTACCGTTTGCTGCCATGATATACATATATACATAATTATATATGTATAATTTGTGCTTCATTTATCATCGATCATATATTGCATAATGCTTCCTACTACCAGTTTCCTGAATATTATTTACCTTACTCGTTGCCATTCTTGATGGTGAACAATTAGAAGAACCTGTTGGTTATTATTGATTGAAGTAAAGTTTTATGTGTCTGTAATTTATTTCTTCATCTCCCATTTAGTTTAGTTGCATACCCTAACAATATAGATTAATTACTTACAAAAACTATCTCTTCTTTACATATTTTATTTCTTAAAATCTAATAGGTACAGGGATAAGCATATATCCAATTTTTCTTAAGGACAAGTGTATATTGGGAGAGTTTATTGACTGGGTGGAAGTTCAGTGTCACTTCTGTGGCAAAGTGGGAAGCCTACCTTTTCTCCCTCTTTATAATATTTATTTATATTGGAACTGTTACAATATGATCCCATGCATAAAATGTGGATGTAGACATTGTTTAAGCCTAGAAGAGAAGTATATGAAATTATGACTTGGTTTATCACTCAACTTAAAGGTATCATTGTTACAATAATATAGAATTTGTGCTGTAGATTTGGAATATCCGGTCACATGCTACAAGATTTGCGCTGGACATTAGAAAGTAAACGATACTGCTCTTTCCTTCGTAAGATGACTGGATGAGAAATGTTGGAAGTGGAATTTAGCATATGAAATGTGAATTAGATGTCAATATGCTAACGTTGCAGGGAACCCTTAGAATCTCTCTTGATTGCAACTGGTCTCCTTAGATCACAGATTCACGTTGATTGCTGCATTGATGTTCCTATTGCTCTTCATTTAAATAATCTTTTGATACTCCCTCCCTTGCTCCCTCCCCTCCTCCACATTTGGGTAGTCCTGTGCAATCCTCCCTCTTCCACAGTCAGTCAATCGCCATTCTTTCAATAGTGTTCCTAATCATTA
Organism: Hemerocallis citrina; assembly: GCA_017893485.1. Lineage (NCBI taxonomy): Eukaryota > Viridiplantae > Streptophyta > Magnoliopsida > Asparagales > Asphodelaceae > Hemerocallis > Hemerocallis citrina. The sequence continues at coordinate 17,533,885 of CM030362.1, forward strand.
TTTTTGGACCTAAAGTGTTACTGATCATTATTTTAGGACCTGAAGCATCCACCGGTATAGTCCTTGTAGTAAAAGATTAATTTGAAATACTCCTATCATAGTAACTACTGAAACAATGCTTCCCATTAACTAACACCTTCAAGTCCTCACCTCATTAATTACTCCTGTATATGTTAGTATTGATTAACTGTATTTTTTTTGCATAGTGGTATCACAATTTTACAGTCACCATCAGTTATGCCTTTCTTACTCAACTTAAATCATTATAATTTATGTTTTTACTTTGAAAAGTAGCAGTACAGAGTAAAATTAGGAAATTTACCTTTATGAGAAAGTGATCAAAGACTTGACCTTCTAACAAAAAGAAAAAAAAAAGGGAAGAAGTATTAATTGTATCCCTATTTTTCTATTGTTTTGTTCACAGTTTGATCAGGAAATGATGTTCAACAGTCTATGTAGTCAAACAAAACTTTTTCCTGAGAAAGGGCATTTGCTTGATAAATTAAATATGTTTTTACTCTTTTAGCTGTTACTATTATTAGGAGAGTATTAGAAGATGGTTTTGAAACCTATGTTAACGCCGTCAATTCTTTTCTTACACTATCCTTTGTGTTGGATGGTCTATTATGTCCCTTCCTTACCTGTTATATTTATGCATTTTATTCTTATTTTAACTGACTAACATTGGTCAAAAATCTTTAAGTGGTATTGTTTCCTATAGTTTTAGATAATAGACTAAATCCTATTTTGGGGAAAGAATCTTAAAACTTTATGTAGTTCTACATGGTTGGGTCTGATAGGTGCTTAAGAGAGCTTTCTTAGTGTAACCAGTTCATTCAGTAGCTTACTGACTTGCTGAATCTGCCAAGCTTAACATCAAAGGTGATTGCAATTTTGCATATGCATCTACTCACACACGTACATCTTCATGATATATAGAAGTATATTTAAGAAAAGTAGCCATGATAGTCAAGCCTTAACTTGTTTGTTGAGTGTTGACATAAAATGTTCTATTCTGATAAAACCTGATGGGTACAACATCACCAGGCTAGTTGTTTTTCTAAAGGAAATTAATTGCTTCGAAAGTATTTTTATTGCATACAATTCTTTGTGATTATTTAGTAAACTAACAGAGTAATCCACAATGCTTTATTAGTAAACTAACAGCAATGCTTCAAAAGGTTAACTTCATTTAATTCTTTGTGCTTATTTTTATGATAATAATTTATATATACACATATTACTTCAGCAAAAGTTCACATTCAATGGACGTGATAGAGAAGCAAAAATTTACACCCTACAAGCGATGGGAAGATCTGCCAGGGCACGCAAATCAAAATTGGGGGCAAACTTAAACAAGAAACCGATTTACAAAAGTCAAAGAAAGTGGGATGAATTTGTAAAATCAAGAAACAACCCAAAATTCAAGGTAAAAAACTATGTATACTATTCTGTTTAACTTGTTATATCTTATCTTTTATATAAAATTAATTATATTAGAGTACAATTTGTCTTGTAGGCAAAAAGTGAAAAGTTCAAGGAAATGAGAAGTAAACAAACTATCCCTTACCGTGGTAGTCGAAAGGGATTTGCTCGGATAGAATCTGAAATAGTAGTGAGTTAATTATAATTTTTTTTCATTATATTTATTAAGTGTTGTTTATAATTTTGATGTTTGTGTTGATTGTATCTGTTTGCTATATAGAAAGAAGAGGGTTCCATTTGTCAAGATAAAGTTAGGCTACGTTGTTGGTATCGAGCATATACAAAAAAGAACGGTGAAGAAGGAAAGCCAGATGATGTTGATCTTATAGTATGGTTCTAAAATTGTTTTATCACATAGTTTACTATTAGTTAAATACAGATTCTTATTGTTCAATCATATGTTCATATTAATTTTGAGTTTTTTTATTTTCAGAAAAAGGTGAAAGAAGAGCTAGCTTCTTCGCCACCCGAGACATCCTACGTAGGCCCGGGTTATGATGGTGACGCATATTCAAGGGTATTTAACAAGCCTGAACGACAAGGCCGTTTATCCTCGATGGGAGCAGGAGCCAACCTATCTAAATTAAGTGCCTCGATTGCAACCTCTGCCGAAGTAGTTGAGCTCAGAGGAAAGGTGGATTCACTTGCTGAAACAGTGAAGGAGTTGACAGCTCTACTTAAAAAGCAAACAAAGTGTAAAAACTCTTCTTACTCAAAACATAAGAAACATAAGAAAAATAAGAAGGTAAGAATATTGATTTTCATTTGAATGCTGATTAGATTAAACATAATAGATTTATAATTTAGTTTGTTATTTTACAAAGTATGGTTCAACAAGAAGAGGATAGTGAGGATGATCTGGAGGAAGAAGATAGTGATGACGATATGGAGGAAGAAGATAGTGATGCTCAAGATGAAGAGGATAGTGAAGATGATGAAGAAGATCATAGCGATAGTGATGATAATGTGGATTTTGATGGTGAAAACGATAATGACGATGATAGTGATCGAGGAGAATGAGGATGAGGATAAGCGCTCAAAATTGTGTAACAATGATCCATTATCAACTACTAATGCAACTGATACTCCACAGGTAACCCAGTACAGCTTTAGTACTTTTAATATATATATATATATACACTCCACAGGTAACCCAGTACAGCTTTAGTACTTATATATATATACACTCCACAGGTAACCCAGTACAGCTTTAGTACTTTAATATATATATATATATATATATATATATATATATATATATATATATATATATATATATATATATAACACTTGAAATAACTTTTTTTATGTTTTCATGTTAGTCACTCAATGGCAGCAGTAATCGTAGAAGTAGAAAGTGTGAATTGTTAAACTGGGAGGCACCGAGTGAAGTGGTTGCTATTGGGCGATGGGTGACAAATGATCTTGAGGTGGTAGTGCACTGTGTACCCCTCGGGCAAAATGCATCCAAAGTTTGGGTGGATGAAGTAAGACAACCTTCAGCACCATTGTTTAGGCGAGGTGGTGGTGTAGATACTCTAGATGAGGTTATGGGACTTGCAATTGCATGGCCGACCGATCACATCAAGATGTTGGATGCTAACTAGGTACATTACTTTCCTTCTAAAAAATTTTAAGTATCTTCAAGGAGATGGTTGGGATGAAGTTTTTGTAGATTTAATATAGTAGTTATTATAGCGGAGATGTAAGGAATATATGCAGTTGATATTTTCTTTAATCCTAATAGAACAAGGGGAAAGCCTGGTGAGATTTGAGTACAATTTTTCTGCGTGAAGGCAACATGAGTTTCCATAGGATCGGTGTAATTAGTATCTTTAGTCATATAACGAAAGTTTGATGGATAGTTTGGTTGGAACTTGGACAGAGTTTGCAGTTGTGGGTCAATTGAAGTGTACTTACTTTCACTAACTATCAGTTTAAAAGTCCCCCAGAGAAGTTGACCTGGCTATTTTGTATTTTTAGGCATGACTTATCGAGGAGTAGGATTGTTTTTGATATGGCTAAAAATAGGATTAAATCGGGACCGTTCACATCGGAGACGAATCTTAAAGCTCAGGGGTAAAACGGTAATTTCACCTACTAACGGGTCCGAAGCGGGTACTGGGTCTCCTTCCCATAGATCCAATAACCCGCGAACGGATCCACCTCAACTGGGTACGGGTCCCGACCCGATACAAACCCAGTCCGACAGGATAGAATTAGGGTCTCTGATTGAACCAAATCAACGGGCCTGATTCGCGACTATCCTCTCACCGAGAATTAAGGGATTACATTCCAAATCTGATTACGAGGATTTTACACCTATCAGATCACAGGAATCACATTCCTAATCAGATCCCAACGGCGACTATAAATACCCCCACCTACCACTGTTACAGGTTAATCACTTTTTTTTCCAATTAAAGCTCTTTCGTAATCATATCACTGGTTACTGACAAGAGCATCGGAGGGTGCGTCGCCGGGATCAACCCCGGTGTATCGCACTTCCTTGCAGGTGAACGGCGGGAGTCAGCAGCCCAATTCCGACGAACAGGCTTGGATTCGCTATTCAGATTTTTCCACGAACCCACAATTCTATCTGTTGGCCCCCACACCAAATTTAGCAGCAACAGATTGGCGCCGTATGTGGGAAACCATACGAATAGCCTCCGCCTCTTCCTCGTCGACTGGCTCTTTTCCAGCCATGCCTCCCAGAATAGTAAGATCCAGGGGGTCCAACCGTGGACCCAACCCTATTGATCAACAGCAGGAAGTCCCCGTCCATCCCGCTCCGCAGCAGGGGCAACTTCCTCCTCCGGCCGAGGACCATTTCCAACAGGACCAACCTCCTCTTCTGAATCAGCAACCCCTAACGGTTCCCGCTGGTCCTAACCCTGCAGAAGCAAAAGCAACCTCTACGGACTCTTACGCCTCCCATAGTCCTCAGGCCCCCGACCTTCGAAATACCATCCTCAACCGGCAGAAAGACGAGGATCTTCGCCGCCATTTAGATGAAAAGCGGGCCCGAGAGGGAGCCTCCCGCCAGCAACGTCCAGATGAGCAAAATTCTCACCACCGAGACTATAGAGGGTCCCCTACCCGAAGAGGACGGAGAGAGTCCCCCGAGCATCATAGGAGGAGACACCACTCCCCTACCGGTCGGCACTAGTCAAGGAATGATGAGGCACCCATCACTCGTGCCGAGTTCCAACAGTTTCAAGCAATGGTTTTGCAAGCCCTCAACCTCCGACCCAACAATAACAATGCTCAGAGGGCTCCTACTCCTCCACGGGTCCCAAGTCCTCGCCGCTCCCAGAGCTACCGTCGTCGTAGTCCCCGCTCCCCTTCCTATGAAGACGAGCCCAAAGGCTCGTTTGACTACCGTCAAAGGGAGATGCTCTCTACCGCTGTCTCCACGAGATGGAGAGGCGCATCGGCCGAATAGACAAGGAAGAGGAGTTAAGAGGAAGAACCATATGCCCGAGCAGACCTCCCTTCTTCCGGACCATCATGGAGGCTCATATCCCGAGAGGTTTCGAACCCCCGCAGTTCGAAACTTACTCGGGGGAGTCGGACCCCGTGGACCACATCGAAAGCTTTAAGACCCTCATGCTAATCCACCAAGCTTCTGATGCTTTGCTGTGCAAAACCTTCCCCGCCACTCTTAAGGGTTCGGCTCGGGAATGGTACTCCTGCCTCGCCCCCTCTTCTATTTCTCCTTCGAGCAGTTCGAGACCCTCTTCATCACCCACTTCATGAGTAGCAGACGCACGGAGAAGACCAGCCTCTCATTGCTCCACCTCTGTCAAGAAAGGGGAGAGAAGTTGAGGGACTATGTGAGGAGGTTCACTGCAGAGGTCAGATCGATCGCCTCCCTCGACCAATCGGTTGCGACTGTCGCATTCCAATCCAACGTCCTCAATTCTAACCTTCGCTCGTCCCTTGCTAAGAAGCCCCCACATAATTTTGCCGACCTCCTTCTTAGGAGCGAGAAGTACATTCGGGCCGAAGAAGCCAAGAATCTCCCGGGCTTTGAGGAGACACCTTCCTGGGAACAAACAGAAGAGCACAAGCGAAGAGGGGTCCCAAAAATCCCAGAAGGACGGTAATGGACAGCGTCGCCCGACTCCTCGGTTTGAGAAGTTCACCCCCATCATTGCCAATATATCAGAAGTTCTCATGGAGGTGGACAAGGAAGGGCTACTCCGTGCTCCCCCGAGAATGAATACACCCGGCGAGAAGAGGAACAAGGATAAGTGGTGCCGCTTTCACAGGGACCACGGCCACGACACGGATGATTGTCGAACTCTCAAGGAGGAGATCGAAGAACTCATACAGCGGGGGCACCTGATCAAGTTCGTCAAAAAAGAGGGGGCCGAGCTTTCCCCCTGAGGAGCATACAAATGAACAGAAGGGCCCGCCGAGCTTCAAGACTCAGAATCTCCCAGCTCCTCCCAAGAGGTCCTCACCTTATTGTAGAAGTAGGATCCTGATTTTCAATAAGGCCGATGCTTGTAACCCGGCCAATAGCAAGTAATAAGGGCTCGCCCTATTGAAGCGGCCACTTAGCTTATTTCAAACTTTACATCTTTTCATTGAAAGTTATTGCTCTTGCCTCTCTATCTCTCTGAGTCACGACTCTCTTTAATGGTGGATTCGGAGTCTAGCTTCTTCTACATGGCTGCTCCCGCAACTTACTAACCTTTAACAACGGGTTCGGAGTCCAAAACTTGGCTCGATTCTGCTTCAAATAACTTGCTCTTCAGCAGGTTAGAAGTGGTTCGCCATTCGGAATTGCTCCCACAGCCGTTGAACAACTCTACCGATGGTTCGGAGTCCAACACTTGGCTCGATTCTGCTTCAAATAACTTGCTCTTCAGCAAGTTAGAAGTGGTTCGCCATTCGGAATTGCTCCCACAACCGTTGAATACCTCACACGACGAGTTCGGAGTCCAACACCTGGCTCGATTCCTCTTCAAATAACTTGCTCTTCAGCGGGTTAGAAGTGGTTCGCCATTTGGAACTGCTCCCACAACCGTTGATTCTGTCATTTAAATAGCGAGTTCGGAGCACAACTCTCTCCTAGAGTTCCTCCTCACACTCGTCTCACTAATGGATCTCTCCCAGAGCCGAGCTCTTCCCTCCGCTCACCTCCAAGGCGGACCTCTTCTCAAACGAGTTCGGAGCTAAAACTCTCTCCTAGAGTTGCTCCTCAAACTTGTCTTCCAGATCGCTCTCTCCCAGAACCGTGCTCTTCACTCCGCTCCCTCTAAAGCGGACCACTTCTCAACGAGTTCGGAGCTCACAACTCTCCCCTATAGTTGCTCCTCAAACTCGTCTTCCAAATGGCTCTCTCCCAGAGCCGAGCTCTTTGCTCCGCTCACCTCTAAGGTGGACCTCTTCTCAAATGAGTTCGAAGCTAAAACTTTCTCCTAGAGTTGCTCCTCAAACTCGTCTTCCAGATCGCTCTCTCCCAGAATCGTGCTCTTCACTCCGCTCCCTCTAAAGCGGACCTCTTCTCAACGAGTTCGGAGCTCACAACTCTCCCCTATAGTTGCTCCTCAAACTCGTCTTCCAAATGGCTCTCTCCCAGAGCCGAGCTCTTCGCTCCGCTCGCCTCCGAAGCGGACCTTTTCTCAACGAGTTCGAAGCACAACTCTCTCCTAGAGTTCCTCCTCAAACTCGTCTGCCAGATGGCTCTCCTAGAGCCGAGCTCTTCCCTCCGCTCACCTCCAAGGCAGACCTCTTCTCAAACGAGTTCGGAGCTAAAACTCTCTCCTAGAGTTGCTCCTCAAACTCGTCTTCCAGATCGCTCTCTCCCAGAACCGTGCTCTTCACTCCGCTCCCTCTAAAGCGGACCTCTTCTCAACAAGTTCGGAGCTCACAACTCTCCCCTAGAGTTGCTCCTCAAACTCGTCTCACAAATGACTCTCTTCCAGAGTCGAGCTCTTCACTCCGCTCGCCTCCGAAGCGGACCTCTTCTCAACGAATTTGGAGCACAACTCTCTCATAGAGTCCCTCCTCACACTCGTCTCACCGAGCTCTTCACTCTGCTCGCCTCCGAAGCGGACCTCTTCTCAACGAGTTTGGAGCACAACTCTCTCATAGAGTCCCTCCTCACACTCGTCTCACTGAGCTCTTCACCCCGTTCGCCTTCGAAGCGGACCTCTTCTCAACGAGTTTGGAGCACAAATCTCTCATAGAGTCCCTCCTCACACTCGTCTCACCGAGCTCTTCACCCCGCTTGCCTCCGAAGCGGACCTCTTCTCAACAAGTTCGGAGCTCACAACTCTCTCCTAGAGTTGCTCCTCAAACTCATCTCACAATTGGCTCTCTTCCAGAGCCGAGCTCTTCATTCCGCTCGCCTCCGAAACGGACCTCTTCTCAACGAGTTCGGAGCTCACAACTCTCTCAGAGAGTCCCTCCTCACACTCGTCTCACCGAGCTCTTCACTCCGCTCGCCTCCGAAGCAGACCTCTTCTCAACGAGTTCGGAGCTCACAACTCTCTCCTAGAGTTGCTCCTCAAACTCATCTCACAAATGGCTCTCTTCCAGAGCCAAGCTCTTCACTCCGCTCGCCTCCGAAGCGGATCTCTTCTCAACGAGTTCGGAGCTCACAACTCTCTCCTAGAGTTGCTCCTCAAACTCATCTCACAAATGGCTCTCTTCCAGAGCCGAGCTCTTCCCTCTGCTCGGATGCTGAGAAAGTGCCGATCCGACCCCAACATCAAAGAGCCCGGTCGGCTAACCGAGCAAGTGCCCATCCGAGCCCCAAAACGAAGAAAAATCACTTTTCCCTCAACATTCGCGTAAGATTTCGATCAGACGGCTCAGATCATGCCAGCACCACTACACGACAAGATAGTGTTTTCTTGAAAATTGTGCCCGCCTCGAGATCCGTGCTGAGATCAACGGCTCAGATCGCTCCAGCAGCATTAAACGACAAGATAGTATTTTCTTGGAAACTGTGCCCGCCTCGAGATCCGCGCTGAGATCCGACGGCTCAGATCGCTCCACGTTGCTCGGTATTCCGAGCCGAGCGACTAGCGATCTGACCCACTCGCGCCTCTTCTTTGCCCCTAGGGTCTTCCTAGCACATCTTACAAGGGTCTTCCTAGCCCAAGGGTCTTCCTAACACATCTTACAAGGATCTTCCTAGCACAAGGGTCTTCCTAGCACATCTTCTCCGCCCCTAGGAGTGGAGCTCCTCTTCCAAAATCCCCAAGACCAAAGTACTTATCAACTTCATGAAGACAAGCATGTTGCGGGGCTATTTTGACCATGAAGGAGGGTGAATCTTCATCCCACTCCTAAAGAGAAGTTGTAGATCTTTGAACTAGCTTCGAAACGAGGGGTCGCACACCCCGATCGGACCTCCGTAGCACCGGGAAAGTGGACCGCAATACAGCTGCGCCGAATAGCTCGAAAATCCGAACCGAGCCACTCGCACGAGGGAAAAACCGAACCCGAGCAACTGTCAAAATCGAATCCGAGCTCTTCCCTCCGGTCGGCTGATTGAGCAAGTGTCCATCCGAGCCCCAAAACAGAGAAAAATCACTTTTCCCTCAACATTCGTGTAAGATCTCGATCGGACGGCCCAGATATTGCCAGCGTCGCTAAACAACAAGATAGTGTTTTCTTGGGAACTGAGTCCGTCTCGTGATTCGCACCACGATCGTGATCAACCGTCCAGATCGAGCCACGTAGCTCGGATCTACCATTCAAGCTACTGTCCCACCGAGCTGCAAAATGGCCAAAAATTTGCCTCAAAATCTGTGCTCGGATTCGCCGAACAAGAAGCCAAAAAAAAAAAACGGGGGGGGGGGGGGGGCACAAGGGTCGGGTTCGGACCCGTTAAGGGGATCCAAACCCGAACCCCTTCCCTTCCTCTTCTTCTCCACGCTCCTGCCAAAACCGAAGAAAACCATCTTCTTCAAGCTCCGCCATGGCCTCGCCGACCTCCATCACCTTAGTCATCGCCGAGCTCCCCATCCCGAGCTCGAGCTCGTCTCCACAGCTCCGACGAACTCCGTCCTCTTCGTCACCAAGCTCGCAAAGCTCCGAAGCTCCGAACCCAATTCTTCCGCTGACGAGCTCCACCGATGACCACCTTCTAGCTCCACTCCTCCCACCGAGCTCCCAACTTCGTCGAGCTTATACATGTCGAGCTCCACTTCCAACGAGCTCGCTCCGTCGTCGAGCTCCGTCATCACAAAGCTCCGAACTGCTTCCGCCGAGCTCCCAACCTCTTCAGCACCTTCCCGCCAAAACAGCCAAAAACCCAAACTCTTCGCCCACTCGTCGAAGCCGAGCGATGACCTCCGACCATCTCCTCGCCAAAACTCCACCACCGGCGAGCTCCATCCTCGCCAACCTCGCCGAGCGTCGCCATGGCACCGAGCTCCACGATAGCAAGCTTCCATTGACAAGCGCAGACCACCTCAAATTGCCACAACTCTCCACTGCGTTCAAGCTTTGTCGACCATGGCCGAAGCTCGAACCCCACACAGTTGTCGCCGAGCCCTCCACTTTGCGAGCACCAACTGCCAAGCTCCACCACCTACCGATGTTGAGCTCGCCATCTAACCGCCTCGCCATTACTGCCGAGCCTCAACCTCCACCTCTGGTTGTAGAGCTCCAAAACCACCTCTCCACCTCTCCTCCATCGCCGACCTTGACTCACCACTATCGAGCTCCTAGCCCGAAGCTCCAACTCCTCGCCGCGTCCCCCTCGTCGCTCAAATCCTTGGCGAACGAGCTCCTCTTCTTCATCGAGCATCGCTGAGCCCATTGCCGAACGACCCTTGCCTTTCGTTCGCCGAGCTCCTCTCCAAGTGTCGACCATAGTACCAAGCTTCGCTACCGAAGCTCCACCGTCACGAGCTCCGAACCCATTCCCGAGCTCACACTGTCGATGAAGCTTCGCCAAAGTGTCGAGCTCCCCTTGCCATCTCGCCTCCTCTCTGCTGAGTTCCTCCCCGCCACCGACGTCGAGCTCCCCTCGTCGTTGATGTGGCGCCGAATGGAGGAGAAAAGGAGAGGGGAGGCGGGACGAAGAAGGCGAAGAACAGAGGAGAGTCGAAGTTGGGCGAGAGGAAGAGAGAAAGGACAGAGGAGGCGAAAAGAGAAAAAAAAAATCACCTCCCGGTCGGACTGCCGAGCAAGTCCCCATCCGAGCTCCAAAAACGGAGAAAAAAGCCGCCGAGCGACTACGACCGTTGGATCATCCAGAAATTCGCGCTTCTGGTGATGGACGGTCCAGATCGCGCCACGTGCGCTAAACGACAAGATAACGATTTTTTGGGAAACGCGCCTATTACCGCTGATTCTGGTGTGGGGGTAAACAGATGAGATTTGTGAGTTCGTAGAAAAACCTGAATAGCGGATCCAAGCCTGCTGGTTCCCGCTGCTCACCTACAAGGAAGTGCGAAACACCGGGGTTGATTCCGGCGACGCACCCTCCGACGCTCTTGTCAGTTAACCAGTGGTGATTAAGAAAGAGCTTAAGTTGGGAAAAGAGTGATTACCCGGTCACAGTGGTAGGTGGGAGGTATTTATAGTCGCCATGGGAGCGATTAGGGACCTGATTTCCTGTGTAACTGTCAGGAGTAAAATTCTCACAATCTGTTTAGGAAACGGACCCCTGATTCCCGGTGAGAGCAAATCAGGCCCGTTGATTCGGTCAAATCAGTGGCCCTGATTTTTCCTCTTGCTGATCTGGGTTTGTCTTGGGTCGGGACCTGTATCCAGTTGGAGTGGATCTGTTTGTGGGTTATTGGATCTGTGAGAAGGAGACCCAGTACCCGTTTCGGACCCATTTGTATGTGAAATTACCGTCTTAACCCCTGAGCTTCAAGATTCGTGCCCAATCTGAACGGTTCCGATTTAACCCCATTTTTAGCCATGTCACGAGCCCCCCACTCCTAAAGACTGAGTGTGATCAGCCTTTAAGGAGTAGTTTAACTGTTTCAGTGGCTAGTGGAGTTGTATTGGAGTCTGAATGGAGGGTTTTGAATCTCGAAGGGGGTAGTGAGGTAATTTTTTGAAGCCATATGCTATTCTGAAGCCTTGTTTGAATATTCGACGGTTTTTATCTATTTTTTCGGATTATTTATTTAATTTTGCGAGGTGTCAACCAATCGTTCGGAGGCCTTAACAGTACATTCTAGGAAATAATTGTTCTTTCGGGGGCTCAAGGATATTTCCCCGAATTTATAATTATTTTCTAGAATTTTTAGTTAATTTTTCCGAATTTTTATCAATTTTTCGCAATTTTTAAATAAATAAAACGATTTAAATAAATAAAAATTGATTTTTAAATACCGATTTATGGCGTGGCGCAATCTGGACCCTTGATCAGTGCTGACCGCGATTTTCTGGACGATCAGACGATTCCTATTCCTCGGCAGGTATTTTCTTCATTAACGAGGGTCGGCTCCTCGGTTCCTCGGCTCGGCAGGTAGTTTCTTCACTAACGAGGGTCGGCTCCTCGGTTCCTCAGCTCGGCAGCTCGGCTCCTCGGCTCCTCGGCTCGGCAGCTCGGCTCCTCGGCTCGGAATCAGCCGAGGTACGTGTGTCATCTGGGCCGTCCATCTCAGTGCGGATCCCCAAAAAATGCTATCTTGTCATTTAGTGATCGTGGCAAGATCTGAACCGTTCATCATGACGAGCGCGCTTTTTGACAAGATCCAACGGCTGATATGGGTCGGCGCATTTTTTTGCCATATAGGAGGGTCGGTTCTTCGTCCCCTCGGCTCGGCAGGCTTTTTCGCCATATATGAGGGTCGGTTCCTCGTCCCCTCGGCTCGGCAGGCTTTTTCGCCATATACGAGGGTCGGTTCCTCGTCCACTCGGCTCGACAGGCTTTTTCGCCATATACGAGGGTCGGTTCCTTGTCCCCTCGGCTCAGCAGGCATTTTTGCCGTATACGAGGGTCGGTCCTCGTCCACTCGGCTCGGCAGGTCGGCACACGTAGTTCGGAGTCTACCTAGGTACGTGGCGAGATCTGGGCCGTCCATCTCAATGCGGATTCCTAAAAAACACTATCTTGTCGTTTAGTGGACGTGGCGAGATCTGAACTGTCCATCATGACGAGCGCGCTTTTTGACACAATCCAACGGCTGAGGATGGTTGGTAGGTTTTTTTTGCCATATACGAGGGTCGGTTCCTCGTCCCCTCGGTTCGGAGGTTCGGTGTCGTTGTCCGAGGTGTGGAGTTGGATGTTTCGGAGAGTCTCGGCTTTGGAGGGTCGCTACCTTCCGGCCCAGTGGCTCGGCTACTTGGCCGAGCTGTTCGGTAGCCAGGTTAAGCAGGCCGGTGGCAGGCAGTTCGGAAGGTGCACGTGGTCGAACCTGGAGCGTCCATCATTGTGCGAATCACGAGGACGGGGCTCAGATCACGAAAAAACGTAATCTTGTCGTTTTGTGGGTGTGGCGCAATCTGAACTGTCCATCGAGTTTTGACACGAATTTTGGGGAGATCCGACGATGATTTCTCCTCAGGAGGATTTTTCCCCATATACGAGGGTCAGTTCCTCGTCCCCTCGGATCGGAGGTTCGGTGCCTTTGGCCGAGGTATGGAGACTCAGTAGCTCGGAGTTGTTTTGAAGAGACTCAGTAGCTTGGTGGCCCAGCCAAGCTGTTCGATAGCTCGGTTAAGCACACCGGTGGCCGAGTTATGGACTTGGTTATTTCAAGATCCTCTGTCGTTGGAACTGAAACGTCGCGACACTCCGCTTTGGTGCTTTGGCTTCTTAATGGGCTTTTTAGATTCCCAAGGTGGCCCAAACTCCCTTTTGGGGTTATAAAAGATCATTCCCTCACCCCCAGCTCATTTCTCACTTTTCACTCTTAAGATTTTACTTTTACTCTCTGTACTCTCTGCTAGCAGCGATCTTTGCTCCAAGGCGGTTGTGCTAGCTGTCGCGTGGGCCAGGCGATTTCTGGCGATCTCATTCCGACCGTGAACGTCACTTCAAGGTCAGTCTATTAGCCTTTGCTTTTTTATAGAGATGTCAAGAGTGAACTCGGGGAGTGAGGCCTCGTCCTCGGGCAATGATGGTGCCGAGGAAAGGAGGAAGGCAGAGATTCGAAGGAAGGGGAAACAGGTCGTCGAGCCGGCTGCGGCCGAGGGGAGGAAGGAGAAGAAGAAGAGGTGGGGGTCACCCAATCTCCCGTGGTCGAGGTAATAGTGGAGAAACCGAAGTAGGCCCCCGAGATGGGACGATACCCTTCTGTACTGTCCGGGCATTCGGGGGTTAGGCAGTACGAAGCCGATCTTTTGAAGAAGGCGATCTTCGGCCAGTCGGAAGTTTACGAGGAACCCAATCCGGCACTTCCCACCGAGGCAGACGAGATTGGGTCGGTGCTATCCGAGAGGGATCTCCTTCGGATCAGAAAGGGGTTCGCCAACCCTCCGGAGTACAAGTTAATTGTCCCCGGCGCTGGGATGCGGGCGAATTCCAAACTATCATCGTCGGATATGTGCATGTTCGACTTCGACTCCCTGAACGCCGGACTGCATTTTCCGCTGCATCCCTTCATTCGCCAAGTCCTCGGATGGTTCTGCCTCGCGCCGACCCAATTTATGCCGAACACATGGCGTCATGTGAACGCCTTCCTGCTCCAGTGCCGCAACGCTGAAGTCGAGCCGGACCTGACGGTCTTCCGAGGCCTGTATCGAACAAACCGGATGCACAAGACCGAGCATCGGTACTACTTGGGGCCGAGGAAGGGTGTTAGGATCATAGAAAACCCGGACTCAATTAAAGGCTGGAAAGAAAAGTTCTTCATATTGAGGGGGGAACCAATGCTGCAAATTCCAAGCCGGTGGAAGCCAGAGGTGCCCAAGTTTGCGAGAGTCGACCCCGTATTGACTGAGGCCAAGGAGGAGGTGGCGAGGAAGATCATGGCCCTCCCCATGTTGAGTTGGAGGGAGTTGAAGGAGGAGGTGCTGTTCGGGTCTGGCCTTAGCTCCATCGACCCGAGTATGCTCCTGACATCTTGTTTATTTTGTTTTTCTTTCAAGTCTTTAGCACGTCTTACTGACTCAGTTTGTGTTTCGTTTGATGTAGAAGCGCCGAAGATGGATTTCAACGCCATGATGATCGATAGGTCCAAAGTGGCCAGTGGCAGGAAGAGGTAGAGGCCGACCGTGGCTGCCTCGTCATGTCCGCAGCCCAAGGTTGCTTCGACTACCACTCCGCCTCCTCCGACCACCGAGGTGCCTTCGACGGTGGTTGTTGCCGAAGAGCCCTCGGCGCCTGTGGCATCTGCCCTGGTTGGTGGGGCCTTCGATGTCAATGCGGCGTTGTCGCTCGAGGCTCCGCCGTTGACCGATGCGGCCGAGGAGATCCTGACCGAGCAGCACAAACAGCTGTTCGTGCCGAACTGGCGAGTGAAGAATCACGACGGATTCCTGAGAAACTTGCAGATGTCGGTGCAGGTCGTCAAGCACCTGGTGACCTCGAAAGATAGAGCCGCGCTGAAGGCGGGGACAGTCGGTGACGATACCTACGAAGTGGCTCGGTCGCTCGTATCGGTAAGTTTTTCATTGTGGATTTCTTCAAGTCTATTGCTCGGCCTGTATCTTGCACTTATCGTTGTCTTTACAGGCCACCTGTCACTTTGGCCATCTCCTTGAGACGTTCGCCGCGCAGGAGAAAGAGCTGAAGGCCGCCAGCGACAAAGACAGGGCAGAGAAGGTCAAGGCGGTTCGGCAACTCGAGGCCGAGTAGAGGCGAGTCGAGGCCTTGGAGGTCTGGGTTGCCGATCTTATGGCCGACCTGGAAAGAGCCAAGGGGCGACTTGATGCGGAGTCTGCCAAAGCCGTGAAGGCTGCCGAGGAGCTGGCTGCGTCGGCAAAGTCTCTGGCCGATGTGAAGGCGGAGAAGGAGGCCTTGGCCACGAAGATTAGGGTCGAGGTCGAGGCTGAGGTGAAGAAGCACATGGCCACGAACATGAAGAGGTCCTATCAGAGGGCGCTCGACCATGTTCAGGACCGTGTCCCCGGCTTCGAGCGGGTCGGCTACAGGCTGTGGCCGGGGTCACCCTCAGGCGGTGAGGAGGAGGGAGGCGAAGGTGACGAGGGGGAAGGCGACGAGGAGGAGGAGGTGGAGGCCGACCCTTCGGTGGCAGACCCCCAGGTCGAGGGGAGAAATGAGGGGCCCTCTGGCGACGTGCCTGTGGACGAAGCGGCGACACAGGTGGACCCCTGATCTCCTCGTAATTTTTGTAGTTTTTGTTCTTTTTCAAAAACAATGTAATGCCTTTTGCGGACTGGCCACCGCTTTGATGATGAATGAAAAAGATTGTTTTGGTTTTGGATTTGTCTAAGTGTTTGGTTCGGCCATGTAGTTCTTCAATGTTGTCCTTTTTTTATTTCAGATCGTCGAGCAAATTCATGTCAGCGCGGCAGCTCGGTGCCGCGCGGAGTTGTTTCAGTAGTCCCGTGAGGCTCGCCTTGAGGGCGAGGTTCACCTGACGAGGAGAATACTCCATAACGTAGAGAAGAGAAACAGCGAGTTGTTGGCCGAGTTACACCACCTGCGACTAGTCGAGGCCGAACTCTCTGCGAAGGAGGAAGAGTTGGCCCTGGTTTTGGCCGAACGAGATGATTTTGCAAAGAGGGTCGAATAGCTCCAAAGGATAATGGTCGACAAAAGTATCGAGGTGACTCACTTGCGCCGCATCATATCTGATAGCGCCGAGTACCCTGGTTCGGCGAAGCTTCCTCGGTTCAAGGTGATTGTGAGGGACGACACACTGAAGGATAGGATCGTTGAACTGGAGGAAGAGGTTGCTCGGCTTAAACCTCAGCCTGTGAGGGCTAATGTCCGCAGTACCTCGTGTACTCGCGAAGAGTATGACCGAGGGATTATGTTCTATCAACTCGCGAGCCGAGCCCCCATCGTAGGTCGATCAGCGGCCGACGCCCAAAGTGGAGTAGCGGTGTCTTCAAGTGGCGCTTCAGTTGGAGTGACTGTTAGGGTCAGCAGCGAGGGGGCGTCTCAATTCGTCAGCTTATAGACTAGCTCGGAGGTTAAGAAGCGCCGACCACGGGTGTCCCTGAACCGGAGCGTCCCCCTTCCGCGGAGGCACTGAACGGGTCGTACTGTGTTCTTGGGTCACCGAACTGTCTTTTGTTGTAACCTTTGGGTCTTGTAATTTTATCAAAGTTATATTAATGAAATTGGAGTTGGCTTGCTCGTTGTAGTGGTGTAGTTGCTTTATTTTTGATATGAATTGTGAGAAGTGTTTGCTTCGTCGAGCGCCCTAGCCGCGAAACTCACGTTTTAGCTGTGGTCCTGTCTCTTGCTCGGTAGATACCGGTGCGGCTCGGTACCTCGGCAGATGTGTAACTCTGTTTCGAGGCAGGAGTCACGTGGCCTGATCCGGACGGTTTATCATGATCATGGCGCGGATCACAAGAAGGGAGGCGCAAGTTTCAAGAAAATACTATCTTGTCGTTTTGCGGACACGTGGTACGATCAGGTCCGTTCATCACGCTCTAGCACGCATTTTGAGATGATCTAACGGTGAAATTGGTTCGGCAGAATTTTTCACCATATACGAGGGTCGGTCCCTCGTCCGCTCGGCTCGAGGTTTTGAGTGAGCGTAGTTGATCCGAACCATCATTAGAGTTGCTCGACGGTTATTGGAGTAGTTCCGAACGGCGATCTACTTCTGGCTCGCCTAAGGGCGAGCCGGGGAAGTAAAGTCGAGCCGAGTGTTGGTCTCCAAACCATCGGTAGATTTCAACGGTTGTGGGAGCAGTTCCGAACGGCAATCTACTTCTGGCTCGCCTAAGCGCGAGCTGGGGAAGTAAAGTGAGTGTTGGACTCCGAACCATAGGTAGATTTCAACGGTTGTGGGAGCAGTTCCGAACGGCGATCTACTTCTGGCTCGCCTAAGGGCGAGCCGGGAAAGTAAAGTCGAGCCGAGTGTTGGACTCTGAACCATCGGTAGATTTCAACGATTGTGGGAGCAATTCCGAACGGCGATCTACTTCTGGCTCGCCTGAGGGCGAGCCGGGGAAGTAAAGTCGAGCTAAGTGTTGGACTCCGAACCATCGGTAGATTTCAACGGTTGTGGGAGCAGTTCCGAACGGCGATCTACTTCTGGCTCGCCTAAGGGAGAGCCGGGGAGGTAAAGTCGAGCCGGACATTCGACTCCGAACCATTGGTTGAAATAAAAAATAAAGGTGGAGAGATGCAAACAAATTTATAAGTATGAAAGAACATTCTTCATTGATAATTGACGGCGAGCCGTTTTTACATATAACAACTTGAGAAATGAATTACAAGTTAGAGGAGAGGAATGGTTCGACATCCTGTGATACTTAGAGAGGCGCCGGGGCACTTTCTTGGTATTTTAACAGGTGGTCGGCATTCCAGGTCCTCGGAATCTCTCTGCCCTCTAGGTCTTCTAGACGATAAGCTCCGGGCCGAACCACCCTTGTGACCTTGTAGGGTCCTTCCCAATTCGGAGCTAGTTTGCTCTTCTGATTGGGGAAGGAGATGGCTAGCTTTCTGAGGACCAAGTCCCCCTCCCTGAGATCGGTGGGTCGGACTTTCTTGTTGTACGCCAGTTCGACCCTCCTCCGGTAGTTCTGTTGGCGTATCGATGCTCTTTCCCTCAGCTCGTCCACTAGGTCTAAGTTCGCCCGTAGGTCTCTGGCATTCTGTTCCTCGTTGTAGGCTGCGAGACGAGGAGAAGGTATTCCGACTTCGAGTGGTATTACCGCCTCGGACCCATAGGTGAGGTTGAACGGGGACTCGCCTGTGGGGGTCCGCTTGTTGGTGCGGTAGTTCCACATCACATTGGGGAGTTGGTCGACCCATAAGCCTCTAGAACACCTGTCCAGTCTCTTCTTGATACCAGAGAGGATCTGCCGGTTAGCGTTCTCCGCCTGTCCATTCGACTGAGGGTGGGAGACGGAAGAGAAGCGCTATTGGATGGCGAGGTCTTCACACAGAGCTCGGAATGCGGTACCAGTGAACTGAGTCCCGTTGTTCGTCACGAGGACACGGGGGACGCCGAATCTGCAGATGATGCTCTTCCAGAAGAATTGAAGCACCTTGTTCTCGGTGATAGTGGCGAGGGGCTCGGCCTCAATCCACTTCGAGAAGTAGTCGATGGCGACGACCAAGAACTTGAACTGGCCCGGAGCTGGAGGGAAAGGCCCTAGTAAATCCATCCCCCACATTGCGAAGGGGATAGGACTTGATAGGGAGGCGAGGTTGGCTTGGGGGAGGCGACGAATACTGGAATGACTCTGGCAAGAGCCACATTGCCGAACGTGTCGCTCGACGTCTTGGAGGAGAGTCGGCCAGAAGTATCCGTAATTCAGGACTTTCCGAGCCAAAGACCTAGACCCTGAATGAGCTCCGCCGATGCCTTCGTGGAGCTCCTGTAAGGCATAGTCGGCCTGTTCCGGGGAAAGGCACCTCAGGTACGGTCGGCCGTCAATCTGCGAGAAGGAGCGCTTGTACAAGATTCCCTCGATCAGGACGTACCGCGCGGCTCTGGTTCTCACTCGGTGCGCTTCCTTGGGGTCCTCGAGGAGGAGTCCGTCCCTTAAGAACTCTACTAATGGCTTCATCCAATTATCTTGCAGTAGGACCGGCAATGACTCCACTGAGCCGGGGGTCTCGTCTTCTATGCTCGGCTTTGAGAGGACCTCGATCAAAACGATCTGCTCGAGACCTTGGAGGGAGGATGAGGCCAACTTGGAGAGGGCATCGGCCTGTGAATTCTCTTCTCGAGGGACTCGTTGGATGAGCACCTCTTCGAACCGGCTCATGAGGGTTCGGACCTTGGCGAGGTACTTCGCCATCCGTTCGTCTTGCGCCTCGTACTCGCCCAAGACTTGGTTCATAACTAGCTGGGAGTCACTATGGATTCGGAAGCGCTGCGCCCCGGCACTTCGGGCAAGTTCGAGGCCCGCGATTAGTGCCTCATACTCCGCCTCGTTGTTTGAGGCCTTGAAATTTATGTGGAGGGCATACTGGACGACGAAGTCATCAGGGCCGTTCAGGATGATACCGGCGCCGCTACCCTCGTTGCAGGAGGAACCATCCACGAAAACCGTCCAAATGGGGGGTCCGTTCAGGACATGGCTGACCTCGGGAATAGTGGACTCGACGATGAAGTCGGCGAGGGCCTGAGCTTTGATCGCAGTCCGGGGCTGGTAGGAGATGTCGTGTTGGCTCAGCTCGATGGACCACTTCATAAGCCGACCTGAGGTTTCCGGCTTGTAGATGATCTGCTTCAGCGGTTGGTCGGTGAGGACCACAACCGAATGGGATTGAAAGTACGGACGGAGCTTCCTCTCCCGCCATGATCATGGTGTAGGCCATCTTTTCTATCTTCGGATAACGGAGCTCGGCGTCCCGAAGCACCTTGCTCACATAGTAGATGGGCCTCTGAGCCCGGTCTTCTTCCCTCACCAAAACAGCACTTAGGGTCTGCTCGGAAGCAGCTAAGTAGATGAAGAAGGTTTCCCCTGGAACGGGCTTGCTGAGCAGGGGAGGTTTCATCAAGTAGGCTTTCAGCTGTTCGAAGGACTTCTGTTGCAATTCGCCCCACTTGAAACCCTTGGCCCCCCCTGAGAGCCTTGAAGAAGAGGTGGCACTTTCCCCGGACTTCGAAAGGAATCGGCCAATAGCGGCGAGGCGACCCATAAGCTTCTGCACTTCCTTGACGTTCCGGGGTGGGGCCATGTCCAGTATGGCCTTGATTTTCTCGGGATTTGCTTCGATCCCTCGCTGGCTCACCATGAAGCCGAGGAACTTTCCCGACGAGACCCCGAACGCACACTTGTTTGGATTAAGCCTCATGTTGTGCCTTCTCACTACGCCGAATGCCTCCTGGAGGTCAGCCACATGGTCGGTACCTCGGATGCTCTTCACGAGCATGTCGTCGACGTATACTTCCATGTTGCGGCCTATCTGGCTTTGGAAGACTTTGTTGACGAGGCATTGGTAGGTGGCTCCAGCATTCTTCAGTCCGAACGGCATAACTCTATAACAGTAGAGGCCCTGGTCGGTAATGAAGTAGGTCTTCAGAATGTCCGGGGGAAACATTCGGATCTAGTTAAAGCCGGAGAAGGCATCCATGAAGCTGAGGAGCTCATGGCCCGAGGTGGCATCGATGAGGGTGTCGATATTTGGGAGAGGTAATGGATCCTTTGGACACGACTTATTCAAGACGGTGAAGTCGATGCATATCCTCCAAGAACCATTGGACTTCTTAACCATGACGACATTGGAGAGCCACTCGGGATAGTTCACCTCCTGTATAAACCGGGCTTTTAAGAGCTTGTCCACCTCCTCCTTGATGGCTTGTTGTTGCTCAGGGGCGAACTTACGCCTCTTCTGCTGAACCGGTCTGCACCGTGGTTCAACGCTGAGGCAGTGCACTAGAAGGTCCTCGGAAATCCCGGGCATATCCGCAGCGGACCAAGAAAATAGGTCGCAGTTCCCCCGGATGCACTGCACCAAGTCGGAGCATAGGGCAGTCTGTAAGGACTTGCTGATGAGGAACTTTCGACTCGAGTCCTCGTCAGAGAAGAGCACTTCTTCCAACTCGTCCGCCGGCTCGAACATTGGTTGGACATTCGGCTCGGGGATCTCTAGTGTCTCGAGAGAGAGCACCGGACCCCCAGTGGAAGTCATATAGCACTTCCGAGCTGTCTCTTGGCTGCCCCTGACTTCTCCCACTCCCGCCCGGGTGGGGAACTTCATCTTGAGGTGATACGCCGAAGGAACGGCTTCCAGGGCAGCTAGGCCAGGTCGGCCTAAGATAACATTGTATGCAGCCGGCACGTCGATGACCATGAAGTCCATCGGCTCTGTCCGGGTAGTAGGGGTCTTCCCAGCAGTTACGTCCAGGGTGATAACCCCTTCGACAGTTACTGGTACCCCCGTGAACCCGTGGAGCGTGTAGCCGGCCGGTTTGAGGCGATCCCAAGACAGCTGCAGCCCTCGGAAGGCCGAGAGGAAGAGGATGTTCACCAAGCTCCCGTTATCTACTAGGACCCTCTGCACTTTGAAGTTCGCCATGCGAAGGTCGATAACAAGTGCGTCGCAGTGGGGAGTTCGGACCCCCTCGAGGTCTTCATCAGAGAAGGTCACTGGGATGCCGAGGCCTTTGGGGGGAGGGGCGCTGTGAACTGAGTTGATCTCTCGGATGAAGGCCTTCCGAGAGGAGTCGGAGGAGCCCCCCATGGGGCCTCCATGTATGAGGTGCAGAACTCGTTCTTCCTCGAACTCGGGGGTCTCATCGCACCGCTCAGGAGCGCTTGTTAGCCCCCCGAGGCGGAGGAGTGGTGCATTCCCCCTGATTGTTCGCCTTCACAAATTTGGCCAACTGCCCCCTCTGGATGAGGGCCTCTATCTCATTTTTCAATGCCCGGCAGTCGTTGGTGTCGTGGCCGTGGTCCCGGTGGTAACGGCACCATTTCTCCTTGTTCCTCCTCTTGGCCGGGGTGTTCATCCTCGGAGCGGGAGGTATAACTCCTTCCTTCTCCACTTCCATCAGGATGGTGGAGACATTGGTGGTGAGGGGAGTGAACTTCTCGAACCTGGGGGGAGGACGGCGTTGACCGCTATTGTCCTTCTGCAGCTTCTTGGATCCTTCCTCCTCCGCCGTCTTCCTCTTCGAGCCGGAGGTAGGTCCTCCGAAACTCGAGAGGCACTCGGCCTCCTCCGCCCGAATGTACTTCTCGCATCTTAGGAGAAGATTGGCAAGTTGTGCGGGGGCTTTTTGGCGAGGGACGACCGGAGGTTGGAGTTGAGGACGTTCGATTGGAACACAACTGTCGCCACTGACTGGTCGAGGGAGGCGATTGACCTGACCTCTGCGGTAAATCTCCTCACATAGTCCCTCAGCTTTTCTCCCCTCTCCTGTCGGAGGTGGAGTAGGGAGAGGCTCGTCTTCTCTGTTCGCCTGCTACTCACAAAGTGAGTTATAAAGAGCGTTTCGAACTGCTCGAACGAGAAGATGGAAGAGGGAGCGAGCCGGGAGTACTATTCCCGCGCCGAACCCTTAAGAGTGGTGGGGAAGGTCTTGCAGAGCATGGCGTCGGAAGCTTGGTGGATCAGCATTAAGGTCTTGAAGCTCTCGACATGATCAACAGGGTCCGACTCCCCTGAGTACGTTTCAAACTGCGGAGGTTTGAAACCCCTTGAGATGGGAGCCTCCATGATAGTCGGAGAGAAGGGGGGTCCGCTGGGGCGGACGGTCCCTGCTCTCGACTCTTCTTCCTTGTCCATGCGACCGATGCGCCTCTCCATCTCGTGGAGACGACGGTAGAGGGCATCATCCCTCCGGTGGTAGTCGAACGATCCCCTGGACTCATCTTCATAGGAAGGGGAGCGGGGACTACGGCGTCGGTAGCCCTGGGATCGGCGAGGACTATAATGGTGTTGCTGGTGACTAGGAGCCGGGGGAGGACTTACGGATCTGTGGCGAGGACTTGGAACCCGCGGGGGTGTTGGAACCCTCTGGGCGTTATTGTTGTTGGAGCGAAGGTTGAGGGCCTGCAACACAGTTGCCTGATATTGTAGGACTCGGCACGAGTGATTGGTGCCTCATCGTTCCTTGGATGATGTCAATCAGCAGGGGAATGCGGCCTCCTCCTACGATGCTCGGGAGATCCACCCCGTCTTCTTCGGTCCGGAGACCTCCTGCCTTCCGGCGATGAGGAGATCGCTCACCTTGATGCTGGCGGGAGGCTCCCTCTCGGGCCCGCCTCTCATCTAGATGGTTGCGAAGGTCCTCATCCTTTTGGAAATTCAGGACGGTGTTGCGGAGGTCGGAGGCTCGGGGGTTATGGGAAGCCATAGAGTCCGAGGAGACATTGTGAATTGAGACGTGGTCTGGGTGGAGAGGTTGCTTCTGCCTCCGCTGGTTCTGACCAGCAGGACCATTTGGAGGTTGATTCGGAAGAGGAGGCTGGCCCTGTTGGGCCGGGGGAGGAAGTTGTTCGGGCTGCAGAGCAGGATGCCTGGGGACTTCCTCTTGCTGATCGGCGGGATTGGGTCCGCGGTTGGACCCCCTAGATCTGACCTTTTTGGGAGGCATGGCTGGAGAAGAGCAAGTCGACGGGAAGAGGAGAGGCTGCTATTCGTATGGAGTTCCCACAGACGGTGCCAATCTGTTACCGTTGATTCTGGTGTGGGGGTAAACAGATGAGATTTGTGAGTTCGTAGAAAAACCTGAATAGCGGATCCAGGCCTGCTGGTTCCTGCTGCTCACCTGCAAGGAAGTGCGATACACCGGGGTTGATTCCGGCGACACACCCTCCGACGCTCTTGTCAGTTAACCAGTGGTGATTAAGAAAGAGCTTAAGTTGGGAAAAGAGTGATTACCCAGTCACAGTGGTAGGTGGGAGGTATTTATAGTCGCCATGGGAGTGATTAGGGACCTGATTTCCTGTGTAGCTGTCAGGAGTAAAATCCTCACAATCTGTTTAGGAAACTGACCCCTGATTCCCGGTGAGAGCAAATCAGGCCCGTTGATTCGGTCAAATCAGTGACCCTGATTTTCCTCTTGCTGATCTGGGTTTGTCTTAGGTCGGGACCCGTACCCAGTTGGAATGGATCCGTTTGTGGGTTATTGGATCTGTGAGAAGGAGACCCAGTACCCGTTTCGGACCCATTTGTATGTGAAATTACCGTCTTAACCCCTGAGCTTCAAGATTCGTGCCCAATCTAGACGGTTCCGATTTAACCCCATTTTTAGCCATATCAGCGCCTCCTCGAGATTCATGCCGGAATCCGACGGCACAGATCGCGCCACGTGTCAGGTAATATTTAATTTATTTATTTAATTGTTTTAATTATTTAAAAATTCCAAAAAAATATTTAAAAAATCGAAAAAAATTAATTAAAAATTCTAAAAATAATTATTAATTCAGAAAAATTATTTTAAAATTCTGGAAAAATAATTATTAAATTAGAATAATTAGTTAACATTTTCGATAATTAATTATTTAATTCGGAAAATGAATAAAAATTTCAAAAAAATGAGAAAAAATCCAGAAAAATCTGGAAAAATCACCAAAAATCTAGAAAATTCTGAGAATATTTTGGGCATTTTACAAGCCCAGAATAACACCGTTACATCCCAAGCAAGATCCAAAACTCCCTTAAGAACACCGATAAAATTCTGTACGCCATTAGAACAGTAAAACTACTCCTCAAAGACTGAAAAACTCAGTCTCTAGGAGTGGGGGGCTCGTGATATGGCTAAAAATAGGATTAAATCGGGACCGTTCACATCAAAGACGAATCTTAAAGCTCAGGGGTAAAACGGTAATTTCACCTACTAACGGGTCCGAAGCGGGTACTGGGTCTCCTTCCCATAGATCCAATAACCCGCGAACGGATCCACCTCAACTGGGTACGGGTCCCGACCCGATACAAACCCAGTCCGACAGGATAGAATTAGGGTCTCTGATTGAACCAAATCAACGGGCCTGATTCGCGACTATCCTCTTACCGGAAATTAAGGGATTACATTCCTAATCTGATTACGAGGATTTTATGCTTTATCAGATCACAGGAATCACATTCCTAATCTGATCCCAACGGCGACTATAAATATCCCCCACCTACCACTGTTACAGGTTAATCACTCTTTTTCCAATTAAAGCTCTTTCTTAATCATATCACTGGTTACTGACAAGAGCGTCGGATGGTGCGTCGCCGGGATCAACCCCGGTGTATTGCACTTCCTTGTAGGTGAACGGCAGGAGTCAGCAGCCCAATTCCGATGAACAGGCTTGGATTCGCTATTCAGATTTTTCCACGAACCCACAAATTCTATATATTGGCCCCCACACCACACCAAATTTAGCGGCAACAGGTTTATATATCTCAGTTGAAGAATTTGGCCAACATTATAGTATGTTTATCAATGTAGCAAAAAAATCTAGGTATATGTACTTATAAACATTAGTTTGATAGACTGAGTGTACAAACCATTATTTATTGATGAAGTGTTTGAATTTGATCAAAATAAATCTGTAACAAACCTGAAGTTTTTGCAGTAGTATTTTTAGGCACACAGTTATTATTGATTTAGATGTATCTATCAACATTAGGACTATGGGTCAATTGAAGTGTACTTACTTTCACTAACTATCAGTTAAAAGTCCTCCAGAGAAGTTGACCTGGCTATTTTGTATTTTTAGGCATGACTTATCGAGGAGTAGGATTGGTTTATACATCTCAGTTGAAGAATTTGGCCAACATTATAGTATGTTTATCAATGTAGCAAAAAAATCTAGGTATATGTACTTATAAACATTAGTTTGATAGACTGAGTGTACAAACCATTATTTATTGATGAAGTGTTTGAATTTGATCAAAATAAATTTGTAACAAACCTGAAGTTTTTTTGCAGTAGTATTTTTAGGCACACAGTTATTATTGATTTAGATGTATCTATCAACATTAGGACCACTGTGGGTCAATTGAAGTGTACTTACTTTCACTATCAGTTTAAAAGTCCTCCAGAGAAGTTGACCTGGCTATTTTGTATTTTTAGGCATGATTTATCGAGGAGTAGGATTGGTTTATATATCTCAGTTGAAGAATTTGGCCAACATTTAGTATGTTTATCAATGTAGCAAAAAAATCTAGGTATATGTACTTATAAACATTAGTTTGATAGACTGAGTGTACAAACCATTATTTATTGATGAAGTGTTTGAATTTGATCAAAATAAATTTGTAACAAACCTGAAGTTTTTTTGCAGTAGTATTTTTAGGCACACAGTTATTATTGATTTAGATGTATCTATCAACATTAGGACCACTGTGGGTCAATTGAAGTGTACTTACTTTCACTATCAGTTTAAAAGTCCTCCAGAGAAGTTGACCTGGCTATTTTGTATTTTTAGGCATGATTTATCGAGGAGTAGGATTGGTTTATATATCTCAGTTGAAGAATTTCGCCAACATTATAGTATGTTTATCAATGTAGCAAAAAAATCTAGGTATATGTACTTCAGGAAGTTACAACAGTATATACAGACTTCAAAGTTTAACTAAATTTCCTTCCAAAAAAAAAGTTTTAACAGATAAAAATTTACAGTTGAAAAGACAAAAGCTCAGATGGTCTCCAGTTTCCCACTGTTCCTTTCGTTGCTTACTGAATAGTTGAAGCCAAAACATTAATCACAAGGGAATTAACCCAGATCAAATGTTATACCAATCCTGCAATTGACAAGTATCAAAAGTACGCACCACCAATGTTTCATCAAGAGCATGAAAGTTAAACTAAAATTTTGCAATCAATCAGCAGCCACAGCAAAATGTACAAACTACCTTTTTAGCAACATAATGTAGATTTAGTCTGTAAATATCTTGCTCCAATGGTATTCACTATTGGAATAGAAATCTCAAGTCCGCTTCTGCTAACTTGGACATAGCATTCGCTGAATTACCAACAGTCCTGCAATTCGAAGTGTAATTTTATATCAGACAATCAACATGATTTTCGATTTTTTATTTTTTTTTTCACTATTCAACAAACATTACCCTTCAAACACAAGCTGTTTTTTCTCTTGTAGTTTCAGTATCCTTTATTCAATTGTGTTCTCAATCACAAACCTCACAATCCTGACAAACATGTTTAATGCAATTAATTCAATAATCAAACATGCTGCACCATTACATATCAGAGGCCACTTTCCCAAAAGCTTTAAGTTGATGGTGGAAAAATCTGTCTATATATCATGCAATCTTAAACAAAAAAAACAAGCTGTTTTTTCTCTTGTAGTTTCAGTATCCTTTCTTCAATTGTGTTCTCAATCACAAACCTCCTTGAGTTAGGAGTTATGACTACATGAATCTTATGTTTGACATTTTTTCTTCTACATTTGCAGATTGGAGACGTCGTGGATGAAACGAAGAGTGCGAGTTGTGTTGATGTTAGGCACTCAAGAATTTTTTGTCATCAGTTTTAAGTTTGCGAGTTGTGTTGATGTTAGGCACTCAAGAATTTTTTGTCGTCAGTTTTAAGTTTGCGAGTTGTGTTGATGTTAGGCACTCAAGAATTTTTTGTCGTCAGTTTTAAGTTTATTGGATGAACTTTTGTATCAGTTTATTGTGTAGATATTTCTATGTTGGTATGTTTTTATATATTTGTACACAAATTTGCGAAACTTTTATAGTTATAATGGTGTATTGACATTTTCGATAAATCGATTTTTATTTGTATTCGTAGATTTTTATTGTATACAGTTAAAACGAAATAGCATTCCTAAAATGTTATAAAAAACCACAAATATCAAAACGATAGCGTTTTAAAAATGTTGTATGTTTGATTCTATTACTGGATTGTCTAACGATAGCGTTGGCGAAACGCTATAAATTTTATAGCGTTTTAACAAAATGCTATAGTTTCTATAGCGTTTTAAAAAATGCTATAGAAAACTATAGCGTTTCCGAAACGCTATAGAAACTATAGCGTTTCTGAAATGCTATAGATTCAATAGCGTTTTGTAAAACGCTATAGAATCTATAGCGTTTGGTCAAAACGCTAGACTTTTTATAGCGGGGCTTTTGATAGCGTTTGTAAAACGCTATCGTAGGTCTACTATAGCATTTTATGAATGCTATCAAATGTCATATTTGTTGTAGTGTTTGTATTGTTAGTATCTTTAAAGTGCAAAGTTTGGGGTTTATTTGAAATATTTTTGGAGATTGGGAGTTATATGTTAAATTACCCTAACTTTTATTATTTATATTATTATTATTATTTCACTAAACCCCCATCCCACATTTCTTTCCCCTTCCTCCTCCTGTTTTTGTTCCGCCCAAACTGAAACCCTCGAAACCCATCGTCGACCCATTTCCTCACCGAAATCCACTCCATTTCTCTTTCTTTTTCAAATTAATTTCAAGGGTATGCTGATTGGAAGATTCTCTAGCATGTGGGAGCGTAAATGATGTAAAATCAACCCTAAAATAGAGAATTTTCCAAGAATTTTAATGGGTTAATTTTACCAACATGGAAGTTCTGATCTAAGTTAGAAATTTAAAACAGTTAGCGGATTTGATAGATTTTCAAGAACTGAATTATGCTAACAATTCCAATTAATAATTCAACCTCAATCAATAATTAAATCCCTATATGTTAGCAAGTAAAAAGAGCAATACCAATTCGTACCCTAATCTAGCATGTGGATCACTCAATCTCAGTATTTTGTGGTCGACAGTCAAATCAGATAATATACTAGATGATAAAGCAGTAAAACATAAATACGGAAGAGATGGAAAGAGTATACCGAATACGTAGACAACCAGCGTAGATCACGAAGTGGACAGTACCCCCCAGAACACAGCAACGCAGCAACGAGAGTAGAATGGCAGCGACAACAGCAAGGCCTGTAGACTTGGCCGACGGGGAGGTGACGGCGAGTGGGGGGTGGCATCGTCGGCGAGGTGCGACGGCGAGCGGGAGTGCACGGGGGCGGCGCAGGTGAGGGCAGGCAGTCGACGGGATTAGGGTTTCGACTAGATGGGTTAGTGGAAGGATTCGGGGGTGATGAGGAGTGGGGAAGCAGGAGTTCGAAGAGGAAGGAGGCGAGGGTTTTGGAGGAAGACGATGGAGTTGTTCGGTGTTGTGGGGATCGGGATGGAGGCCGGGAGTGGAGGGGAAGAGTGGTGACGAGTGTAGGGGATGAGGGATTTGGGGTTTTGGATCTGGGGTTTTGGATTTGGGGTCGTGGATTTGGGTCTGGTTCGGGAGAAGAAAAGAAGACGGGAGAAGAAGAAGGGAGGTTGATGGTGGCGGCTGATGAGGGGTTAGGGTTTTTTTGTATTTGGGGATTTAGGGAAATTTGTGGGGATTTTTTTTAATTGGGGATAAAATTTTAGAACTAATCACTAATTCTAAAACTAGATTAGGATTTATCACAAACCCTAATTTGATCTCAATTGTATCACACAAAGGAGAGAAAATGAAGAGCAAAACTCAACACAGGTTTTTTTTGATCAATAATGGCATGCCTTTCTCATTCATCTCAAGGCCTTTAAATAGGCTCAATTACATCTTGAAACACATCTCCAAAATATTCTCAGAATCTAAAAATTACAAAAAAGATTACATAAAAATGGAAATAAAATAAAAGTCCTAAACTGTAAAGATGTCCTCATCATTCTCTCCGGGTGGAAGAGAGCTCGACCCAGTCGAGTCAAAACCAGTGATCATGTCATCGTACTCCAAAAGATCTGGATCCAGTTGCGGGAGCCCCTCACGACCACTGCAAGTGTCATCCGACTTCGGCTTATTTTTCCACCTTACCAAATACTTGTGCATACCACCATCTCTAGTAGAGATTATCTGATCATCTAAAATATTATCCAATCCTTCTGTCGATGGGTAAGTAATATCTGGTAGTGAAGGTAATGGGGGAATCTCACCATTAGGCTGCAGGGTAGGCTCATCTATAAGAAAATTTCTAGGGTTGAATTTTGAGCCTTCATAAAGTACTAGATCCTCAATATTGAAAATTTTACTTATGCCAAAGCCTTCGGGGAGGTCAACAACATAGGCATTATCATTGATTTTATGAAGAATTTTAAATGGACCTGCAGCACGCATGTTCAAGTTCTTAACGGGTCCAACAGGAAACCGTTCCGGATGAATCCGAACCATCACTTCGTCACCAATATCAAAAGTTATAAATTTCCGTCTAGTATCAGCTATTAACTTGTAGTTAAAATTATTCTCATTAAGTTCCTTGGAAATTTCTCTATGCAAGTCATGAATGTTATATGCAAATGTGGGTGCAGACTCTGTGACTTTGTGATGTTCTAATACATGAGTAAAATCTATGGGTTGCCAAGTGACTTGGAAAGGACTGAGTGTCTCGGGTATACTCAATAGAGGTGACTGGATAGGCTGAATACAATTGAGAGACGGGTCATCCTCTTTTTCATCAAAGTCATCACTTATATTAGGTTCATAAATAAACTCATTGTCGGGCTCATCAGCGATGACTGCGGTACCCTCTACTATATTAATCCTACTTGGACTAGGACAGTTGCCAGCAACATGACCGTATCCCTTACATTTATAGCACTTAGTGAGAGGGTCAATCTTACTGTAATCTCTTTCGGTGTTCTTACCCTTATGTTCATCTCTATGTGAATTAAAATTTGAATTAGATTGGCTGGGGTAAGATTTGTTGGGGTGCTGAGAGGGAGGCTGAGGTCTAGGTGGGTCAGTAGAGGTCATTCTAGAGGAATGATCTCGAGTCGCTGGACCTAGAATCAGAACTAGCTTTAAGGGAATCCATATCGAGGACTAGGGCGTAGGCTGCCGCTATTGAGTCCACGTTTCTATAGATTAGCTCGTTCCTAAGGTCAGCTCGTAGTCCAGCTCTGAACCTAGAGAGAGTTTGTTCTTCACTCTCTTTACCTAACGCGTTGCACCGAATAAGGAAGTCATCGAATTTATCGACATATTCTTGTGTGGATTTACTTTCTTGATACAATAGGTTCCACGAATCTAGCAATCGGGTGTGGAACGATAGCGGTACATACCTCTCAGTGAGCTTCTCTTTCATGGCCTCCCAAGTGGCTATGGGTGCCAGGCCTCGGCCTCTACGGGCATGTTCAAGATTGGTCCAATGTTGTTGAGCTTTACCCGTTAATTTCATAGTTGCAAATTTAACTTTAAGGGCTTCACTCATGTCGAACCACACAAAATAGTGGTCAATGGCACGGACCCAATCAAGGTAAGCTTGGGGTTCCATGTGGCCTTCGAATTGGGGAACGTCAGCCTTAACGTTCTTTTTATATTGTTCGTCAGGGTCACGTTCTTGACGTCGATCGTCATGAACATTCCCTTGAGGGATCTGACGATGGCCATGAAGCTCAGGGACACTTGTCTGATTTAGCTCCACTTTCTCAAGCCTCTGATTGATATTGGCAAGAGTTGCTTGGATGGCAGCTAGGGTAGCGGAGATATCAGAATTGTCCATTTCAGGTCTGGGAAGTCTAGGGTTCCTAATTGGGTGATTGGGAAGGGCTAGGAAAGGCTCTTCAGGGTCTGTGATGGTGCTGCGAAGACGCATTCACCAAAAGTGGAAACTATGGGGTGTGTCCTAATTTTTTTTTTTTTTTTTAGTGATTCTGAACTAAACTAAAATAAAAAAATAAAATAAAATAAAATAAAAGACTACACGATACTAAATGAATGCAAAAATGATGCCTACGATGCAAGAACTAAGGTTATAAGAACCTTCGCTCTGATACCAAAATGATGTAAAATCAACCCTAAAATAGAGAATTTTCCAAGAATTTTAATGGGTTAATTTTACCAACATGGAAGTTCTGATCTAAGTTAGAAATTTAAAACAGTTAGCGGATTTGATGGATTTTCAAGAACTGAATTATGCTAACAATTCCAATTAATAATTCAACCTCAATCAATAATTAAATCCCTATATGTTAGCAAGTAAAAAGAGCAATACCAATTCGTACCCTAATCTAGCATGTGGATCACTCAATCTCAGTATTTTGTGGTCGACAGTCAAATCAGATAATATACTAGATGATAAAGCAGTAAAACATAAATACGGAAGAGATGGAAAGAGTATACCGAATACGTAGACAACCAGCGTAGATCACGAAGTGGAGAGTACCCCCCAGAACACAGCAATGCAGCAACGAGAGTAGAATGGCAGCGACAACAGCAAGGCCTGTAGACTTGGCCGACGGGGAGGTGACGGCGAGTGGGGGGTGGCGTCGTCGGCGAGGTGCGACGTCGAGCGGGAGTGCACGGGGGCGGCGTAGGTGAGGGCAGGCAGTCGACGGGATTAGGGTTTCGACTAGATGGGTTAGTGGAAGGATTCGGGGGTGATGAGGAGTGGGGAAGCAGGAGTTCGAAGAGGAAGGAGGCGAGGGTTTTGGAGGAAGACGATGGAGTTGTTCGGTGTTGTGGGGATCGGGATGGAGGCCGGGAGTGGAGGGGAAGAGTGGTGACGGGTGTAGGGGATGAGGGATTTGGGGTTTTGGACCTGGGGTTTTGGATTTGGGGTCGTGGATTTGGGTCGTGTTCGGGAGAAGAAAAGAAGACGGGAGAAGAAGAAGGGAGGTTGATGGTGGCGGCTGATGAGGGGTTAGGGTTTTTTTGTATTTGGGGATTTAGGGAAATTTGTGGGGATTTTTTTTAATTGGGGATAAAATTTTAGAACTAATCACTAATTCTAAAACTAGATTAGGATTTATCACAAACCCTAATTTGATCTCAATTGTATCACACAAAGGAGAGAAAATGAAGAGCAAAACTCAACACAGGTTTTTTTTGATCAATAATGGCATGCCTTTCTCATTCATCTCAGGGCCTTTAAATAGGCTCAATTACATCTTGAAACACATCTCCAAAATATTCTCAGAATCTAAAAATTACAAAAAAGATTACATAAAAATGGAAATAAAATAAAAGTCCTAAACTGTAAAGATGTCCTCATCAGTTGATTTGCAAGAAGAATGTCGAGAAGGAAGTGAAAGCGAGTTTGGGGAATAGCAGAGCGCTTGTACAGCCGATCTTCGCATTTCCTCAGGTGAGTATGATGTGTCTAATTTTTATACAAATATTTGTACTCATTTACCCATTAAAATTACTTATTTTCGTTTATATTGTTGATAATTCATCTTATTTCTAGGAGATTTCAATTAATTAATTATTTTTGAAGAAATGAGATTTTTGATGCAAAAAGTGAAAATCTTTGGTAAAAATCAACAAACAAAGCAAAACTATAGATTTATTAATTTTTATTGTTTTTTTGAAATCTTAATTGGCTAAGTGAGCTAAAAGTGCGTTAAATAATTTTTATATGAGCTAATATGATTTTTAGTTAGTTTAATTAATTTTAAACTAATTAATTTTATTTTATTTTTAAAATCCTAATTTCTGGTATTATTTTTTGTGTATGCAACATGTGTTTGCAAGAAAAGGAAAGAAAAGAAAAAAGGAGAAAGAAATAAAGATCAGATTAAAGAAGGAAGAAAATAAATAAAAAGGGAGGGGATTTTTCTGCAAAGCGCAAACCCTAATTTTCCTACCCGTTTATCTATAAATACACACCAGGAACGCACATCAACTTGGAGAGGTGACGGCTACAAACAAATTTTAAAAAAAAGTAAGAGAGAGAGATTGCTGTCTCTCTCTTGCGTGCGGCTCGAAGAGACAAGGAGAGAGAGAGACGCCGACGGCAGGCGCACGTGGACTTCGGCGCGGCTTCCGAGGCGATGCAGACAGCAGGCGCACGTGGACTTCTGGCGTTGACTTCGACTGACTTGGCGCTCCTTCTTCGGCTGACGTGGCCGATCGAGACTCAACGAAGACAGAGGGAGAGCAGAAGTGATGCGACGTGGGAAATCGCTGGTCTTGCGCACGCAGTTCGAGGCGGTGCTAGGACTGACAGTGGTTTTTGCGTGGTCATGTGGCACACATTTTCTTGCACACTTTTTGAGACAGAGACAGAGAGAGAATGGCTTGGGCTCGGTTCTAGGAGTTCGGTTTGCAATATTTTTATATCTTTTTGTATCTACCCTTCTCTAATTTTTATCATGCAATCCATGAACAAATTTGTTAATTGCAATAATTTTATTATAAACTAAATATTATTTTTCTAGGACTAAGATGTAGCCTAGTTGTTTAAGAACACAATTTTAATTCCTTATTATTGTTCTATTTTTCCTTGGTTGTGTGTTGATTTTTATTATTAATGCGTACAATTTGTCGATAAAAATTTGTATGATCTTTTAAATCATGAAGAGACCGAACTAGGTGATTTGTGGTTAATAAAAATTAAACACCGTTATAGGAGAACGTGACCGTTAAGAAATCCAATGTTCTTAATGACTTTTCAATTGATAATTTGTGAGTGGACTAAGGCAAATAATTAGTTGAGAATAATTTTGATACTGCTTGAGAGAAAGTATTGAATAATTTTGGGATTTTGGTCTACAACTTGTAAAAATATTAATATTTTTATTCATAAGGAGTTATAAATTGTGTGTGATAAACTAGGTGAAGTCAAAAGCCATAGAATTAATTTTTCCATTAACAAATTACAAGAATTTCACATCCCGCTCCCTCTTCACTAATTTAGTTAACTTTAATTAGATTAATTTAATTTAGTTGTTTTATCATTTATTAATTTCGATTATCCAAATAGTCATTCATCTAGTAAATTCGGTACTCAATAAAATAATTAGTCCCTGTGGGTTCGACACTCTATTCACTAAACTATACTATTTGTTGGGATTTTGTACACTTGCAAATATTCACATCAGAGTATGGTCTTTTTATTTTATGTGCATAATGTGCTATGACAATTTTAAATATGGTTTGCTGTGTGTGAAATGTAATGTATATTGAATATAGAAAAGTTCATAAGTATGAAACGGAGTAAATTATGAGGTGTAAAAAAAATAAATTAGTATATATATGTATGGAAGTGTGTTGAAGCTTGTAGATAGATATCTATATGCTACGGGGTTGTAATGATCAGATATATGTATGTGAATGTATGTGTATGTGTGATGTGTGATCTCATGACTAATATGATAAGATGGGAAGCATGGTGTGTGTAGATATATATGATATGTAAAATATGATATGACAATGTGATGTGATGACATGATGAAATGATGATATGGTGTAGGTGTGTTATGCGGGTGATAAATTGAAAATTTTATGTGATAAAGTAATGTGAAATTGATATGATGTGTGTGTGTGACGTGTGGGTGGTAAATGAGACTTTTATACGATAATCGATGAGATTAATGGTTTGTGTATGCTTATGTATTTAATGGAGTTATATGCATTCATGTTATTTTATAAAGGCGAAATTATATGGAGTTAGTTATATTATAAAGGAGTTATATTGTGAAGGAGTTATATTATAAAGGAGATATATATTTATATACAGAGATATAAAGTAGAAATTTTAATAATTGCAGTACCGCACAATCTCCCAGGGGTTTGGGCTAGACCCCACAGGTCCGGGATACACCCGGGAATAGGAGTTATATTTATATTGTCCCAAATTTTATATTTGGGGATCAGGAGTTATATATTGCTCCAAATTATATTTGGGGATCAGGAGATTTCCTCGCTGGTATAGGGCCAGGAGGAAGATAGCTTCAGATGTGTAAGACTCCTGTGGAGCGTCGATCCACGTATTATATTTGTTTAACTAGACTTTTGGCTTTAGTCTTGGTTGGACATGCGCACAACCGTACTTTCAATCCAGCCCACAAATATAGATGTAGGACACCTGGATCTGGGTGAATTGGTGGGTTTGCGGGATTGAAGTGTACGGGGGAAGGCACAGAGATCCCTATGTTGTACGAGGAGGTCAGTTGTGTGGACACTAAAAAGGTGATATATATATATATATATATATATATATATATATATATATATATATATATTTGATGCGTAAGACCTGTGTGGCAGCGATATGTGTATTTGATGCGTAAGACCCTTGGTGGGCAGCAATCTGTATTTTGACTAAGCTATCGGCTTCAGTTGTGCGATGACATGGACACTGGTCGACAAACTAATAAAATAAATAAGTGTAAATAAGAATGAGAATGTAAAGAAAGTGAATGTGAAAGTGAAGAAAGTGAAATTGTGAATGTGAAAGAAAGTGATTGTGAATGAAAATAAATATGAAGGGATACGAGTTATGAGTTTGTGTATGGAAAGAAATGATAAATGTAGTATGTGGTTAATTTAAAATGAAATAGTAAAAGAGACATGTGTTAATATGCATAGTATGAAGTAATTGTATTATGAAAGTGATTATTAAAGTAAAATACAGTATGATATGAGTTGATACACCTTGGAATTGTGTCGAGGAACTACCTACCCGCTATTTCTGTGGAAATGGTGGGAACTACCTGCCTTGGCATAATTCGCAGGGTGAGTTGGCATAATATTGGTAAAGAATAATGGAAATGAAGAATAAAGTAAAGTGAAGATGAAAAGTAATTGAAGTGAATTAATAACCAAGCTATCGGCTTGGGATGTGATGTGATATTACCCAAGTTTTACTTGGGGTGCGGTGATTATTACCCAAGCTATCGGCTTTGAGGTGTAATATGTTATTGCCCAAACTATGTTTGAGATATGGAGGATATTGTGATGAGAATGAAAGTGAAATAAATGATAATTTGATATATAAGTGAAGCTGAAAGTAAGATTAATTCTCAATAAGATTGAGTAGTAACTAAAGTGATATAACAGGATGAGAATGAGTTACAAAACATGCTTTTGATGCAATAAGAATGAGCATTCACATAAGAGATACGGTGATGATGTGATGAAATGCAAGCAAGTCATAATGGGTAATGAGATGTTACGTTTGTGTTATACGACATGAATGAATGTGGTATTATGGAAATGAATGCATATGTTTATGACACGATATGTGATGTAATACAATAAAATAAATATATGAACGATGAGAGGTTATGAAAATGGTTATTAAAGAAAGTATGTTGTGATATGAGTTTGTGTACCTTGGAAGTGTGTTCGGGAACTACTCGCCCACTATTTCCGTAGGAATGGTGGGAACTACCTGCCTTGGCACAACTTCCAGGGTGAATGTGTAGCGCCCCGAATTTCTAATATGATATCTTAGAAAATACGTGGCACGTTCCCAGTGATCCACTTCAATACAATATTAAACATAACCAACACCACTAAAATTTTCAACTTTTATCTCAACAAATCCTTACATTGCACAGCAGAATACAAAAAAAATCTCGACTACAAATCTTCTCAAAACTGTTATTACAATTTTACACAAACACTTAAGAATTAATTTATCTCAAATAAGCCTCTAGCATCCAAATCTTCATCACTAAGCAACTACCTGCAACATGTGAGGCTAGAGATGATCCCTAACCCCCAAAACTAACGGGGTCAGCCATAAATGGTGTGAGAAATATAAAAATAAACAAACAACATAAAAGATCATGCCTCATAAATTCTTAAACAACAAGTACTAAATGATTATGGAAAGTACGAAATGATAGGTAACATAAAACATCAAGTGATACTAAGCTAAGTGTCACGTGTAGAAAAACAAGAAAAACCACATGCATAAACAAAGCCAAGAAAACACAAGTTCTATATGCAGACTCTCTAATGCGTACTTGTCGAAATCTATGCATCCCATTCTACATAGGTTCGGTGCAAGCCCTTAACGTCTTCACTTCATAGGATTCAATCTCCGCGTTATGAACTAATCCTAACACGATGACTACTACGAGATAAACATAAACTATGGATAGTATCTCATGCCCGATAATTCCGGAGATGGATCCCACACCCAAGATATTTCACTTGAATAATTCCGGAGATCATCCCACACCGAAACATTGACACGTCACCACAATGTACCACATGGGCTTCACCTCGACCCCGATAATTCCGGAGATCAATCCCACACCACAAATAGTTACCGTGATAATTCCGGAGATTGTCCCACACCACAAAATTGTGATAATTCCGGAGACATATCCCACACCACTAATAATCTACTGTGATAATTCCAGAGATTGTCCCACACCGAAAGCCATACTGAGGTTCTTGACTCATGTTCCCGTTCATCATATCACCACTAGTGCCTGTCCTTATTATTTTGGGTTAATTAATTACTTAACGAATCTCCTAGAGTGGTATACCCTACCGACCTAAAATTCAAATCCAAATAACTGAAATGCCTCACCGGGCCTCAACAAATAACTCAACACCGGTATACTAGGGTCACATACCACTAGAGACTCAAACTCAAAGTCTAAACAAAAGTCCCACTAATCATAATGGCTCAACTGAATGTCTTAAATTAAATACTCAACTGAATATCTCAAAGTCAAATGCTTAATCAAATACTGAACTAAATGTCAAGTGGAGACTGGATTATCAGAAAGATCAATCAATCGAAACAGCACTAAAGTTTACAAATATCTTTCAGTACTAGTCGACTCATACTGATGATAAGTCGACCGTCCAGAGGACCAAATTCAAGATTCTACAAAAATAAACTAAGTCATTTAACAGTCGACTTAAGAAGGGATCAGTCGACTTACCCGAAGTAATTTCCAATAACCTTCTCAAAAATATCTAAGTAAATAAGTCGACTTAAAGGGTTATAGGTCGACTGTCCAGAAGGACTAATAATTTCTACAAAAAAAAAAAAATTTCTTCAGTGGACCAGTCGACTGCCTATGAGCTAAGTCGACTGTCCAGAACAACTTTTCAATGATTCTAAAATAAAATGTCAGGCTCGAACCAGTCGACTGCACGGTAGGCCAGTCGGCTGTCGGCCTACAGATTTCAAAATTAGGTCTGATTACGAAAATCAAAATCTGAAGCTTTCTAATGATCAATGCTTATGAAAATAGTTCGTATTCAGGAAAATAATAAATCTCAAAAAATCTTCATCAGGTATATGTATACATATCACTTAAAACATCAATAAGTCAAAATTTAGGTTCTCATGTTCTAAATCACAAATTTTTCTCATTAGGGTTTTACAAGATCTGAGTTCCTTTCACAAATCTAAATAAATCTGAATTATGAATCTAATGTCCAGGTGTTCATACACAAATCTCAACATGCCTTGAGCAAACAATCTTTAATAATAAGGATCTACTATTTCATCCACAATTTCTACATGATTCATACCACATTACGAGATCTAAATTGTTCCCAACATCAAATCAATATATCAATGATACTTGCACACATAGATCAACAACAAGACAAGTTTCTTTCATGCAAAACATCAAATCAAACAACAAAACATACATCAAACAACAAAACAATTTTTATATATCTCACATAAATCAAACAACACAACAATTTTCTTATCTCTCACCTTAGATTTAAGAATAGTCCACGAAAAGAATCCTCCTTTTGCTAGATCCAAAGTCTCCTTCCCCACCAAAAATAAATCTCCAAAATACTGTGTTTTATCCACAATGACGGCTGGGAGAAAAATCCCTTAAATATGCCGGATTGAATATTAGGGTTTTACCCACACTTTTGCAAAACAACCCTTACCAAAATAAAATTTACATATATAGATCATTCTTTGGAAATTCCATCAAAACTCATTTAAATTAGGATTCATAAGAAAATATACATTCTAAATACTATTCAAAACGTCCAGAAATTGTATTTTGCACTTTAACCCCTAAAAATGTCAATTTTGCAAAAAGATCCTTCTTTTCTCAAAAATTGCAAATAGTTCCAATTAATTTCAGAAAAATCTAGAAAAATGCTAATTAAATCTCAAATATTAAATAAAGATTTTTCATAAAGAAAACTAAATTTTCAAACTTCTCATAAAAGCATTTGCACGTGTTTTGCACGTGTACAAAAGATAAATTTTTCTGAAAATATTCATTAAATCCCCAAAAATAAATTTAAATTCATTTTCAAACATAAAATAATATTTGAAAATACGGGGTTCTACATCACTCCCTCCTTAGAAGAGTTCTGTCCTCAGAACTACTACTAATGAGTCCAAACAACATATCATCACAAGAAATAATATCTCATAAATAGAACATAGTCCAAACAATATATCAACAATGAAATCAACATCTCATAATGGAAACATAGTTCAAACAATTGCATATGACAATTAAATCAAAATAGAAGGAATACAATTCAAATCAAAGTATTATCATTCAAAGAATTACAATCACATAACAGAAATACACTCATACAAAAAGCTCAGAAAAATCCTTCTGCATGCGGTCCTCAGGCTTCCAAGTAGCCTCCTCGAACTGCTGATTCCTCCACAACACCTTGACCATAGGTATCACCTTGCGCCTGAGAACTTTCTCTCTACGGTCAACGATCTCAACAGGCCGTTCCTTGTAACTCAAGTTCACCTGTAATCCTTCAGGAATCTCTACCAACTGATGATTCTGATCCGGCACATATTTCCTCAACAATGACACATAAAATACATCATGCACCTGTGCCAACTCCTCTGGAAGCTTCAATCTATAAGCTGTCTTGCCAATCCGCTCCATGATCCTGTATGGACCAATATACCTTGGCGCTAACTTGCCTCCCTTACCGAACCTGATCACTCCTTTGGTCGGAGAAACCTTGAGGAAAACTGCATCCCCAACTTCAAACTCCAAATCTCTTCGTCGAGTAGCAGCATAACTCTTCTGCCGACTTTGAGCCTCAACCAACCTTTTGCGAATCAGCTCAATCTGCTCTGATGTCTGCTGCACGATCTCAGGACCATACATCTGCCTCTCGCCAACCTCATACCAATAAACAGGTGTCCTGCACCTCCTTCCATACAAAGCCTCATACGGTGCCATCCCAATACTCGCATGGTAACTGTTGTTATAAGCAAACTCAACCAATGCCAAGTATCTCTCCCAACTACCACCGAAATCCATAACACAAGCTCTCAACATATCTTCCAGCACTCGATTGACCCTCTCAGTCTGACCATCGGTCTGTGGATGAAAAGCTGTACTGAAATCAGTTCTGGTGCCTAAAGCTGCTTGTAGGCTCTTCCAAAATCTTGAAGTAAACCTTGCATCTCTGTCGGATACAATCGACACAGGAACTCCATGAAGTCTCACAATTTCCCCAATGTACAACTCAGCCAATTTCTCCATCGACCAAGTAATCTTCATGGCTCTGCATTAAATTTCTCTCTCTCCTCGCTAATTTATGCTACAGTAAAATTACATCCAACAAACATCTTCTTTAATTCCACATATTTTTTTCTTTACAGTTTTTACAACCATATATATAAATTTAAAGTGAGGGATTGATGGTGTGATGATAAATTTTAAATATAATAAACTCTCATTTCTCATCCTCTTTTAGTGCCACCTCCTACCTTCAGTTTCTCTACTTCCAAATCATGCCGACATAAAAGTACAATATTTAGATAAAACTATAGAGGGGCGAAGCCAGAACAATTTGGGGGAAGAAAATTTTCTATAGCTATATATAGTTATATAGGGGTTTTAAAATAATTTTCGGAGAAACTAAATTATAAAACATAACAAATTTAAGGGGTTTTCAAAAATTTTAATAGTCTTAATAGGGTTTTCAAAATTTTGGGAGGCCCGAGCCCACACTAAGCTCACTAAACCATTACAAACTTTACAAAAATAGTACGCACTACAACACACAATACATTTATCGGCGTTTTTTTCGAATATTCACCGGTGTTTAAAAACGCTGGAGAATAATCCACAGGCATTTATAAAAATGCCGGTGCAAATGCCGCCGAAGCGAGCGTCGCAGAAGACTGGGGGTATACACCAGTGTTTTTACGGAACGCCGGTAAATCTCGAATATACACCGGCGGCCAAGAAACGCCGGTATATGGGTATTCCTAAGTGTAACGCCCCGAATCCCAAATACAACTGAATTCGAGAGTTCTACAGGATCTTTCCACTTCTTTAGTACAATTTTACAAGGAAATTTGAACTTTTCATATTACATCAGAGTTTACATAAATTCATTACAATTTACACTGCACAGCGGAAGTAAAATTACAACATTTAAATGAATGTACAACAACATTGAATAATCTTTAAGCATCTGTTCCTCTTTAATCTTTATCATGTCACTTACCTGCATATAAGACTGTGGGTACGTCAGTTTATTCAACCGACGAACATTATACACAGCCATCCTCTCTATGCCGGAAATAGTATAACTTATTTTCCATATTTAGCACGCAAACTTGTCACATATCAAACTAAAGGGACTACCCTATTGATGTCGTGTTGTGATTGTGCACTTAGTCCTTAATGCAGTTATTTATGTTACATGACACTAATGCGCACTTGTTCGAATTCTATGCATCCCATACTACATAGGTCCGAGGCAAGCCCTTAATCGTCTTCATCTTTGTAGGGTTTAATCCCTCACCGTGACTTAATACAACTACTGTAACTACGGTAAGTATCTTAGATGATTTATGAGTACAAGTATGTGTACAGAAAACCTGGAGGAGAATCCCACGTCATGTCACGACGCATCGTGAAGACAGCCTGTGGCAATCCAGCCTCCTTCATGGCACACGATCCTCTTGCAGTCACCAAACATCTCACAAGTGTCACCACCGGGACGGTACTCTAGAGCAGTATCAACGTCATGTCACAACACATCGTGAAGACAGCCTGTGAAATACTTTCACGCCACCAATCCGATGGCCCTCAACTCATGTTTTTCTCCTACTTTCATCACGTCTCCACTATGTACTAATCCTTAGTTTTTATTAGAATCATGAACAAAAATCAAATCTCTAGAGTTAGCCTCTCCACTAAACCGGACTTATTCATTCATTCAAACATGACCAACCTTGGTCTCTCGTTTAAAATTTCATTTCATTTCTTTCCAAATGCCGGGGGAGACTTAGCTACTCTTTTGTTTCAATTCCAATTCACAATTTCAATTTGAGCATTTCCAACTAATAAATTCATTTTCATAAT
Source organism: Hemerocallis citrina (assembly GCA_017893485.1). NCBI lineage: Eukaryota > Viridiplantae > Streptophyta > Magnoliopsida > Asparagales > Asphodelaceae > Hemerocallis > Hemerocallis citrina. The sequence continues at coordinate 17,576,909 of CM030362.1, forward strand.
CATAACATGATCTCTAAATTGTTCAATAGTCCATAATCATACATGAAATTTTATACTTCATCAAATATCAATTTCACATTGAAATCACATCACTAAATGAATATTCGCATACCATAAATTTCACACTATTCTCAAATGAGAATAATTCACAATGCATCACTACATATAATTTTTATTTTTATTCACTTCTTTTCTAATATTTTATTTCAAGCCTTTCTACAAAGTGCAACTTTTATACCATACAAGTATATGACCATAAGTCTAAATTATACATTTTATTCTCAAATCATATTTTATTCTATGTAAATAATTCCCAAATTATTTTTCATAAGTCCTATATATTTTTAGAGGAATAATCATATTTTTTCCATAATTTTTTGATCACCAAAACATTCAAAAAAATATTTTTTTCCAAACTGCCGAAACCAAGATTCGAACCCAGAACCACAGGGAACACAGCCGAAGGCACAGGCCACTAGGCCACTTGCGCCAGCGGTATAGAAAGGTGCTGAGAGCATTAAATGCTCTCGGCCGCTGTTTTATATTATTTTTAAAAAAGAAGTGAAAGTATGGTTCCACAGGGATTCGAACCAGCGATCTCAGACCACTGTAGCAATTAAAGCCGTCCCAACCACTTGAGCTATGCGCTCGGGTTGTCAATGGTGCAACTCTAAGTTCATTTAAACTAATTCTCTCTGTTATTAAAACGTTTCGATGTTCAACTAGTCCTCATTTCATTTTGCTTTTATAAAAATTACTGTACAATTCCAGATTGATTCTTCCTCACATAATTTACATACCAGCATGAACAAAATAATTTTTGTAACAATTAAAAATATTTTTCATGCAATTAATTCGGATTCTACACTATAACTACCACATTTCTTCTTTTCAACATTTCTTAACAATTAACACCACTAATCCCTTTATTAGCAAACTTCACATTAATTCTCTATTTTTAATCTTTTACCAAACATAAAAATCTATATTTTAATTCATTCATTTCAATGAATCACAAAGATTCATTTAAACACACAAAGTAGCATTGTCAATCTACTAACTTTTTGCATATAATTTGTGATGTAGATAATGGAACTATCTTCAATAATCCATGGCCATAATTAATTCACTCACAATTTAGCCTTTACTAATAGAACCACATACTATTTCACATCCACATTTCAATCAATCCATAGGTCATTTTTTTCAATTATATGCGTACTCTTATTAATATTTTTCATGCTTCATTCATTCAATTCAATCTAACATGCATTCCTAATTAGAAATATAGAAAATTTACCCACCTTAAATGGAGAGAAAATACAACTAGCAACCTCCTAGACGAATGTCCTTGCAACGAAATGCTCCTCCTCCTAGATGCGCGCACACTAGCAAAATTCCGAGCACTCCACAAGCCAACCCGAGCACTCCCTCTTTGATGTCGGCCTCCTCTTCTTGTTGCAAGCACAACTCCCACACACAACTCAATCTTTTAACTCACTAAAATAACTACCAGATACTTGTATTAGCTATAGGTTTGGAAGAATTAATTTTGCACAAGAATACTAGCCATGGGAGGGGGTATATATACTAAAAATCTAGGAGAATGGATGGCTAGGATTGAAGTAGGAGTTAGGAACTACCCATGATGAGTAACCATCTCCACCATGATCCCACTCAAAATTTACCCATTCCCTCCAAAACTTCCAAAACGGGCCAAGCTTAGAAAAGTGCACTTTGCACGTGTACGTGCAATGCACGTGCATGCAACTTGGTCTCCAAAAATTTGTACATTAAATTTTGTATAAAAATAATTTTTAAATTGTATCCTACATGACCAATTGTATTTAAAAAAATAAATTGACTCATGGGCTTTAGTTTATGGGCCAAAATAATAATTTTAAAATAAAATAAATGAATTAAATTTTGGGCTTTAAGAAAAAGGCTTTTTGTCTAATTGAAAGAAGGCTTTGTAAAAATAAATACAAGCACATATTTAAAAATCTATACTCATCATGATGAAAATATTTACCAAAAATATTGCACGTGCACACTACGTGCAAAAATAAATAATTTCATTAAATGAAAAATCGGGGCATTACACTAAGTGCCTAACTTTTCCCTAATATACATTCCCCGGCGGTCAATAAACGCCTCTATATAGCTTACACCGATGTTTTTGTCAAACGCCAGTGTATATTGAATATATACCAGCGGTCTAAAAATGCCGGTGTATGCTTGTTTCTGAGTGCCCTATTTTTCACTATATACATGCACTGGCGTGTCGTAAAACGCCGCTATAGTGTACTTCCGAAATTAATATTGAGATACACCGGCGTTTTATAATACACCAATGTATCTTATTGCTGTTGCTGCTTATGGGTACACCAGCGTATATCAAACGCCTCTCTATCGAAATTTCCAACTATCAATTGGATAGACCGGTGTTTTATGAAACGCCGGTGTATGATCGTTTAATTTTTTGCTTCAAGTTTTTGCCAAAACAGCAAAAATATAGTACAATTCAATTCACAATTTCATTTCAAAAACCTGTAAACTAATTCAACCAATTTCAGGCATATTAATGTGCAATTCACAACCAAACACAAGAATTAAAGATAATAAAGTGTCATACATTCCATTAATGGTCCAAATTCACTGCAATATTAACACAAAGTGTCATACTTAACAGATACAGTAATGAACATCCAAATATCTCAGCAAGTACTTAAAACAACAACACGGACATAACAACGACAAGGACATCTAGACTAGGCCGACCACTACTGCATACCCCTCGAGTCGCTTCAGTTCTCATCATCTGAATTTTCCTGATCTGCACAACTCACATTTGATGGATTGATCGGACTACTCTGTGCAAAAATAATAATAATAATAATAAAATATCCTCGGGCCGCTCTTTGTAGCTAAGTTAGGCTACAAAGAGCTTTGCAGCTTACTGTGTGAGGAGAAAAACTGCTCCAGAAGCAATAACAAAAGATGATTGAGTATGTGCAATAAGTAAACTGAAGGTAACTAGACCAAGAATTAGTTTTTGAACTATTAAGAGCCTGTTTAGATATATTATGATGATGCTCAAACCCAAGGCTTCGGGTTGCCACCTGATTCAGACTTCAACTTTGAACAACTACTTAATTGCAGTGATGTTGAGTTAGGGTTAATGGATGGGTACCGCATTATTAACAACGACAGCTTTAATTACTTAATTTGCTTAAAACTGTATGCATACTTTTATGGTATTACTTCTTGCTTAATGATCAACTAATGAAAGGAAATTAAATAAAAAACATTTTTACAGACAAACTATTGAAACAAAACTAAAAATAAAAGGTAGTATTACACAGTTGAATAACATGAAGGAGAATTTATATTTGTGATGTGATCTGTGACTCCAGTTGCATGAATTCTTGTTTCACAGAAACTTTAAACATGTAGGAATTTCATTTCTTTTCACTCAATAGTAGTTGCCATTGTCTGTGCTGTAGTTAGCAGTATATGTGGAATAGGACAGGAAAATTTCCAATATAGCATTGTCAGAGAAATACAACTTGCTCGAATGTTGTTAATCATATTTACTTTGGTCATAGTGAATTTTTTTTAACGTTTTCTTTTAATCATTTGCAGCGACCCCAGCAATACACTGCCAAATTCAATGGAGCTTAAGCTACTACAGTTTGGAAGAATATCAGATTGATGCAGAAACCAAACTCACAGGTTGAACCTAAGCTGCTGCTATATGAGACAATATCAGAATGGTGCAGAAACCAAACTCACAAGTTGAACCTAAGCTGCTTCTATAAACCAACTTGCATAAACCAACTAGCATATACCAACTAGCATTCACATGATCCTGTTTCGAGGCTTATTCTAGCTAAATAATTTTATTTTGCCTGATGCGACTAACCTCATATTTCCATATTGGTCCAGAACGTAAAACTTTTGCATAAATTATCATGTGTATTTCTTGATGTGATTTGATGTTTCACATCAGTCTGTTGTTCAAGGCTACCTTGTAGTGAAACATTTTTATTTTGCCTGATATGGTCTAATGTTTCCATAACGAAAAACTTGTGCATAAATCATTCCGTATTTTTCTTGATATGATCAAATGTTTCTGCATCAATCTACTAATGTAAAAACTAGTGCATAATTCATTACTGTTCTTATTGAACAAAGCTAGTAACAAGAGTCGTAAAGTAAAACTTGACCTCTCATGTTCTTTTTGTATATCAAACATAAACTTGTGCATAAATCATCATGTATATTTCTTGATGTAACGTAAAGTTTTGTTTTCACATCAGTTGTAACATAAAAACTTGTGCGTAACACATTATTGTTCTAGTTGAACAAAGCTAGTAACAATAGTTGTAAAGTTTGGACAAATTATAATCATATGAAATAACAAAAGAGATGATGGATCTCCTTCAGTACATGGAGATGCAGCTATCTTGGTTTCATCACTCTTAACCGGAAAAAGCTTCTTCTGTTAGATTTAATTAGAGTTTTGATACCTCTACAATCTTACCTTTTAAGTTGAGATAACTAGTGGTTTTCAAAATCCTAAATTAGTGCCAAACCCGAAAGTTAGATCACTGGCACTATCTGAATAACCTTTACCTATCTCCAATTAGTTACATTATTTTGTATCTGTATATGTACATGTTCTCCTTTCAAGTTGAACCTATACATTGCAACTAAGTTGCTATTGTTTACAAATAGGTTAGATATGGTCTAACAAGCCTCCTATTGTTTCCTGCAGGTTTTTTGACACTTTTTGTATGAACCTACAGGTCTTAGGTAGTAGTTTTGAAGTGATTTCTGTTGGTAAAAAGAAGATTGTTCGAAAATTACATTAAAACAATAATTATAAGCTCTTCAAAATTACCAACTTTAAGACTTACTGGTGGTGGGACTTGAGATTGCTGCCTTATTAATTGGGACATTTGTTCTTGGAGGAGTGCCACTTGTGCCTTCAATTCTGTCATCTCCTCGTCCTGAGTCCCACTTGAAGAAGATGCACTCCGTCCGAATAACCGCAAGGGGGTTGGTCCTAGCCCCATACCATGTACACGACCATGCCTCTCTTTTCCCCTTACTGCAGTCAAGGCAAGGCACTGCCGGGTACGAAAGTCTGTGGGAGCTACCATACGGTTAGAGTCAGAAGCGGAAGAGATTTCATCATACTTTTTTCGAGCGTTAGTCTGTAAAAGGACATATAGTCAGAGTTAGAAGCGGAAGAGATTTCGTCACTGCAGTCAACAAAAATTCCAATTAAACACAAGCAAAACTTTCATTTTAGTTCATTGTACAAATTGAGGGTGTCAGAACATGATCTAGCTGTAACGCCCCGAATCCCAAATACACTGAATTCGAGATGTTCTACAGGATCTTTTTGCTTTTCTTAGTACAATTTTACAAGGAAATTTAAAACTTTTCACTTTACATCAGAGTTTACATCAATATTACATTTACATTGCACAGCAGAAGTAAAATTTACAACAATGAACAAATGTACAACAACATTGAATGAATCTTTAAGCATTTGTTCCTCTTTAATCTTTTTCATGCCATTGGTCCTGCATACAACACTGTGGGCACATCAGTTTATTCAACCGACGATAATTATACATAGCCATTCTCTCTATGCCAGAAACAGTATAACGATTCTCATTTCTTAACAGATCACAAACTTGATCACATATCAAAAATAAAGAAAAAGGAAAATCTTAATGATGTCGTGTCGTGATTGTGCACTTAATCCTTAATGCAATTGTTTATATTAGATGATACTAATGCGCACTTGTTCGGATTCTATGCATCCCATACTACATAGGTCCGAGGGCAAGCCTCTTAATCGTTCTTCATCTTTGTAGGGTTCAATCCCTCGCCATGACTTAATCTACTACTGTAACTATGGTGAGTATCCTAGATGATCTATGAGTACAAGCTCGTGTACAGAAAACCTGGAGGGGAACCCCACGCCATGTCTTGACTCATCAAGCATGCATTATGTGGCAATTCAGCCTCCTTCATGGCACACGATCCTCTTGCAGTCACCAAACATCCCACAAGCGTGACTAGAGTCCGATCATTCTGAGTTGTGCCCATGCCATGTCTTGACTCATCAAGCATGCATTATGTGGCTCACACACCCGCACCGTAAATCCTAGTTCTCATACTTATGTTTTTCTCTCACTTTCATCACATCTTCACTATGCACTAATCCTTAGTTTTTATTAGAATCATGAACAAAAATCAAAGCTCTAGAGTTAGCCTCTCCACTAAGCCGGACTTATTTATTCATTCAACATGACCAGCCTTGGTCTTTCTTTTCAATTTTCATTTCATTTCATTTCCAATACTGGGGGAGACTTAGCTACTCTTTGGTTTCAATTTCCAATTCACAATTTCCAATTTGAGCATTTTCAACTCATAATTCATTTAATAGTCTCACATACTTTCTTTATCATGATCTTAGATTTCATATTCATTTAATTCTCATTTCAATCTATGATTCATTTCATGTAAATTCATGCAACAACAAATAGAGTTCACCAACATCAACCATAAGATTCATAACTTTAACATAACCCAAATATGATCTCTGACATATCAAAGTATTCTGGACAGTCGACTTGGAGAAAGCCCAGTCGACTTGTTCAGTCAAATCAAGTTCTTCATAACTGCTCAGGAGAGTCGACTGCTGCACATGGCCAGTCGGCTGCTCCGCAATTTTCCATGTTCAAAATATCATTCACGTGACATTCGACTGTCATTCCATCGGTCGCCTGTCCTGGGGTTTAAACAGTACATTTTAATACTCAGCCCAGTCGACTTGCCACTTGCATTAAGTCGACTGAACAGGTTAAATTTCAATTTTAGGAATTATCTTCCCTCTGTTCTTCCATTCACATGCATCATTGTGTCACATTACCATATATATTCATGCTGCATAAACACGTAATTTCTTAGCTCTTCACTAACATTACCACAAAGAATGTCACATAACTAATATTTTCCTTTCCTCACGGAAATGTTAAGCATGGATTTACATTTACTCACCATTTACTTGCAGAAATGAATATTAAATCTCAATTTAGCATACTAGAACATCACAATGAAAATACTTCGTTTCATGAAATTTCTGGACTATTCGTAATTTAATTCAATACCGGTCGGCTGTTTACATCAACAGTCGACTGTACAGGTTATTCCCAATTTTACTAATTATCACTAGTTCTTTTTCATCTGTTCACATCTCCTCCATCATATATAACATGGGGGATATGAATTTAGCAATCATTCTATCACTTCGGTTTGTACACATGTATGCCATTAAATTAATAAATCATGAAAGAACATTCGCCTCGTACCAGTCGACTTGTCCAAGTGACAGTCGACTGTACAGACCTACTTCAGTCTTATTTTCAGTGTCACTACTACATTATTAGTCCCTCACGACCTTCATCTTAAACATACACAGGGCAATCTAATATGTTTAAACTTACTTTTCACAAGCATGGTAGCAATCATCATAGCCATAACATATTTTCTACATTAGAAGTCCTGAGAAACACCCACCTTATTGACGAAAATAAACGAATCCAGAAAAGTCTCTTAATGCACTGCACGACTCCTTGCTCCTTGCTCCTTGCTCCTTGCTCCACACCGAAGCCCTTCTGCAGATATGATCGGTCTCCAAGAGAACTCTCACTCACCAACTCTACAATATATATCTTCTTTTCAAGAGATCTTAGTGTAGAAGATGACTAAGAAAGAGGGGGTATTTATACACCATTTTGGGTGAGATGGAAGGCTAGGATTTAGTAGATAGTTATGGGGTCAAGGACTAGGATGAACTAGGGAGTTGTAATAACTACCCACACTCTAGATAACTACCCATGACTTGATCCACTTCTCTCCCAATCCGGCCAAGAAAAGGGTGCTCATGCACGTGTATGCGAGATGCACGTGCATGCACAAGTCATCATAAAACTTGTACAAAAATACAAAATGAAAAACTTAAAAAAAAATGTTCCATATTACAAGTTGTAGAAAAAATAGAATTAAATCATGGGCTTAAATAAATGGCCCAAAACAATAGTTATTTGAAAATAAAAGAAGTATATTTTGGGCTTTAAGAAAAGAGGCTTTTATCTAATAAGGATTTGATACAAAATAATTAAAAGCACAATTTGAAATATCTTTACTCTTCTTGATGAAAATATTAACCAAAATATTACACGTACACACTACGTGTAAAATAAATAATTTTTCATTAATTGAAAAATTAGGGTATTACAACACTCCCTCCTTAGAATAGTTCCGTCCCCGGAACTACAGTCAAGAGTGAGAGAAACAAAAATACAACACAACACAAGAACAAAAGATACAAAGATACAATCTAGCAAAAAGCTCAGGATAGTCCTTCAACATCCTCTCCTGAGATTCCCAAGTAGCCTCTTCAATCAAGTGGTTTCTCCAGACTACCTTGACCATCGGTATCGTCTTATTCCTCAAGACTTTCTCTCGACGATCAACAATCTCGACAGGAGACTCGATGTAGTTCAGATCCAACTGCACACCTTCCGGCACTTCAGGCAAATGATGACTCGGATCTGGAATATAACCTCTCAGCATAGACACATGAAAGACATTGTGCACCTGAGATAACTCTTCCGGTAATTCAAGCCGGTAAGCAGTTTTTCCAATCCTTTTCAATATCTTATACGGGCCTATAAACCTCGGGGCTAAGTTCCCGCCCTTGCCAAATCGAACCACACCTTTACTGGGTGATACCTTCAGAAAGACGAAGTCACCAACCTCAAACTCAAGGTCCTTTCTCCGGTTGTCTGCATAGCTTTTCTGCCTGCTCTGAGCTTCCACCAACCTTTTCCTGATCAGAACAATCTTCTCAGAGGTTTGCTGCACAAGCTCAGGACCAAACAACTGACGCTCCCCAACTTCATACCAACAAACAGGAGTTCTACACTTCCTGCCATACAAAGCTTCGTACGGCGCCATCCCGATGCTAGCCTGAAAACTGTTGTTGTAGGCAAAATCTACCAAAGGTAAATGCCTTTCCAAACTGCCTCCAAAGTCTAGTATACAACATCGAAGCATATCCTCAAGAATACGGTTGACTCTCTCGGTCTGCCCATCGGTTTGTGGATGAAAAGCGGTGCTGAAATCTGTCTTGGTCCCCAAAGCTGTCTGAAGACTCCTCCCGAAATGCGAAGTAAACCGCGCATCTCGATCAGACACAATAGTTGACGGAACACCATGAAGCCGGACGATCTCGCCAACATACAACTCAGCTAACTTGTCCATCGAAGCAGTGAGTTTCATCGCCAAAAAGTGAGCAGATTTGGTCAGTCGATCGACTATAACCCAAATCGCATCATTGCCTTTAGGACTCTTAGGCAATCCCGTGATGAAATCCATACTGATGTTATCCCACTTCCATTCCGGAATAGGTAACGGCTGTAATAGACCTCCGGATCTCTGATTTTCGGCTTTGACTTGCTGACAAACCTCACACTTCGCCACAAATTCAGCCACATCCCGCTTCAAACCTGATCACCAGAAATGCTGTTTGATGTCTTTGTACATCTTAGTACTCCTAGGATGTACTAACAAAAGAGTAGTATGCGCCTCCTGAAGAATACTCTCTTTCAGGTCCGCCTGATATGGAACGCACAGTCTATCTCCGAACCACAGCACTCCATCCCTGATTTGAAATCCGGGCAACCTGCCAGCCCCAACCTGCTCCTTCATCTCCAAAATATCAGCATCAACTTCCTGACTTGCAATAATCCTTCCATTCAAAGTAGGCTGAAGCCTCAACTGAGCCAAAGATGCTCCCAATCCTTGCAAGACAACTTCAATACCTGCTCGGTCCAATTCCGCAATCAAATGCTTCTGAGTTGTAATCAAACTGGCTAAGCTGCTCTTGCGACTAAGTGCATCAGCAACAACATTAGCCTTCCCAGATGATACTTGATCTCAGGTCGCATGTCCTCGAGCACTTCCAACCATCTCCGCTGCCTCAGATTCAGATCCCTCTACTGATATATATACTTCAAGTTCTTGAGGTCCGTGTACATGTTCAACTTCTCACCGTACACGTAGTGCCTCCACTGCTTCAGGGCGAAGATAATCGCAGCCAACTCCAGATCATGAGTCGGGTAATTCTTCTCATGTGGTCGTAGTTGCCTAGACCCAAAAGCGATTACTCTTCCTTCTTGCATTAAGACACAACCAAGCCCACGATGTGAAGCATCGCTATAAACATCATACTCAACACCTGCTCTAGGCAAAGCCAAAATAGGTGCAGTAGTCAGCTTCTCTTTCAACTCCTGAAAGCTCGCCTCACATTGCTCAGTCCACTTGAAGTTCACATTCTTCTTGGTCAGACCAGTAAGCGGTACAGCTATCCGAGTATAACCTTGAATGAATCTCCGGTAGTATCCAGTCATTCCAAGAAAACTTCTGACTTCCTTTACTGTAGTAGGCCTTGTCCAATCTCTCACTGCCTCTATCTTCTAAGGGTCAGTTGCCACTCCCTCCTTAGAAAGGATGTGACCTAGGAATGCCACTTCAGATTTCCAGAAATCACACTTGGATAACTTGGCATACAACTTCTGCTCTTCCAGCTTCTTCAACACTGCAGTCAGATGCTCGGTGTGCTCCTCCTCTGACTTGGAGTACACGAGAATATCGTCGATAAACACCACGACGAAAGAATCAATGAACGACCTCAGAACTCTGTTCATCAAATCCATGAAGATTGCGGGTGCATTCATCACTCCGAATGGCATAACTAAGAATTCGTAATGCCCATGCCGAGTTCTAAATGCAGTTTTGTGCACATCTTCAGCTTTCACTCGAACTTGGTGATATCCTGATCGAAGATCTATTTTGGAGAAAACAGCTGCTCCTTGTAGACGATTGAACAAATTATCAATTCGAGGAATAGGATACTTATTCTGAACAGTGACCTTATTCAGCTCCTGGTAATCGATACACATTCTCATCGATCCATCCTTCTTCTTTACCAAAAGCACTGGTGCTCCCCAAGGTGACGCACTAGGTTGAATAAAGCCTTTCTCCAACAGTTCCTCAATCTGCCGTTTCACCTCATCCTGTTCCATTGGAGCCATCCTATACGGTGCCTTAGAAATGGGTGCACTTCCCGGTTGAACAGTGATGCTGAACTCTACATCACGATGCGGGGGTAATCCAGGAAAATCTTCCAAGAACACAGTCAGATAGTCCCGAACCATAGGAATCCCTTGCACTTCCACAGGAGTCTCTTCCTTGCGGACAGTTGCCACCAGCTTAGAACATTTCTGCTTCCCTTGGAAAGTGACTTCAGGTCCACCTGGAGCCTTCACTGTTACCGTCTTGGTCTTGCACTCGATGCTTGCACTGTTCACCGACATCCAATCAATGCCAATAATAATATCATCTCCCAAGATAGTCAGCTCGATCAGATCAATGCCAAAGATTCGATCCCCAATCACAATCTCGCAATCAGCGTAATACCGATTAGTGGTTAAAGTTTCCCCTGATGGAGTAGCTACTGCCAAGATCTTTCCTGAAAAAATCTTTGGTTCAACTCCTAACACTTTAGCAAATTTAGGAGACACAAAAGTATGAGAGGATCCAGTATCGAACAACACAACAGCTTTCACCTGTTACATAATACACACCATTACATAACAGTTTCACAATATGAGCGAGAAGAAGAAATGACAAAAACCTCTAACCATCAGCCCTCGTACCAGTGATGACATGATCAACCTCATCAGCATCAGCTTCCGTCAAGGTAAATACTCGCCCTGGTTGGTATGGCCTCTTCCCAGTCTGCTGCGTTGGTGCATTGCGATTACTATTTCGTGGCTTGGAGCATTGAGATTGAAAATGTCCCGTTTCACCACAGTTGTAGCAAGTCACCACAGGAGGTCTCACCACATTGTTCCCAGGTCCTCCAGCTACACTAACAGCGTTCGCCCCTGTCGGTTTGAACCTTTGTGCATATGGTTGCCCCTTGAAACTCCCAGAATGTGCAGGCCTCTTTCCAGACTGCCAGTTGTTCCTCCGGTTCTGAACAACATGGAACTGCTCCATATCTGCTTCCGTCACTGCCGCTCTCTTCACCAACTTGTCAAATCTTCTGATACCAAGAGGTATCATCCGAGACTTCAGGCTCGGTCTCAATCCATGCTCGAACTTACGAGCCTTCTTAGCCTCATCCATCACTAGTTCAGGTGCATACCTAGAGAGCTGAGTAAACTTAGTCTCATACTCCCTCACTGACATGCCGCCTTGCTGTAGCGACAGAAACTCCATAGCCTTCTTCTCTTGAACATCGGAGGGGAAATAGTGACTGCGAAATTCTTCCAGAAATTCCTCCCAGCCAAGCACTATGCCTCCCATGGTCCTCTTCATCGACTGCCACCACACAGCTGCGTCCTTCTCGAATTGCAAAGTCGCCAACTTGACCTTGCTGCCCTCCGGGGTCTCCAACACTTCAAAGATCGTTTCCACTTGACGAATCCAGTCGTCAGCCGCATCTGGGTCTGACTTTCCCTCGAATACAGGTGGTTTCATTCGTTTGAACGATTCCACCAGCTTAATCGCCTCGGGCACCGGATTCGCAGGTCCCCTTCCTTGGTTCATAGCCACTGCATTGAGCGTCTGGTAGACCCTCGCAAGTTCTATCTCCAGATCCAACCCCTCACCATTTCTAGCTCCTCTTCTCGACATATTTTGATGCAAAAGATCCATTAAATTCGAAGTATAAGACAAGAATTTTAAATCAACTTGCATTTTATTGAATTCCAAACTTTATACATTCGAATTAAAAACATTTCTTAACATCAGAATGAAAGAAATAGAAGCTACAACAATCTAAATCCTACGGTTCCTCTTCGCTTCTCGAAGTTCTCCCCATAGTTCATCAACTTCATCCTTCAGCACATCAGTCAGGTTCTTCCTCTTCTCGAGTTCCCATACCCGGTGACTGAGAACTGAAAAGTCATCCTTTCGCTTTGCCAGCTGAGCCTCTAATAATCCGACTCTCTCTCGCAGTGTCTCTACCTGCCTCTGAAGAGAAGTCACAAGACTACTCAAAATTGGTCCCTCTTCTTCATCAGAAGAAGAATCGTCAGATGAATCCGGAGGTGGGGTAATCTCTTGAGATTCAGGCCATTCCTCCTCATCAGAATCTGCTTGCCCAGGGTGGTACTCTTCCTCGGGATCAGCCTGTCCAGGATGGTACTCTTACTCAATGATATGCCAGTCGTCATCTCCAGCAGGGTCGAAGTGATCAGCCTTCTTAGAAAGTAGGGACGAAGAAGCATAAGTCATAGAGCAACACAAATGTAAGTCACTTACATTTAAATCTCTAAACTCAAACACACACTCTAATGTCCACTTCTAGGGTGTCGTTCCTTATAAATTTGTACCAATATGGAAAGCGTAGAAAAGCGTGGCTCTGATACCACTCTGTAACGCCCCGAATCCCAAATACACTGAATTCGAGATGTTCTACAGGATCTTTTCGCTTTTCTTAGTACAGTTTTACAAGGAAATTTAAAACTTTTCACTTTACATCAGAGTTTACATCAATATTACATTTACATTACACAACGGAAGTAAAATTTACAACAATGAACAAATGTACAACAACATTGAATGAATCTTTAAGTATTTGTTCCTCTTTAATCTTTTTCATGACATTGGTCCTGTATACAACACTGTGGGCATGTCAGTTTATTCAACCGACGATAATTATACATGGCCATCCTCTCTATGCCAGAAATAGTATAACGATTCTCATTTCTTAACAGATCACAAACTTGTTCACATATCAAAAATAAAGAAAAAAAAATCTTAATGATGTCGTGTCGTGATTGTGCACTTAATCCTTAATGCAATTGTTTATATTAGATGACACTAATGCGCACTTGTTCGGATTCTATGCATCGCATACTACATAGGTCCGAGGGCAAGCCTCTTAATCGTTCTTCATCTTTGTAGGGTTCAATCCCTCGCCATGACTTAATCTACTACTGTAACTATGGTGAGTATCCTAGATGATCTATGAGTACAAGCTCGTGTACAGAAAACCTGGAGGGGAACCCCACGCCATGTCTTGACTCATCAAGCATGCATTCTGTGGCAATTCAGCCTCCTTCATGGCACACGATCCTCTTGCATCACCAAACATCCCACAAGCGTGACTAGAGTCCGATCATTCTGAGTTGTGCCCACGCCATGTCTTGACTCATCAAGCATGCATTCTGCGGCTCACACACCCGCACCGTAAAACCTAGTTCTCATACTCGTGTTTTTCTCTCACTTTCACCACATCTTCACTATGCACTAATCCTTAGTTTTTATTAGAATCATGAACAAAAATCAAAGCTCTAGAGTTAGCCTCTCCACTAAGCCGGACTTATTCATTCATTCAACATGACCAGCCTTGGTCTTTCTTTTCAATTTTCATTTCATTTTATTTCCAATGCCGGGGGAGACTTAGCTACTCTTTGGTTTCAATTTCCAATTCACAATTTCCAATTTGAGCATTTTCAACTCATAATTCATTTAATAGTCTCACAGACTTTCTTTATCATGATCTTAGATTTCATATTCATTTAATTCTCATTTCAATCTATGATTCATTTCATGTAAATTCATGCAACAACAAATAGAGTTCACCAACATCAACGATAAGATTCATAACTTTAACATAACCCAAATAAGATCTCTGACATATCAAAGTATTCTGGAAAGTCGACTTGGAGAAAGCCCAGTCGACTTGTTCAGTCAAATCAAGTTCTTCATTACTGCTCAGGAGAGTCGACTGCTGCACATAGCCAGTCGGCTGCTCCGCAATTTTTCATGTTCAAAATATCATTCACGTGACAGTCGACTGTCATTCCATCAGTCGTCTGTCCTGGGGTTTCAACAGTACATTTTAATACTCAGCCCAGTCGACTTGCCACTTGCATTAAGTCGACTGAACAGGTTAAATTTTAATTTTAGGAATTATCTTCCCTTTGTTCTTCCATTCACATGCATCATTGTGTCACATTACCATATATATTCATGCTACATAAACACGTAATTTCTTAGCTCTTCACTAACATCACCACATAGAATGTCACATAACTAATATTTTCCTTTCATCACGGAAATGTTAAGCATGGATTTACATTTACTCACCATTTACTTGCAGAAATGAATATTAAATCTCAATTTAGCATACTAGAACATCACAATGAAAATACTTCGTTTCATGAAATTTCTGGACTATTCGTAATTTAATTCAATACCGGTCGGCTGTTTACATCAACAGTCGACTGTACAGGTTATTCCCAATTTTACTAATTATCACTAGTTCTTTTTCATCCGTTCACATCTCCTCCATCATATATAACATGGGAGATATGAATTTAGCAATCATTCTATCACTTCGGTTTGTACACATGTACGCCATTAAATTAATAAATCATGAGAGAACATTCGCCTCGTACCAGTCGACTTGTCCAAGTGACAGTCGACTGTACAGACCTACTTCAGTCTTATTTTCAGTGTCACTACTACATTATTAGTCCCTCACGACCTTCATCTTAAACATACACAGGGCAATCTAATGTGTTTAAACTTACTTTTCACAAGCATGGTAGCAATCATCATAGCCATAACATATTTTCTACATTATAAGTTCTGAGAAACACCCACCTTATTGACGAAAATAAACGAATCCAGAAAAGTCTCTTAATACACTGCACGACTCCTTGCTCCTTGCTCCTTGCTCCTTGCTCCACACCGAAGCCCTTCTGCAGATATGATCGGTCTCCAAGAGAACTCTCACTCACCAACTCTACAATATATATCTTCTTTTCAAGAGATCTTAGTGTAGAAGATGACTAAGAAAGAGGGGGTATTTATACACCATTTTGGGTGAGATGGAAGGCTAGGATTTAGTAGATAGTTATGGGGTCAAGGGCTAGGATGAACTAGGGAGTTGTAATAACTACCCACACTCTAGATAACTACCCATGACTTGATCCACTTCTCTCCCAATCCGGCCAAGAAAAGGGTGCTCATGCACGTGTATGCGAGATGCACGTGCATGCACAAGTCATCATAAAACTTGTACAAAAATACAAAATGAAAAACTTTTAAAAAAAAATGTTCCATATTACAAGTTGTAGAAAAAATAGAATTAAATCATGGGCTTAAATAAATGGCCCAAAACAATAGTTATTTTAAAATAAAAGAAGTATATTTTGGGCTTTAAGAAAAGAGGCTTTTATCTAATACTAGCAAGTGACCCCGCGCATGCGCGGGCACGGACATTGGACAATGATCAGAACAATTGGTTTACACGACGAAGAAAGAAGAAAAAATAATTGTATAAAGGTTTAATTCACTTAGAATTGAAGTCCATGAAAAACAGGATAACTCGAAATCTTCTATTAGGTGTGTTCGTGTGTTGGTTGTGTTTGTTTGTTTGAGCTTCAGGCGAACTTGGGAGCTTGACTGAAATTATAAAAAAGAAATCACACCTATGTTTAAGGGAATATATCTGAAATAGTATGAAAAAGAAAGCCCACATGGAATACGGTAACCATCCTATCATTGTACCTATAAATAATTTAATTAAATATCTAACATGTCAAGTCTACTACACTCATTCTAACGAACAACAAAATATTGAAATATCATATTATAGTCAAAAGAATTAGCTCTTCTGAAAATAGATAAATGAGAACATTACCTAATCGAATGATCGAATGGAGTAGAGTTCATATGACGAATGATAATATGAATTCACGTCACACGCACACAAAAAATGAAGTAAGTTTCCATCAACTATAAACTGATACAGTGCATTTAGATGACCTCAACAGCTATCTTTGTTACCAAACAATGAAAAGCTAACTTTGTTTCTAAATGATTGACCCATTATATGAATCTTGATTTATGGAAAACCACAAACTCTCTATGTATAACTCTGAAGTATAACGGATTCAATAAGTTAACTATTTAAAGCATAATTTATTTGTTTCCCAAACTTTTTGGTAAAAGAAATCGTACAAATCAAGTGAATTATAAAAAAGAACTTTCGTATATTTGTCATGTCTTCGGATATTTTATAGCAGCTGTAGCAAATATATAGTAGTTCACAAAATAGTAGAATATTCGAAGATCCAAGCAAAATGAGTTGTAGAGTTAGGTTTTAGATATGATGTACATCGCCAAAAAAGATTACATCTAAGTAAAGAGTTTCCAAAATTATAAGCTTGTTGTATGGCATGGAATAACCAATATACTACATCATCCATGATGCATAGCTAAATAGCATTGTCTTCTAAGAACTCTGTGATGCGCATAATGTATACTACAAACAATAGGTAGAGAAAGAAAAGTCACTAAAGAAGTGATTATGTAAGGTATAATATTGTGTAAGTATGCAAAGCTAACATTGAAGTTATTTTGGAGTGGTAAGAATTTAAGACTGGGAATATTAAAGAGTTGGAAGGCAAGTTTTGTTTACTATAAAGTGAATTTAATTGATGTTGGGTATGTACTTGCAGTTTGGGTGTAAAGTGCAGCTGATCTTCATGTTTGCTACCAATTGCTTCAATCCTTGAATGGAAAATGTTAAGCTATCTAAATGAAAAGTTTAAGAGATTCATGCACAAGGTGCTTCAATCAAAGTTGGTTTCGTATGCCTCATTTATAGTTTGTTAAATAAAATTTTGGAAAATCTCTCAAAGAATGTATATTTACTTTATTATTAAGCTATTCACTTATGGTTGTCAATGTATCTCATTATAAAATTCTAATTTCCCATGCCAAGGCTTATACACTACATCTTTGGTATTTTTTGGGAGCATTTTTTGGGTCATAACTGATTTTACTTGAAATGAATTAGGGTAATTGGGTAATGACCTTCAGTCTCTCATGACCTCTGGCTGACTCAATGTTCAATTAATTGTGTACCATTTTTGTTCTATATGAGGAACGTGCAAATGCAGTTACATTTGCTTGTAGTATTACAATAACAGGTATTTGTTCTAGACTTTCGGTGTCAGCTGCATAAATGTTTTTTCTCCATTCAGCTCTCGGTATTTAAATTAGCAATTCTACCTTTTCTATTCTGGTGTTCCATAAATCTTGAAATGATAAACCAATGTTTCTAGTCCAGTAAGGGATGTCTACATTCTCTACTACGTATGATCAATCAAATTGTTATATTTGTCTGCTCTTTCCTTGAGAAGTTTCTTGCACAGTTTCTCTGTTAGGTTGATATAACTTTGTAAAAGGATTTTTGTCACTATGAGTTTATCAGCATCTTTTCTCCTTCATGCAGCTAAAATTATTCTTCTCCCATGTCACACATGCAAAACCTAAAAGCTGCCGAAACTCAAGCATTGGTAAGGCCTCCAATCTCCATATTTGCAGTAATAGAATAATATTCGATTGAGCCGAAGTTAGTGAATGTGCAAACACCTTAGGTGTTCTTCAAATACATGTTCATGCCTTCTTGTATGCACTTCTAAATTAATTTAAGGATTTTACGACTGCACTCAGCTCGGAGATAAAGTACTCAAAGCCAAATGGAGAAATTCATCTCCAAGGTAAATGTACATACACACATGCAACAATAATTTTGCTACACTCTGTATAACCACTGGTGATTTGTACACGTAGGGCGATTCTTTAGAAACTTGTACGCAAATTTCTTCATTTGGGCATTTTCAAGATATTGTTGTTATCTTTCCATGTCTACTCTGCCGTAAGATTTACACTGACTTCTTATGGTGTTATCTGCAGAGGCATTTGTTGTTTGTGAGAATTACTCCCCTCCCGAAGGATTTAATGAGAAAGACTTGTATCACCTTCTGGAAAAAGTAGGAACTCCTTCAGGGGATGGCGATTTAGGTAATACCTGTCAGTCTGTCACAACCTTTTTGCTATATTTTCCGGCTTGACTGTTATATACAAATTGATTATGCTGAAGACTCCCAATGATTAAGCTAAAGACCCCCTCTGATTAAGCGGAAGACTTTGGCGTTGTTGCTCTCATGATGTCTCGCAGACTGCAGCAGCGGATGGTTGGAGGGTCCAAATAAAGTGTATATTCCATTTTTGGCTTGTGGTGACCTCAGTGGCTATGACTCAGATCGCTCGTATCCTCTCCCAAATAGTGCAGAAGGCGGGTCTTACAAGAGTTTGGATCCGGTTCAACCCCCAATCACCCCTCCGTATAAAAGAGCCTTGGAACTAAAGAAAGCTTCAAGTCATGGGATAGTTGATATCGATAAGCTCTCCCTCAACCCTTGACTACTTTTTTGGTATCCCTTTGGGACCAAACTTATTCTCGATGTACCGTTCATTTATCAAGACATCTTATTTTATTTATTTTATTTTTTGGGGGGGAGATGTGGTCATGTAATTTGAACAATTGAACTTAATCAGGTTTGCGATTTTTTTATTCTAAACTTCAGCCTTGAGTTATATCCAGATCTGTATGCTAATCGAAGTATAGTTTCTTCATCAGCTATTATTTCCGTTAATAATTCCGAGTATTTGATGTTCTTCGTGTTTATGCATATACGTTCTATAATGGAGATCAATAAGATTAATGTACTAGAGCTACAATGAGATATAAGTGAGGTGCAATTTGAAAGTCTTCTCAAATGGAATCAAACAAAGATGTATCAGAAGGTAGTAAATAGTAAGAGTTTAGAAATAACATTTTCTAACATGTATCAGAAGGTAATGAAATATTTTTTCCTAACAAAATTTCCTCGGTTTTTTCTTTTGTCAAATAGATTTTCTGTAAGAAGAGTTTATGAACTCCATGCAGTCTTCAAAGGCCTCAGAATGGTGCGACTCTCGTGGTGGTCGCGCACGCGCGGGTGGGGACATTGAACCATAATCTAACATTAAACTTTACCAGCAATTCAAAGGTTGTTTGAACATCCTCATACTACTTCTATTGTTCTACATTTACTTAGTATACCTGGCGTCTCCATTTTTGACCAATTGAACTCATTCAGCAGGAAAATAAGCATACAAAACTACCAATTTATGTTCAAATGTTCAAATTTAATTTAAAAAAAAGTGTATTAACAGTCCAGACTGAATTGCACACAAACGACTGTGGATGCTCTTACTACTGATCCTTTATGCAGAAGTGGAATCTTAAGTCGACAAAAATAAATCTCATAATCCAAAAAATCCAATGTGTACATAATATATTGCTCAGCATATAACTGGAGATATAAAAAAAAACTATGCAGAAATCAAATAAACACAAATAGAAGAGTTTGCATGAGAACTTGCCCCAAATCATCACTTCATATCAGTAATTCAATATTATATATTATTGATGCTTCATAACATAATTAGAAAACCAAAATTGAACTATGCTAATTATTAATTAACATTAGAAAGGTATAATCTCCACACACAAAAAAACACAGTACAAATGAAATAAACTGTATCAGTAAAGGAGCTATACTCAATCATTTTTTCTGAGTGTATGAAATCCACAATAAATAACAACATATTAAAAAGAATCAAATTTAATAAAGTACATAGAAATATCTGATGTATCCCCAAAAACAAAAAAAAGGGGAATAAAAAAAATAGCTGATAACCTGAGTGGTTTTCCTGCAACCAGTCCCATCAGATATCAACACAACCTGGTTCAAAAAAACATAACAGAAATGATATATGTGTCATCATACTTCTAGGGAGTTCAAGTATCAGATACTCAATATGTGCCAAGTCAATTGATCAAGAATACATACAACACAGTAATGTGCCACGTCTGAATTTGCTAAAGTTTTCAGACTATCCTAGTAATTTGAAAGAACCCATCAAAGAAAGCAATCACTAACCTAGTTGTGCTATGTATGTAAAAGAGAACCCAACCTACACAATAGAACTACAAACCATAACATTTAGATGTGGCTTTTACAATAGAGGTCATGGATCTTGTTCATCTCATCAGAAACAGATACCAGATTCAATGTTTGGAAAAAAAACGCAAGTGTGAAGCAACTCACTTGACCTCGCTGACTATCGCTGGATTATCAGCACTTCCTCCCATCCTTATCTCTGTCAAATCTGTAGCATTAGCAAAATTAATTCTTCTGTTTTGCTCATGCTCTAATTCTTTTTAAAAAAAGGTAGATGTAAACTATTCGAGAGTGTACATCACATTATCAAACCATAACTCACTAAGATATAAGCTCTATTCCAATTTGAATTGCAATACCCGGAGACACATTTTGTTTAAAATCCGCATACGCTTTGACAATTGAGACATTTCCATCAAAAAAAAAATACAAAAAGCAAATTTTATTTAGTGAAGCTATCATGTAAAAAAGTCTATTAGTTGTTTATCCCAAACATTGAGACATGAGACATTTTTTTTTCCCAAACACATTTTATTTAAAAAAAAATTTTGGTTGTTTATCCATTGCTTTAATAAAATATTTGAAGGAGGAAGTAGTCCTGAATCTTCCATTTTTTGGGGTTTTCATTGGTTGTTTCAGTTCATCAGTATATGCAAATATGTTGTTTTAGCAGATACACCCTTTGATTTTATCATTTGTACAAATAAATATGTTGACTTGTCTTCATTAGGTTAGGTTATCAGCTTCTAATAATACTGAAAAATAAACATGACATTTAAGCCTTCAACTCAACTGGTACTTCACCAATTATCTTTAAAATAAAACTATTACTTCATCCATATTTGTCAGCTATAATTGCTCCATTAAGAAGCATCGGAATTAATAAATGCAGAACCGCAGTTTTAGAAGGATAAATCTAAAAAAAATTACATTTGCAGGTAGCCAGTCCAATTAAGCAGTTGACATGGATAGTGTGTTTGTTGCAGAATCAATTATATCTTAAGTTTTAGTTGGCCTGAACTTAAGGGAAATACTTAATTATAGAAAGACTAGTTAGAATCCAAGACTAAATTAAGATTAAGCTAATAATAGTATATCATTTTAATAATAGTATTCTATAAAATAATAAAGGAATCTTCTTCATGACACTTGTATGTAACTAATGAGCATTGTGACCAAAATACAGCATGCAGTAGGATATGTAAGTGGAGCTCAGTACTATGGTGCAAAAGCTAGTCTTAATGTATGGCCACCAAGGGTCACAACTCCATCTGAGTTCAATCTTTCTCAGATTTGGGTCATCTCTGGTTTGTTCGGTGGCGATCTGAATACCATTGAAGCTGGATGGCAGGTAGATTTCAACAAAATAGTTATCAGTACTGATCACAAAGAAAATATAAAGGATTTGTAATGTGACAAAAGATGTCATGTTCTAAGCTCGTGTCAAAAATAAATTACAAATGATGGATAACCATTTTTTCCTTTTGAATTTACAGGTTAGTCCACAATTATTTGGTGATACCCTTCCAAGATTCTTCACTTATTGGACAGTAAGTGCATTAATTCTTCTCATCTTTGATTAATCTGATATCCCTTTTCAATTTCATGCATATATATTTACAAAGTATTAGCTCTAATTTTGTGACAGTCAGTAGCAGTATTAATTTTCGTATATCTTATACAGAGTGATGCATATCAGGAGACTGGATGCTACAAACTCTTGTGCTCAGGATTTGTCCAAACAAATAATAAGATTGCTATCGGAGCAGCTAATCGCCTAGGTCAGTGTATAATGGAGGTCAATTCGATATCAGTCTCTTAATATGGAAGGTAATTAATAGTAGTAATTAGTACAACACAAAATCTCATTTGCTACAAAAATAATCTTGATGATACGTATATTCAGCAATACAGTTTTCACCGAGAATGTTCTATCAATTTCTGATTAATGAGCATAATTGGAAAAGACCTCAATGTCATTTATAAATCTACCAACGCTTGCAGCACACGTATAAACTATTATAAAAGATGTCTTAGGTTCAAATTTAGACTACATCTAAATTTTTACTTTAAAAAACCAATATTTATTAAGACGTGCATCACACGTGTAAATTTCTAGTCTAATTAATGAACACCAGGGTTTCCGCCCACAGTTTAAGAGATTTTCAGGAAGAGTTGTCAGTTCAAGTAGGGATCAGTAGACACTAAATCCATGAACATGGTTCTAAACATCTGGAACTATTTTGTTTAGAGCCATTAGCTAAAGGCTTTGCTTTTGTCAGCAATGTTCTTTTGAAGCACTAGAAAGAAAATATATAGCTCCATCACAGTGTCAATTGTAGGCCACCCACACACCCACTCATGGAGTTTGGTCCACTGGAAAATTGGTGGTGGGTCCTCAGGTCATGATCAAAATGAGGAGGATGAGGAGGCATTGCTGAAAGTGCACTGGAAAATGAACCATCGCCTCCAGCCTTTTCCTCTGTAGATACTTGCTCTCTAAACCTTCAAAGTTTTTCTCAATGTCTTTTTACTGAAAAAGAAAATGTTCTTCATGCAAATTCTGTTACTTTTAGGGTATTACCAAAAGTTATTCTGGAACTATATGACATTTAATTTGCGTATGTATATGTATATCTATCCTAATCAGGGGACTGCCTAAAATCATGCGTTTCATTACATTATATCTACTGCACATACTGACGTCAGTTTTTTTGAGAAAAAAAATTATGATCATTTTAAAGTGTGAAAAAAATCATAATGAACGATATTGATCATTCTGTAACAATATAATGTATGATTTTAGACTCCTAGACTGATTTTGAATGATTAAAAGTTTTTTTTTAATGCAAATAGGATCCAAAACATGGACATTGGTGGCTACAGTTTGGATCAGGGCTACTCATAGGATATTGGCCATCATTTTTGTTCAATCACTTGACCAGGCATGCAAGCATGGTGCAATTTGGTGGGGAAATTGTAAACTCAAGACCCTCAGACTTCCACACTTCTACTCAGATGGGGAGTGGCCATTTTGCACGTGAAGGTTTTCGGAGGGCCGCGTATTTTCGCAACTTACAGGTTGTTGATTGGGACAATAATTTGCTCCCTCTGTCTAACATTAAGCTCTTGGCTGATCATTCAAACTGCAGCTTAATAAGAACTTTAAAACTATGATGAGGCTAATGTATGTTGCATGTGCTAATTTTATCTTGTTACAATTTTTTTATATAAAAATATTGGTGTTTTGGAAATTGAGGATTTTATGTACTGTATCGACCTTGAGCTTTATAGCATTGATCATGGATGCTGGAGAACAACTATCAGCAAATTGATATCTTCTGGAGAATTTTCAAAACTTTTCTATGTATCTGTAGTTTTAAAAATGTTGTATGTTTGATTCTATTACTGGATTGTCTAACGATAGCATTTTTACAGAATGCTCTAACAGTAATAGCATTGCCAAAACGCTATAGATTTTATAGCATTTTAAAAAAATGCTATAGAAACTACAGCGTTTTAACAAAATGCTATAGAAACTATAGCGTTTGCCGAACGCTATAGAAACGCTATGGATTCTATAGCATTTCGGCAAACGCTATAGATTCTATAGCGTTTTGTTAAAACGCTATAGAATCTATAGCGTTTCGGAAACGCTATACATTCTATAGCGTTTGGTCAAAACGCTATAGAGTTATTATAGCGGGGCTTTTGATAGCGTTTGTAAAACGCTATTTTAGGTCTACTATAGCATTTTATGAATGCTATCAAATGTCATATATGTTGTAGTGTGTGTGTGTGTGTGTGTATATATATATATATAGGCACTTTGAGATAAACCTTTGTTTATAATATTAGACTCATGACAGCTCTTCCTATTCTTATATAGTAAAAAGAATGTAGAAATTCCTCGAGTAAATTTTCACAAGCACAATTTTACTGACATATACCTGTTAAGTCTATTAGTGAAGCTATCATGTAATAAAGATAAAAAATGTAACCCTAAAGGATCACAACTTTATCAAGAGACATAGACTGCATAACATGAGTTGAGAAAGAAGGGGAAACCTAAGAGATAATCTCCAGTTGCATGATTGGAGGTAATGAGAGGACCAACAATTCATTTGCTCAATCCATCCAGCAACTGCAAAATCAATTTCGAAGAATAGCTCTCCTAAATCCCTACAACAGCAAAACATACAGAAGAGATGTTAGCAATCAGAGTACCCGCCGCAAGATTTGAAAGAGTTGTGATCAGAATTTTTTTATATAAAAAAAACATTATGTAGCACACAGCTAGGCCCAAGAACTTTTCACAACATTAATTCATCAAACTATAAAAGACCTAATAGCCAAACACATGCTGAAATTAGGAGCCCAAAATGAACTAATGGAAGGGAATTTTGAGGCAAAAAGTTTTTACAATTTTATGAAGCTACAAACATAAAGTTATAGGAACTGCAAAGAAACACTGCTATTCAAATTGCAAAGAAACACAGGAAAAAAGAGGATTAAAAACCAAAATCAACGATTAT
This sequence comes from Hemerocallis citrina, assembly GCA_017893485.1. Classification (NCBI taxonomy): domain Eukaryota; kingdom Viridiplantae; phylum Streptophyta; class Magnoliopsida; order Asparagales; family Asphodelaceae; genus Hemerocallis; species Hemerocallis citrina. Next base: position 17,602,419 of record CM030362.1, read on the forward strand.
AGCCCCACAAAAGATGACCCACGAAAGACCTAATCCAAGCCCCAAATTCGAGAACCAAAACCCTAAACCCATATGAAATTGAAAAAGAGGGAAAGTCCAACCAAGAATACATACAAGAGAGAAGCAACAAAATTAGCAATTATAATGTCCCTACATTTTACTGTCCAATTAGCAAACAGAAACCCTTTGTTTGTGTTTCTTGTAACTGTAAACTCCATATTTCAATATCTTTTTGAAAGTTAACTAATTTTCTATAAAGCAAACAAAATACAATAATGGGCATCCTCAAGTTTGCATCTTTATCACACCCATATACAATTGGGGTGCAATACTCTTATTAAAACAAAGCAATAACAACATAATTAGGTTCTTGTTCAACCAGTATGAATAAAACGTCATATGTTTGCATCCAGTAACCAGTATGAATAAAGCATCATAAGTTTGTCAATACATTCAACATATCAGAAATTGACTACACCCAAATAAGGCAAAACAAACATTTAAAAAGTTGAGTTCAAATAACAAACACTAACAAAGAACCCATACCTTGAGATGAAGGAAGTGGTCGGAGCAGCGAGGGCGGTTGGATTAGGAACAGACCTTGATGAATTTTGGCAGTGGAGTAGGAGTAGGTAGTGGATTCAGCGTCGGCCTGAGAGTGGAAGTCGATGAAGGGGTAGAGGTCGCCGACGATGTTGTCGGGTGCGGAGGCGGTGCCAAAAAAGTTGGATTGGGAATCCGTGGCGAGAATTAGGGTTAGGATTTGGGGTATATAAGGGATTTTTAGGGTTAGGGTTTGGGGATTGGAGAACAGAGGAGAGAGGGGGGGAGATTGGGGAAGATCATAAGAGGAAAGAGAGTGGGGGATTTAGTTAACAAATTTTGAGGGAAAGGTGGAGTGGCCGTCAGAGCTATCGGCGGAGGCTTACCACGTGGCCGTCGGAGTTGGTGAAAGGGTGAAAGGGAAGAGGAGGCTAGGGTTAGGGTTCCGGTTTGGTTTGGGAAGGAGAGAGGCTATGAGAAAAAGAAGAATAAACGAATGGGCTATCTCTCTCTTCGTCCACACAACAGGTGATAAAGTCACCATTAATTTTCCCAAATAAAAGAATCAACTCACTCAATGTTTGGAGTATACTCCCTAAAAGAAGGGTAGATATAGCAAATGGAGAAATCTGCACCTTACAATTTCAATCCAAGGGCATAAAAGAGATGGCAGTTTCGTAAATACCCAAAAAACCCAGGGTTAGTGTGGGGACTGAAAGAGGGCAGAATTCCCAGTTCCTACCGCCTTTAAGTATAGATATAGAAGGATTTGATACAAAACAATTAAAAGCACAATTTGAAATATCTTTACTCTTCTTGATGAAAATATTAACCAAAATATTACACGTGCACACTACGTGCAAAATAAATAATTTTTCATTAATTGAAAAATCAGGGTATTACACTAGCAATGAATCACTAATAATGTCTTAAATTGATTTCATGCAGGGTTTACTTCCTAATGGGAAGCGAATGCTAACTGAAGAATCAGCATAGAGCTAACTATGATCTTAGCAAGTACTTCACATTCTTCAATTTGGATGGTCAGAGGTGAAAGCTAAAGGAGTGTATCTGCGTATGCAGCATTTGTTACAAGATGAGGAATGACTCATCTTCAGTTAGGCACAACAAATTAATTTGTCCATGATAGTTATTTAAATGTTTAATTACTGCATTATTTCTTTCGGCTCAACTGCACATCTGACATACATATCAACTGTTTCTATTTTGGTCATGTTTCTTTCTTTGAGTAAATTTCATAGTCGTGTGCCTATTCATAAAGTTAGCTAACTCTAAAGAGATCGATATATGTATAGGTACAGGAACATTATGTGAGAAGATCTGATGTCACTCAAGTTCTTGATTCTATATCAAGCAAAGTTCAATGAAAGTGATCCATCTTTTATAGTGATTTTCCATTAATAAGCTCCTGACCAGAGTCATAAATGATCTAAGGTTACTAATGGAAAGCTTCATTAAAAATATTTTGGGTTTAGAGATAAAATGATTGAGGTGAAGGATGCTATGCATTTTAAGACTTCAACTTTTAAAGATCGAATTGACTGTACTAGGGAAATTTCTGAACCATATATAAATTCTAGATTAGACCAACTGATTATTATAGATTAACATAAACAAACTATCAAGAATCAAGGCCATAATCAAAATAAAAATATATATAAAATTTTAAAAAGGGGATTGAATAACCATGTCACAACCGTGGTGTGCAAATTAGGAGTACAAAAACATTTTAGGAAGATGATGAGGAAACACTTTAGAACTGATGAGTCAAAAACATTTTAGGAAGATGATGAGTCAAATATAAAATCAATTTCTTGAGATTGATCAAGATGAAAGATCTGAACAGATTTTACACTTAAAAAGTAAAATGAATCAACAATAAGAGAATGAATAAATAAAAGAAGGCATGAAACCCTATCATAAAAAGATGCAATGGTGGTAATGGACTTTAAGACACATACAAGAACATAAATATATTATAGTCGTTAATTACTTATAAAATGAAGATACACATTACACTCAAGAATATAAAATACAGCAAACCAGTAATATGATTCATCACTAGTTTGCCACCTAGTTTTCTAGATCAATGGGCCTTCCCCGTGGGAATAACAGACTAAGTATTATGATTTTCTTCCCTATTAGTGAAAGAGAATAATAGACTAAGTTAGGTATTACTTTACTGCATACCAAATGCCCTGCCAGGCGATTAAACCAACCATAGAAGTTTGGTTTCCTACAGAGCAAAAAGATGAGTCTGGCCAAAATGTTAATGATTACCATGAGTTCTTGTGAATGGCTCTGCAACTACATAAAAACTCTAAAGTTGTTGTAGGTGAAGGAAAAAATTCAACTATCTGTACTCTAAAGGAAAATTGATAAATAAATTCAACTCTAACACACAAACAACTGATGTGTCAAAATCAAAGGATCATTTCACAAATTATCACAATCCGCTCTGCCTCAAGGGTCGCATACGTCCCATCTTTCGACTTGTGTGTGGCGTCGAAAAAATCTATATCGCCAAACTCCGTAGGACCCATTTCTTCATCCTATATATTTAGTAAGATGACTTTATTATAAACAAATAAATGTAAGTCAAAACTATTCAATTTGATTGCACTTACCAATTCTTCTCGAACGAGAGCAAAGCTCTGTGTACCAGCAGTGTGCAACACAAGCTGCTTTGAACGGCTGGCAACACCGACTCCGCCCTTTTCTGTACATTCCACAATGAAGTACAGGAAAAATTAAATTAGAGTATCCATACAACCACAAAGTCATTAAATTTTGGTTAGTAATGTAAATACCTGACCGACTGCCGAACTCCAGTAGTGAACAAGGAATTGCCAATCCGAAGGCTCCACCTCGGGTGGCACATCCCTTGCATTATCCGCCTCAGACCGGTTTTTTTCATAATACCTTGCCTTCAAATCACTCTTGTAGTCTCTCCACTTTTCAACCCAAGGCATAAGTGAGTTCGGAAAAGAGAAGTATTGCTGCAAAATTTGAGAAGTTTAACAAAAGGATAACTGAATTGCATAAACCAACTAGCATTCATTTAGTTATTTAAGATGGGAAATACCTTGATTGTTGTAATCGCAGTTGCCTTTGTCGTGGTGGGCACCTTCGGCCAACTCTCGTATGACAAAGGGATTATCCGCGGGTTCCTTGCAATTACACCAATAAACGACTAGAATTTGCTTGCATTATCTCCCGCCGGTTGCCCGACAATGTTTTCCTCCACAACAATCCGTTCATCGTTCTTAAGTTTCCATACATCCACCATCTTTGTTTGCCCTCTATGTTTTTTGACAATGGGCATTCTTCCCTCTCCCTCCTCCGTTTGATTGTCACTATTTTGTAATGGCTGCTCCTCCCCCTGCACTTCATTGCCATCAACTATGTTGATCCGTTTTCCTTGCCTCGACAACTTGTACCTGTCAAAGAATCAATAAATTCATTAGAGGAGCAAAATTAAAAGAAACTATTAAATGATCTATCTGATTCTGTTTGTAGAGCCACAAACTATTAAATTAAAACAAACAAGTTATTATGGATGATTCTGTTTATGGCTAAGGTTTGAGACATCTTCTCACAAAAGGAGAACTACATGAGAGTGGAAATGATCTATCTGATGTTGATGACTAAGTTTTGTAGAGCCAATCACAAGTTTCTATTTTAGAACATATGCTAATGATCACAAGTTTCTTCTGGACAAAGTTAATGATATTAAGTTAATGCTATTACTCGTGCCACGATAGAATAATCCACATAAGAAGCAACGCCACAAATATAAGTACAGTAACAACATAAGAGTTATTAAAATTCTACCACAAAAGATTCTTCAAAAGATATATGGAGATAAAAGTATCTGGAGTCCATATTATATATGTACAGTCACTAAATTTGTACACATTTAATATATGGAGATAAAAGCTCTAGTCAGTAACCCAATCAATCATGCTTCTCATTTAGATAGCAATAAAGAGCAAGTTTTAGATAGCAATAATCATTGATCTAAGCTAGTTGTAGACTGTTCTAATCTCATCAAAGAAAAAACAGCTGAAACATTTAGATAGCAATAAAGAGCAAATTTCAGATATTTAGATAGTAATAAACAACCACCAAAAATTACCATAGAACATAAGTTTAAAGGATTATTTTTCACTAGATAGCAAGAAACTCAAAAACAGAAGAAAAAAAAAAATCTGAATGGTGGCAGTGTCATTGGAAGTGAATTTAGTTTCGCATTTTTCCTTTGAAGATCATACTGTAAGGTGAGGGTATAGCAAGTAAAAAACCTGTATAAAATATTTTATCCCACTGTTGCTCCAGAAGTTGCAGTTGCTCTTATAAAACCAGTATAAAAATAAACTCTTATTAACATAAGCATATGAGGAAGGGACTATTACAAATATACTGCATGATTAGGAGATAAAAATAAAATAAAACATCAAAGGTACAAAGTTTTGCAATATATGGATACACTGCATCATAACATATAATACTTATTGCAGCAATTAGTATAACACACCCTAGAGAAGTACACACACATATAAAAGTTATAAGCTACAAATTCTAATTAAAAATATTCATATCCATTGTGTAGAGTTTTCTGTATACCACAGGAAACTACAATCTATAAGAAAATCTATGATCATTTATTGTATGATTGGGATGTATGAAGCAAACCTATGCGTCAAACACAACGCAGGATCAAATAGGTCATATGGGTATATACCATAGAAAATAGAAAAGACAGGACTACTTTGTCCCACTAGAAAATCTAAGATCTCACACTTTCTAGATCATTTTGTCGAGTAAGAGGCAAATTTTAAGGATCAGAACAAATCATTTTTTTTGCGCATAGTTTCCTCGATCAATCTATTTCGATTGATTTCGATTGTGAAACCTATATGATAAGGATGATCAACTAAAATACAATATTTCAAGTATATGTACAACATCAAAAGTATAGATCCAAAATTAAACTGCTATCTATATAAAAGAAACAAAGCGGCTCCACCCTAAACTATGACACTTAATCATCAATTAGAAAGTTATTTACCATTAACGCAATGAAAGATGTAAATAAATTCTACATGGGTGATTCATTTTCCACTTCTTTGAAGCAGATCTAAGAGATCCATCTAAAAAACACATCATATTCAATAGATCATTTCCATACCCATAACAACCCAACATCTCTAACACCGAAACATTTCAAACCCAGATCTAGTTTGTAAGCGAGAACCATTCCAATCTACAAAGATGACAGCGTTCTAATCACCCACCAAAAACAAGGAAACAATGAAGTACATATCATATTAGGCATCTATCACTTTCAAATCAGACTAACCTACAGAAACCGAATGGTGCTGAAAACCCAATTACTTTCATATAAGTTAGGCCTTTACTCATGAAAAATCAGACAAGCAAAAAAATGCACTTATCTCTATAACCTACTCATGAAAGTCCAATCTTCTTAATTAATTTTCAAACTATAGAAATCGTTCCATTCTTAAATTAACAGATAATTAGCCCAATTATTAAATTCACATACAACATGTTCGGAATTACAAGACATAATATTACAACAAGATTTAAGACACGAAAATTCCAAGACATATAATATTAAGATGGAAAATCAAGTAAACTACAATAGACATCTTCCAATACATCACCCTCTTCTCCATCCTTGCGGAGCCAAGTCCCGTAAATACTTTCGTCGGTTGTGTTTACATCAAACATAGGAAACTCAGAAGCAATATAACTATTCATGACTTCATCGTCTTCATCTTCTGAAGTATCGCCCAGTTGGAATACATCGCTTGGTTGCATAATGAGAGCCACATACGATTTTGGTAGGGTTGGATCTTCAATGTAAAACACTTGCTGCACTTGAGATGGGAACACAAATGGTTCGTGGCTAATGTGTGTACCGGTGTGAATCAATTTTGAGAAGTTTACAATTGTGAAGCCTAACTTATCCTTGTTATTAGAAAAATTCCTATCAAACTCAGCCCAATCCCCACGAAATAAGACAATACAAAAATGACCAAAATAATTCAACTCAATGATATCCGTGAGCACTCCATAGTAGTCGATATCTCCATCTACAGGCTTCGTGTCAGTCTTGGAAGCATAACTTCTAGTCTTAGAAGTCACTACCATTCCACTATTTTGATATTTCAAATTACATTCATGATCCTTAGTACGAAATCTAAAGCTATTGAATATGTATCCTCCGTATCTTTTGACCATCTTATAGAGACCTTTGGCAAATACTTTTATTTCAGATGACACACCTTCAGAACCCAAAGAATGTACCTATAAATTTTGCGCAAATCGTATCAGCACTGTGGATAATATAGATATAATCAAGAATGACTTGCATTTTCTTAATTCACCTACATGAGATTCAAACCACTTATGAAATTTTTCATTCATCAACTTGTTTTGTTCACGTGGTGGCAGTTTTCTTGGTCTAGCCCTTCGTTTGATGTCCCTGACAAATTCGCTGAAATATAGGGAAATGAATAAGGAATAACAAATGTAAGTTAATATCGTACTCTGCGGTTTTCACTATATTCGATTTAAATCAAAAGCGACTTACTTTTGAAATGGCTCCACTGATGCATGGTGGTCTAGCACATATCGATGTGCCTGTTCCCACGTTAAGTTATCTAATTCAAATGCATCAACTTTACCAATAGTAGTGCTAGCAGTATCGAAAAGATATTTAGCACCATCAAGGTTGGAAATGTCTGGATTTCTCCTTGGTCTAGTCAAAGATGTCTCTACACCCTGCAGATACCTGGAACAAAAAATTGAACACTCCTCTGATAGATATCCTTGAGCTACTGACCTTTCAGAATATGCTCTATTTTTAACATAACCCTTAAGTCGGTATAGGTACCTAAACATGTAAAATTAATGAATTAGAACGGTGTAAGGGAATAAAAGAAATGAGCTATTGAGAATTCAGTTTTGTAAGATGCATGAATTCTTTTACCTCTCAATGGGATACATCCACCGATAATGAACAGGACCCCCGATTCTGGCTTCACTAGCAAGGTGGATTATCAAGTGAATCAGTATAGTGAAGAACGATGGAGAAAATATCATCCCCATTTTACTAAGTGTCAATGCCGCACGCTGCTCCAATTGGTCAATATCTTCAACACGAAGTATTCTTGAGCAAATTTCTTTATATATGCTACAAAGATCTTTCAGGACAGTACGTAGTGATTTGCTCACACATTGAAGACCTTAGGGTCACTGGAAGGAGATCCTCCATTAAGATGTGGTAGTCGTGTGACTTTAGACCCTGAAGTATCTTCTCCTTAAAGTTGACACACCTTGATATGTTAGAAGAATAGCCATCAGGAACTTTAAGTTCCAGTAGAACTTTGCAAAACAATTCCAACTCCAATTTTGACATTGAATAGATTGCAGGAGGTAGGCGTACTCTCCCGTTCAGTAATTCCTCTGGGTGCAACTCATGTCGGATGCCCATTGACTTCAAATCAAGGTGGCTCTTGAGATTGTCCTTTGTCTTTCGGTCATCTCCATAACTGTTCCTATACAATTTTCACCAATATTTTTTCCGATATGCATCACATCTAAATTATGTCACAATAAGTTGAATTTCCAATACGGCAACTTGAAGAAAAAACTCTTCTTCTTCCATGCACCTAAATCCGTCATGTTGTGATACTCATCTTCGTCACATAGATCGGTCTCCTCATGTTGCTCCTCCCTTGTTATTTTCTTGCCCCTTTTGCTGACTTGTGGTTCTTTGACCATCTATCCGCCTCAAAATATCTGACCCAGAAGAAGCTCCAAGAGTATGTTCCCACTCATCGCACTACAACATATATGACATTTGATAGCATTCATAAAATATTATAGTTGGCCTACGATAGCATTTTCCAAATGCTATCAAAAGCCCCGCTATAATAACTCTATAGCATTTTAACAAAACGCTATAGAATGTATAGCGTTTCGGCAAACGCTATAGATTCTATAGCGTTTTATCAAAACGCTATAGAATCGATAGCGTTCGGCAAATGCTATAAAATCTATAGCGTTTCGGCAAACGCTATAGATTCTATAGCATTTTGAAACGCTATAGAATCTATAGCGTTCGGCAAATGCTATAGAATCTATAATGTTTAGGCAAACGCTATAGAATTTATAGCATTTCGGCAATGCTATTAGTGTTAGAGCATTTTGTAAAAACGCTATCGTTAGATAATCCAGTAATAGAATCAAACATACAACATTTTTAAAGCGCTATCATTTTGATATTTGTGGTTTTTTTACAGCATTTTAGGAACGCTATTTCGTTTTGACTGTATACAAAAAAAAAATCTACGGATACAAATAAAAATCGATTTATCGAAAATGTCAATACACCATTAAAACTATAAAAGTTTTGCAAGTTTGTGTACAAATATATAAAAACATACCAACATAGAAATATCTACACAATAAACTTATAAAAAAGTTCATCCAATAAACTTAAATTTGACGACAAAAAATTCTTGAGTTCCTAACATCAACACAACTCGCACTCTTCGTTTCATCCACAACGTCTCCAATTTGCAAATGTAGAAGAAAAAATGTCAAACATAAGATATGATAATGAAAAAAGAAGTTTTTTTTAAATAAATGTCAAATACAAATTATACCTTAAATAGTCAACATACAAGTAGTTTTTTTTGTCCACATACAGCAGATTAATTAAAGTATAAGTATCAATCCAGTAATCAGAACTGGGCAAAATGTAAATAGACATTTACTAAATAAAACATCCATACAATTGGAATAACCCAAAATCAAAAACCATATTTTGGGTTCAAACAACCACAACTCTAACCCAAATTTTCTATTTCTAAAAGCCAAATACCCAAATTTTAACTCCAAACGACTACAGATGCTCTAAGGGACTAAAAGTATGGTTTAACAGGAATTGTTCTGTAAACAATGAATAAGAAAAGTCATACCCCTTAGGCGAACATTAGCATTCTCAGACATATAATTTGAGTATGAAAGTTCAAATATTTTTCAGATCAGGTTTGACAAAACTTTTTGTGTGATCTCAAAGAAGGATATACGAAAAATGATCATACAAATTGTTATCCACAAGAAATAAAAATATAGTCAGTCAACTCATTAGTTAGATTTGATTTTGAGTTGGTAGTGATTGTCCTGGTTGGCTAGTTGGTAGTGATTGTCCTGGTTGGCCAGGAGCTGCTAATGCGAAGAGGAAGGCCCAGGTTCCTAATTAAGGTATATTTAGGACTTACTCCTACGTTCTATATGCGCTAATCTTATTCCAAAGAGAACCACCTCAACCTGGTGACCGAGACTACTGATACATACAAATAAAAATAAATGCTCAACTTGTAGGAATACTCCTCTCCTAGTAGTGTGCATGACCTGCTCAGTACTGACCTTCACACATCTAATGCTTATATACTAACTTACAAAGTCTCCAAAAAAAATAACAAAATAAATAAAAAATAAAAAATATTGAGCCATCTAGCCAAACTATAAGATATTTAGACTCTCAGTACTTCGGCGAGCAAGCTTTGTCTTCTATGCTTCTAATATACTAAATAGTTTAAATAAATTCTAATCAAGGATTTTGTGGATATCACAGGCTGAGTATTCAAGTTGTTACCAGTAAAAAATTATCTTTTTGTTTTCGGGCACTCCAGATAGAACCACAGTTTCACCTTTGAGGATAAAATTATATTTTTCTTCATGGAAAAAAGTAAATACTAAAATTAAGCCCCAATAAATGTAACCAGGATCCAGTATAAAATGTAAAAGGTCATTTTCCTGTTAAAATAAATAAATGAATAACATAATTTAAATGAGGCAACAACTACAATTTTTACCTCCAAAATGCTATTGGTTGAACTATTTCTTTGCAATGATCACTTGGTCAGGTCTTCATAATTTTTGAGTTCCAGTGTGCAGGGTTTGATCCTTCCCATGATCTTTAATCGTTGAGTTGATCTGCCGTGGTATGAAGTGGTTCAAACTGCATAAATTTAAAATAAATGGACAATGTTGACCAAACTGTGCATGTTGCAGGCTCAGAAACTAATTAAGGAAACATGGTAAAGTCCTAAATATACCTCGTAACTTCTTAGGTCCCCTTTCTCATTGCATTCTTTGTTCCCACAAACAAACTGCCCTGTCACACAAGATTAAAATCATTATATAACTTGTAGCATGAAAGAATACATGGTGATATATCACAAGGAAAGCAATCTTGTGAATAAGTAGCATAAACAAATTTCAATTTAAGTTTCCTACAGTAAATTATAGTTTACATCTCTAAATCAAAAGCATAAACGTATATGAATTATTTATCTTAGATATGATATATAACTGCCTAGTTAAGTACATATGTCACGTGTGGCTAACTCCACATTTGAAAGCTCACCAAAAAACCTGGAGATCCAGAAAAGTATCTAAAAGGCTGAAATTTAGATTTCCAATCTGAAAATGAGCTAATACTAAACATTCTTAAAAACCAAAAGGTTAACAGAATTAAGAAATAATATAAAATAAGTAACTGGAATTGGAATTTCATACATTGGGTTTTTCTCACATAGGCCGCTCACAAATATGCTAGTTTCAAATAAGCCACCCACAAATCTCTATTTCCATAAAACACCACCCCTAATGTTAGGTGCATTCAAAAAACACCACTCGATTTATTTGCTATTTATTTGATAGAGAATATCCAGTTGAAATTGAAGTTAATGTTAGCAGATCCAATGCCAAGCTGACAAGTTACAAGACACGAGATATTCAAAATGGGTTCCCGCAGTTTTTGGACCTACCAGCTCAACACCAAACAGTGGAATCACCCACAAGGGAGAGGGCAAGAAAAATGCCTTCCATTAAACAAATGCACCGCCTTCTACAGGTCCACAGTAATTATGTTCTAGTAACAAGCTCTCCTAGCCTAGGTTAATTTTTCTATAAATATTTTGATAAGCACAAATTCTACTGAAAGGCTAAAGCATTTGCTCCTATATAAGAATGTATGAGAAGAAAATAAAATTAAAGCAAGGCCTTCACAACCCCGATTGAAGAATTTATTAAATGAGTTTAACTGGGACCAGTAGACACAATGTAACTAATGATAAATGTATCTATCTGCAACTCTCAAGTATGAGGAGGTTAAAGTCTTATCCATCACCTTTCCCAAATATGACTTCCTTTTCTGTTCTCCATCTCAAACCAATCTGTAAAGAAGATATACACCTAAAGTCAGTTTAACTACACAAAATTGAATACAGTGTAGCTGGCACGAACAAAAAGGCTCAGGGGCATATTCCATGATACTAAGCATGCAGTGGCATAAGCTTTTTGCCTGTTTATGCCAAAGAAAATCAGTAAAAATCACTTAACAACGAATGATTAAATTAATAAATCAATCATTAACAGAGATTAAAAAAATTAGGGAATCTCCCATAGAAAGGCTGAACAAACCAATACACCAAGCAGAAAAGAGAGACACTGAGACTTAGACCAACCCTCTAATAATCGATAACAATCACATCTGCATAACAAAAATCAAGACAAAGACAAGGAAATAAACTAGTTAGTGCTATGTTGAATGACCGAATCAACCACCGAATCAAACTCAGCAAGTTTTAACATATATTTCTTGCAAGAGTTAGGAACATCTGACAAAATACATTAAAAATTTCAAGTCCTCAATCAACTTGTCAATAGATTGATTTTTTTTCACAAATAAAGGAATATTTCTTTTAGTGGAGCAAAACAAATAAAAGAATATTTCTTTTAGCGATGATGGGGGAGGGGGAGGGGGACGGCGGCACCGAAGGTGATGGGTGGTGGCGATGGTGGAAGGAGCGATGACGGTGGAGAGGGACGGGGACGGAGACACTGAAGGAGCGGGTGGCGGCGTTGGGGGAAGGAGGAGGAGGAGGAGGAGGAGGAGGAGGAGGAAAATCATTTTTGGTTTTTGGGGTGACTGGATTTGGGATGGAAACCCTAATTGGGATCGAAGGATAATTGAAGAAAAATAAGAAGAGGTGGAGAAGGAGAAAATGAACTGGTTTGAGAATGATTTGGATTTTAATTAGAATTTTCTTTTTTACCCTTACCACTTCAGTTTATTTACAGATATTATAGCGTTTCTAAAACATTGTAAAAAAATAGCATTTTAAAAACGCTGTCGTAGTTAAGAATAAATTTCAAAATTAATCAAAGATAGCATTTTATTCAGAAATGCTATTATTGATCACTTTCAATAGCATTTACACTTAAACGCTATAATAAATCCGCTGTAGAAATGCATATATGTTGTAGCGTCGGTACCATCAAATGTCGCTGTCTCTACCCGAAATATGTGTGTCAGGCAACCATCTCCTATGACCCATATAGCAAAATATACTGCCATTGTACAAACACCTTGAACTTGTTTGGTCAGCACAACAAGGACATGCATAACGTCCTTTAGTACTATATCCAGATAACATGACCCGTAGAGAAAATGTTTCTTTAGCCATTGTATCATAGGTTGGAACACCCTCCCATAATTTCTGAAGTTCATCTATTAACGGCTGTAGGTACACATCTATATCATTTTCAGGGCCTTTCGGTCCAGGAAACTATCATGGACAAAATAAATGAGGACTGCTTCATGCATTTTCAAGGTGGCAAATTGTATGGTATTAACACAACAGGCCATATGCTATATATTCTACTCATTTGCCTAAAAGGGTTGAAACCATCACTAGCTAATCCAAGTCTCACATTCGGAGGATCTTCCACAAAATTGGGATATCTTTCATCAATTTTTTTCCAAGATTGAGAATCAGCAGGATGTCTAAGAATCCCATCATTAATGCGACCTTCAGCATGCCATTTTATATCAGAAGAAGTTTTCGATGACATAAACAATCTTTGTAGCCTAGGAATCAAAGGATAGTAACACAATAGTTTGGCAGACTTCTTTCTCCTACTTCCCTTAGTAGATCCTCTGGGCTAATCGTCTTAATTTGGTGTTTCTAACCATTTTGAAGAACCACAGACTTCGCAATTCTCCAGACTTTCCTTACCTCTCGTGAAAAGCATACAGTTATTTGGATATGCTGCTATCTTCTCATACCCTAGATCGAAAGAATTTAGGAATTTTTTGATTTTATAAGTGGAGTTTGGAATACAAATTTCTAGAAATGCTTCATTCAACAGTTCAAGTAGCACAGTGAAGGATTTAGCAGACCACCCATTTAAACTTTTAATCTGAAATAGTCTGACAATGAATGAGAATTTAGAGAATTTGGTGCAATCACGGTACAGTGGAGTACTAGCATCTTCAAGCAACTTAGTGAAGGATTAGTGCTGTTTATTATTTTCAAGGCCGGGGTCAGGCATTTCCTTGTCCACCCCACCACCAATGTGTGACGTTTCTGTTGACTCATTATGAACTTGGGTTGTTAGATTATTGGTGTGGAAAGAAACATTATGAATCCCCAAGGCGTCTTGCACCAAAGCATGCATCTCATCGGGAACACTTAAGTCTTCGTTCACTAAGGGCTCATCTTCATTTTCTAATACAACCGGACAAACAGGAGCTGACGTATGATCCTCTCCATGACAAAACCACCGTGTGTACCCTTGGAGAAAACCATTGACAACCAAATGTGTATGTACTATGTCACATGTCCTCAAATTACAATTTGTACACCGGAGGCATGGACAGAGAATTAGGTTGGGATCACAGGAATGTCATTTGGCAAAAGATAATAAAATCTTTAATACCATCCCAGTACTCCTTGGATATTCGTGGTTTACTAATCCAACTTCTATCCATTATAACAATAGCACACAATCTAAAATTAAAAATTGATATATTCAATAGTATTAGATTTAAAAGGCATTTTTTATAATTAATTTCACCTTTTTTAAAACCATCCTTAGTTGCAGTTAAATAAACGATATAACAATTAACTGTAAAATAAAGAAATCTCAGTCCAAAAAATATATTAAAAACAATTAAATCTCAATACAATCTACTCTATTCACATAACCCTAAACTACCTTTGTGGAAATTATGTCAACCACCTTAGTGGCATTTTATCGAACACTTTGTGTTCGAGTGTAATATCGATTCGACTATAGTCTCCCCTGAATTTGGCTTTTCGTTCAAGGAGATGATGATGGTAAAAGTTATTTGCTGTTGAGAGGAATATGGCGAATAACGAGGGCGCCGTGCTGTAAATATGATAACAAGAAGATCTGATGACTCATGAACTATTTTGTTCATGGCTACTTATTAGTAAAACAACATACTTAGCACACTAATTACAATAATATTTTTCACATGATAAACCATAATTTTTTGCACAAAAACCTGAATATCTGATACATATACCTATACAAGCAATGCTGCTGCTGTTACTATTTCTCTATCAACTGAACAATCGATATCGACAACATCAGGTGCATATCAATTCAAGTTCAGTACGATCTCATTCATATCCCTATCAATTCTAAAATCCATCAACGAACAAGTGCGTGTACCACGCAACTCAACCAACCACATTACTTGCTCACTTTTCAACTAAAACCTCGTTAGCTAGCTAGATTCAATTAATGCATGATATGATTCTGAAAATCATATATGCATCAACTCAGGCAAACACATGCCAAAGCAAGTGAAAGCAGGTAACTCATATCTTGTTTCCTCAGTTCGAGCTCACAATTTGTTGCATGATTGACTAATTCATGACAACATTTGCTCTGTAATTATGAAAGACCAATAAGCAACTGCGACGTCTTTTTCAGATAGATTGGGATCATATGTACACTTTTATACAGTTTCAGACCCACAAACTCTTTGATGAAATGAAGATTTCGGAACCTATAAATGGCATTATACAACTGAGTTACGTCTCCACTTTGTGGCTGTTAATATACTAACTTACAAGAGGTTAAGAATCCACAAAAGTAGGATTAAGTTAATACGTGCTAATTACGTGCGGGATTTGTTATGAATGTTAAGTTTTGTGATAAAAAATGTAGTTGGCTCATACTATGCACACTTGGTTGTTATCTTCTGCTATGTGGTGAGGGTTTATTATCTAATCACTTCACCTTTGTCTTATCTATGAATTTTCTCTCAACTCAAGCCAAAATTGAATCACTTCACCTTTGTGATAACTGAAGGCCCAGCTAGATATTAAAAATTTTGATTAGCAAAAAAAACAAATGCTATAAAATTACTAGCTCAGTAATTGCATGTGTACACAACATACAAATGAAGGTGTACCATTTGGTTTACAATTCGCTTTGAACCGTGGAACAAAAATGGGTTTAGTGCAAGATTACCCGTCCCAAAATGTTGAATGTAAGTGTAGGATCTTTGAACAATTACCATGAAAAAAAAAGACAAGAATAAAGCATTATACCACACTCAATGTCGGAAGTTGTTGACGGTGGGGGGACTGGGGAGGACTCAGGCCGGCGACAACGGAGGCTACGGAGACGACGATGGCGGGGCCTTCGGAGATGGTGACTTTTCGAAGAAAACTCGGATCGGGAGTTTTGGGGGGGTGAGAGAGAGAGAGAGAGAGAGAGAGAGAGTCTGAACAAGCCAAAGAGACGGAGGAGTTTTCGGAGGACGCAGGAACCCATTCCGATGGCGGAGGATTTGTCTCGAAAACGACGAAGGGAAGGAGGCAGAACGATGGCGGCGTGCACGAAAAAATTAGGGCTGGGGGAAAAAGCGAGCGAAATGTTAGGGTTCGCGGGGGATTTATCCCAGTTAATTCACCGGCGTTTTTATTAACCAACGCTGGTGAATGGGAGAAGATGTGTGGGGTACATTTTAGCTTCTTATTCTCTGGCATTTTTTATAAAAATCTCGGTGAATATCATACTTCCCTGGCATTTTTTATAAAAACGCCGGTGAATATCATAATTCCCCGGCATTTTATAGAGGCCGCCGGTGTATAACCATACAATGTGACGCCCCATTCCTGGTCTTATCCTACCCCGGCGCGATTGGTAAAACGCCGGGGTATATACGTCGGAGTAGATCGCAAATGTTGTAGTGACGCAATCCACTAATATATAATAAAACCTACAAAAATATGATTTATTTTTTAAATTTATGTCATTTCTTTGAAATATTTCGAAATTATTTGTAAAAAAATGACAGTTGCTAAAGTATTTGCGCTCGAGACTCAATTACTAAACTCGCTGTTCCCAACGATGAGCTTAGTTATTTCATGCTCGCCGTTGGGAATGGCGAGTCTAGTTCTAAATTTTTGAGAAACTCGTTCAAAAATTTCAAATAAGACTCACCGTTCCCAACTACTAGACTCGATGTTGGGAACAACGATGTTATATAAAATTTCACAGAGTGTGCAACATAGTTTTCTTAAAAGTTCACAAAGTCCAACAAAGAGTTTCACTCTCTATGTAATTTCATATAATCTCGCCGTTTCCAACAACGAGTCTAGTATAAAGAACCTTGACATTGGAAACGGCGAGTCTTACTTAATAATTTTGAACTAAACTCACCGTTTGGAACAACGAGTTTCTCCCAAAAAAATAAAACTAGGCCCGCCGTTCCCAATGACAAGTACAAAATAACTAAGCTCACCGTTGGGAATGACATGTCTAGTAGTTGAGTCTCCGAGTGCGAATACTTTGACAACTGTCTTTTTTATTTATTTATAAATAGTTTCAAAAAATGGCATATGTTAAAAAAATTCCAAAAATATTACATAACTCACATTAACTGTACACAACTAACAAAAACAACACAACTTATACAACACTACAAAACTAATCCAAACCCTTGACTTTTGCCAAAACTCCCTTCGATTGGGGTTCATTCATCAACTTGATCCTAACCCTCAAAATCTCATCTCCTATACCACCTTCTCTATCATAAGAAAATTTTGAGAAGAGATGAAGAACTGTAGTTTTTTTTCCCACCAAGGGTTTGTTTAAATCCAAGAGAAAGACAAAGAACTAGAGGAGTTAGTGTTGGATATATTGGTATATTCTCTCTATATAAATATTGCATTTGCAAATGAGTAACACGTATAATGAACGTACAATTGATTGAATATTGGAACGCGGGTTTGTGGACTTATAACCCGATACCCAAACCAGTATTTAGGAATAAATACTAGCTTGTGATAGCAGTTTAGGTATTCCAATCTTGATACCTAGGGTGAATATCTCAAGCAACTTAGATCTAAGATATTAATCCTAATTCCCAATTGTTAATTTCTCACAAAACCTAACAATCTTGAGATAAAATTAATCAATTTATGAGATCAATAAAATTACCGTTCGTCGGGATTTGATCACCATCATCGTCACTGCAAATTGCCATCGTTGTAGGTGGGCACCGTCGCTGAGAGCCATCGTTAGGCGCCATCTCTGGGTGCCATCCTGTGAGCCATCGCTGGGCACCGCGCCGCATCCGCCTTGTCATCGTGGATCGATGTCGACGCATGCCAGCCGCAGCGTTGGGCGTCGCTTTGCTGAGCGCCGCCGCCGTTGGGAGTCGCCATCGCTGAGCTCCACCGTCGCTAGGCACCACCTCTGGATGTCGCCTCCGCCAGCGTCGAGGCACCGCCACTAACCACCGACAACCCTTCTCACTAATCCTCCACTGGCCTGTGTCGAGGATGAGTTCAGATCCATTTTGAACGTTTGAGGGGATGAGTTCAGATCCAAAAGATGCAATTTTTGGATTGGATGGTTTTGGTGTTTGGTATTCGGGTGGTTAGAGCAGATCCAGACTCAGATCCAGTCCAACGACTGCTCTATTTATTGGAGATTGTTGTTTGGTGTTTGAACTGTTGAAGTTGATCCAGATTCAGACCTGGATCTAACCAAATGAGACAATCCATTGGGTATTGTTTTCTATTCCGTGCTTGGGGAGAAGACTGGATCTACTGCAAATTTCCTCCAATTCAGATCTAAATTAAAGATATGTTCTTTACTTTCCTCATATTAAATTTTCGATAAATATTTTGCTAAGTGCTGGAAGTTCAAAACATTCGTTAATAAGTTTATGTTTTGAATTATAGAATTACTATGATGCTAAATGGTTAAGTTCAAGACTGTATTAATCATTTGTTTAATTAAATACAAATTGAACAGTTGTTTTGGCTATGTGCTAAAACTAAATATCTATTTTTGATAAGTTAAACCATATGTTTTGACTATAAAATTGAATCTCCAATTAAATTGTTGTGAATTAGATAGTGCTAATAATTTGTTTAATTGGCTAATCTTTAACGATTTGATGAATGTAGGAACTTCAAAGTTACTTACAAATTGTGTGTATTGGAGACGATAGATTTGCATCATGGTATGATAAGTCTGCACTATGCAGGCTTCTCCATCGAATTTGGAAAACACTTCTAACTTGAAGTGTTGGAATGATCTACTTTAACCTCTTAGTATTTTCATGTGATAAATGTATTAACGTTTTGTGCGTTTGATTACATGATTGAGAGTTTTAGAACATAGTTATTCTCGCTTTAAAAACTAGCATGTTTAGGATTGTTAAGTACTTTATCATACTATGTGTATAGATATTTTAAAAAATCCATTGTTTACAGTTTGTGTGAGATTACATATTTGCTTCTCTAAATTTTAAAATAAAATAAAATTTGTGCTTATTATTCTTAATGAATTAAAAATTATAGTTAAATGCTGAAAATCAAGGGTTCAGATTTTATAGAGGTGGTGAATATGTTTTAACAACTTTAGAGAAGTTTGCATTGGGCATAATCTCTAGTGCACTCTACGTACAACAGTCAAACGGTATTGATAAAAGTTAGAATCAAACACTTAGTAAAATATTGAATTCTATATTATTGACTGTTGTTTGTCTTGTGTAATTATGAGTGATGTTGTATTGTTAATTATATCTTTGATGTGTTACTACACTCTAAATTGAATACACCTTGTAAATCATGGCATGAAAATACAAATAATTTTGTTAAAGTGAAAAATTATGTTGTGATACATTTGTTAGAGTACATGACCCTAGAAGGCCTAAAGTAGGACTTACAACAAATATTTGTGTATTTAGAAAGTACAGAATGTAGTTCTGTGGACAGATGTTGGATCTATCTAATTTGTGTTAGAAGAATCTAGACTTGCAAAGTTCTTTGATGATATGTTCATCAAAGATAAATGTATGAAATAATCTAGTCCTACAGACACGTTCAATGATTCACAGTTGGAATCAAGAATCAGCCTTACTGACACTTCAAAACCTGAATGACAAATGAGCTAAGAAGAGTCTTTAGTAGACAATGAGATGATTTTGTGTCATACAATAATACTTTAATTTAGTTGATCTGCTGAAAGTGGCCAAAACTATAGTAAGTAAGTGGGGTTTTGTAGAAGAAACTTAATTTTGATTGTTCAGTAGCAATTTTAATGCTTTTTCGTAGCTAACAGATTGAATGAGAAAAATGGGTAGATTTATTTGATGTCTACTCACATGTTTATTATATTGCTACAATAAGAATTCTTCTTACCCTTACATTTATTGAAAATTTTGTCATTCATAAAGGATATTTAACAGTTTTGTACTGTAAAGTTTTGAACTAATATGTTTAGTGAAGAAGATTTACAATTTAGTAAAATTATTGTATATTCTTAAAACATGTATAGCCAACGAATAAATAATTTGACAAATTTTTGAAAGTGCCTAGTATATGAATCAAAGAATTCAGATCAATGCCTTCAACTTTGTGGTATGTCAAATATAGTGGCTATTAATTACTTGTTCTGTTGACATGCAAGTACTTGGAAGTGACCTCTCTATTACAAATAAAGTTAAAATTATTCTATCCAAAGAATTCAACATGAAAACCTAGGTACCGTGGGCACCATAGGTATAAGGGTGAGTTTTCAGTTGGCAAGGAATAACTCTTAGTCAAACTTATCAAATTAAATTGTGTTTCAAAAGTGGGGAAATAGTGATTGAAAGTGTATTTTGAAACACCTTATGATTATGATAAAAGGTGGACACCTAATGATGGTGCAACTATGAGACAGGTAGATCCTTCTAAAGAAATTGACAGTCTCATGTATACAAAGATCTGCACTAGAATAGATATAGCCTTTGAGGTAGGTATGATCTGCAGATTTACTAATAATCCTATACACATTTGAGTGCCCTTAAGAGGATATTGAGATACCTGAGTGGTATTCAAGAGTTTGCTTTGTGCTACTCTAGTCATTCATCGAATGAATGGATGATCTGAGGCATTATGATGCTCAGAATTTAGTGAAAGTCAATAACTAGTAGATATGTGTTTATACTAGGAGAAATAGAAATGTTATAGAAATAAAAAGCAAGCAAGCACTGTGCTATAATCTATGAAATCAGACCTCTATGTGTAATCCTCTGTAGGGAAAAAGGCTGAGTGGATTGAAGAAATTGTTGCTAGTTATCCAATAAGAAGTTTAAGTAACTCTCTAATTCTGTTATGCGACTATCAAGTTACAATGCACTGTGCCTCATAACTCACTCTATAATAGTAAGAGGAGTATATTAAGGCTGAAAGAAGTCTAGTTGAACTTTCTCATAGATAAAGTGCAATTGCGACAAGTTTGGCTAATGCTCTTGCTAAGAGACTTGAAAGTGATCTAATTATCAAAACTGTGGGGAAAGTGGAGTTGAAAGTTGTTGAGTAAAAAAGCTTTCACATCCTAATTGTTCTGAAATTTAGACACCAATTGGAGCCATAGAGAAGTTCAAACTTAAGCATCAATTTTAGGCAGTTAACATGTTTTAGATAATTTTGATGATTCCACATAAATTTCACAAATATATAATGTCATTCCAATTTTGATGGTATTATATTTCTAGGGAATTTACTTAGAATAATCATATTATTCCAATACGAAACATGAAAACTTGTCGATGTATTTCTGATGATTAAATTGTCCAAAATATCATTCCAATTTTGATGATATGTCTTTTATGGATACATGTTTCATTTCAATTTTGATAATTCAATGTTAAACCATGATTGAAATGACAGTCTTTTCATTCCAATATGAAACATAGTATGGTTCTTGTGTAGAAACTATAAAGTTCATGTACTTTATTTATTAAAGATACTTGATTGTGATGCTTGCGTTACATTTTTGCTAAGCTAATTATGAATTGTAATAAGTTCTTTTGTGGAACTAGATACTTTGTAAAATTCATTGGAATTCTTAGAGATGTGTCTCTTTATATTCTTATTTTCTATAAGCTAGTAAAGATGGAGGAGTTGAATCTGTCAATATAGATTTCAAAAATAATGATTTGCTCAAAATGAAGAAGTAAACATAAAGCAGTGTGCAAGGATAAAGTTTCAGTTTATTTCTTTCGAGAATAAATTAGTCACTTGCTTAGTAAAACTTCTGTTGAGTTTAAGACTCTTGTGTTCATAAGCTTAAAACTCATATTTTGTTCTTGAAGTTTATTTGCTTTGTTTGATTTTGAAACTATGACAGATTATTCCAGTTGGTTTAGTTTTTGTGAACTATTCTGAATTGGATATGGTTTGGAACTAGTTAATTATATTGGTTTAGTCTTGATTGAACTATTTAGTTTTATAATTCTATTGGTTCTTATGAAACTATACCTTTATGATGTTTTTCTTTTATGAACTGCTATCAGTCAGTCAGTTTTAAGCTCTAAATACTGAACTGATGAGATAATTCTGTACTTTATATATTGAGAATATAGGAGGAGATTATTGGATATATTGGTATATTCTCTCTATATAAATATTGCATGTGCATATGAGTAACACATGTAATGAACGTACAATTGATTGGATATTGGAACGCGGGTTTGTGAGCTTATAACCTGATACCCAAACCAGTATTTAGGAATAAATACTGGCTTGTGATACCAGTCTAGGTATTCCAATCTTGATACCTAGGGTGAATATCTCAAGCAACTTAGATCTAAGATATTAACCCTAATTCTCAATTGTTAATTTCTCACAAAACGTGACAGTTAGAATTTGTTTTAGTTTGATAAGAGATCAAGGTAGGGTCGGAATATAGGAAAAGAAGGGCTTATGGAAACAGTGGGGAGTCCCAACATTTCCGACTTTTTGCCAGGATTGGCAGGGGCAGATTTGCAAGGGAGGAAGAAGAAGGTGGCGAAAAATATGGCGCAGTTGTATAAGATTTTCGATGACATGATCGATCAACGGCTGGAAAAGATGAAGGTTTCGAGGTTGGATGATAATGACTTGTTGAATGTGCTCGTTCGGTTGCAAGTTGAAGGGGATACTAGACTCGATCGGGCAAGTATTAAAGCCGTACTTCTGGTAAGAAAAACTATCTGTGAACTTGTAGCCTACAGGCCTATGTAAATTAAATAAATATTTATCTTGTGTATTTCTCAGTATCTTTGATATATGATATTTATCGAAATTATGAATATAAAACCATGCAGGACAATTTTGTTGCTGGGAGCGACACAAGCGCAAACGTTGTTGAATGAGCAATGGTAGAATTGCTTCGACACCCAAGCATAATGGAAAAAGCACGTGTAGAGATCACGTCAGTGGTCGAGCCAGGAAGGCAAGTCGAAGAATCAGATGTACCTCATTTACCATACTTACAAGCAATAGTGAAGGAGAGTTTCCGGTTGCACCCACCCGCTCCATTTTTATTACCTCACAAAGCCGAAACAACGGTAGAGTTGGGTGGGTACACGATTCCGAAGGATACTAGGGTGATGGTGAACGTGTTTGCAATCGGTCGAGATGAGAGCCTTTGGGAGGACCCAGAGTCGTTTATACCTGAGAGGTTCCTTGGGAGCGAAATAAGTTACAAGGGGAGACACTTTGAGTTGCTACCTTTTGGTTCTGGCCGACGAATTTGCCCGGCAGTTCCACTGGCATACCAGATGGTGCATTTGATGTTGGGCTCATTCATACATTCGTTTCGGTGGAAGTTACCAGATGGGATGAAAGCGAGCGATGTTAACATGACTGAGAGGTTTGGGCTTACGTTGGCCTTGGCTAATCCTCTTCATGCTATTCCATTGCCACTCAATTAAATCTAAAAGTAACTTTGAAAATTGCAACTACTGTTTAGTGGTACCTGCATATTTCAAAGTGATTATATTTTTTCTTTTGGGAAAATATACTGATTTTATGCACATGTGTACTAGATGTAAGAAACAAAATATTGTTGGATATATTGGTATATTCTATCTATATAAATATCGCACGTGCATATGTGTAACACGTGTAATGAACGTACAATTGACTGGATATTGGAACGCGGGTTTGTGGGCTTATAACCCGATACCCAAACCAGTATTTAGGAATAAATACTGGTTGGTGATAGCAGTCTAGGTATTCCAATCTTGATACCTAGGGTGAATATCTCAAGCAACTTAGATCTAGAGATAAACCCTAATTCCCAATTATTAATTTCTCACACAACCTAACAATCGTGAGATATTTTAATCAATTTGTAAGATTAATTAAGAGGGATACCAGAGTTTGTTGGATCTCGTCGGATCCAGTTGGATGCGTCGGATCTCGTCGAAACCGAAGAAGTCGCTGTCGCTGATCGTGGATAACCCACCGTCGGGACTCTCTCTCCACCGTCGGAACCTTCTCTCCGCCTTTCGCCTCCTTCCCTGTCGATCGTGTCGCGAAGGTCGTCCCTGAGTCGAGGCACATGACTCACGAACCCATCGGGATTGGACTCGCCGGTGCAGATTTTGCCCTCTCTCTTCTGATTGCAGTCGACGGAAGCCACCACCTCAGGCGCAAGTCCGATCGTCTTCTCTCTTCTTCATCTTGGCCGATTGGGTCTCTTGTGTGGAACCCTAATTTGAAGAAGAAGGTGAAGGGAATCTTTGTATCTCATCAAGATCTGGAACTCATCGTTTATTCCTTGAGATGAAAAAACATGATCAACCGTATGAAGTTCCTAAACTGGAGGCGTTTAGTAGTTCTGAATTCAATAGTTGGAAGAGGAAAGCACAGTATGGGATGAAATTCATGAAGATTTTTTATACCTGTCAAACGACTTATAATGAGTGTACTGAAGATGTGGATGATGACACTTGGATCAGAGATGAGGACTTGTGCAGGGAGTTTTTGCTAAACAGTATTTCAGATCGGTTAGCAGGTGTGTACATGAAGTACGGAACAGCTAAGGAGATTTGGGATAATCTACTGGATGAATTCAAAAAGGATGAGAATGTCTCCAAGACTCACTTGGCTGATAAGTTCATGAGTTTTGAATTCAGAGAGGAGAAGGCCATTCTCCCTCAGGTAACTGATCTTGAAAACTTAATAGCTAAATTGAAAACTGAAGATATCACTGTGTGTGATGCATTTCTTACTGGAGCAATAATCTTTAAATTACCTGTATCATGGCTTACATTTAAGACTGAAATGTATAGACTGCCAGAACAAATTAAGCTTGCACAACTCAAACGATGTATTAAAGTAGAGGATGAGACAAGAACTAGGATAGATTTGGAGTTGGCTAAGAAACAACTTTTTCATGCTAATGTGCTAACCAATACAAAATATGTTCCTAAGTTTAAGAAGAACAAGCTTAATAAAGTTAAGGGTGAACCATTCAAGTTGGAAGCCAATAAAAAGATTGTGAAAAAGAAAGGGAAGTGCTACAACTGTAGGAAGTGGGGTCACCATGCTACCGAATGTAGGCTACCCAAAAGAGAACAACCTAACAATGAAACAGTGAACTTATTAGAGGGCAACACTGAACCCACCAACATTCTGTGTGTTGTTGGTGACGATAAGGTCAGTGCCTCTACTAGTTGGTTGTTAGACTCGAGGGCTACGTGTCATGCTTGTAACAATAAGAACCTGCTAACTGATCTCAAAGATGCAAATGAGTCTGTCTCTATGGCGAATGGAGAATCGGTCAAGGTGCTCCAGGTTGGAACTGCAAATCTCAGTCTTTCATCAGGTAAGAATTTAATTTTGCGTAATGTTAAATTTGTTCCTACTTTAGCAAAGAATTTAATTTTTATTAGCTTACTGAATAATGCTGGCATGGTAGTTTCTATGATAAGTGGTAGAGCAATTTTATCTGTTAACTCTAACTACTTTGGTTATGCTTATTTAGCCAATGGCATGTATAGACTTAGTTTAGCAAATGAAGTGATTAATGCTGTTAGCTCAAAACTGTGTAGCCCTTATACTTGGCACAACAGATTGGGATATGTAAACTATATTAAATTACTTGCTGTTGCTAAAACTTTTAATCTACCAATTGATACATCCTTAAGATATGACAAGTGTGAAGTGTGTGCTCAGACAAAGATCACTAGAAAACTCTTTAGTTCTGTTTCTAGGAGTACACAACTTCTTGAACTAATTCATTCTGACATATGCGACTTTAAAAATTTTGTGACGCAAGGAGGTCGGAAGTATTTGATCACTTTTATAGATGATTGTTCTAGATATTATCATATTTATCTGTTAAAATCAAAGGATGAAGCACTTAATAAATTCAAAGAATTTAAAGACCGTGTCGAAAATCAGTTAAATGCTAAAATAAAAAGGTTCAGATCTGATAGAGGTGGGGAATATGTATCAATAGGATTTTAAAGAATTTTGCACTTCACATGGCATTATCTCTGAAACAACAGCACCCTACTCACCACAGTCAAACGGTATAGCCGAAAGAAAGAATCGAACACTCACAGAAATATTGAATTCTATGTTATTGACTGCTGGATTGCCTTCGAGTTTCTGGGGAGAGGCCGCATTGACTGCTAATAATATTCTTAATATTTTACCACACTCTAAATTGACTGAAATACCTTATGAGTTATGGCATAAACACACACCAAGCTTTGATAAAATAAAAACATAGGGTTGTATTGCTTTTGTTAGAATACCAGACCCTAGAAGGCCTAAAGTAGGATCTTGTACAAATACTTGTGTGTATCTAGGAAATGCAGTTGATAGTGCGGCATACAGATTTTATGACATATCTCTCAATAAGATAATTGAATCTAGAGATGCAGAATTCTTTGAAGATGTGTTCATCAAAGACAAAGGCATAACACTATCTGGCCACACAGACTTAATCAATGATTCACAAACCTAGCATAACTGACACTGAAACTACAAATGAAACTGAGCCTAGAAGAACCTCCACCAGAGATAAGACACCTAGAACCTATGGTGATGATTTTGTAACTTATGCACTGTTGGCTGATCCACTTAGTGTGAATGAAGCTCTTCGGTCTAGGGATGGTTTACTTTGGAAAGAGGCTATTGATGATGAAATGGATTCTTTATTACAAAATAAAACTTGGAAATTAGTTGATCTGCCAAAGGGGGCTAAAACCATAGGAAACAAGTGGGTTTTGAAGAAGAAACTTAATCCAGATGGGACTGTAGCAAAGTATAAAGAACGACTAGTAGCTAAAGGTTATACTCAGCAAAGTGGGGTAAACTATTTTGATGTTTACTCACCTATTTGTCATATTGCTACAATAAGGATTCTTCTTGCCCTTGTATCCATTGAAAATTTTGTTATTCACCAAATAGATGTTAAAACTGCTTTCCTAAATGGAGATCTTAATGAAGAAATCTATATAAAATAACTTGAAGGTTTTGTATTTAAAGGCTTAAAGAACAAAGTTTGATAATTGGTAAAATCTTTGTATGGATTAAAACAAGCACCAAAACTATGGTATGAAAATTTTGATACAACAATAAAGAGCTTAGGTTTTGAATCTAGCAATTCTGATAAATGCCTTTATTTTCGTGGTCTATCAAATAAAATTGCTATAATTTGCTTGTATGTTGATGACGTGCTTGTTGTTGGAAGCGAGCTCTCAATTGTGGTTGAAGTTAAAACAATGCTATCCAAAGAATTCAGCATGAAGGACCAAGGTGTTGTGGACACTATACTAGGTATGAGAGTGAGTTTTGGTAGGCAAGGTATACTCCTTAGTCAATCTCACTATATCAATAATGTGTTACAAAAGTGAGGATACAGTAATTACAAAAGGTTTGAAACACCTTATGTACAACAAAAAGTTGACACCTAACGTTGGTGCAACAGTGAGACAGTTAAATTATTCCAAACTAATTGGAAGTCTTATGTATGCAATGATCTGCACTAGACCAGACATAGCCTTTGCGGTAGGCATGCTTAGCAGATTCACTAGTAATCCCGGTAAGTCACATTGGAATGCCCTTGAGAGGCTAATGGGTTACCTGTGTGGTACTTAAGAGTTAGCTTTGTGCTACTCTGGACATCCTTCAGTTTTGGAAGGATATTCTGATGCATCGTGGTTCACAGAACTTGGTGAAAGTCGACCCACTGGTGGTTATGTGTTTACACTAGGAGGAACAACTGTGTCATGGAAATCTAAAAGGCAACCAGGCATTGCGTTCTCATCTATGGAGTCTGAACTCTTTGGTGCTATCTTGTGCTGGTGAAGAAGCAGAATGGATGAGAGACCTGTTGCTAGATATTCCATTGAGAAGGTTTAAAGTAACTACTCTTAGCTTGTTTTTCGACAACCAAGCTACAAAAACTGTAGCAACCAATTCTCTTTATAATGGTAAGAGAAAAACTGTCGGTCTTAGACATGCAAAGTTGAACTATCTCATTAAGCAAGGGATTATTACCCTCATTGATGTGAGATTAAAACAGAATGTGGCTGATGCCCTTACCAAGGAATTACAAAGAGGTCTAATTGTCAAAACATTAGGGGAAATGGGGTTAAGAGCCATTAAGTCATAAAGGCCTTAACACCCTAGTTATTTTGATAATTAGAACAGCCATAGAGAAGTTCAAACTTAAGCATCAATTTGACAGTTAACGTGTTTCAGATAATCTTGATGATTCTATATAAATTCCACAGATATATAATGTCATTCCAATTTTGATGGTATCATATATCTATAGAATTTAGTTAGAATAATCATATTATTCCAATACGAAACATGAAAACTTGTCGATATGTTTCCGATGATTAAATTGTCATAAATATCATTCCAATTTTGATGATATGTCTTTTATGGATGCATGTTTCATTCCAATTTTGATGATTCAATGTTAAACCATGATTGAAACGGCAGTTTTTCATTCCAATATGAAACATAGTATGGTTCTTGTGTAGAAACTATAAAGTTCATGTACTTTATTTGTTAAAGATACTTGATTGTGATGCTTGTGTTAAAATCTTGCTAGCCAATTTGAATTGTACTAAGTTCTTTTGTTTGAACTAGATACTTTTATGCAATTTGTTTGAATTCAAAGAGAAATGACTCATGAAATTCTTATTTACAATGTTGAGCAACAGGTGCTAGCAAAGATAATGGAGGTGGAATCTTAGATCTCGATTTTGAAGATGATGACTTACTCGATATGGAGGAGTAATCATGAAGCAGCATGTAGGGATTTTCTTTTGCCAATCACTTGCTTAATAAAACTTCTTTTGAGTTTAAGACTGCTTTTTGGAGCTTAAAACTCTTTTATTTGGTTTGAAGTTTATTTGCTTTATTTAGTTTGAGACTATAGTTTATTTATCTATTGGTTTAGTCTTTGTGAACTATTCTGAATTGTATATGGTTTGGAACTATTTAATTATATTGGTTTGGTCTTGATTGAACTATTCAATTTTATAATTATTTTGGTTTTATGAAATTGTACCTTTATGATGCTTTTCCTTTATGGACTGCTATCAGCCAATCAGTTGTATACTGATCTGATGAGATAATCCTGTACTTTATATATTGAGAATATAGGAGGAGATTGTTGGATATATTGGTATATTCTCTCTATATAAATATAGCACGTGTATATGTGTAACATGTGTAATGAACGTACAATTGATTGGATATTGAAACGCGGGTTTGTGAGCTTATAACCCGATACCCAAACCAGTATTTAGGAATAAATACTGGGTTGTGATAACAGTCTAGGTATTCCAATCTTGATACCTAGGGTGAATATCTCAAGCAACTTAGATCTAGAGATAAACCCTAATTTCCAATTGTTAATTTCTCACAAAACCTAACAAATATGAAATTTTAAAGTATGCTGGTATTGATGGTAATACTTGCGCTCGGATTGAAAGAATCTTTTGGATAAGTGGATTCCCGAAAATGTGAGGGTGAAAATGAATGTTACATTACCGTGTTTGATATAAAATATATAACATTTTGGAAATTCTTTGTTATTGAATTTTCGTGTTTGATATAAAATGAATGTTATCACTATCTTAGGTGGCGCACTTCAATAGGTTGGAGAAGAGATAGTAGGTGGTTGAAATCTCCAATAGGTGTGTGCCACCTAAGGTATTGAAGAGAATGATGGTGGAATTGGTAGTGGATGAAGTAATATTCCTGTTTTTTAATCCAAATTTTGAACTAGAATCATATCTTCTAATCAAATATAAAAAATCGCACACTATTGTATAGATGTTAGATGGATTTTTCAAAAATAACTTTTTCTCATTTATTGAAAACTCTGTGCAAAATTACACAGGGTTATACTAGCATCCATTTATTACCTCGTAGAATTACATAGCTAGAGAGTATTCTAATTAGATTGATGAACCCATATAGAGAAAGGGAGAAAAAAGTTAGATGAAGTCATGACTGATTAACAAGCTTCATTTGATGTCAAATATATGTAGCAGGGATGAACAACCCATATAGAAATTGAGGAGCCGTGACTGCTTTGTTGTTGTTGCTGCTGCTGAATTATTATGGATTTATTATGGGTTTAGAGTTGGGGGTTTAATGAGAAGGGAAGAAGGGAGAGGAATTGATAAGAAAGTGCAAATAACAGTGTTACTTTTTGACCATGGACTTATGAACTTCACACTACAAACCACACAGGCTATAGTAGCACTTTTACAAGGCTATAGCGGCATTTTTTGGCACCGTTATAGCTCATAACGGCGCTTCTGAAATCGCCGCTAAAAGAGCCATTAGAACGTGCGTCGTTATAGCTATATGGGCTATCGCGGAGTTTACCAAGACGCTGCTATAGGGTGCCAACCTATAACGGTGTTGCCAGGCCGCCGTTATAGGTGCATTTCCGTTTCAAATTTTTCAAAAAAAAATCGAGCTATAGCGGCATTTTTCCAAGCACCGGGATAGAGTTTACTCAAATTAGCCAGCGGCCAGTCCCCTACAGCGGCGCTTGTAAAGCGCCGCAATAAAGGGCACTACGTTTTATAGCCGTAGTATCTATTGCGGCGTTTCTTGTTAAACGCCGCGATAGGTCTTTTTTTTGGTGCATTTCATTATAAAATTATGAATTGAAAAACCAGTAATTAATCTCATATTACAAATACATGTAATCATATTAAATTTAAAATACTTAAATCTTAAAATCAATATAACATCATAATCAATTAACAAAAAGTCACACATCACAAAAAATAACTCAATAGAAAATAAAATATATAACATATATAAACTGTCATACAACGAGTGTCAAATGTATATGTTGTACAAAACTTAGTTATTAGAAAACATAGATTTAATTCCTACAAAACATTTAAAAAAAGTCCAAACCCGACAAACTACAACGGGGGAGTCGCCTCGTGTGGCCCGGTGTTGCTTCCAATTCCATCGTTATTTTGCCCTAGTGTATGTGCTTGACTGGAAACCGATGGAATATGCTGGCCCTGTAGAAAAACATAAATATTTCATTATCAATTTGTCAAACAAAAGAAGAAAAAGAGCACAAATTGGAGCAATTAGTAAAATGCTTAAGAAATTATACTTTTCTCTCTAGCACCTGCTTCATAAAAAAACTATCTAGTGGTGAGCATGGAGTCAAGTAGTAGTAACAGTAGGCTTTTGTCCTTTGTCTTTTTGTCAAATATAAAAACTCATGATCATCATTCACACAACATTAGAACTTGCAGTTGTCTCGTAGTATTATTTAGATAAACAAAGCATAACAAGATTAAAAGCATTAGACTTCTAGTAAGGGTGATGGAAAATGGATTCAATTCTTGTAATGTAGTATATATCTAATTATTTATGCTCCTATGCATTTATCTTATTTAAATTGGATGCATGGCTGGTAGTTATGCATCCTGTGTCCCAAGTGCGAACCACCTCACAAACACCATTTCCTAGTTGCCTTCATTTCCCTTAAACTTCTCATCCATCTCATTGTCTCTACCAAACGTTATGATCCAATTTATAGAATTTATTACGTTCTATGAAGCATCAATTTCCAACCTCATTTGCCAATAGAAGACTACAAACACTATACATTGTGCTTCTCTACTTAAGCATATAATAATGAGCTAGACAAACTTGTTTTGAGAATGACTTGTCTGACATCTATCCTCCAATTTATGTATTACATGAATATGTACCATAGATTTTCTTGTTAACAAAGCGTGATAACTCTCCTCAAAGTTCTAAAGAATACAATTTTCCTTGTTTACCTCAAAGTTACAAACCATTGGTTGAGGTCCAATCTTAGGAGCACTTTGTTTGTTTGAGAAGTCTTCCAGATCACAAATATTTGGTTCATTCACATCTTTGCTCACTGCATTGAATATATCAACTAGTTTCCATTGCCGAAATCGATCATCCTTCTCACGAACTTTTTTGTGTAGCCAATCAGGATGGATGACTCTAGGAACAGGTTTAGTGATCTGAAATTGAAAATAATGTGTCAAGACTTTAAACTGAAAAAATATTAGTGTTTAGAAAATTTAAAGTTCAGTTCACCTTCTGCAATGCAGCAGGAATAGTAATAATCTTTTGAATTGCTGAACTAAGTCGTTGGTTATAATAAGACTAATCAACAATAGATCGAATAGCCGAATCAGCCAAAATTTTGCACCATTTCCGCATGTAGAACTTTCCAACTTCTGGAAAGATGAAACAATTATTAGATGTACAGACTCACAAATTTAACAGTGTTGTTAGATTTTTTTTTGCCTAACATTGTGTTGATAAATATTTGCCAACAAGATCTGACCTGAGAGGAGAAAATAGGAAAATGGTTAACAAATATCAAAATGGAGCAATTGCTGAAGCATCAATCCATGCAGGTCATTCTGCATTATAATGAAAATGCGCAATCATATGGAATGACTCAGAGCAATCCTTTTTATACAATATACATGACATGACAATAGGAAACATATAAAAAAATACTAGCTTTTTAAGAAGGTGTAGATTTTGTTAACGCTTGATGTCTAAAATAGATCTAAACATTAAGTGAAGATGGTAAAAGTGAAATTGGATCTCAGGTTACACACCTAGATTGACTGCCTCTGAGCTTTTCATCAGACGAAGACGCTTGCACGATGTAACAAACATTCTGCAAAAGAAAACAGGAGTAATATCAGATATTGTTCTGTTAGCCCAATATCAGATATTGTTCTGTTAGCCCAATTGATGGTATGCACTGAAACATAAACACAATTCATTCAGAAATATATAAGTAAATCGATATATAATCATCAGAAAATCAACCCTTGCCATCGATGCTGTATGTGGAAACAAACTCCTAGTCATGAAAATTATAAGCCAACCCGCAAGCAACTATCCTAGATGACCATATAGCACTAACCAAATTCTCCTACATTGCGATAAAATGTCTTAGGATGGAGAGATTTCTGAAGTTAGATCATTACAAGTTTACAACTGTAATACCCCGTATTTCTGAAATATATATATATGGTTTGAAATATATAATGAAAAAGGAATTTGACTTGGTCCTATAGAAATACTCTATAGGAAGGATTTATATGAAAATGTTTGGTATTGAAATAAAAGGGATTTGTGAATCCGGATTGTATGTAGGTGGGGGGACCCACCGATTTGAGAGAACAGCACATGAGTGTTGTTCTTGTATGGGGATGACGTGGCATCTAGGGGGGGACTACTCCTTGGGTGTGCACGGTATGGAAAAAGAACAAAGGTGAAGGGATTTAGTACCATATCGTTAGTTGAATTGAATAAAATATTATATAAATAATAAATGCCAAGGATCAAGAGTCACCAATTCGGTTAACCACCTTTTGAGAGGCAGCCTGTGGTGGGCAGTTGTACTACATAGTATCTAATTTGTCTTATAAATTGTATAAATTATCCGAGCCCGGGGCAGGGGTGTTACAAATGGTATCAGAGCCGACTTTCGACACCGAGTGTAGGAGAGCAGTGAGTTATGGACTCCAGGATGATCGGCGGAGTGAGACAGACAATCCCCAGAAGCAGAGTGGGATTGGTCTCCAGAATTCCAAAGACGATAGTGACGCTCACAGAAATGCTCTACATCGGCTAGAAAGTAGATCCTGCACTAGATTGTGCATGCCCCGTGCTCATCAGCGAGGATGCTGATTTCTGAAGGGGGGTGTATGTAATACCCCGTATTTCTGAAATATATATATATGGTTTGAAATATATAATGAAAAAGGAATTTGACTTGGTCCTATAGAAATACTCTATAGGAAGGATTTATATGAAAATGTTTGGTATTGAAATAAAAGGGATTTGTGAATCCGGATTGTATGTAGGTGGGGGGACCCACCGATTTGAGAGAACAGCACATGAGTGCTGTTCTTGTATGGGGATGACGTGGCACCTCGGGGGGGACTACTCCTTGGGTGTGCACGGTATGGAAAGAGAACAAAGGTGAAGGGATTTAGTACCATATCGTTAGTTGAATTGAATAAAATATTATATAAATAATAAATGCCAAGGATCAAGAGTCACCAATTCGGTTAACCACCTTTTGAGAGGCAGCCTGTGGTGGGCAGTTGTACTACATAGTATCTAATTTGTCTTATAAATTGTATAAATTGTCCGAGCCCGGGGCAGGGGTGTTACAACAACTGTAAGGCACATCTAAAGCAAGAGAAAAGTGGAATGAATTCACTCTAACTCTTAATATATACAAGCAACTTCCTATAAAGAACATTATCAACATCTTGAATCAAATCCATTCTTATTGATAAAATGTCTCAAGGAGGGAAAGCTTTCTGAAGTGAGAAATAACTACAACTCTAAGGTACATCTAAGGCCAACAAAAGCAAAATGAGTTCTCTCTTAATTCTAATATATTTCAACAAGCAACTTCCTATAAGGAACATTATCAACATCTTGATTTAAATCCATTCTTTGTCTCCTCCAAGAAGAAAGCTGCTTCTTAACTTCATGAGGTTAAATTACATAAAACACTCCAAACAACAACAAGCCTATTTACATTTACGGTTACCAGCCAGAAATAATGTGTAGTTGCAATATTCTGCATTATTTCATCAAAATTTCCCTGAGTTATATTATATAACCCCCTCCCCCCCCCCCCCCTAAAAAAACAAAAAAAAAAAGGTTCAAATTCTACATAACATGCATTAAAAAGGGGGCTTAAAAAAATTGTTGTGCAAAAGTTTCAGCCCCCAGAATGAGTACACAGCTTATGAGAGTGCTTGAATATTCATATGAATCTCTTAATCCTCACCATCATTAGTCATGAAATGCTTACTGCTGAAGGACCAAGAGCAGTGTACAAAGAAAGCTTCCCCACTGGAATTCCCATTCCCTTCAAAAGTTGCAAACTGTAGCTAACATTCAAATAAACAATAAATCTCATGAAAAAATATAACATTATTTTAACAAAACTAACAAACATATCTAGCATCCGAGATCTCCAAGCCCCAAAACCGTGGGAAGTAAGCTTTGGTTTAGTCTGATATATGAAAAATGCATCATGCAAAACCTACCATAAGAAACACACAATGAGAATATGCTTCATATAATAAAGCTAACAAAATGTAGGAAATGACGCCAGCCCAAAGAAATAATTCTTAAAAGTGTATGCAGACAACAGGAAATCAGCAAACTAATAACCTCATAGTTCTCACTACCGTTTAGTATATAAGAATCACTTCAGTTTCATGTTTGTGATGTATACAAAAACTTTGCATAGATTAAATTCTAAGAACAAACATCATAAACTTTGTTGATGTGTAGTTAATGAGAGTACTCTATTCACATGGATGAGAGAAAACTTAAGTTGTAAAGGGATTAGTTATAATGAAAGATGGCTGGATCGATGAGTATAGTTTTTTTTTTTTTTTGGAAAATAAACCAATGTATATATAGTAATGCATTATAACTAATATTGTTTAAGAGTGGAAGTTTAGAGAAGCATTCAGCTTAAGATAAGTTTAGAGAAGCATTCAGCTTAAGATTTGCCATGTCTTTTTCTTTATCACTTTTTTAGTTAATGATGATAAATGAAGATAGTTGTTTGATAGACTAACTAAGAATATATCTAATTAAGTATCATTTGCTTTTTAGTTATTGATAATGAGATAGTTTATGAAGATCTGAACAAGTTTAGGTTTTGACTGGGTAAAGATCTCTCATCTGAGTACTCTTCTTCCCCTCCTCCTTTCCAACTCTAATGGGTATTTTTTTATTTTTCTCATCGAAAAATTATCGAACATCTGATATGCTTCTCGCCTACAAATTTCTAGTCATTTCTGGTCACCAAATCTATTTCTCCTCAATTTCTAGTCACCAAATTTCTAGTCATTTTCCACCCAAATTCTACAACATACATCAAGTTCATTTTCTTCATCCAAACTCCAAACTTCTTCTTAACCAATCCCAAACAAGTGTAATATTATAAACAAGATTGATAAATTACCAAATTTTTCCGATTAAAGAAAAGAGTGCCTGCCCATGGATAGAGAACCGGTGGAAGAGATCGACGGCGAAGGGAGAGAAAGCGCCCACAGCTAGGGACGGGCTGCTACTGAGGGGCGTCGACAGAGATGGATGAGAGGAGGTGAAGGAGGGGGGTGATGGCCAAACAGAAGGTCGTCCGGCACGAGGGTCGTGCGGCTCGAGGGAGGTGCGACGCGAGGGAGGTGCGGTGCGAGGGGGTCATGCGGCTAGGGAGAGAGAAAGGTTGAAGCGGATTTGGAACTAGGTTAATAGATTTAGGAAATTGGGGGGGTGGAAACAGTGCGGGGTTTTAGAGCGGGCTCAATGAAAAAAAGAATTGGCCTATCACGGCGTTTAACTTATAAACCGCCGCTATATGTCTAATATATATCGGCGGTTTATACGTAACACGCCATAATAGGTGTATTATATTTTAATGGCAAGTTATATATATACGCGTTCTATCGGTTCTACTCATTAATAATTATAAATCTACAAACGAACAAAGCTCAATATTGTCAAAAAAACTATAAAATTCTATAATATTTAATTACTCTTTTCAAATTCGAAAATTAACTAATTCTCAAATTTATTTATTACGATACAAAACTGTATGAATCTTGCAAGTCATGAGTTGAAACTTTCTTATACGAGTTGAGATAGCTAGGTTGTGTGTGGTGAATTCGAGTCTAGCGGAAAGTTACGTAATTTTAAGATATCGATCGATTGTGCAGTTTTCAATTGTGTCGATTACTTTTAGTTATACTGTTTAAAATATTGATCGAGTTACAAGTATTGAAATCAGAATTGGGGGAAAATCATATTTACTTGTTTTATTTCTTTGCTGTATACATCTATATATATGAATTACATTCTCGGAGAAGAAGAAAAGAGATTGAGAGAAGATTGGGGAGATGAGAGATTTGGGGAATCTGTTTCCTATATATTAGGAAACAGAATATACAATTACTATATTTCAACACTCCCCCTCAAGTTGGTGCATAGATCGAACATGCCCAACTTGTCAACAAATTTCAAGAAGAGCCGAGTCGAAACAGCCTTGGTTAGGATATCTGCAAGTTGATCTTCTGACTTCACTTTGGATATCTCAATAACTTTCTCATCTAATTTTTCTTTGATGAAGAATTTGTCCACCTTTACATGTTTCGTCCTATCATGCTGAACTAGACTAGACGCAATATCACACGCCACTTGATTGTCACAATACACCGTCATAGGTTCCTCTGGACCATAGCCTAAGTCCTGCAATAGGAGTTTCAGCCATAAAGCTTCTGTTATACTTAAAGCTACTCCGTGATACTCAACCTCTGCACTAGAGCGTGCAACAACATTTTGCTTCTTGCTCCTCCATGTAACTAAATTTCCTCCAACAAAGGTGAAATATCCTGAAGTGGAGCGCCTATCGATTGTAGATCCTGCCCAATCAGCATCAGTATAAGCCTCAACCTTCAACTGACCATGCTTTGCAAATAAGACTCATTTTCCTGGGGCTGACTTAATGTATCTCATAATTCTCATTACCGTGTCCATATGTTGTTTCCGAGGTGCATGCATAAACTGACTTACCACACTTAAAGCATATGACAAATCTGGCCGTGTATGTGCAAGATACATTAGTCGTCTAACCAATATCTGATATCTTTCCTTATCACAAGGCACTTGATCAGCTTCATTGCATAGTTTCAGTCCTTCTTCCAATGGTGTACTAATCGATTGACAAGCGGACATTCCAGTTTTCTTCAATAAATTCAGAGCATATTTTCTTTGAGAAAAAAATATCCCCTTTTTTTAGCGAGAAACTTCAATACCAAGGAAGTATCTCAAAGGACCAAAGATCTTTCATTTCAAACTCTTATGACAAGTAGTTCTTTAATGCCTTCATCTTCTCAGGATCATCTCCAGTTACTATCATATCATCAACATAAATAATGAGAGCAGTAATTTTACCTTCTTTCCTTTTTAGGAATAGAGTATGATCAGAATTACTCTAATCATATCCGAATATCCTCATTGATTTTGTAAATCTCCCAAACCAGGCTCTTGGCGACTACTTCAGTCCATACAATGCTTTCTTTAGACTACTTTGTTGCTGTGTTGGACAGGTCTGTTCGACCCTGATAGAAGATCCATATAGACTTCTTCTATCAATTTCCCATGCAAAAATGCATTCTTAACATCAAATTGCTCCAACGGCCAGTCAAGATTGACAGTAAGTGTCAGTAAGACTCGAACAGTATTGAATTTTGCCACTGGTGCAAATGTATCTTCATAATCAATTTCATACGTTTGAGTGTACCCTTTGGCAACCAGCCTTGCTTTGTATCGCTCTATTGAACTATCAGACTTATACTTCACTGTATAAATCCATCTGCATCCTACTGGCTTCTTTCCTGCTGGCAGCTCAACTATCTCCCAAGTCTCGTTCTTTTTCAAGGATTTCATCTCCTCATCCATAGTTGCTTTCCATCTTGGATCAGTAAGGGCTTTATGCACACTGTTAGGAATAGATACAGTGGATAATTGATGTACAATGATTTATTTGATTCCGACAAGCGGTGAGTGGATACATAATTACTCATGGGATATTTGACATTACTAGTAGGATTAGGTTCATAAGTGGGTTTTGGAATACCTCTATTAGTACGATACGGGAGTTCTCTTCTAGGAGGTTCGGACAACGATAACGATTGGTTTTGGGGTTCTGATGGTTCACTCTCACTGAAATTCGGTACTGGTTGCAATTCTTCAAAAGGGTCTTCTTGCAGTTCTTCATGAGGATCTTCCTCCCTTGCTAGATCTTCATTCAAGTGTTCGCCATTATTTGTATCCAGTTGTTCGTTCTGCCTGACAATTACTTCATTATACCCAAAAGTCTGAACTTCACTTCGGTACTCCCCCTGAAGTTCAGCCGTAGAAGAAGAAAAATATATCTCATGTTCATGGAACACCACATCCATAGTCACAAAAATCTGTTGAGTTGGTGGGTGATAGCAACGATACCCTTTCTGATTCATTGTATATCCCACAAAAACACATTTTACTGCTTGGGGGGTTAACTTACTCCGCTCGTATTAATGTAGGTGAACAAATGTGACACACCCAAAGACACGAGGTGGCAGGTTAACAATAGTTGGCGCATCCACAGCATTAGTTAGTGCTTGAAGAGGCGTGCTGAAGTTCAGGATATGAGAAGGGACTCGGTTGATTAGGTATGCTGCAGAGATAAGGGCTTCCCCCCAATACATGAGTGGGAGATTGTCATAAATAAGTGAAGCACGGACTACTTCAAGCAAGTGTCTGTTCTTCCTTTCGGCCACGCCATTTTGTTGAGGAGTATATGAACATGTAGTCTGGTGAATAATTTCATGTTCCACCAAATATTGTTGTAGATCTGTATTCAGGTACTCGCCACCATTGTCACTTCTTAGAACTTGAATGTATGCTTTATACTAGTCATAACCTGCTTATGGAATTTTTGAAATAAACTACTAATTTCTCCTTTGGATTTCATCAAACAAATCCAAGTCATACGAGTGTAGTCATCAATAAATGTCACAAACCATTTAGCTCCTCCAATAGTGGTATTTCTGGTTGGAACCCAAACATCAGAATGAATAATCATAAATGGAATCATGCTTTTATTCAGATTGCAATGAAAAGAAACACGGTGACTTTTTGCTAGTTCACATACATCACTTCGAAAACTAGAAATATCCAACTTCGAAAATAAACTGGGAAATAATTTAAGCAAATAGCCAAACGATGCATGTCCTAGACGTCGGTGCCACAGCCGAATTTCTGATTGCTTCTCCCCCTCGGAATTATTAACGGCAAGAGCTTGAGTCAACCTATTTGAACCAAAATCCAGATAATAGAGTTTTTCACATCTAACCCCATAATCAATCGTCCTGCGAGTCCGCATATCCTTAAAGACACAAAAAGAAGGCCAAAAGACAACAATACAATGCAGGGTATTAGTAATTTGGGTGACAGATAACATATTAAAATTTAAGAATGGGACTACTAGTACTGTGTCTAATGTAAGATCTTTTGTGAGGGATATGGAACCTTCGCCAGTAACAGGGGCAGGATTACCATCGGCAATGGATACTGTAGATTTGGTGGATGGGTGTAAGGTTTTAACTTATCTAGAATCAAAAGTCATATGATCGGTAGCACCGGAATCAATTATCCATGTATTATTCATAACAGATGCAGAAATATTAAAAGCCTTACCATCATTACCTGAAGCTGTAACCAGTGCGGAGGTTTGTTCAATGCTCTTCCCAGCTCCTTCAGCAATTCCAACAGCTACAGTGGATATCTTCTTCCGAGAATCTCTGCTGTGATCCCAGTCATGCGGGTAGCCGATAATCTGATAGCAACGAGCTTTCATGTGCCCAGTTTTTCCGCATTGGGTACACTTCCTTGACTCATAAGTAGATTGATTGAAGTCCTTAGAAGTGCGTGCAGATGATCAAGACTGACCTATGAGACTTTTGAATGGATGTGGCCGAGCCACCAATGCAGCTACATCAGAAGATTCAGAGGAGCTGTTCATGGTGCTTTGTTGACAAGCCTCCCGCCGAACATATGCGTAGGATGCCTCAAGATCAAGTGCAGGATCTTTTCGCAAAATTTCTCCTCGAACCTGCTCAAACTCAGCATCTAATCCAGTCAAAAAAATATGAACCCGCAAGCGGTCGGTTGATTTTTTATATGTTTGGACATCGTCAGGATTCTTCATGATCACATTATCTCGATGATCGAGTTCTTGAAAAATTTCAGTCAATTCTCCATAATAAATAGAAAGTGGTCTGCCATTTTGCCTTGCTGAAAAAGCTTTCTGGTTTAGAGCAAACACCTGAACCTCATCGATTCCATCATAGAATGCTTTTGCAAGAGCATCCCAAATATCAAGAGCAGTTTTCAATCGAATGTATCTCTTCATGATCTCGGATTTCATGGACATCAACAGCCAGCCTTTCACTTTCTGATTATCAGCATACCATTTGGCATAGGAGCCATCACTTTCAGCAGGAATTTTACTATCACCTTGAATATACTGGATCTTTTCACGTCCAGCAATATGCATCTCCATCATCTGAGTCCAAACATCATAGTTTGTTTCATCCAGAATTATCCCCGCATTAAAGCTGGAATTCTCGGATTGCACAATAATCGGTGTACTACCTATGTTAGTAGTACTAGTAAAAAATGGATCTGGATCAAACAACAACAGATCTAATCAGGCTTCGGGATGGTGGGTTCAGCGGCAAAATGAAGTGATGAAGATGATGAGAGGAGTCGAGGGTGAAGAGGATGAGAGTGGAGACCGACAACTTCGGGAGTGGGATTGGTTCGTCAAAGAGAGGGCGCAGTCATTCATTGAAGAGGGGCGAAGATTTGTGGGATTGGGGTTGACGATTGGCGGCGGGATCGTTGTCAACGATAGTCGACGATTTTCAGTAGGTGACAAGGATCTGTGGGATTGGGATCTCTGTCGTTGAAGGTCAACGAGGATCTGTGGGATCGGGATCTCTGTCGATGAAGATCAATGACGAGGTCTGTGGGATCGGGGTTGTTGACGATGGGGGTCAAGGGCTGGCGACTGGGAAGAGGTCAGAGCGGTGTAGTCGATAGCTCGACGGCAATGGCGAAGATAGGCGATGGGTTCGAGCGGTGCAGTCGATGGGTCGATGAGGAGGGCAGCAACGGTGATCAGGTTCTCAAGGGAAGCCGGAGATGAGGACGATGGAGATGATCGGGACGGGGGATGATGACGAAGGCGTGAGGTTGATGGTGAGGAAGATCGGCGCGGGTTCGGTGGGCGACGAGTTCAGTTTTGGAGATCGGGTCGACGAGGGAACTCGGGGATCGGGGTTTGGTCGGGATCGGATTAAGATGGAGGTGTCAGATCTGATCACCCCCTTCTCTTCTTCTTCAGTTAGCCTAGATCTGGTTAGGCTCTGATACCATATTGAAATCAGAATTGGGGGAAAATCATATTTACTTGTTTTATTTCTTTGCTGTATACATCTATATATATGAATTACATTCTTGGAGAAGAAGAAAAGAGATTGAGATAAGATTGGGGAGATGAGATATTTGGGAAATTTGTTTTCTATATATTAGGAAACAGAATATACAATTACTATATTTCAACAACAAGTGATACATGACCGTATATTGCAAATCGCGAGTCAAAACTCACTTCTTCAAGTTGTGTTAGCAAATGTATGGAAAATCCTATCATATCGCAATATATATCAAGCTTATTCTCTATTTGGTAAATAATACTAACATAATGACTACTACGTACGTACTGTAACTGATTGTAAAAAATTACAATTACATAATGATATTTTTGATAAATGTATGCATGACAAATATTTTGTTAGTAATGAGTTTAGGTATAAAATATTTAATAAATAAGGAACAATATATATATATATATATATATATATATATATATATATATATATATATATATGATAAATTATGTACTATAGAGTAATATTGTGTATAGTACACAATAATGATAATCCTATTCTTTAATGTTAACCACTTCATAAATATAGAATCAAAATTCTTTCATGCATTCTTCATGATAATATTCGATAACCAAATTTCGTGATATGTACATGTAAAATATTATTTAAATATATATATTAAAATATAAAAATATATATAAGAAAGTTAGACCAATTATTTTATAAAATCTATCCCGGCGTTTGTCACGTAAACGCCGGGATAGGTATTTATTTTATTTTTTAAATGATGCTATCCCGGCATATATAGCGTCCACGCCGTTGTAGCTATTTTATTTATTTAAAAAATTAAATTAAATTAGTGTTCACAC
Organism: Hemerocallis citrina; assembly: GCA_017893485.1. Taxonomy (NCBI): domain Eukaryota; kingdom Viridiplantae; phylum Streptophyta; class Magnoliopsida; order Asparagales; family Asphodelaceae; genus Hemerocallis; species Hemerocallis citrina. Next base: position 17,645,622 of record CM030362.1, read on the forward strand.
GATAGAGAGAAGTTGTCCCGACGTTTATTTGTAACACGCCGCTACTGTTTGGACCTATTGCGGCGTTTCGTCTAAGCGCCGCTATAGAGTGTGTGTTTTCTTTTTTAAAAAAATCTTCTACATCTATCGCGACGTTTATTGGAAATGCCGGGAGAAGTATGCCGCTATACACCTTGTGGTTTGTAGTGTCTCTTTTCACAGCCGACCAATCTAACTGGACAGTTATTAACAATTCAATGGAGTCTCCTGTGAGAGGATCTACATCTAAGATGGATAGATCAATCTTGTTAAATTGAATTAAATCAGCATCGACAATTGGTTAAATTGAATTAAATCGACAATTAGTTAAATTGAATTAAATCGACAATCGGTTTTAATTCTTGTTAGACCTAAGAATGCAAAGATAAGTACAATCGGTTTAGAAAATAGAAGCAACAAACTGTCCCAGTAAACCGACGAATTCCAATTTAGATTTTGTTACTTTACTAGAGTGTACGTATATAATCCCTCGCCATCAATCTTAAGCAGCTTACCTTTCACCACTGAGACACGATCTTCAGATTTCATATTCACCATGAAGTATCCTACAAGTGCAAATTTATAAAATATATATTTCACTTTTCAACTCAGGCCAGAATACATATTCACCATGGAATAACTGCGTAAGTTTGCAAGAAATATGAGATGACTAGTCAAGAGAACATTAGCTAGTTGAAATGTCACCAACAACAACAGTTCAAATGCGACAGGGATTTTGGGAGGAATTACAAAACATCAGAGATAGATGGACGGGCCCGTGGATTCTGGGTGGGATTTTAATATCACTAGATTTGCTTATGAGCACAAGGGTAGGGGCGCAAATGAGAGGGATAGGCAACGATTCAACAATTGCATCAACAACCTTTGCCTTATTGATATTCAAGCGAGTGACCGTAGATTTTCCTGGTCCAACATGCAATCGAACCCAACCCTTGCCAAACTAGATCGAGTCCTGGTCTCCACCGACTGGGAGGCTTTACACCCAACGGCAACGGTGAGATCTATACCGCGATTTACATCCGACCATATTCCATTGGTCCTTGAGTGGGGGTATGATAGTAGAAAAGTGCGGCGCCAATTTAGGTTTGAGAAGGCTTGGTTGCTTAGCCCAAACATTTCAAAAGTAATTAAGGATTCATGGGAGATGCTCACGCCGGCAAACGACGCTATATCAAGGTGGGTCGTCAAACTTCGCCGACTGAGGAAGCATTTAAAGAATTGGGCAAAGGAGGAACTGGGGGAGGTCCAGAGAAAAAAAGAGAGGCTAGGACGGAGAATACAAGAGTTAGAGAAAATTGAAGAGGATAGAGATCTGCAGGTAGGGGAATTCGAGGAGCTGGCTGCCAATAGGACGGAAATTTTCAAGATAGGTGAAATGGAAGAATGCTATTGGAGACAAAGATCGAGGGTTCAATGGCTAAAGGAAGGAGATGCAAACACTGCCTTCTTCCATAAGGTAGCCAATGGGAGAAGGAGACACAACCATATTGGAGGTCTTTATGTGGAAGACGTGTGGACGGAAGACGAAACCATTATCAGAAACCATATTGATAACTCGTTCAGAGAACTTTTGGGAAGGAAGAGGGCTATAAGGTGAGAACTGAGTTCGGAGATGTGGGCCGACGGAGGCCTTGAGGGAGGGGAGAAATTAGAAGAGGACTTCACGGAGGAGGAGGTGTTACATGCTATTAAGAGGTTGGGGCAAGACAAAGCTTCAGGACCAGATGGTTTTCCGATCTTCTTCTATGCTAAATTTTGGGCCATCATCAAGGGGGACCTGATGGATATTTTCCACGAGTTGTCCAATGGGGAGGCGCAGGTGGAGAGACTGAATTATGCGAATGTGGTTCTTATCCCGAAAAAGGTAGAAATCCTCAGGTTTAGGGATTTCAGGCCCATCAGTTTGCTAAATGGATCCTTCAAAATTATTACTAAGACGCTGGCCAGTAGACTCAACCCAATTATCAATGACATTGTTGGGGAAGCCCAAAGTGGGTTTATTAAAGGAAGGGACATCCTTGATAGCATTGCCTCGGCTCATGAGATGGTGTTCAGAGGGAACAAGGACAAGGTCGATGGTTTTCTTCTGAAATTAGATTTTGAAAAGGCATACGACACAGTAGAATGAGATTGCGTGGACGAGGCATTGAAACTAAAAGGGTTCGGAGACAAATGGAAGCAGTGGATGAAGTTGTGCATTAGGAATGGCAAGTCATTCGTCCTGGTGAACGGCTCCATAGGAAGGGAGATCAGATGTAAGAGAGGACTGAGACAGGGAGACCCGCTTTCACCATTGATCTTTGCTATAGTGGCTGATGGTTTATTCGAAATGAGTAAAAGGGGTATGGAGGCAGGGTTGACTAAAGGGATTTCAGTTAAAGGAATTTCAGAACCCTTGGCGATCTTACAGTACGCTGACGACACCTTGTTGTTCGGTTTGGCTAAGGTGGAAGAGATTCTGGCTATTCGGATCCTTCTGAGGTGTTTTGAATACTGGTCCGGTCTGGCAGTAAATCTGCATAAGAGTTGCGTGACAGCATTAAGCATCGACAACCCGGGAGCCGCAGAGATTACCTCAACAATGATGCAATGCGAAACAAAAGAGTATCCGCTCACGTACTTGGGAACGCCGATCAGACCCGGAAAGCTAAAGAAGGAGGACTGGTTGCCTCTGGTAGAAAGAATTGAAAAAAAAATGGCAGGTTGGAAAGGAAAATTCCTCTCATTGGGGAGGAGAATTACTTTAATCAATTCCGTCCTTAGCAATATCCCTACATACCTCATGTCAATCTATGAAATCCCTAGTTGGGCGATCGAAAGAATTGACAAATGTAGGCGGAGGTTTTTATGGAGGGGATCGCGGGAGGATAGTAAGGGCATTAACCTCATCAGGTGGGATAGGGTCTGCAAGAAGAAAGAATTCGGTGGCCTGGGGATTCTTAATCTCAGAGATATGAACAAGGCGCTACTGTCCAAGTGGTGGTCGAAGATGAACAGACAACGCAAAGCATGGTGGAGCAACTCGTTTATGAGATACCGTAGGAGGAAGATGGTGAGGTTTGGAGGGATAACTAAGTTTGGTAAGGTGTCCGGTATCTGGAAGGGCGTAGCTAAGGTAGGAGACATATATCACATGAATACTACATGCAAACTGGGAAAGGGAGACAGCATTAGATTCTGGAAAGACAAGTGGTGCGGCAATAATACTTTACAATCGCTATTCCCCGACATTGCGTCGATGGCAAAGAAGGAGGATGCCCTGGTGGCAGATGTTTGGAGGCAAAGAAACCTAGCTTTGGAGTTCAAGGGAGGTCTATCGAGAGAGGGACAGCAACAACTGACCAGGCTCAATGCGTTCCTTCAGGAAGAGGGGCCCCTTGCTGGCCCACAGGAGGACGTCAGAGGTTGGAACATAGGGGTGAATCATACTTATTCGGTTGCCTCCATGTACGGGTTCCTTAACGACGGGGGAACGAGGAACACTTTCGCTAGTAACATTTGGGGAGCCAAAGTGCCGCCCAAGATTAATGCTTTTCTATGGTTGGTACAGAATGACGGGATCCTTTCTAAATCTAACCTGAAGAGACGAAACATACTCAACGACGCTACGTGTCAGCGATGTTTGCTAGATGAGGAGAATACGGGTCACCTGTTCTTCCAATGTCCTAGGGCTAGGTTAGTCTGGGACGTCATGGGTTTGGGATTTAACACGTCAGCAATTCCAAGTTGCACCGACGACGTGTGGGGGGAATGGAGGTCAAAGCACATTAGCAAAGAGTGTAGATTTCTTTGGGATATTACGGTTGGGGCTATTTTGTGGAGTTTATGGCTAGATAGGAATGATTCTTTGTTCCGTAATCACAAATGCTCTTTTCATATGTTACCTCATAAAATGCTTGTTCTAATAGAGGCTTGGGCAGGTCAAGCAGGTCTGAGGAAGAAGCCCAGAGTGGAGTGAGCACAGTGGGGTGGTGACGGAGCAAGGCAGGGTGGTTCCTATTCATGTCAGGAAGGATTCCAGCAGTGTATGACAAGACTAGGGGAGATTCTCATATCTTCGTGATGTTGTAACTTTTATTTTGGGGGAAGATCATTATTGTAATAGACTACTGTAGGGTATGTTGTACTGGTAACTTTTGATCGTTTCGTTAACAAATCATTAATGAAACACGTGACCTTAGTCACTTTTTATTCTAAAAAAAAAACAACAGTTCAAGTAAACATATTGATGCTGTTTATTTCTGGGAGACGTGTGGATGCACCAGGTGTGAGTTCGGACTCAATTTGTATTGAAGGAGAATGCCGCTCGTCTGCCGATCTTCGGTTGACCTTCTGGGACCTACGATGAGCTCGGAAAGATGTTGAAGGCTGGGCTCGGATCGGAAGGGTCGGATCCGAGGTCTTGTGTACCTGCAGACGGTCCTGAAACACCGGGGTTTATCCCGGCGGCGGACCCTCCGACGCTCTAGTCAGTCTCTGTGAGAGAGTAGCAATAACTAGGTATATTTAAGTGGCAAAAGATTCATTACCTCAAAAGGTGGGTGTGGGTCTAGTATTTATAGAGAATCCCAACCGGGTTTGGTTCCACTTGGGGGCCGGGTCTGGATCCGAAAGCCCGTGGGCCTGACGTGGCAGAAGGCCCAGGGGGTTTAGGGCGGACGTGGCAATACCAGGAGTGGTATAGGGCTGACGTGGCGAAACCCTTGGCGGTATTTGGAGCTGACGTGGCCCATCGTGGGCCTCCTGTGCTTCTGGGGGGGATCGGAGGGCCTAGGTTGCGCCAGGTCATCCTTCTGCCCCGCCAGAGAGGGGGGACGGCCTGCGGGACTGTCCCGGATCGGACTCCGAGGGCTACTGAGGCTCGTCGGTACGAGGAGGCCAGTACCGTGAAGTGGTTCGGAGCCGAACCAGGTTGCTATCTTTGCCTTTCTGAGTGGGAGTTGTATTGGGCCCTGGTTGGGCCTCAGGCCATTTTTACCCTGTCACACAAGCCCCCCACTCCTGCGGGGGGTGCGGGAGCAAGCCGTGGAGGAGTGCTTATGGTTGTAGAAAAAATGGGAGGGCGAATCACAGGGCCTTCCTGGTGGTGCTGCCCTGAGGCTTGGATAGGACCTCGAGCTAGTCGAGGGTTTACTTGTAGGTGAAGGCGATGGCGAACCGTTGTATCTTCCGGAGAAGAGTACCCTGGTGTTCGACAGAACCTCGAGAGGTCGAGGGATTATGTGTCGACAAGGGTGATGGCGAGCCGTTGTTTCTTCCTGAGAAGAGTACCCGGGTGCCAGACCGAACCTCGAGATGAGGGGGAATTATGGGCTGGTAAGGGTGATGGCCAGCCGATGGATCTTCCGAAGAAGAGTACCCAGGTGCCAGACCGGACCTCGAGCTGGCGAGGGATTATGGGTCGGTAAGGGTGAAGGCGAGCCGTTGTTTCTTCATGAGAAGAGTACCCGGGTGCCAGGCCGAACCTCGAGACGAGGGGGAATTATGGGCTGGTAAGGGTGATGGCCAGCCGGTGGATCTTCCGAAGAAGAGTACCCGAGTGCCAGACCGGACCTCGAGCTGGCAAGGGATTATGGGTCGGTAAGGGTGAAGGCGAGCCGTTGTTTCTTCCTGAGAAGAGTACCCTGGTGCCAGGCCGAACCTCGAGACGAGGGGGAATTACGGGCTGGTAAGGGTGATGGCCAGCCGGTGGATCTTCCGAAGAAGAGTACCCTGGTGCCAGACCGGTCCTCGAGCTGGCGAGGGATTACGGGTCGGTAAGGGTGAAGGCGAGCCGGGGGATCTTCCGAAGAAGAGTACTTTAGTGCCGGCGAAGGCGAGCCGTTATTTTGCCCGAACCGACCCCGTACCGAGCAGCCAGTCTGGCACTGGGTGACGTCAGCAGCACATGTTTCGAGGACGTGGCATGATTTCCTAGGCGGCAGTTGCACGTCAATCGGTGAATAGTGACTGCGAAACTCGAGGAGTCGTTCCTCTCCCCTATAAATGTTTCCCCCTCTCCTCCCATTGCCCATTTCTTTCTTGCTCCTTACTTTTCAAAAAACCCTTCAACTCTTCAGCGTTCGTCCCTTCAGTTTCCTGCAGCAAGGTCGTTTTTCCGAGGTGATCCCAGGTTAGTTGGTAACCCCGTTTTAGCTTAGGCACAGATGGATAGGGCTCAGTCCGGCTCGTCGGCGTCGACCTCTGGGGGGGAGTGAGGCCTGTCTCGAAACCGACCTCGGGGGAGGGGCCGGTAGGCGAGGAGGAGGTTGTACACAATGTGAAGCCATTGCGATCTCGGAGGCATTTTGTGGTGGAAAGCAGCGACTCTGAGGAGGGGGGCGGTAGTTCAGACGAAGTCCGGACCCTAGGGTTGGCTTCCGGAGAGGAGGGTGGTTCCGAGGGAGATGGCTCCGCAGGGTCTCGGAATCCGCCCGTTCTGGGGCGTTTGTCTACACCTTCGCCGGAACGGACCAAGAGGAGGAGGGCTCCGAAGAAGAAGGGATCGAGGATTGGTGGCCCGAGCGACTCGGTGATAGGGTCGTCTGCACAACCCCAGTCTTTCCGTCGTTACCCCGACGATCTCTCAGATAAGGAGTCCTCGGGGGTCCAGCCGTCGTCGTCAAGTCGGAAGAGGTTGAAGGTGGATGCATCCCCGACCGTTCTGGAGGCAAGCGACTTGGGGGCTCTGCAGTTGGCCTACTACATAGGGCCCAGTTATGAGCTTATGCTGCCGAATTCTACTCTTCGGCCGACCGATCCCCTGCCTGATGAACACATTATTATTCACTTTTTAAGAGCAATAATCTTAATATAATTAGACATTTAAAAGCTCTATATGTGGTATTTATGCTTCTTTTCTCTTTCTCTGCAGGAAACAGCCTATAAACAGCAAAACGAAGCAAATTCAGGATGATACACAGGAAACTGAAGAGGCAGTCGACTGGTCATGATAACAGGCGACTGGACAGAGGAAATCAAGTTTTACACAGCTGCTCGACCAAGTCGACTGTTCCCAAAACATCAGTCGACTGGGCGGATGAATCATGAAAATACTGAAGTCTCGACACAGTCGACTTACTCCCAAGGACAGTCGACTGATAGGCGGCGGAGTACACAAATCAGATATTCGAAGATTCACCTGCATCTAATTTCACATCTATTTGAATCCAGATTTATGCAAATCAAATCTAGAGACTGGGGGTTTCCAAGTGGACATGGTAAACAGATAAGGAAGGAAAGGAGAAAAGAGAAAGATATTAATAATCAAATCAAATAAAGAAGGACCTTCCTGAAAAAGTGGAAACCCTAATTCTCAGCCGTACTCTATAAATATCAGAAGAGAACGACTCCATCGGGGAATCAGATCTATCTCGTGGACACAACTTAATCAGAGAGTTCCCAACCATCAAGTCATCAACCCAAGCATCACTCCATCAACATCGAAGAAGGAGAAAGAAGATCCAGCAACCAGAAGGCAGTCGACTGTGTGACAGCCAGTCGACCATATTGCCGGAATCCATTAGTTTATTTCTTCTTCTCTCTTTATTTTTTTTATGTTGATCATGTATTCAAACTTGTTAAGCAATAAAGTTATTATTATGTGGAACTAATTTCATAGTTGGGTAGATCGAAACCGTAGTTATGTAGTGCTATATTCTTCTGAGATCTTCTAATTACTTATTGATTGAATCTGGTTGAATTGACATAGATTAATGATCATCAAACTTGGATCTTGAAGTCTGAGAGCAGTCGACTGAGGTGAGAGCCAGTCGACTGACATACAGCACGTGAGAATATCAAGTTTATGTTATCATTTATCTAAATCTGTTATATGAAGCATATTGAGACGACCGAATCTCGTGCTCATAATTTGTAACAAAAGGAATCTTTAGGGGTTCTTGGTTCAATCAACTTAGAGGATCTAGATCTGATACCAATTTCTAGAACTTTAAGTGTTTGTTCGTTTCCACTGTTCTGATGTTTTCTCTAAGTATAACTTAGTAGATACCCTGCTAGATACTTATGGAAAGAAACGAATTAGAGTAGATACCATGCCTAATTCTTGGCTTAGGGAAACAATACTTCAAGGAGTAGATACCATGCCCTTGAAGTGAACAACATGAGTAATTGGAAGTAAATTCAGAAGGCAAATTAGCATTACTAACTATTGGTGGAGATCAACAACCCAACTATTCAAGAGATATTTGTGATTCAACAATTCCTTCTTAGTTTTAATCTTTTTATTCCTTTTAGACTTTTAAAACAACTCATTATGATTTTTATTATTTTCTATTGATTAGTTAGTTGAAGTCTACAATCTCTGTGGGATCGACCCTTGCTATTACTACGATTCGATTCGTGCACTTGCGAGGTTTTTATAATTTGTGTCTAGTTTTATCTATTTATTTAGGTAGCTAGATTTTCAACAACAAGTTTTTGGCGCCGTTGCCGGGGATTGTTTAGTATTTTAACTTACAAGTCAGTAGAATTTTTATTAGCTTTTCTTTTCTTTTATTAATAATTTTTCTTTTAGGTTACAGGACTTCGGTGAATGCACGGTAGACGATCACTTCGTCCAGAGTTACTACCTATTGACGCAGAAACAGAATGAACTTTGCACAAACTAGGTAAATTTTTTACAGCCAACCAGTCGACTGGTACCAGTAGACAGTCGACTGCACAGAGACTACTCTCACAGACAATAATGGCTGAAGAAATACAAAATCGAGTACCAATGCAGGACAAATTCACTCCTAAGAATATTGAGCAACCTTCCTGCATTGCTTTTCAACCTAATGCCACAGGGAACATGCATTTATCTCCTCATTTACTTAGTATGGTTCCCCACTTTAGTGGCAAACCAGATGAAGAGCCTCATCTTCACTTGCAAGACTTTTTCGATCTTTGCAGGACACAAAGCGTCCAAGGGCTTACTGCTGAACAAATCAGGTTAATCTTGTTTCCTTTTTCTTTAAAACTTAATGCTAAGTTGTGGTATAATTCTTTGGAACCAGGATCAATTAATTCATGGGAACAATTGGCAACGAAATTTTTGAAAGAATTCTTTCCAGCCCAAAAGACCAAACAGCTAAAAAGGGAGATTCAACTCTTCCAACAAAAGGATGGAGATTTATTCTTTGAGGCATGGAAGGATTTCAAGAGCAAGCTTCTCAAGTGTCCTACTCACAATCTGCCTAAAGACGATCAGGTACAAGCTTTTTATGAAGGTTTAAATGACACTAACAAGGCAATTGTTGATGCAGCTTGCAATGGAATTTTGATGCGGAAAAGTGGAGAAGAAGCCATTGAACTTTTTGAAGAACTCAGCGAGAACTCCCAACAATTCTCAACAAGAAGGGGACCTTCGAAAAAACAGGGAGTTTACGAGATCTCTAATAATAATAACATTCAATTAGAAATGGCAAACATGAATAAAAAAATTGATATGCTTGTTAATGCAATGTCGACAATGGGTGGAGTTAAAAATCAAACAAATGAAATGTGTGCAATTTGTTCACATTTAGATCACACTACTGATACATGTCCCATGTCTACTTTCACAGATCAGGAGCATGCGAATTATGTGGGTCGAGGAGTATTTCCACCAAAGAACAATCCATACTCGAACACATATAACCCAGGATGGAGGAATCATCCAAACTTCTCATGGAGCAATAATCAAAATAATCAAGGGAATCAATTCACACAAGGACATGCACGAAACCCTCAGATGGGAAGTGGGTTTGAAAGACCAGCTCCAGAACAGAAGAAGTTGGATTTTGAAACCACTGTTCTTCAATTGCTCCAACAACAACATCAAACAAGCAACCAACAAGGACAAGCAATTCAGAAGTTGGAAACCCAAATTGGTCAGATTGCAAAAGAGCTAAGCGAAAGAAAGGCAGGTGAACTCCCTTCACAAACCATACCAAATCCGGGAGGCCAAGAACAACTCCAAGCAGTGACTACCTTAAGAAGTGGTAAGATAATTGACAACAGGATTGGAACACACACAGACAAACCAGTCGACTGTTCTTACAAGACAGTCGACTGCACAGACAAATCAGAAAAACAACCATCAAAAGCTTTGGGTTCAAGTAAGGTAAGTGAAAAAGTAGGGACAGTTCCACCACCATTCCCTCAAAGGTTAGTCAATAAAAAGAAAGAACAACATTTATTTGACGTCTTTGAAACTCTCAAAAAGGTAGAAATTAATATCCCCCTACTTAACGCTATTAAACAAATTCCTTCTTATGCCAAATTTTTGAAAGACTGTTGTACTCACAAAAGAACATTTCAGGTTAAGGAGGATGTGGCTTTGACAGAAGAAGTGAGCGCTGTATTATTAAGAAAACTACCACCTAAACTGAAAGATCCAGGTAGTTTCACCATTCCTTGCAAAGTTGGTGAGCACTTCTTTGAAAAAGCACTGTTAGACTTGGGGGCAAGCATCAACCTTCTTCCTTATTCTGTTTACGAAAAGCTTGGATTGGGGGAACTCAAGCCAACATCCATCACTTTGCAATTGGCTGATCGCAGCATCAAAAGACCTAGAGGTATTTTAGAAGATGTCCTAGTTCAGGTAAATGATTTTATCTTGCCTGTTGATTTTGTTGTGTTAGATATGGAGGAATCTTCAATGTCATCATCTCTACCGATCATATTAGGTAGGCCCTTTATGAGTACAGCTGATATAAAAATTTGTGTTAAAAAGGGCATTATAAGTATGAAGATAAACGGAGAAAAAGTGGAATTTAAAATGTTTGATACACTAAAATTACCACAAGATGATCATGAATGCTATAATATTGATGTGGTGCAGGAGATTGTTGATCAAACATTTCAGGTACATAGCGTTGAACCACTACAAGCCACAATCACGCAATCTCTAACTTTATCTCATGTTGAACAGGAATACGATGACTGGGAGATTGCAGAGACAGTACATCACCTTGAAACTCCACAGTCATATTCAGGTAAGCCTGCACCTTTATTTAAAAAATTGGTGTCTGATAAAAAGTGTTCTTCTACAGATCAGGCGACTGATGACTAGAGTAAGTCGACTAGTGCTCTAACCAGTCGACCAAACCCAGACAACCAGAACAAGTCGACCGCTGACATGGACCAGTCGACTGTACAGAAGCATCCAGACATTGAACTCAAACAGCTGCCCGATCATTTGAAACATGCCTTTTTAGGTGAGAACCAGACGCTACCAGTAATAATTGCTGCCAACTTAACTGCACAGGAAGAAGAAAAGCTGCTGAAGGTATTGCGAGAACACAAAAATGCAATAGGATGGACCATTGCAGACATCAAGGGAATAAGTCCATCCAAATGCATGCATAGGATATTGCTTGAGAACGATGCAAAACCTAGCAGAGAGGCACAGAGAAGGCTCAACCCCAACATGAAGGAAGTGGTAAGAGCAGAAATTTTGAAGCTACTAGATGTTGGCATCATCTATCCTATCTCAGATAGCAAATGGGTAAGTCCTATACATGTAGTTCCTAAGAAAAGTGGAGTTACAGTGGTAACAAATGAAGAGAATGAACTTATCCCAACAAGAGTAACCACAGGTTGGAGGGTATGCATTGATTATAGGAAACTGAACAATGAAACCAGGAAAGATCACTTCCCTCTTCCTTTTATTGATCAAATGTTAGAAAGATTAGCAGGATATAGTCATTATTGTTTTTTAGATGGTTATAGTGGCTATAATCAAATTGCTATTGCTCCAGAAGATCAAGAAAAGACCACTTTTACATGCCCATTTGGTACTTTTGCTTACAGGAGGATGCCGTTTGGATTGTGCAATGCTCCAGCTACATTTCAAAGATGCATGATGAGCATATTTTCAGACATGGTGGAGAGGTTCATCGAGGTATTTATGGATGATTTTAGTGTTTTTGGATCTAGTTTTGATGAATGCCTTAACCATTTGCAGCTGGTGCTTAAAAGATGTGAAGAATGCAATTTAGTGCTGAATTGGGAGAAGTGCCATTTTATGGTACAACAAGGTATTGTGTTGGGACATGTGGTGTCCAAAAGGGGAATAGAGGTAGACAAGGCAAAAATTGACATCATATCAAAACTACCCCCTCCCACTACAGTTAAGGGTATTAGGAGTTTTCTAGGACATGCAGGGTTTTATAGACGATTTATAAAAGACTTTTCAAAAATCTCCAAACCCCTTTGTGACTTGTTGGCTAAGGATGTTGAGTTTGTATGGACAGAAGAATGTACAAATGCTTTTAATACATTAAAGAATCTTCTCATTTCTGCACCTATAGTCATGGCACCAGATTGGAGCCATCCTTTTGAGCTCATGTGTGATGCAAGTGATTACGCCTTAGGGGCTGTTTTAGGTCAAAGAATCAATAAGAAACCACATGTTATTTACTATGCTTCTCGAACTCTAAACGATGCACAGCTAAATTATTCTACAACTGAAAAAGAAATGTTAGCTGTTATTTTTGCTGTAGAGAAGTTTAGATCATATTTAATTGGTTCTAAAGTTATTGTTTTCACTGACCATGCTGCCTTGAGATATTTGTTGGCTAAAAAGGAAGCTAAGCCTAGGTTGATCAGATGGGTGCTGCTGCTTCAAGAATTTGATCTTGAGATTAGAGACAAGAAAGGATGCGACAATGTTGTGGCAGATCACATGTCCAGATTACTGCACGAGGACGAGAGAAATGTGCCCCCGCTGAATGAAAATTTCCCAGATGAACAATTATTTGCAATAAATATTCACACCCTCGGGGCAGTCGACTGGTCCCTCAACCAGTCGACTTATCTCTCTGAACAACTACCCTGGTTTGCTGATATTGTCAATTTTCTAACCGCTCATGTTTTTCCTCCAGGTATGACACATCAGGAAAGGAAAAGATTGGTGGATCTGAGCAAACACTATTATTGGGATGATCCTTATTTATTCAAATTTTGCTCTGATCAAATTATAAGAAGATGTGTGGCAGACGAGGAACAAAGGAGTATTCTACAACATTGCCACCAATATGCTTGTGGAGGACATTTTGGGCCAAAGAGAACAGCACTTAAGGTATTGCAATCTGGTTTTTATTGGCCTAAAGTATTCAAAGATGCTTTTTCTTTTTGCAGGACTTGCGACAAATGCCAAAGGACAGGCAACATCTCTTCTAGAAATCAAATGCCACTACACAACATACAAGTAATCGAGCTTTTCGATGTCTGGGGAATCGACTTCATGGGTCCATTTCCTAACTCATTTGGTTATGTATATATACTTGTTGGTGTGGATTATGTGTCTAAATGGGTCGAGGGTGTCCCCTCACGAACTAATGATCACAAAGTTGTTGTCAAGTTTTTGCAGGAGAACATTTTCACTAGGTTTGGTACACCACGAGCAATAATAAGTGATGGAGGGAGCCACTTCAATAACTACCCATTTGCTTCTTTAATGAGGAAATATGGGATTACACATAGAGTGGGTACTCCATATCACCCTCAAACCAGTGGACAGGTGGAGCTTAGCAATAGAGAGATCAAGAGCATCTTGGAAAAAACAGTCAATCCAAGCAGAAGGGATTGGTCACTACGCTTGCACGATGCATTATGGGCCTATAGAACCGCTTTCAAGACACCCATTGGCATGTCACCATACCGTTTGGTCTTTGGAAAAGCTTGTCATCTGCCGGTAGAGTTGGAACACAAAGCTTATTGGGCTATCAAAAAGTTCAATTTTGATATGAAACAGGCAGGTGACAAAAGGAGATTGCAACTAAATGAGCTTGAAGAATTGAGACACGATGCATATGAAAACGCCAAACTATACAAGGAAAGGACTAAGTTATACCATGATAAACAATTAGCAAGGAAGGAGTTTTATGAAGGACAAAAGGTATTGATCTACAACTCAAGATTAAGACTCTTTCCAGGCAAGCTCAAGTTAAGATGGTATGGACCATATATTGTCACAAAAGTCTTTCCACATGGTGCATTGGAAGTTCACAGCGAAGAACGAAATCAAACATTCAAGGTGAACGGACACAGGGCGAAGCCATACATAGAGATGAGTCTAGAACCGCAAGAGGAAGATGTAGATCTTCAAACCATTCAATACATTGCATGAACTCATCATGTCTAGCTGAAGACATGAAACACAGCGCTTATTGGGAGGCAACCCAACTTTCAGGGGAGTATTTACACTTTCCCTTTATTTTTATTCATTTTCATTTTTATTTTTCAGTCTCTCCTTACTAGATGGTAACACATGCCTATATCTTATGTTTTGTGCGAACATTGAGGACAATGTTCCATCTAAGTGTGGGGGTATTAGTTAGTTATATTTGGAATCTTTTGAATTTTTTTTTAGGATAAACAATTTCTTATAAAGTAAGAGTAAGGATACTTAGTTACTTTAGGATTGTTGAGTTTCATAATTCCCTACAAAAATTGTGTGCGTCATGCGATTATACATAATAAACAAATGTGATGCTTTTTCTGATAATTATTCCCTTTAGATCTAGTCCTAAATCGAGTTTAAGTAAATAGAGTGATACAATATATATATATATATTTGAATAAGTCAGTCTACTCCAATGTATTGAGTGCTTAGTAACTAGGGGTATTCATCACCAATGTTTACCTTTACGTCAAACGGCAACTTGAAATATGAGTATGCAAAGCACTTTAATGTTTGTGACTTGTTGAGTAACCGGGTGGATACATCACAAATATTTCGCATTCGCGTCAAAAGACAGGTGACAACTTTAAAGAAGAGACTAAAAAAAAAAAAAAAAAAAAAAAAAAAAAAAAAAAAAAAAAACTCTAGTTTACTACTGGATTTGTAGTAGAAAAAAGGGATAATCACAGACTGAGTAGATGCATACTATAACTACATTAATCGCATGACAAATATGATTAAGTTTGGGATTTATGAATAGACAATTGCACTAAAGAAAGTGGGTATGTTTAATTTTACTTTATCTGAAATTGTTTGTAGTTTTATATTTTTCATTTTGATGTCCACATAATAAGAAATCTTGATGGTTGAGCTTATTCTGATTATTACTCCCTTGTTCATAAATTCACTTTTTGCTTGAGGACAAGCAAAAGCTAAGTGTGGGGGTATTTGATGAACACATTATTATTCACTTTTTAAGAGCAATAATCTTAATATAATTAGACATTTAAAAGCTCTATATGTGGTATTTATGCTTCTTTTCTCTTTCTCTGCAGGAAATAGCCTATAAACAGCAAAACGAAGCAAATTCAGGATGATACACAGGAAACTGAAGAGGCAGTCGACTGGTCATGATAACAGGCGACTGGACAGAGGAAATCAAGTTTTACACAGCTGCTCGACCAAGTCGACTGTTCCCAAAACATCAGTCGACTGGGCGGATGAATCATGAAAATACTGAAGTCTCGACACAGTCGACTTACTCCCAAGGACAGTCGACTGATAGGCGGCGGAGTACACAAATCAGATATTCGAAGATTCACCTGCATCTAATTTCACATCTATTTGAATCCAGATTTATGCAAATCAAATCTAGAGACTGGGGGTTTCCAAGTGGACATGGTAAACAGATAAGGAAGGAAAGGAGAAAAGAGAAAGATATTAATAATCAAATCAAATAAAGAAGGACCTTCCTGAAAAAGTGGAAACCCTAATTCTCAGCCGTACTCTATAAATATCAGAAGAGAACGACTCCATCGGGGAATCAGATCTATCTCGTGGACACAACTTAATCAGAGAGTTCCCAACCATCAAGTCATCAACCCAAGCATCACTCCATCAACATCGAAGAAGGAGAAAGAAGATCCAGCAACCAGAAGGCAGTCGACTGTGTGACAGCCAGTCGACCATATTGCCGGAATCCATTAGTTTATTTCTTCTTCTCTCTTTATTTTTTTTATGTTGATCATGTATTCAAACTTGTTAAGCAATAAAGTTATTATTATGTGGAACTAATTTCATAGTTGGGTAGATCGAAACCGTAGTTATGTAGTGCTATATTCTTCTGAGATCTTCTAATTACTTATTGATTGAATCTGGTTGAATTGACATAGATTAATGATCATCAAACTTGGATCTTGAAGTCTGAGAGCAGTCGACTGAGGTGAGAGCCAGTCGACTGACATACAGCACGTGAGAATATCAAGTTTATGTTATCATTTATCTAAATCTGTTATATGAAGCATATTGAGACGACCGAATCTCGTGCTCATAATTTGTAACAAAAGGAATCTTTAGGGGTTCTTGGTTCAATCAACTTAGAGGATCTAGATCTGATACCAATTTCTAGAACTTTAAGTGTTTGTTCGTTTCCACTGTTCTGATGTTTTCTCTAAGTATAACTTAGTAGATACCCTGCTAGATACTTATGGAAAGAAACGAATTAGAGTAGATACCATGCCTAATTCTTGGCTTAGGGAAACAATACTTCAAGGAGTAGATACCATGCCCTTGAAGTGAACAACATGAGTAATTGGAAGTAAATTCAGAAGGCAAATTAGCATTACTAACTATTGGTGGAGATCAACAACCCAACTATTCAAGAGATATTTGTGATTCAACAATTCCTTCTTAGTTTTAATCTTTTTATTCCTTTTAGACTTTTAAAACAACTCATTATGATTTTTATTATTTTCTATTGATTAGTTAGTTGAAGTCTACAATCTCTGTGGGATCGACCCTTGCTATTACTACGATTCGATTCGTGCACTTGCGAGGTTTTTATAATTTGTGTCTAGTTTTATCTATTTATTTAGGTAGCTAGATTTTCAACCGGATAGGTATTGTATCTTCCCTGTGGACGCCTTTATCTCCGGCCTGAGGCTGCCCATCCATCCCTTCGTTCGGGAGGTGTTGAATTGGTCGTCCCTGGCGCCGATGCAGTTTGGACCGAACTCCTGGAAGCAGATCATCTGCTTCGTGCTGTTGTGCGAGGAGCAGAGGGTACCCCTGCGGCTGAGCGTGTTCCGAGCGATGTTGTTGATCGGCTCATCGGCAGAGGGAGTATACTATATCTCGCCTCGAGGTAAGGCGAAGGTTGTCCACGGTCATCCAGATTCCATCAAGTTTTGGAAGAAAAAGTATCTGGTGATCCGGAGTGAGGATCCTTGGGCTATCCCCACTCGGTGGAACCATTCTAAGCCGAGCTACGCAGCACCGGGGCCGGGGGACTTGACGGCGGAGGAGTGGAGATTCGTTGAGCGTCTCCGTCTGTCGTATAGCATCAATTGGGGGAAGGTGACGGAGGCCCATCTGGCGAGCGTCGGACTGAGCCCTAGCCCGGCCGTGCCTCGTACGTGGTTGTTTCTTTCCTCTCACTCTTCTTGTACTTTCTTGCTCATTTGTTCTTAATGGATCTTTTTACAGAAATGGATGAAGAATCGATTAAGGCGCTGAGGCTCGCCATGAAGAAGAAGAAGGCCGAGAAGAAGGATGTCGTGGCGAAGACGACCGTGTTGTCCCAGGTGGTCTCCGAGGCCCCCATTCAGCCGAGGATGAAAAGGACTCGGTCGGAGACGGGTGGGGACGCGGTGGTCCAAGGGGGTCCGAATCAGGGTACGGCCGCCGACCTTGATAAGGGGAAGGGTCCCCTGGTGGATCCCGGACTAGAGGAGAGACTTCGGCGAAGGTGGGCACCGGATTGGTCGATCCGCTAGGGTGATTGTCTGGTCCGGGGGCGCCAGGCCGTGGAGGTCGCAGATAAGCTGGCGACCCCTCGGGACCGTTCGGATATGAAGTCCCAGACCCTGGACGAGGCGTACGTGCGTCTTGCGCAGGCCACTGTGCTGGTAAGTCCATCGAACCCCCTAGCTTTCAGGTTATGTCGTTAAGAAAGATTTCTTAGTAGTGTCTGGCTATGGCAGGCGACCGTGTAGGGGGCCCATGTGAGGGGCCTCTACGAGGCGGCGTTGCAGCGAGAGCGAGACCGGGCTGACAAGGCCGAGCAGGAGACGACGGAATTGAAGGGAGAGATCGAAGGCTCTCGTAAGAGGGAGGCAGAGACGAAGGCGGCTTTTGACAAGGAGAAGGAGGAATGGGCGAAGGCGAGGGTGGCTCAGGAGGAGATGTCGGAGAAGGAGAAGAAAGAGGTGACTGAGTCGTGTCAGATCCTGGTGATCAAAGCCCAGGATAGCAGTTATGCAAAGGCCCTCAGCCATGTGAGGCACTTTTATCCGACTATTGACCTGTCCAACCTCGAGTACGATCTGGAGATTGAGGGGACACCGAAGACCCCTGGCGGACAAGGGTCCGATGATAATCCGGTTGCCGACCCCCCTGCGGATCCGGCTGACATTGAGGTGGGAAGACCAGCTGTATAATTTTTGTCCTTCTTTTTCCTTCTCTCGATTGTATTTGCCTTCCGCGGACTGGCCACCGCATTTTTTGTATGGGGAAACTGAATTTATAAAAAGGGGGTTTTTTGGCTGGCCAAGTGTTCCAACTTCGAAGATTTTCCGAACCTCTTTGCTTATATGTCTTGAGTGGGCTGGTTCTTCTTGTAGGTTACGGCTCCCCTTCCTGAGGTGGACCCCCTTCGTTCCGACGTGGCGTGGCTTCGGGGCAAGGTTGAGGCTTTAGAGGCCACTTTGGTTCGGTATCGAAAGAGGGCTCGCGACACCGATGCGGCCTTCCATTATTACAGGAACAAGTCTGAAGCCCTAAGTGAGGAGGCGAGCCGGCTGAGGAGGGCGATGGTGGATCGGGAGCTCGGGGGCGTTGGTCTTGGATATACCATGTCAAGTTCCTCGGTGCAGAGGCCTTCCTCTGAGAAGCTACTTCGCGACGTGATAGTGGAGAAGGAGATGGAGATACACCGCTATAGGACTATGCTGGGTGTTTCGACATCTTCCTCGAGGGGTCGGCGAGCAGAGGGGGCTCCCTCGGCGTTGCAACTGATGGAACGCATGCGATCCGTGGATGCCCAGAGCTCCGTGGCCGGGGCGTCGACTGTGGCAGAACCGAAGGACCGTCATGACGAAGAGAGAGTTCCAAGTCGTTTGGTCGGAGTGATTCCGCCCTTCGCCGGATCCGAGGGGCCCTAAGTCGGCGATTCCCTTTAGTTTGAGATGAGTGGAGTGGTCCTGTAACGGTATTTGCTTGTTTTCTCAGCAAAAAATAAAAGAGTATGAATAAAGCTATCTTTTCCTTCTTTGCTCTGGCTAGCGGGGTGGTGAAGGCGAGGTTGGGCTCCGTCGATTCGTGAGGGATCGATGCGGGGCGACAGGGAGACCTCCGGTCCGGAGTTGGGTCGAACCTACCGAGGTGTTTGGGGACGAGACCCGAGTGAGAACCCAGGTGCCGCCCCCATTGCCCGGTACCGGGTCGGAGTTGCCGAGGTATTTAACTTTTGACAAAAAGAGACTTCTTTTATACCAGACGGGGGGGGGGGGGGGGGGTCGCTGAAGCGGCCCTTTACACATGAATGTTTACAAAAGATTTAATTTACTTAAGCCATGCTAGAACCTAAGCTCGCTCTCCCAGGAATTTCATGAGGTGCTCAGCGTTCCAGGGTCGGCTGATGGGTCGGTCGTTCATATCCGTCAGTCGGTATGTACCAGGGCGTACAGCCTCGACTACGCGGTATGGGCCTTCCCAGTTGGGAGCCAGTTTCCTCTTCTTGGTTGGATCAGAGACAGATAGCTTTCGCAAAACCAGGTCCCCTGCCTGGATGCTGGTGGGGCGGACTTTCTTGTTGTAAAATCTCTCGATCCGTTGCTGATAAATGCTCCTTCGGACAGCGGACTTCTCTCGCACTTCGGCGACGAGGTCCAGGTTAGCCCTCAGGGCGGACGCATTGTCGTCTTCATCGAAGGCTATGATCCGGGGAGAAGGCAATCCGACCTCGACGGGGATGACTGCCTCAGTCCCATAGGTCAGATAGAATGGCGTCTCTCCCGTGGGGATCCTCTGTGTGGTTCGGTGTGCCCATAGTACGCTGGGCAGCTCCTCAACCCATAGCCCTTTGGGGGAACTGTCAAGGCGCTTTTTGAGGCCGTCGAGGATTTGCCTGTTCGCGTTCTCCGCTTGGCCGTTAGACTGAGGGTGGCAAATGGCGGAGAAACGCTGCTGGATGCCGATGTCCTCACAGAAAGTTTGGAAGTTCTGCCCTTGGAACTGGGTTCCGTTGTCCGTGACGAGGATTCGAGGGATCCCGAATCGACAAATGATGTTCTTCCAAAAGAACTGTTGCACTTGGCGCTCGGTGATGCTGGATAGTGGTTCGGCTTCGATCCACTTGGTGAAGTAGTCGATGGCGATAATCAGGAATTTCTTTTGCCCTACCGCTGGGGGGAAGGGCCCCACAAGGTCCATACCCCACATGGCGAAGGGCGTAGGGCTCGCCAGGGATCGGAGGTTGGCTTGAGGAAGCCTTTTGATAGGGGAGAATCTTTGGCAGGGGCCGCACCTCTTGACTAAGTCTTGTGAGTCTTGGAGCATGGTGGGCCAATAGTACCCTTGATTCAGGGCCTTCCGGGCAAGTGTCCTACTCCCCATGTGGCATCGGCCGATCCCCTCGTGCAGGTCTTTGAGGGCGTAGCTGGCCTCGTCCCTGGCGAGGCAGCGGAGGTATGGTTTGCCGTCGGCCAAGGTGTACGAGCATTTGAAGAGGATGTTATCGATCATGACGAACCTTTCAGCTCGGATTCTGATTCGTCTGGCCTCGGCTTTGTCTCCAGGAAGCTCGGCCCTGCTTAAGAATTTTCGGATGGGAGTGGTCCAGTCGTCTGGGCTGGTCCCCTCTTGCACACACATCGCTTCCGGCTCTGGGCCACTGATGCTTGGCTTTAAGAGGACCTCGACGAGCACCGTTCGATCGAGACCCTCGAAGGAAGAAGAGGCAAGTTTGGATAGCGCGTCGGCTTGGGCGTTCTGTTCCCTGGGGACTCTGACAACCGCAGCGCCGTCGAAGAACGCCAAGAGTCGTCTGACTGCCGCCAAATACCTCATCATTCGGTCATCATGGGCTTCGTACTCTCCGGTGATTTGATGGACCACGAGCTGAGAGTCGCTAAATGCCCGGATTCGCTTGGCACCGGCTCGGTGGGCGAGGGTCAATCCGGCGATCATGGCCTCGTATTCTGCCTCGTTGTTGGAGGCTGGAAAGTTGAGGCGCAGGGAGTATTGAAGTAGGAATTGGTCGGGGCCACGAAGGATGACGCCAGCCCCACTCCCCGTTTCGCATGACGAGCCGTCGACAAAGACCTCCCAGGTCGGATCCGAACCTTCTATGTCAGGCTGCTCGGAGACGGTGCACTCAGTTATGAACTCGGCAAGGGCCTGCCCTTTAATGGCCACCCTTGGATGATAGCTGATGTCGAACTGGCTCAGCTCGATCGACCATTTGACTAATCGGCCGGAGTTTTCGGGCTTGTGGAGGACAGTCTTCAGTGGTTGGTCGGTCAGTACTTGGACGGAGTGGGCCTGGAAGTAAGGTCGAAGTTTTCGGGCTGCCATAACCAGGGCATAGGCCACCTTCTCTATCTTTGCGTATCTCGTCTCGGCCGGGTGCAGTACTTTGCTCACATAGTACAGTGGTTTTTGAACTCCTTCCTCCTCTCGGACGAGGACGGCGCTGAGGGCGCAGTCCGAGGCGGACAGGTAGAGCCAAAGCGGCTCGCCCGGCTCGGGCTTGCTGAGGAGAGGCGGGTTGGCGAGGTATTGTTTCAGCTGTTCGAAGGCTTCTTGTTGATGGGTACCCCACTCGAAGCCCCCTTTCCCGCGCAAGGCATTGAAGAAGGGGAGAGATTTCTC
This sequence comes from Hemerocallis citrina, assembly GCA_017893485.1. NCBI lineage: Eukaryota > Viridiplantae > Streptophyta > Magnoliopsida > Asparagales > Asphodelaceae > Hemerocallis > Hemerocallis citrina. Next base: position 17,667,400 of record CM030362.1, read on the forward strand.
ACCTGACTTGGAGAGAAAACGGCCGATTGCAGCCAACCGACCTGTGAGCCTCTGAACCTCTTTGACATTCCGGGGCGGGGACATGTTAATGATGGCCTGTATTTTTTCGGGGTTTGCCTCAATGCCGCGCTGGCTGACGATGAATCCTAAGAACTTCCCCGTGGAGACGCCGAAGGCGCATTTAGCCGGGTTGAGCCTCATGTTGTGGCGTCGGAGGACACCGAAGGCTTCCTCGAGGTCGGCGACGTGGTCTGGCCCAGCCCGGCTCTTGACAAGCATGTCGTCGACGTAAACTTCTACGTTGCGGCCGATCAGGTCCTTGAAGACTCTGTTGACAAGTCGCTGGTACGTGGCTCCGGCGTTTTTCAGTCCGAAAGGCATAACGCGGTAACAATAAAGACCTTGGTCGGTGACGAACGAGGTCTTGGAGAAGTCTGGTGGAAACATCCGGATCTGATTGTACCCCGAGAACGCGTCCATGAAGGACAGCAGCTCGTGCCCTGAGGTCGCGTCTATTAAAGCGTCGATGCGCGGGAGGGGGAAAGGATCTTTCGGACATGCTTTGTTAAGGTCCGTGAAGTCAATGCAGATTCGCCAACCCCTTGTCGCTTTCTTCACCATGACGACATTGGCCAACCACTCGGGGTAGCTGACTTCCTGGATGAATCGAGCGGACAAGAGCTTGTCCACTTCTGTTTTTACAATTTGTTGCCTCTCCGGGGCGACTTTGCGCCTCTTTTGGACGATCGGTTTAGAGTCAGGGAGGACGCTCAGTCGGTGCATGATCAAGTCTTCGGAGATCCCGGGCATATCGGAGGGCTTCCAAGCGAAGAGATCAATGTTGCGGCGGACGCAAGCGATGATGCCCGTCTTCAGGTCTTCGGCGAGTGAGCGGCTCACCTGGAACCATTTTGACTCATCCTCGGTGTCGAATAGGACCTCCTCCAGTTCGTCAACGGGCTCGGGAGCGGGGCCGTCTCTCTCGGGTTCGAGTTCAACGGCGTTGAGGGGGAGTACGCCCCCTCCCCTGGTGGCAATGCAACATGACCGTTGATATGGCTAAAAATAGGATTAAATCGGGACCGTTCACATCGGACGCGAATCTCAAAGCTCAGGGGTAAAACGGTGATTTCACCTACTAGCGGGTCCGAAGCAGGTACTGGGTCTCCTTCTCACAGATCCAATAACCCGCGAACGGATCCACTCCAACTGGGTACGGGTCCCGACCCAAGACGAACCCAGATCAGCAAGAGGAAAATCAGGGTTACTGATTTGACCAAATCAACAGGCCTGATTTGCTCTCACCGGGAATTAAGGGATTACATTCCTAATCTGATTACGAGGACTTTATGCCTTATCAGATCACAGGAATCACATTCCTAATCTGATCCCAACGGCGACTATAAATACCCCCCACCAACCATTGTTACAGGTTAATCACTCTTTTACCTGCTTAAGCTCTTTCTTAATCTCTTCTGGTTACTGACAAGAGCGTCGGAGGGTGCGTCGCCGGGATCAAACCCGGTGTCTCGCACTTTCCTTGCAGGTATTCGGCGGGAGTCAGCGGCCCAACTCCGGCGAACAGGTTCGGATCTGCTATTCAGGTTTCTCGCGAATCCACATTTCATCTGTTTACCCCCACACCGAAATCAGCGGTAACAGATTGGCGCCGTCTGTGGGAAAACCATACGAATAGCCTCCGCCTCTTCCTCGTCGACTAGCTCTTCTCCAGCCATGCCTCCCAGAAAGGTCAGATCTAGGGGGTCCAACCGTGGACCCAACCCCGCTGATCAGCAAGAGGTAGTCCCCATCCAACCCGCTCCGCAGCAGGGACAACCCCCGCTTCAAGTGGATGACCCTCTTCAAGATCAGCCTCCTCTTTAGAATCAGCAACCCCCCAGGGTTCCCACCGGTCCTCAGAATGCCGGTGTAGGGGGCTCTCGTATGAAGCAACCGCCCGATCAGGACCGCGTCTCCATACACAACACCTCTACGGATTCCATGGCCTCTCACAATCCTCAAAATCAGAAGAAGGAAGAGGACCTACGCCACCGTCTGGACGAGAAGCGGGCCCGAGAGGGAGCCTCCCGCCAACAACGTCCGGGTGAGCAGTCCCCTCACCACCGAGATTATAGAAGGTCTCCTGTCCGAAGGGGAAGAAGAGAGTCACCCGGGCATTACAGGAGGAGGCGCCACTCTCCTGCCGGTCGGCATCAGCCGAGGAACAATGAGGCGCCCATCACTCGCGCCGAGTTCCTGCAGTTTCAAGCAACGATGTTGCAGGCTCTTAACCTCCGACCCAACAACAATGAGGCCTCTCCTCCGCCAGCTCCTAACCGCCGGCAGCATGAACTTAGCCCTCGCCGCTCTCGGGACGACCATCGTCGTAGCCCCGGCTCTCCCTCCTACGAAGACGAGTCCAGAGACTCGTTCGACTACCGCGGGAGGGACGATGCCCTATACCGCCGTCTCCATGAGGTGGAGAGGCGAATCGGTCGGATGGACGAAGGGGAAGGGTCGAACAGCAGAACCATTCGTCCGAGCAGACCCCCTTTCTCCCGGACCATCATGGAAGCTCCTATCCCAAGAGGTTTCGAACCCCCCAAGTTCGAAACTTACTCGGGGGAGTCAGACCCCGTGGACCACGTCGAAAGCTTCAAGACCCTCATGCTCATCCACCAGGCTTCGGACGCCTTACTTTGCAAGACCTTCCCAGCCACCCTGAGGAGGTCGGCTAGGGAATGGTACTCCCGCCTTGCTCCCTCTTCCATCTTCTCCTTCGAGCAATTCGAGAGCCTCTTCATCACTCACTTCATGAGTAGTAGACACACAGAGAAGACCAGCCTCTCATTACTCCAGCTCCGCCAGGAGAAGGGAGAGAAGTTGAGAGACTATGTGAAGAGGTTCACTGCGGAGGTCAGGTCCATAGCCTCCCTCGACCAATCCGTTGCAACAGCCGCCTTCCAATCCAACGTCTTCAATTCCAGGCTCCGCTCCTCTCTTGCTAAGAAGCCTCCACGGAACTTTGCCGACCTCCTTCTCAGGTGTGACAAGTACATTCGTGCCGAAGAGGCCGCCTACCTTCCAAGCTTCGGAGGGTCCACCTCAGGGACGAAACGAAAGCTGACCGAAGAAGAAGAGGCTAGGAAGCTTCAGAAGGAGGGCAGTGGCCAGCACCGCCCGACTCCTCGGATTGAGAAGTTCACCCCCTTTGTTGCCAATATATCAGAAGTTCTTATGGAGGTGGACAAGGAAGGGCTCCTCCGCGCTCCCCCGAGAATGAATACACCTGGCAAGAAGAGGGACAAGCATAAGTGGTGCCGCTTTCACAGGGACCACGGCCACGACACGAAAGATTGTCGGGCTCTGAAGGAGGAGATCGAAGAACTCATACAGCGGGGGCACCTGACCAAGTTCGTCCAGAAAGAAGGGGCCGAGCTTCCCCCCTGAGGAGCCGACAAACGAACTGAAGGGCCCGCCGAGCTTTACGACTCAGAACCTCCCGGCTCTTCCCAAGAGGTCTTCACCTTATTGTAGAAGTAGGACCCTGATTTTCAATAAGGCCGATGCTTGTAATCCGGCCGATAGCATGTAATAAGGGCTCGCCATATTGAAGCAGCCACTTAGTTTATTTCAATAAAACTTTATGTTTTCTCATTTGAAATTATTGCTCTTGCTTCATCTCTACCTCTCCGAGTCATGACTCGCTGAAAGGCGAGTTCGGAGTCCAGCTTCTTCTACATGGCTGCTCCCGCGACTTACCGAGCTCTCCACTCCGCACACCTCAGAGCGGACCCCTTATCAACGAGTTCGGAGCTACAGCTCTCTCCAAGAGTTGCTCCTCAAACTCATCTCACAAACGGCTCTCTTCCAGAGCCGAGCTCTTCCCTCCGTTCGTCACCGAAGCGGACCTCTTCTCAACGAGTTCGGAGCTCAAAACTCTCTCCAAGAGTTGCTCCTCAGACTCATCTCACAAATGGCTCTCTTCCAGAGCCGAGCTCTTCCCTCCGCTCGCCGCCGAAGTGGATCTCTTCACAACGAGTTCGGAGTCCAACACTTGGCTCGATTCTGCTTCAAATAACTTGCTCTTCAGCAGGTTAGAAGTGGTTCACCATTCGGAATTGCTCCCACAACCGTTGACTACCTCTACCGATGGTTCGGAGTCCAACACTTGGCTCGATTCTGCTTCAAATAACTTGCTCTTCAGCAGGTTAGAAGTGGTTCGCCATTCGGAATTGCTCCCACAACCGTTGACTACCTCTACCGATGGTTCGGAGTCCAACACTTGGCTCGATTCTGCTTCAAATAACCTGCTCTTCAGCGGGTTAGAAGTGGTTCGCCATTCGGAATTGCTCCCACAACCGTTGAACACCTCTACCGATGGTTCGGAGTCCAACACTTGGCTCGATTCTGCTTCAAATAACCTGCTCTTCAGCGGGTTAGAAGTGGTTCGCCATTCGGAATTGCTCCCACAACCGTTGATTCTCTCACATAAGCAGCGAGTTCGGAGCTACAGCTCTCCCCTAGAGTTGCTCCTCACACTCGTCTCACAAATGGCTCTCTTCCAGAGCCGAGCTCTTCCCATCCGAGCAGGAATCCGAGCTCTTCCCATCCGAGCTCTTCCCTCCGCTCGCCCCCGAAGCGGACCTCTTCTCAGCAAGTTCGGAGCTACAGCTCTCCCCTAGAGTTGCTCCTCACACTCGTCTCACAAATGGCTCTCTTCCAGAGCCGAGCTCTTCCCATCCGAACAGGAATCCGAGCTCTTCCCATCCGAGCTCTTCCCTCCGCTCGCCCCCGAAGCGGACCTCTTCTCAGCAAGTTTGGAGCACAACTCTCTCCTAGGGTCCCTCCTCACACTCGTCTCACAAATGGCTCTCTTCCAGAGCCGAGCTCTTCCCATCCGAGCAGGAATCCGAGCTCTTCCCATCCGAGCTCTTCCCTCCGCTCGCCCCCGAAGCGGACCTCTTCTCAGCAAGTTCGGAGCTACAGCTCTCCCCTAGAGTTGCTCCTCACACTCGTCTCACAAATGGCTCTCTTCCAGAGCCGAGCTCTTCCCATCCGAGCAGGAATCCGAGCTCTTCCCATCCGAGCTCTTCCCTCCGCTCGCCCCCGAAGCGGACCTCTTCTCAGCAAGTTTGGAGCACAACTCTCTCCTAGAGTTCCTCCTTACACTTATCTCACAAATAGCTCTCTTCCAGAGCCGAGCTCTTCCCTCCGCTCGCCCCCGAAGCGGACCTCTTCTCAGCAAGTTTGGAGCACAACTCTCTCCTAGAGTTCCTCCTTACACTTGTCTCACAAACGGCCCTCTTCCAGAGCAGAGCTCTTCCCTCCGCTCGCCCCCGAAGCGGACCTCTTCTCACCGAGTTTGGAGCTCAACTCTCTCATAGGGTCCCTCCTCACACTTGTCTCACAAATGGCCCTCTTCCAGAGCAGAGCTCTTCCCTACGCTCGCCCCCGAAGCGGACCTCTTCTCACCGAGTTTGGAGCTCAACTCTCTCATAGGGTCCCTCCTCACACTTGTCTCACAAATGGCCCTCTTCCAGAGCAGAGCTCTTCCCTACGCTCGCCCCCGAAGCGGACCTCTTCTCACCGAGTTTGGAGCTCAACTCTCTCATAGGGTCCCTCCTCACACTCGTCTCACAAATAGCTCTCTTCCAGAGCCGAGCTCTTCCCATCCGAGCCACTCGCACGAGCCGAGCCGAGCCACTCCCATCCGAGCTCTTCCCATCCGAGCCCCAACATCAAAGAGCCCGGTCGGCTGCCGAGCAAGTGCCTTCCCGATCTGGTAAACGGAGAAAACACACTTTCTCCTCAACATTCGTGTAAGATCTCGATCAGACGGCCCAGATCTTGCCAGCGACGCTAAACGACGAGATAACGTTTTCTTGGGAACTGAGCCGTCTCGAGATTCGTGCCACCATTCAACCATCCAGATCGAGCCACGTAGCTCGGATCTACCATCCGAACTACTGTCGTACCGAGCTGCAAAATGGCCAAAAAATTGCCTCAAAATCCGCGCTCGGATTCGCCGAATAAGGTGCCCAAAAAAAAAAAAAAAAAAAAAAAAAAAAAAAGGGGGCACAAGGGGCCGGGTTCGAACCCGTTAAGGGGATCCGACCCGGACCCCCTCCCATCTCCTTCTTCAGCTTGCTGGCGCCAAAACCAAAAACAAAACCAGAGAAAAAACCCAAAGACGAGCTCTCCCCCTTCGCGAGCTTCGTCCCTGAGCTCGCTCGACACCATGGCCGAGCTCCAAGCTCCTCGCCGAGCTCCGACGCCTCTTCGTCAGCCTCCGCCAAGCTTCACCAAACCGAGCTCTCTACCTCTCTCCGAGCTTCGCCACCGAAGCTCCTCGCCAACCCATCAACCTCCGAAGCTCGAACCCGGCACAGTCATCGCCGAGCCCTCCACTGCGGAGCTCCAACTCCAGTGGTGAGCTCCTCCACGGCGCCATGCCGACGAGCCCCACTTTCCTCTCCTCCTTCGCGAACTGCCTCCGACGCCGAACTCAGCTCATCTCCAACACCGAGCATCAAGCTCCTCGCCAACCTCATCAATATCGAGCTCCGAACTCCTCGTCTCCATCGAGCTCCTCCGACGACGTCGAGCACTACCCATCACCTAGCTCTCCTCCTTCGACGGCCGAGCTCCACCATGCTCCTCGTCGAACCCATCGAACCGAAGCTCCAAGTTCCTCGCCATGCCGACGAGCTCCACCTCCGACGCTCCCGCAGCGCCGCACCCATGGCCGAGCTCCGAGCCAAACGAGGAGTCGAACCCATTACTGAGCTCGAACTCTACCCCAACTCCTCGCCAAACCACCGCGAGCTCCCCTCGCCGAGCTCGACGCTCCGTCTCCATCATCAACTCAGGGAGCTCCACCATGGCCGAGCTCCACCATCGCCGTGTCTCCCCGTCGTCGAGCTTCTTCCCTCCGAGCTCATCGACAACCGTTGCGAAGTCCTCTGCCAACCCACCGCCGAGCTGAGTCGCCTTCGTCGAGCTCCACCTCCGAAGCACCGAGCTCCGCCATGTCTCGACTCCGAGCTCTTCTAACACAACTGAGCCCATCCTCCTTCGTCGACGAACCTGTCGCCAAACTTCGCGACGAAGACGAGCTCCAGGGATGGTCGTAAAAGGGGAGACGAGTCGAAGCAAGTGAAAGACGAAGAAGAGAAAGAAGAAGAAGAGCAGGGACGAGCGGGAAAAGAAAGAAGAAAGAAAAAAAAAAATACATTTTTTGCCACGTGGCATCGCCACGTGGCCTCACGCCAATGGTCGAAAGTTACCTCTCGGTCGACTGCCGAGCAACCCCCTTTCCGATCTGGTAAATGGAGAAAAAAGCTAGCCGAGCAACTACAACCGTTGGATCTTCCAGAAAATCGCGCAAAAGTTGATGGACGGCTCAGATCGCGCCACGTGCGCTAAACGACAAGATAGCGATTTTTCGAAAAGCGCGCCGCCTCGCGATTCGCGCAGGAATCCGACGGCGCAGATCGCGCCACGTGTCCAGGTATATTTAATTAATTTATTTATTTATTTAATTGTATTTTTTATTTAAAAAATCCGAAAAAATACTTAAAAAATCGGAAAAAATTAAATAAAAATTCTAAAAATAATTATAAATTCAGAAAAATTATTTTAAATTCTGAAAAATATAATTATTTAATTAGAATAATTATTTAATATTCTTGATAATTAATTATTTAATTCGGAAAATGAATAAAAAATTCAAAAAAATGAGAAAAAATTCAGAAAAATCTGGAAAAATCACCAAAAATCCAGAAAATTCTGAGAATATTTTTGGGCATTTTACAAGCCCATAATAATACTGTTACACCCCGAGCAAGATTCCAAGCTCCCTTAAGAACACCGATAAAATCCCGTACGCCATTAGAACAGTTAAACTACTCCTCAAAGGCTGATTACACTCAGTCTTTAGGAGTGGGGGGCTCGTGATATGGCTAAAAATAGGATTAAATCGGGACCGTTCACATCGGACGCGAATCTCAAAGCTCAGGGGTAAAACGGTGATTTCACCTACTAGCGGGTCCGAAGCGGGTACTGGGTCTCCTTCTCACAGATCCAATAACCCGCGAACGGATCCACTCCAACTGGGTACGGGTCCCGACCCAAGACGAACCCAGATCAGCAAGAGGAAAATCAGGGTTACTGATTTGACCAAATCAACAGGCCTGATTTGCTCTCACCGGGAATTAAGGGATTACATTCCTAATCTGATTACGAGGACTTTATGCCTTATCAGATCACAGGAATCACATTCCTAATCTGATCCCAACGGCGACTATAAATACCCCCCACCAACCACTGTTACAGGTTAATCACTCTTTTACCTGCTTAAGCTCTTTCTTAATCTCTTCTGGTTACTGACAAGAGCGTCGGAGGGTGCGTCGCCGGGATCAAACCCGGTGTCTCGCACTTTCCTTGCAGGTATTCGGCGGGAGTCAGCGGCCCAACTCCGGCGAACAGGTTCGGATCTGCTATTCAGGTTTCTCGCGAATCCACATTTCATCTGTTTACCCCCACACCGAAATCAGCGGTAACAACCGTGCTGCTTCGATGCTGCCTCGGACGATGCTGACCCCTTGGGGGGGAATTTGAGTTTCAGATGGTGGGCCGAAGGTATCGCCTGGAGGGAGTTTAGCCCGGGCCGGCCGAGGATGGCGTTGTAGGCCGCCTTGACGTGGATGACCATGAAATCCAAGGACTCGGTTCTCTTGACAGCGGCCGATCCAACGGTGACGTCGAGGGTAATAATTCCCTCCACTACGACCGGGGCGCCCGAAAATTTGAGCAACGTGCATCCTGCTGGTTTGAGTTTCCCTCTGGATAATCCGAGACTTTCGAAGGTTCTGAGGAAGAGAATATTTACCGATTTGCCGTTGTCAACAAGGATTCGGCGAACCTCACAATTGGCCATGTGGAGGCTAACGACAAGGGCATCGCAGTGGGGTAGGTGAACTCCTTCGTGGTCCTCTCCTGAGAAGGAGACTGGCCGCGGTTGTAGCTCGGGAGAGGGGCTGTACTGAATAGCGTTCATCTCCTGGGTGAAGGTTCTTTGGGAAGTATCGGATTCTCCCCCCCCCCCCCCCGGCCCCCCGTGGATGTAGTGTAGGGTGAATGACGTATCCATGGATACCTCGGATTCGGGATCCTGACCCTGGGTGCGGTTTGGGTTAGGGTTCGGGGTTGATAATCCCCGGTTCCTATCACCTTGCCGACCCCATGGGCCGTCATCCCTGTGGGTCTGCCTCGGATGGTTCGGGGCCGGGTTGGAAGCGGCCCTTCCCCTGCTGTGGGTAATCTTGCGGTTGAGGATTACTCCCCGGAGGTCGGGCTGGGCTGGCCGGCCGACGCTCCTTTGGGACTCCCGAGGGGGAGCCTTGTGTTTCGACGTGCGTGGCCTGGCTTTATCAGTGGGTGGGGGCGAGTCCCGTTGGTTGACGGAGGAAGCAGCCCCCTCGCCTTTGGAGGCCATGAGGGTTCGGCTGTCGAGGTCTTTTGAGGGTCTGGATCGGATCGGCTTCTGGAGCAGCTGTTCCCACAGACGGCGCCAACCTGATGCTGTTTATTTCTGGGAGACGTGTGGATGCACCAGGTGTGAGTTCGGACTCAATTTGTATTGAAGGAGAATGCCGCTCGTCTGCCGATCTTCGGTTGACCTTCTGGGACCTACGATGAGCTCGGAAAGATGTTGAAGGCTGGGCTCGGATCGGAAGGGTCGGATCCGAGGTCTTGTGTACCTGCAGACGGTCCTGAAACACCGGGGTTTATCCCGGCGGCGGACCCTCCGACGCTCTAGTCAGTCTCTGTGAGAGAGTAGCAATAACTAGGTATATTTAAGTGGCAAAAGATTCATTACCTCAAAAGGTGGGTGTGGGTCTAGTATTTATAGAGAATCCCAACCGGGTTTGGTTCCACTTGGGGGCCGGGTCTGGATCCGAAAGCCCGTGGGCCTGACGTGGCAGAAGGCCCAGGGGGTTTAGGACGGACGTGGCAATACCAGGAGTGGTATAGGGCTGACGTGGCGAAACCCTTGGCGGTATTTGGAGCTGACGTGGCCCATCGTGGGCCTCCTGTGCTTCTGGGGGGGATCGGAGGGCCTAGGTTGCGCCAGGTCATCCTTCTGCCCCGCCAGAGAGGGGGGACGGCCTGCGGGACTGTCCCGGATCGGACTCCGAGGGCTACTGAGGCTCGTCGGTACGAGGAGGCCAGTACCGTGAAGTGGTTCGGAGCCGAACCAGGTTGCTATCTTTGCCTTTCTGAGTGGGAGTTGTATTGGGCCCTGGTTGGGCCTCAGGCCATTTTTACCCTGTCACACATATATACTTATATTTTACTACAAAACAAATCACTTTTATATGATCTTATAGTCTTGCGTACATGTGTGGATATTACCAGCATAAATATAAAAAAGATTATTATATTTTTGGAACATGTGTAAAAGTAGGTAGTTACAAGAGTCACAAGCATGACTTCAGAACAGAAGAGTTCAAAATTCAATCACTTTGAAATCGACTACTAATCAGTACTTCAAATTTACTGAGTCACTTTCAGATTTAGCCAACTGGCAATGGAATGGCAGAAACAGGAACCGCCAAGGTTAATGTTAGGCCAAACTTTTCAGTTATGTCAATATCACTCGGTTTCATCCCATTCGGTAATTTCCACTTAAAAGAATGTATCAACGAGCCCAACATCAGATGCACGATACAGTGTGCCAATGGCAATCCTGGACAAATTCGTCGACCAGCACCAAACGGTATCAATTCAAAGTATCTCCCCTTGTAATTGACTTCGCTCTCCATAAACCTCTCAGGTGTAAACAACTCTGGATTCTCCCATATGCTCTCATCTCGGCCCATAGCCCACACGTTCACAAACACCCTAGTATCCTTGGGAACCGTGTACCCACTCAATTGTACAGTTGTTTCAGTCTTGTGAGGTAACAAGAGTGGAGTCGGTGGGTGAAGCCGGAAAGTTTCCTTCACTATTGCTTGCAGGAATGGTAGTTGAGGTAGGTCTGATTCTTCTACTTGCCTTTTTGGCCCGACCACTGACATGAGCTCCTCACGTGCCTTTTCCATTATGCTCGGATGTCGGAGCAGTTCTGCCATCGCCCATTCTACCACGAGCGAGCTGGTATCGCTCCCAGCAACAAAATTGTCCTGCGTGATTATATATCCATTCATAATTTAATCTACAGTGCATTAACGATAATGAAATACAAAAAAATTAAAGAAGAATTAATCTTTGACCTGCTACGTACTTGACTTTCTTTTGTTCACTTTAAATTCTTTATTGTGTTTTTCACCAATAAAAATATAAAATAAAGGTTAATAAAATTTTCCTTACCACAAGTACGGCTTTAATGGTTGGCCGGTCGAGTTTAGACTCATTTTCAACATGCAACCGGACAAGTGCATCCAAGAAATCACCACCATCTCCGTCACTCAAATTCAACAACCTTCGATCAATCATGTCGTCAAAAATCCTATGCAAGCTCTTCAAATGTCTCTCCACTTTCCTCTTCCTCCCTTGCAAATCTACCACTCCCATCACCGGGAAAAAGTCGGAAATGTTCGTACTCCCCACTGCTTCCATAATTCCTCCAACCAACTCCGTAAACTCCTCGGCCTTGTCTGAATTAATATCCACCAAATCCATTGAGAAAAACAAGTTCGATATCTGATTCACCGAAGTACAGAGCAGAGCTCTTCCTATGTCTACCTTCTGCCCCATCCTTCCCCTGAAGTGGTCCACCATCTCCCCCACCTTCTTCTTCCTCAGGCTCCGGTGAGCTTCAATTGGTTGAGTTGAGAAGAGGTGTGTTTTGAGTAGGGTTCGGAGGTAGTTCCATTGAGGTGAAGGGGACATGACGATGATCGAGGAGTTGTTGTGGCCGAGTGCATCTAGGGCATGCGGCCTTGTACGACCAGAAAAGGAGGAGTCTTGTGTTTGGAGGACTTGTTTGGCGGCTTGAGGGGAGGAAATGACGATGGTGGTGTTTTGGCCAAGTTTGATGGAGAAGATAGGGCCGTGGGCTTTGGCGAGGCGGGCAAGGGAGCGGTGGGGGAAGTCACCGAGTTCAAGGAGGCTTCCGATGATTGGGAAGGGAGTGGGCCCAGGTGGGAGGTTGGAGGCTTTTGCCCTAGGGAAGAGTTGGAGGAGGAAGAGGAGGGTGAAAGCACTAGCGAGTGAGAGCAGGAGGTACAAAGGGTCAATGATGTAGGAATCCATGTTAATTTGATTGTAGGGGGTTTATGGAAGTGTACTTAATTAGAAACAGATGTGGTGATATTATACATATATATATATAAGTTGATAAAGCGAATTCAATGAATGTTAAAATTTTCAAAGTAAAATATTTTATTTAATTTTCTGATTAATTTAATTTCTAGTCCATGTCAAATGTGATCAGCTCACCAACTCTCCTTATAAATATAATCCTGTCCTCCATAGTTCTTGGTAAATTAGTTTTTCCTTGCCCGTGAGTGTTAATTGAGTTGCACAGCGGTTCAAAATTGACTTACACTAGTCATAGTTTGGTCAATGGTCATTGTTTGCATGTTAGTATTATTTTAATTAGTTAATTAATTTTTTTCTTTTGGTAGGTTCAGACAAGGAGTGTCAATTGAGTTGCACGGCGGTTAATTCAACCACACACTAACCCTTAGGGTGCGTTTATTTTGTTATTTTGAAAAGAATTTTCTGAATAGAGTTTTCTGAAAACTGTATTCTGAATAGAGTTTTCTGAAAATGAGTTTAAAAACTGTTTGGTTATATTTATTTCTGAAAACTGTTATCTGAAAGCTGTTTTTATGAAAAAGACAGTTTAAAAGCTGTTCGGTTATATTTCTGGCTAAAAACTGTTATCTGAAACCTGTTTTTCTTGAAAAGACAGTTTAAAAGCTGTTCGGTTATATTTCTAGCTGAAAACAGTTATCTGAATGCTGTTTTTCTGGAAAAGACAGTTTAAAAGCTGTTCGGTTATATTTCTAGCTGAAAACTGTTTTCTGAAAGCTGTTATTCTGAAAAAGACAGTTTAAAAGCTATTCGGTTATATTTCTAGCTGAAAACTGTTTTCTGAAAGCTGTTTTTTCTGAAAAAGACAGTTTAAAAGCTGTTCGGTTATATTTCTAGCTGAAAACTGTTTTCTGAAAGCTGTTTTTCTGAAAAAGACAGTTTAAAAGCTGTTCGGTTATATTTCTAGCTGAAAACTGTTATCTGAAAGCTGTTTTTCTGAAAAAGACAGTTTAAAAGCTGTTCGGTTATATTTTTAGCTGAAAACTGTTTTCTGAAAGCTGTTTTTCTGAAAAAGACAGTTTAAAAGCTGTTCGGTTATATTTCTAGCTGAAAACTGTTTTCTGAAATCTGTTTTTCTGAAAAAGATAGTTTAAAAGATGTTCGGTTATATTTCTAGCTGAAAAATGTTATCTGAAAACTGTTTTTCTGAAAAAGACAGTTTAAAAGCTGTTCGGTTATATTTCTAGCTGAAAACTGTTTTTCTGAAAAAAGACAGTTTAAAAGCTGTTCGGTTATATTTCTAGCTGAAAACTGTTTTCTGAAAGCTGTTTTTCTGAAAAAAGACAGTTTAAAAGCTGTTCGGTTATATTTCTAGCTGAAAACTGTTTTCTGAAAGCTGTTTTTCCAAAAAAGACAGTTTAAGAGCTGTTCGGTTATATTTCTAGCTGAAAACTGTTTTCTGAAAGCTGTTTTTCTGAAAAAAGACAGTTTAAGAGCTGTTCGGTTATATTTCTAGCTGAAAACTATTTTCTGAATGCTGTTTTTCTGAAAAAGACAGTTTAAAAGCTGTTCGGTTATATTTCTAGCTGAAAACTGTTATCTGAAAGCTGTTTTTCTGAAAAAGACAGTTTAAAAGCTGTTCGGTTATATTTCTAGCTGAAAACTGTTTTCTGAAAGCTGTTTTTCTGAAAAAAGACAGTTTGAAAGCTGTTCGGTTATATTTCTAGCTGAAAACTGTTTTCTGAAAGCTGTTTTTCTGAAAAAGACAGTTCAAAAGCTGTTCGGTTATATTTTATATTTCTAGCTGAAAACTGTTTTCTGAAAGCTGTTTTTCTGAAAAAGAGAGTTTAAAAGCTGTTCGGTTATATTTCTTGCTGAAAACTGTTTTCTGAAAGCTGTTTTTCTGAAAAGACAGTTTAAAAGCTGTTCGGTTATATTTCTAGCTGAAAACAAATTTTTGAAAGCTGTTTTTCTGAAAAGGAGAGTTTAAAAGCTGTTCGGTCATATTTCTTGCTGAAAACTGTTATCTCAAAGCTGTTTTTTCGGAAAAAGAGAGTTTGAAGCTGTTCGGTTATATTTGTGACAATTTTTTAGAATCAATTTGCATTCATCATTTGCTGACATTTTTTTAATTGTTGCAGTTAGATTGCAATGTTGTACAAGTATTGGAACAAGAAACTTGAGCGGCATGTGAATCGAGCAAAAATCAGACGCCATCATCTCCAAGATTCGTTCGTCACGTTAGAGTACAAAATTAAAAGAAAATCTTGTATGAACATACTATAATCATTGACGTTTTGGTGAAGCAACTAATCTCAGGAAATGTATAAGTTATGCAATTTGGATAAATGTTTTAATGTTATCACTGCCTCTTTTGGTAATTGCAGTTCTTCAGTATTAACTGAAGAGTATTTTTTAGTTTGTTTTGTTGAGATTGCATGTGAGAACAATTAGTAGCAGTAGTAGGATAGAAGATTGCATGTGAAAACAAATAGAATGTATTTTTTTTTTTGGTTGTGAGCATGTTTTTGGATTGTTTTATTACATGGATTGTTTTATATGGATTGTTGTGAGCAGTAAAAAATACCCGAGCCCGGCTCAATTTCTTTAATTACATGGATTGTTTTATAGAAAGTAATACAAGATAACATGAAAACATAACTATGCAGCAGTAATCATTCATACAAACATATTTTCTCCAGCCCAATTTATTTAAAAAAAAGCAATTACATGAATTGTTTTATAGAAAGTAATACAAGATAACATGGAAGCATAGCTCATCAGAATACAGGATAACATGGAATCAATTACAAGATTTCACCTCTCTGCAAAGGTACATCAGAAGTTACAAAAATCAAAATGATAGAAAGGAAAATTGTTATATATTGAATAGTGTATCCTTTTATTTCGACACTTAAAACCGTATTATTGTTATATATTGATGTTTGCAGGAAAGCTGAAAGAATCACAGTTTGTTCTCTATGACGGATAGAAAAGTGATGCATGATTCCCCCATACAGGAAGTTTTTGATTCTCAGTTTCAATGTTAAATTTGTACAAACTGTCTTTTGTTGTGTGTGTAGGTATAGGCGATGATGACAAGCACTCTTTTACAAGCACTACTTTGAATTATTATGCTCCCTCCCTACAAATTTTTGATTCAGCCTTCCTTATGTTGTGGGTCTTGATTTTCAGAAGTAATAACACAAGTTGGCCTTTGTTATAAGTGTTTTTTTGGAAACACTTTTCAGAATACTGATACCCCCCATTATATTTCTAGCAAAAAAAATCCATTCCTCACTACTTTTTTTTGCGAATAAGGAATCACAAATCCGTATGCATTATAATACAAATTGCAGAATCAGAGAACAAAGTAGTATCATCTGAATACAAGTGCAATTCGTCTGGAAAAATCAGATGCATCATAATACATGAATCTGTTTGTTCCAGGTTCAAATTTTTTTAATTTCACTGAAGTAATAACCTGAGTTGGCTTCTGTTATAAGTGTTATTTTGGAAACACTATTCAGAATAAACAGTACCACCATTTCTAGCAAAAAAGCATCAATTTCTCCCTTCTTTTTTGACAAATAATGATTCACATTTCCTGATGCATTATAATACAAAAATGCAGAATCAGAGAACAAAGTAGAATCATCTGAATACAAGTGCAATTCATCTGGAAAAATCAGATGCATCATAATACATGAATCTGTTTGTTCCAGGTTCAAATTTTTGTAATTTCACTGAAGTAATAACCTGAGTTGGCTTTTGTTATAAGCGTTATTTTGGAAACACTATTCAGAATAAACAGTACCACCATTTCTAGCAAAAAAGCATCAATTTCTCCCTTCTTTGTTAACAAATAATGATTCACATTTCCTGATGCATTATAATACAAAAATGCAGAATCAGAGAACAAAGTAGAATCATCTGAATACAAGTGCAATTCATCTGGAAAAATCAGATGCATCATAACACATGAATCTGTTTGTTCCAGGTTAAATTTTTTTTAATTTCAGTGAAGTAATAACCTGAGTTGGCCTTTGTTATAAGTGTTATTTTGGAAACACTATTCAGAATACTGATACCCCCACTATGTTTTGCAGCAAAAAAGCTTCTTTTGGATAAGAACATATCAGATCCTCCCCAAAACCTTAAAAACAACATAATTCCCGGGAAAACAAACATAGTCGCAGTCTCAGATTCATCATGCTCAATGATAAAAACTCCTTACTAGAGCTGCATTTTTTACAATGCCCCGCCCACTAGTACAAAGCACTGTTCTTGAAAATCCGTTCATCATTGACTATAGCGACATCATCTTCGTTAGGTTTAAAAAACAAATGTATTCAATTACTGCTCTTGAAGTATTCTGAATAGTTTTTCATCAAAAAATACTTAAAACAAAGGCCAACTCAGGATATTTCTTCAGGAAATTAAAAAAAAATTGAACCTGGAACAAACAGACCAGCATGTTTTCATGTATTATGATGCAGCTGATTCATTCAGATGAATTGCACTTGTATTCACATGATTCTACTTTGTTCTCTGATTCTGCATTTTTGTATTATATATAATGCATCAGGAATTGTGAATCCCTTTGCTATTTGTTGTTGTAGAAAAAGAAAATCATATTTGTCGTAGGCTCAGATTGTTCAATTCAATGATAAAAAATTCAGGACAGGGCTTCATCTTTACAATGCCACGCCTACTACCACTGAGTACAATTTTTAACCCCCCCCCCCCCATCCCCTTCACACTTTGCTGTCAACAATAACTGAATTCATCATCATTGTTTACCACAATGGATTCATTCTTACTTAACCTTTCATTCCAAACATCAACCACAGATCAGTTTAGAGGGTATTATACATCATTTCAGTGGTTATTCAATCATATACCCCAATATCAATATCCGTTGCTTGACGATACAATCAAGCAGAAAGCAGGAACGGGGTGGGGGAGGGACACATTCCACATTGAATGAAAACCTATCATCATTGCCTATTACGACATTATCTTTGTTAGGTTTTCAAAATTTTAATTTGGGTTACTTACAGCTACCGACAATTCCATCCTTTTTTTGACCAATCATGTGCACAACATTAAATTCGTGCCCAATACCTGTTCATCCAAAAATTACATTCAGATAAACAGTTCGAAAAAAGAATACAATGAAAGTGTTTACATTCAAATTACATTAGCGTGTTGCATTCCACATTGCCATGACAATATCATCTCTTTTCCTATTCATACGTCTCAATTGGAAAGATGATAAATCCAACCCCTGAGATGTGGATGCGATATCTTCAGTGTGTTGGTGATGTACTAATTGTTCATCATCAAGTTCCTCCAAAAATGCATCGTTTTGTGAGTGCATACATATAAAATTGTGGAGTGCACAACATGCTGTGACCATCATAACTTGCTTTGTAAACAGGTTGTTTGGCATGTTCTCAAAGATGGCAAACCTCTTCTTGAATACACCGAACATTCTCTCAATCACATTCCGTAACCTAGCATGCTGTTTATTAAAAAGTTGTCTAGGTTGGGTTGGTGCATGGTTGGCCCCTTGAATGTCCTGTAAGTGGTATGGCTCACCACGGTATGGCACCAAAAAATCAGGCATATTAGTGTAACCACAATCCACTAAGTAGTATTTATCGTTCGGTGGGATTGGCAACAGTTTTTCTGCTAATGCAGTATGTATTACACGGAAATCGTTGGCACTGTCTTCCCATCCCGCGTAAACAAATGTAAACAGCATGTTAAAATCGCATGCTGCCAATACATTTTGACTGATAATACCCTTTCGAGAGTGACAAGCGTTGCTTCGAATAGCGGGAACTGTAGCTTTGATTAATGTGCCATCAGCAGCACCAATAGCTCCCTACATTAATAAATTCGAATAATAGATATCACAAATCCAAACTAGGAAAAAACTTTAATAATACATGACGCAATCAGGGTAACGTAATACCTGAAACCACGGGTAAAATTCTGGGGAATTAGCGATTCTGTCATATACAAGTGTATAATCAGGGGGTTTGATAAGTAATGTTGCTGCTCTTGCCAGACCTTTCAATACAAGTGTAAAGTGCTTTTCAATTGTTTGAGTTGAGTGGTTAAATGTATTACCGGCTAGTCGCATTCTTGAACTATGACCGACAATATACAGGAAAATTGCCACGCTTTCCTCGAAAGACCATCGTCTACGACTTGAAGACTCCGCTGTTTCCTCGCAGTAGTTCCCATTTTGCAGGAAAGCACACTAGGTTATAAAACAATCTTGGTTCATACGGAATATTCCATGAAACTCGGACTGGGAACCCTCTAACAAATCATTCAAATATTCAAGTCCTGTTTGCCTTTTTTTAGTGGACCTTGTACGGTCAAGTTCTTGACATAATTCAGTTAACAAGATTATATTCATCACCTCATCGAGATCATCACTACTAGATGAAGAAGTATCCATAACAGAGGATGCACTTGCAGTAGTAACTCACTATAACAAAAAGATAGAAATCAAATTGAGAAAATCCCATATCAAGTTCACACATATTTAATAATACGACTATATGTAACGATATTTACGGAATCACAAAATAACATATTGAGAGATGGTAGATTTCCACAAGCTCTAGCATTGAAAAAAGAAAACAAGGTATACTACTACTAGCAAATCTATTTTAGGAAAAAATAATACTAAATTTAAATTAAATTAAATAAGCAATTTGTTCACCGTCAAGCCGTCATAGTACAATGGACCTCAAGCAAATACAGAAATAATCATAAAAAATTGTTTACAACATGATTTGTTTATCCCATTAGGCCGAATGGGATGACTACAGGGTGGCATAAAAATGAACCGCCAACTCCTGCTGTTCTGGGGGCATACGAAGGAAACCATGACAAATGTGAGGATTTTGAAATAGGTAGTGTACTACTTTGAAAGCTACACTTGGTTCAAGCCCTGTCATCGCATTTATTATATCTTGGCATTGATCCTGTTCAGCCAAAGCAGGGTAATCGAGAAATTACTATCCACCTCATTTTTATTCTTCAACCTGCTTCTTTTGACTGCTTGAGTTTGCATACAGGAATCAAGATATTCGTTCACCATTGACATAGCTGATCCCCGGCCACTTGATGCACCAGATTTTCTCTTACGTGATCCCGACCCCGAACCCATTGGCACATCATCATCCTCATCAATCACATTTACGTGTGATTGATGAGAGTGGCCAAACTCATAGTTCATCCTCCGCGCCTCCTCATCCTCGAACCCCCTTTGTGTGGAAGCCCTTGCCACATTGCCCTGGGCTACAGAATCTTCCATTATTTTTGTCAAAGCATCAAAATGTGCCAACCCCTTATGTTGGTATTTTTTTGCAGCAGGATGTATCTATTCATAGAATTTGTTGTCACTATGCAAGTATTAGAGTGAAGATGAACTATAATAAAAAGGATTCACAAACAAAAATCTAACTTTTAGATTATATATATTAACTTTAATATATTGTTCCCAAACTGGTAACTCGCAAGTAACGGTTTCGTTGACTTCATCCCAACCAAAACCGCTCTGTTTCTTCATATCAGAGAACACCTTCCATTCTGATTTAAGTCGGTTGTATTTTGACTTCAGTTGTGGTACCGTGAATGACACACACCTGTTGCATTTGTACAGCAAAACTACTCCAAGTTTTTGCGTCGAATGTGTTACTTTTTAGGCAATCACTGTCAACTGCAGTCTCCATAAGGTTGACAAAACAATGCACAATATGGGAAGGCCACTTCCCATAATCCTCCTCCACTGCCTTCTCATTCCCCCTACCCATACTACTCATCTATATTGAAGAAATACCGATAAAAAATAAAAAAAAATTGCCAAATTCCTTCAATTAGTCCTTGTGATCGGATAACCGTAGGTTGCAAGTAGCCACCGATTACACACAAAAATGGTAACACTGAATTCGGCAAAAGATGCAGTTTGGACAGTTTTTCAGAAAAATTTTTGGGTCCAAAAGCATATTAAAATTTGGCAAAAATTCGTAAAGAAAAACAACCAAATAAAGTGCACCCACGGTTCATACCTTTGATTGGATTTGAACAAGGAAGAAATTGTCAGCACAGGATTCAACCTTGAGTAGCTCTTTGATTCGATTTGCCCGTCGTTCCCTAGCTATTCTCCTGTATGCAGCACGGGTAGTGCAAACCATTAAACACTCAACCGAAACCCCTCAACTCCTCACCAAATCGACAGAAAAAGAGTGGTATTGAAGTCGCCAGCGAGAACGAATCAGACGTTTGGGGTCGATTTCACAGCATAGCTCATTCCAAAAACGTTGATTTGGGGGGGAGGGGGAAAGATCAGATATGTTCTAAAAAAGAAGGGAGGAAGAAGATGCCGTACGGGGAAAAAAGAGTAGGGTTAGCTTCCTGAAGGGAGAGACGGGCGAGAAGAGAGTGAGGGGGTTGTCGCTGATAGGGAGGGAGACCAGATCTGGAGAAGGAAAGCCCGGAGGAAGGAAACAACGAAGCGTTCAAAGAGAGGGAGGGTTCAAAGAGAGAGGGTGGAGTGGGGAGGAAGAAGACAACGAAGCGTTCAAAGAGAGAGAGGGTGGAGTGGTTTTCGTATTAGAGGATCGATCGGTATTCAGAATAGAGGGGGGAGGAAGAAGACAACGAAGCGGTCAAAGAGAGAGAGAGGGTGGAGTGGGGATCGAAAAAGGGGTTCGATCAGTATTCAGAATAGTGTTTTGAAAAAACACTTAAAACAAACGCCTACTCAGAATATTATTTCACAAAAAAAAAACAAAATACTAAAACAAACAGACTCTAAAAGTCTTTCATTTTTGGTAAGCAGTCAAAAATGCACATCAAATTGACGTTACTGGCTCCAGTTCAACTAAAGTATTTGTTTCAAAATCGACTTAGACTAGTCTTAGTTTGGTCAATGGTCATAGTTTGCATGTTAGTATTATTTTAACTAGCAGTTTGCACGCGTGCGTTGTACACCCTAATTTTTTTTTATGTAAATACTACGATTGTTTGAAAAAAAGTACGATAAAGTATAGATAGATTTCTCTGTTTGTAGTGAGTTACAACTTTGAGTAGTTTAATTGATTCAGTTGCTATCAAGATTCCACATAACTATTAGATGTATTTCTTTGGAGTACCAAAAACTTAATTATAAAACCTGAAATTGTGCATAAACATGATTTTATGGTCAGCTATTCTAATTGTTTTCCAAAGAAATCCAGACAATGCCACTATCTCTCTGCAACTTTAAACCTTAGTCAAATTTGATTTTCTTTCACAGAATTATTTTTCTTATTTAATCTTCATAATCTAATATAAGCATCAAAGCGTACTTATTCAGTAGAAGTATACAGAACAAATGACATGCTGGGAAGGCAATGAATGAACAGAACCAAGGAAATATCTTACCAAAATACTGAACATCCTCTTTTGCCCCCCTCAACAACCATATTACAATGCCGACACGTCTGAGTGTTTCATCAATAACCTGCATTATGTCATCATATTCATTAGCCATTTCATTTTCACTATCTAAGACACTATATCAATTCTGAGTAGTGTGAAATGTCTGCAAAAATTATTTAGTCTGTAAGAGTCAAGTAGTGGTAGCCAACTTTTACAGCCTTATTTGTAGCTTTTACTCACCAGTGAAAATTTTCAGGAATAATAAGCAATGTATCTTACACATTGCGTGAACGGCATGGATTTGCAGTCCTCCAAAGCAAGATAGTTGCTATCCTTACTGCTCCTTATAGTTTGATGCTCCTCATGTTAGATGTTTAGGAATATCAGTCAGAATAAAGAGCATGAGTTATTCTTAAATTCTTGATTTAGTTAGGATACAGCAAATGGCTAGGTTATGTAAGTAATAACAGAGTGGAAGTCAATAAATTAATGGAAAATGAATTTTCCTAATTTTCTTCGAATAAATTTATGTCTATGAAATCTGATCAGTGGATATATTAACTCAAAAAACCTAAACATAGAATAAAGCAAAATGCAAAACGTAATGTAGGAACATTATGGAAAGATAAGCTTGCTTACTGACAATTATTATAGTGCATAAGGAAAATGAGTAAGGAAGTAAACAGCAAAAACCATTGTTTTAGCAGTGTTCTCATTCCCGGCAAAGAGAAGGTTTATCATGAAGGCCCAAAAATATTCAAACTTTACCCAAATTAACAACTAAAAACAATTAGAATCATCATTCACCTAAATTCTTCTCCAAATCTCCGTGTTTTCAACTGCACTCGCCCCAGACTTCACACAACATAGAACAACACAAAGAAAACCCAACAATGACAAACAAAGTTACAGCTAAGTTCTGATGTGTCTAATTTATATACAAATATTTGTACTCATTTACCAATTAAAAGTGCTTGTTTTCGTTGATATTGTCTATAATTCATCTTATTTCTATAAGATTTCAATTAATTAATTATTTTTGAAGAAATAATATTTTTGATGCAAAAAGTAAAGATTTGTGAAAAAAATCAACAAACAAAGTAAAACAATAGATTTATCAATTTTTATTGTTTTGTTGAGTAAAAGTGCGATAAAAAATTTTAGAAGCATTTTAATGAGTTATTATGATTTTTAGTTAGTTTAATTAATTTTGAACTAATTAATTTTATTTTATTTAAATCCTAAATTCTGGTTTTAATTTGTGTATGTAGTAGCATGTGCATGCAAGAAAAGGAAAGAGAGGAAGAAAGGAGAAAAAAATAAATAAAAGGAAGGAAATAAATGAAGAGAGTGGATTTTTCTGCAAAAAGAGCAAACCCTAGATCTTATTTCCGTTGGTCTATAAATACATGAAGGGGGCACAAAGAGAACAGGGAGGAGGTGACGGCTACTAATCAGCAACAAACAAATAATAAATAAAAAAAGTTATAGAAGTAAGAGGGAGCTCTCCTCTCTTTTGATTGCAGGCGGGTTGAAACGAAAAAGGAAGAGAGAGAAGCAGGGCGACAGAGGCGGCGGGACCCACACGGTGACAAGACGGGCACTGACTAGGCCTGGCGTGCGGCTCTGAGCTCTGACCTTGCGCACGGAACCCAAGGCAACCTGACGTGGCGATTTGACCGAGGGACAAAAACAGCACAGGAGACCAGACTCCTGCTGTTTTTGACGTGACGCACGCAGTTTCGAAGGCGAGTTGTAACGCCCCGAATCCCAATTACACTGAATTCGAGATGTTCTACAGGATCTTTTCACTTTCTTAGTACACTTTTACAGGGAAATTAAAACTTTTCATCATACATCAGAGATTACATCATAATTACATCTTTCTTTTGCACAGCGGAAGTAAATACAACAATTAAATGCAAGTACAACAGCTTGATATAATCTTTAAGCATCCAAATCCTCTTTAATCTTTAGCATAACATTCACCTGCATGTCAGACTGTGGGTACGTCAGTTTATTCAACCGACGATCATTATACACGGTCATCCTCTCTATGCCGGAAATAGTATAACTTAACATTTCATATTTAGCAACCACAAACTTGTCACATTTTTAAACTAAAGGGACTACCCTATTGATGTCGTGTTGTGATTGTGCACTTAGTCCTTAATGCAGTTAATTATGTTACATGACACTAATGCACACTTGTTCGAATTCTATGCATCCCATACTACATAGGTCCGAGGGCAAGCCCTTATTCGTTCTTCATCTTTATAGGGTTCAATCCCCCGTTATGATCTAATCTACTACTGTAATTACGGTAAGTATCCTAGATGTTATCTGACCTACGAACTCATGTTTAGGCACTCTGGAGTAGTATCCTCACCCAGACGCATCATGGGAATTCCTGGGATACGCTCTCACCATAAACATGACACCACCCGTAGTCTTCGAACATCCCACGAGCGTCGCCACTGGGACGGTACTCTGGAACAGTATCCTCACCCAGACTCGTCATGGGAATTCCTGGGATACGCTCTCGCCGCTACCCAGGGCCCTCATACTCAGTGTTTTTCTCTTACTTTCATCACGTCTTCACTATGCACTAGTCCTTAGTTTTATTAAAAATCATGAACAAAATTAATCTCTAGAGTTAGCCTCTCCATCAACCGGACTTATTCATTCATTTCATCACGACCAACCTTGGTCTAATCTCATTTTATTTCATTTCTCGATGCCGGGGAGACTTAGCTACTCTATTTCAAATTTCATTTCACAATCTTTAACTCATAACAACTTCCATGGCACATTTTCATATTCTTTCTTATTCATGATCACACTTTGTTCACAAGTCCATAGTGAATACTTATAACTCATAAAAATTCATATTCATGGCCAACAATTTCATCAACATGATTTCTAAATTCAAATATCATACAATGGACTCATGCACTTCATAATTAAACACTCATACTTCACATTTTACACAATATCCTCAAGTGAGAATTAATAACATCATGTCACACCACAAAATTCTTTTTGTCAATTACTTTCTAACAAATCCATTCAATAGATCTTTATAAACTGAAAATTTCCATAAGTAGGTGTCTTAGAACCATAGCTTTAATTATACTATTTGTTCACAAACTACATTATATTTTCTTCAAATAATACCCAACTCAATCCCATAAAATTCCTTGTATTTTTATGAAAATTACCATATTTTTCTCACATTTTTTGGACATCACAATCTCACAAAAAAAATATTTTTTCTAAAGTGCTAAAGGGAGGATTCGAACCCAGCACGGTAGAGAAAGAGCCCAGAGCACCCGCCAATAGGCCAACATGTGCTAGCGATTAGAAGAGGGCGAAATAGGTGTATGTGCTATCAGTTCGCAGTCCTATATACATATATACACAGTTTGGGTAAAAAGATGGTGAAGGCCGGGTTTCGAATCGCGCCGCTCAGGGAATCCGAACGCAGTCAAAGACCGCCTGAGCCACTGGCTCAGGTTGTCACAGTACTGATTCAAAGTCTATATGTTTCATATTCGCACTGTTTTAGAAAATAACTCGATGTTCAAATCAATTCGGTTCATATTGCCTTTATACAAACCACTGAAAAATTCCAGATTTAATCTCCCTTGACTGATCTTCATACCAGTAAGTATAAAAATAATTTTTGTACTTAAAAACATAATTTTTCCACCCAAACTAATAATTTATTCATAAAGACTATTATATCTTTTATTTTCGATATTGAAAAAAAATCAATTGGTCTTCTAATCTCTTTTA
The DNA here is from genome assembly GCA_017893485.1 of Hemerocallis citrina. NCBI lineage: Eukaryota > Viridiplantae > Streptophyta > Magnoliopsida > Asparagales > Asphodelaceae > Hemerocallis > Hemerocallis citrina. The sequence goes on from CM030362.1 coordinate 17,692,915, forward strand.
TTCCCAAGTTCCCTATGATAATTTACTGTTTATTAATCTATATTCATACCACATACATCTTTGGATTTTCCCATACTCATATTAGCAAAAGGATTCATGTAGCATATGAATAGGTAAAACTCAAAATTACTAATTTTTTTTTTGGGTATTTCTATTTTGATGACAACAAGCAATTTCATTGGTTCATTTATGCCACTTCTATTCATGAATTTAACATACTCATCACTCAAGCATTCAAGATACTTTCTATTCAAATTTCATAGTGTGTCATTATCTTAATCAATTGTCATGTTTCAACCATACAATTTACAAGCAATTAATGGAGATTTTCACACATCATACTAGCCATATTCCATCATCATTCAATTAAACTAACAATCATAGAAAGTGCTACATATAGTTTAATTTCATGCTAGAATTTCACACACAAATTAATCACATCATTCCAATCCATTCATATACTAACTTTTTAATTAGAGTGGACTCTTATTAGTATTTTCCATGTATAGTGTTGACAATAAAATTAGCATGGATCCTACATTAGAAATATGAAATATTTTACCCACCTTAATGGAGAGAAACACAAAAAGCAACAAGTCCTAGTAGATGAGAACACCTCCTCCTAGCCAAAAGAGTGCACCACTCCAAGCTTCCAAGTCCTAGCCGAATGCTTCCCAAGTCCTTAGCCGAATGCTTCCCAAGCCGAATGCTTCCCAATCCTTGATGCCGGCCACTCCAAGCAACACACTCTCTTATCTTTTATAACTCACACAATTATAATACTATAGCTTTAGAAATTATACTTTGCATATGAAAAATTAGCCATGAGAAGGGGGGTATTTATACTCAAAGATGAGGGGAATGGAGGGCCAAGATCATTTGGTTAGTTGTAGGATGAAGGGACTAGATCAAAGTAGAAGTTACAAGAACTACCCACTTCCTTGAAACTACCCCCATGTTCTCCACACCCAAAAATCCAAATTTCCCTCCAAAGGAATGCTACCCGGCCCCAAAATGAAGTGTGCAATGCACGTGTACGTGTAGTGCACGTGCATGCAACTAGGCCAAATTTGTACATTCTTAATTTGTATAAAAAATATATTTGTTAAAAAAGTCTTCTACATGACAAGTTTGATTAAAATAACTTAATTCATGGGCTTTCTTTTTTTGGGCCAAAATAATTTTGTAAAAAAAATAATTAAAATAAAAATGCTTTTGGGCTTTTTAAGAAAAAGGCTTTTTAATTAAATCAAATAAGGCTTTTAAAGAAGGCTTTTTGGACTAAAATAATTTGAGAAAAATATATTAAATAATTATACACATTATGACAAAATATTGCACGTGCACAACACGTGCAAAATAAATAATTTTTCATTAATTGAAAAATCAGGGTATTACACGAGTTGACAGCGTTTTGGCTTCGGATTCTAGGACAGAGAATAGAGAAGAGAGAAAAAGGAACTTGGGCTCGGTTCTAGGAGTTCGGTTTGCATTATTTTTATATCTTTTTGTATCTCTTCTTCTCTATGTTTTTATGATGCAATCCCAAACAATTTTTGTTAGTTGCAACTTGAATATGAACTAAATTTATTTTTCTAGAGGTTAAGATGTAGCCTAGTTTTGTATAACACAATTTTAATTTCTTATTATTATTCTATTTTTCCTGGTTGTGTGTTAATTTTTATTATTTATGTGTACAATGGTGGATAGACATTTGTATGATCCTTTAAATCATGAAGAGACCGAACGGGTGATTTATGGTTAATAAAAATTAAACACCGTTATTGGAGGAAGAAATCCAAATTTTCAATTAATAATTTGATGGATACGCAAATAATTAGTTGACAATAATTTTTAGATTACGTGGATAGAGTGGTTAATATTTTTAGGATTTTGGTCTACAACTTGGAATGATAACATTTTTATTCATAAGGAGTTACAATTTTTGTGTGTGATAAACGAGGTGAAATCAAGAGCCTTAGAACTAATTTTACCATTAACAAAGTACAAGAGCTTCACAGTTTCATAGCCCTCTTCCTCTTCACAAATTTAGTTAGTTTTAATTAGATTAATTTAATTTAGTTATTTTATCATTTATAAATTTCGATCTTCCAAATAGTGATTCATCCAGTAATATCGGTACTCAATAAAATATGTAGTCCATGTGGGTTCGATACTTTATTCACTTAAACTATACTACTTGTTGCGATTTTGTACACTTACAAATATTCACACCAAGTTCCAACTCAATAAAAAAATAAAAAAAATTTAAAATATCATTTTTTTAAATAAACATTTTCCTCACCAAATCTGACAAATCGAGAACCAAACCGTTCCAAATTCGACTGTAATGTCAACTGGGTCGTTGGAACCGAGAGAGACAGGATCAAATTGAAGCATCATTCTTTAATCGAAGAAACCCTAACTTTAAAATTAGGGTTTTGTTTTTTTGTTTTTTTCAACTGCTGACGGTTGGCGAAATGAGGGGGGGCATCATGGTCGCGCGACGCGAGGGAGGAGGCTTGGAGGGCGGATGAGGTGTTGGCGAAGTCAGGGGGGAGAGGGGATCGCGGCGATGACACGACGGAAAGGGGGAGGGTTCGAGGGCGGAGCGGGAGGAAGATGAATCAACGAGGGATGAGGAGAGAGAGAGAGGCGGTGGGGTTTTTAGTAGAAAGGGAGAAGAATCGACGGGGAGGGGGGGTTTGAGATAGAGAGTTTGTTTTGAGTGAAAATTACATTTCTGACCTTTGATTGTGGAGGGATCAGGGGCAAAAGTTGACAAAATTAACCCTAGATTATTTTTGAAGCCTTTTATGTATATGGGGGCATGATAGTAAAAAGCCGCCAAAATAGAGTTTTGCTTAATAATAGTATATATTAGTTAATTAATTTTTTCTTTTGGTAGGTTGTTAATGCATACGTATCAGGGCTTGTCATTAGGGCTGTTCATACTTTGGTTAAAACCGATTACCGAACCAAACCGAACCGAAATTTACCAATTTGGTTCGGTTTTTCGGTTTTTCGGTTCGGTTTTGATCCAAACCGGAGTTTTTTAGATAGTTCGGATCGGTTTTTGGTTGGCTTCTAAATAAACCGATCCGAACAAAAAACCGAACTTTTTTTGAACCAAAATAAATTCTACCCCTAGGATCTAGGGTAAATGAGATCTAACGGCTAAATCTAAATGACTTCTCAACTTCTCTATTCTTTGACCTTGGATATAATTTGAGTGCTTGTGCGAGTGCAAAATGCACTCTTAATCTACATGTCTATTCAAGTATCAAGTATGTGTGCAAGATTGAGCTATCAAGTGCAAAATGCTTGTGCAAGTGTTTATGCAAGTGCAGTGCCAGTTATACAGTTGTAACAGTTCCACTCCTCTACAATTGTGCAAGTGATTATGCAGCTATGCTTGAGTGCTTGTGCAAGTGCAAAATACAACAAGTATTATAAAAACGTGTAATTTTAAATTGTAAATTGTAACCTTATATAATTGTATTCATTTGTAACTTGTAAATTTTAATGTATTGAATATTGAATAATAATTTTTTCATTCAAAATCACATGTAAAATTCAAAATTGAACAACTTCTAAAAAGTTCGGTTAGTTCGGTTATTAACCGAACCGAACCGATAAAATTCGGTTCGGTTCAAACCGAATTTTATCAGTTTCGGGTCGGATTTCGGTTTCAAATATACCAAACTGAAAATTTCGGTTCGGTTCGGTTATTTTCGGTTCGGTTTGGTTTTGCACCGATGAACAGCCCTACTTGTCATAGTTTGTAAGTTATTTATTCATTGATTATTTGTTCATTAGTTTGAAGGATATTTATTCCTTGATTTATCTGTATTATTTTTCAGTTATTGTTTGCTAAAGGCATGTGTAGGTTTATTATTTTGTTTTGTCTACCTCATTTATTTATTTATCTTGTCTTTTGGTAGTTTATTAAAGCATATATATCACTGACTTGCCATAGCTAGTCTGTAGGTTTTATGTAGTTATTTATTCATTAATTTATCTATTTTATTTTTTGGCAGTTTGTCAAAGCAGATGTGTATGAAGTATGAACCATTATTTCGTAGGTTATTTATTCATTAATTTATCCAATTTAATTTTTTTTTGGTATTTTGCTAAAAGTACGACATGCTATGATTTTCGCAAATGATAAATCTAGAACCGTACAAGAACCTTCACCCAAATTTTATTAAAAATTTAATTGTTGAATAGAGACTTTTCAGTGAATTTCCTGTCCAGATGTTTCTAAGAAGGAAGGAAGTACTGTTCCCCCTCCGCAATTAATAAAATAGGGAAGCATCATACAGAAGCATGATTAGGGCGGTAACTAAACACCAAAAATAGGGAAGCATCGTGTGAGCATGATTAGGGTGGTAACTAAACACCATCTCGAAAATGTCGTTGTCTGACTAAAAAAAGTGCCGCTGTCAAAGAAGACTAGCAGCATGAAAACTACGATTCATCATTTTGTTTCCAATCAAAATGGATAGACTGTATTCATCCGTTTGCTACGCAATTGATCCCCACAGTACAAAAAACAGTCAATTAATTCAGATCACCATCTTTGAATTCTCTTTCTAATTTCTAGTGCTGTTGTACTATCCTTCCTGTATCTTTCAAGTAGAGACTTTCATGTACTGTTGTCGAATGCTTCCAATATCCTTCACAGTCGACCTTCTATTTTCCTACAATATTTTCGGAAGAGAACAAGGATTCAAACTGTTCATTAAATTTATAATATCATAACATGTGTATGTACAAAATATCAAATTATTTGGGAATTTTTTTTCAATGCATCGCATGATGTTAATTTTACAACCAATTAAAGTATGGATAAACATATCCAAATCACCTGATATTTTATGAAGATACATATTTTGATATAAATAACAAAATAAATGGTGTTGATAGACTATCTAATTTTCAAGTTGTTTTTTTTTCCCGTTTTCTAAAAAGTTCATAAGAATGTTTAAAACTTTTGATGATGATTAGGCCGAAACTGAATTTTTAGAATTCAGAATTCCGGAAATATCAATACAACTAAATTTGGGAAAAAATCAGGGAAGAAAGAAAATAACACGCACATATTTACTAACATGTCCATCATTCAAAAATCACAATCAATATATAGAAAATTAATTTTTGACACAGAGAAGAACCTCAAATCTGGCTACTACCACAATACAAGTGTATACTGCCTCACATAATCACAAGGCATCAGTGCATAACTACTACTAGCTAGTAGCTGCATCGCCATTCCCGATAATTTATTTAAGCATATATGTTTTTTTTTTTGATAAAAGATGACCGCAGTCATCGTTTCATTAACGGTAATGATATGGCTAAAAATGGGGTTAAATCGAGACCGTCCAGATCGAGCGCGAATCTTGAAGCACGAGGGTAAAATGGTAATTTCACATACAAGTGGATCCTAAATGGGTATTGGGTCCCCTTCTCACAGGACCAATCACCCGCGAACGGACCCACTCTTAGTGGGTTCGGGTTCCGACCCGAAGAAAACCCACATCAGCAAGAGACAAATCAGGATCCCTGATTTGACCAAATCAGCATGCCTGATTTGCTCTCACCGGGAATTAGGAGATCTACTTTCCTTAACAAACTGTGAGGATTTTGCTCCGAACAGTTATACAAGGAATCAAGCCCCTAATCTCTCTCTTGGCGACTATAAATACGACCCTTCTACCACCAAGACGAGGTTAATCACTTTTTCACCACTTAAGCTCTTTCTTAATCTTTTCCTGATTACTGACAAGAGCGTCGGAGGGTGCGTCGCCGGAATCAACCCCGGTGTTTCGCACTTCCTTGCAGGTTGTGCCAGGAGCAAGAAGGCCGAGTCAATCGTTCAGGTGTATCCCGGACTCACAAATTCTATCTGTTTACCCCCACACCGAAATCAGCGGTAACAGATTGGCGCCGTCTGTGGGAACCACCACACGAACGACCTCAGCTTCTCCTTCATCGCCTCCCATCGCCATGCCTCCGAAGAAGAACAGATCCAAAGGATCCAACCGGGTGACCAACCCAGCCGACCCTACGGAGGATACCCCCGTCAACCAAATTCCCCAATCTGGGCTTCCTCCGCCGACCCAACCGGTCCAGCCTCCTCGTCCTCAGCAGCAACCCAACAATGGTCCCGCCGGTCTCAACGGCCAGAAGCTGAAGCAGCCCATCCAGGACCATGTCTCGGTCCGTAACGGGTCCTCGGACTCGATGGCCTCCCATCACCCCGAACGGAGCCGCCAGAAGGAGAATGATCTCCGCACGCACCTTGAAGAGAGGCGGGCCCGAGCGGAGGCCTCCCGACAGCGTCCGGGCGAGCGGTCACCTCGTCACCGGGACAGACAGAGATCTCCGTACCGGAGAGGCCGGGCGGCATCTCCCGAACACCGAAGGAGGAGGCCGCGTTCCCCCGAGGATCGGCATCATACGAGGGGCCGTGATATACCTATCAGCCGTGCCGAGTTCCTCCAATTTCAGGAGACTGTGCTGCAGGCCCTGAACGCCCGTGCCAACAACCAAAACCCCCCGAGGGTCCCAACGCCCCCTCGGATTCCCAGTCCTCACCGCCGGTCACGAAGTCCTTTCCAGGCTCCCAGTCGTCAGCAACATTACAGTCCCCGCCGATCCGAGGGATACCGGCGCCGAAGTCCACGCTCTCCCTCTTATGATGAAGAGTCCGAAGGGTCATACGGTTACCGGCGGGGGGACGATGCCTTTGACCGCCGCCTCCATGAGGTGGAGAGGCGCATTGTCCGTATGGACCGAGAAGAGGAGTCCAGAGCGGGGACTGTTCGCCCAAACCGACCGCCCTTCTCTCGGACAATCATGGAAGCTCGCATACCGAGGGGTTTCAAACCTCCGCAGTTTGAAACGTACTCAGGCGAGTCCGACCCAGTAGACCACGTCGAGAGTTTTAAGACTCTGATGCTGATCCACCAAGTCTCCGATGCCATACTCTGCAGGACCTTCCCGGCCACCCTTCGGGGTTCGGCCCGGGAATGGTATTCCAGGCTTGCCCCCGCCTCCATCTTTTCATTTGAGCAGTTTGAGACACTGTTCATAACTCACTTTGTGAGCAGCCGACGTGCCGAGAAGACGAGTCTCTCCCTTCTGAACCTCCGACAGGAAAGGGGAGAGAAGCTGCGTGACTATGTGAAGAGGTTCACCGCAGAAGTCAGGTCGATCGCCTCCTTAGACCAATCCGTGGCAACAGTGGCGTTCCAGTCGAACGTCCTCAACTCCAACCTCCGCTCGTCCCTAGCAAAGAAGCCGCCTACCAACTTCGCCGACCTCCTACTGAGGTGCGAGAAATACATCCGAGCCGAGGAGGCCGAGTCCCTCCCGGACTTCGGAGGACCCTCCTCCGGCTCGAAAAGGAAGGCAACGGAGGAAGAGGGGGCCAAGAAGACTATGAAGGACGGAGGCGGCCAGCGTCGTCCTCCCCCCAGGTTCGAGAAATTCACGCCCCTCACAACTAATGTCTCCACCATCCTCATGGAAGTAGAGAAGGAGGGGGTCCTCCCTCCAGCCCCGAGGATGCACAAACCGGCGAAGAGGAGGGACAAAGACAAGTGGTGTCGGTATCACCGGGACCACGGGCACGAGACGAATGACTGTCGGGCCTTGAGAGATGAGATCGAAGCCCTCATCCGAAGGGGGCAGTTGGCGAAGTTCGTGAAGGCTAATGATCGGACAGATCGGAACTCTCCTCCCCCTCGGGGGGCTAACAAGCGGCGCGAAGTAACGCCTGAGTTCGAAGAAGAAAGGGTTCTGCATATGATCCACGGGGGCCCCATGGGCGGCCCCTCTAATACGACGAGGAAAGCCTTCGTCCGAGAGGTGAACTCGGTCCACAGTGCTCCTCCTCCCAAGGGCTTCGGTGTGCCCGTGTCTTTCTCCGACGCTGATCTCGAAGGAGTCCGAGTCCCTCACTGTGATGCCCTCGTCATCGACCTCCGCATGGCCAACTACAAGGTGCAGAGGATTTTGGTTGACAACGGGAGTTCGGTCAACATTCTATTCCTCTCGGCCTTCCAGGGCCTCCAGCTGTCCCGAGACCGTCTCAAACCGGCCGGATACACTCTCCACGGGTTCACGGGGGTCCCGGTAACCATCGAAGGGGTGATAACCCTCGACGTTACTGCGGGAAGCACCCCTACTACCCGGACCGAGCCTATGGACTTCATGGTCGTTGACGTCCCGGCAGCATACAATGTCATCCTCGGTCGCCCCGGCCTAGCCGCCCTTGAGGCCGTCCCATCAGCGTACCATTTGAAGATGAAGTTCCCCACTCGGTCGGGAGTAGGGGAAGTCAAGGGGAGCCAGGAAACAGCTCGGAAGTGCTACATGACTTCCACCGGGGGACCAGTGCTCTCGCTCGAGACTCTCGAGATCCCCGAGCCGAAGGCTCGCCCAACGTCCGAACCAGCGGACGAGTTAGAAGAAGTGCTCTTCTCCGACGAAGATCCGAGCCGAAAATTCCTCGTCAGCAAGTCCTTGCCGACCGTGCTATTCTCCGACCTTGTGGGATGCATCCGGGGTAACCGCGACCTATTTGCTTGGTCGGCCGCGGATATGCCCGGTATCTCCGAAGACTTGCTCGTCCACCGCCTAAGTGTCGAGCCGGGGTGCAGACCGGTTCAGCAGAAGAGGCGAAAGTTCGCTCCCGAACGACAGCAGGCAATCAAGGAGGAAGTGAACAAGCTGTTGAAGGCCAAGTTCATCCAGGAGGTGAATTATCCCGAGTGGTTGTCGAATGTTGTGATGGTCAAGAAGTCCAACGGCTCGTGGAGGATATGCATCGACTTCACCGACCTCAACAAAGCGTGTCCGAAGGATCCCTTCCCTCTCCCGAACATCGACACCCTAATCGACGCCACCTCGGGCCATGAGCTCCTCAGCTTCATGGATGCCTTCTCGGGCTACAACCAAATCCGGATGTTCCCTCCGGACATCCCGAAGACCTCCTTCGTCACCGACCAAGGTCTCTACTGCTACCGAGTAATGCCGTTCGGTTTGAAGAACGCGGGAGCCACCTACCAGCGCCTCGTCAACAAGGTCTTTCAGCATCAGATCGGCCGAAATATGGAAGTGTACGTCGATGACATGCTCGTCAAGAGCATCCACGGCACCGACCATGTAGCCGACCTCCAAGAGGCGTTCGGCGTGTTGAGGAAGTACAACATGCGGCTGAACCCGAACAAGTGTGCGTTCGGAGTCTCCTCTGGCAAGTTCCTCGGCTTCATGGTGAGCCAGCGAGGGATTGAAGCTAACCCCGAAAAGATCAAAGCCATATTAGACATGGCCCCGCCTCGGAACGTCAGAGAAGTACAGAAACTCACCGGTCGGCTCGCAGCCATCGGTCGGTTCCTCTCCAAGTCAGGAGAAAAGTGCCTTCCCTTCTTCAAGGCACTCCGAGGCGCTAAGGGATTTGAATGGGGCGAGGCACAGCAAGCGTCGTTCGACCAGCTGAAAGCCTATCTGGTGAACCCCCCTCTGCTCAGTAAGCCGGTCCCAGGCGAGCCTCTCTTTCTCTACTTGGCAGCCTCCGAGCAGTCCCTGAGCGCTGTCCTGGTCAGAGAAGAGGACCGGACCCAGAGGCCAATTTACTACGTGAGCAAGGTACTTCGGGATGCCGAGCTCCGTTATCCGGGGATAGAAAAGATAACCTACGCCCTCGTCATGGCCGCAAGAAAGCTTCGGCCCTACTTCCAATCTCATTCAGTCATAGTCCTCACCGACCAACCGCTCAAGCAAGTCCTCCATAAACCCGAAACCTCGGGCCGGCTGATGAAGTGGTCGATAGAGCTGAGTCAGCACGACATCTCCTATCAACCTCGGACGGCAATTAAGGCGCAGGCCCTCGCCGACTTCATTGTAGAATCCACCATCCCCGAGGTCGGTCACGTCCCGAGCGGACCCCCCATTTGGACAGTCTTTGTGGACGGATCCTCTTGCAGTGAGGGAAGCGGCGCCGGCATCATCCTGAACGGCCCTGATGGCTTCGTCCTACAGTACGCGATCCGCATGAACTTCAAGGCCTCGAACAACGAGGCGGAGTACGAGGCACTCATAGCCGGTCTCGGACTCGCGCGAAGCGCTGGGGCACATCGTCTCCGGATTCACAGTGATTCCCAGCTGGTTGTGAACCAGGTCTTGGGCGAATATGAAGCCCGGGACGAGCGGATGGCGAAGTACCTCGCCAAGGTCTGGGATCTCATGGGTCGGTTCGAAGAAGCCATCATCCAGCGGGTCCCTCGGGAAGAAAACGCACAGGCCGATGCACTTTCCAAGTTGGCCTCGTCCTCTTTACAAGGACTCGAGCAGACCGTACTAATTGAAGTCCTCACTAAGCCGAGCATCGAAGACGAGGCACTAGGCTCGGCGGAGTCGTTACCAGTCATGCTGCAAGACAACTGGATGAAGCCACTGGTAGAATTTCTAAGGGATGGAGTTCTGCCCTCAGATCCCAAAGAAGCTCGCCGAGTTAGAACCCGAGCCGAGCGCTATGTCTTAATCGAGGGCATCCTATACAAGCGCTCTTTCTCCCAACTGGACGGCCGGCCATATCTACGATGCCTCTCTCCGGAACAGGCCGAATATGCCCTACAGGAGCTCCATGAAGGGGTCGGCGGGGCACACTCGGGATTTAGGTCCCTGGCCCGAAAAGCTCTGAATTATGGGTACTTCTGGCCGACACTTCTCCAAGACGCCGAGCGACACGTTCGGCAGTGCGGCTCCTGCCAGAGACACTCCAGCATCCGACGCCTCCCTCAAGCCAACCTCGCCTCCCTATCGAGCCCTATCCCCTTCGCGATGTGGGGAATGGACTTAGTAGGGCCTTTCCCTCCAGCTCCGGGTCAGCTCAAGTTTTTAGTCGTAGCTATCGACTACTTCTCGAAGTGGGTTGAGGCCGAGCCCCTCGCCACGATAACCGAGAACAGAGTGGTGCAGTTCTTCTGGAGAAACATTATATGTAGATTCGGCGTCCCGCGCGTCCTCGTGACAGATAATGGGACCCAGTTCACTGGCTCGGCATTCCGAACCCTGTGCGACGACCTTGTCATTCAACAGCGTTTCTCGTCCGTCTCGCACCCCCAGTCGAACGGACAAGCCGAGAACGCTAATAAGCAGATCCTTGCGGGGATCAAGAAGAGGCTGCACAAGTGCTCCAAAGGACAGTGGGTCGATCAACTCCCTAATGTGTTGTGGAACTACCGCACGAGCAAGCGGACGCCCACTGGAGAGTCCCCTTTCAGCCTGACTTATGGGGCCGAAGCCGTAATACCCCTCGAGGTCGGAATTCCTTCCCCTCGGCTCATCGCCTATGACGAAGCACAGAACGCCAGGGAACTCAGAGGAAACTTGGACCTGATAGATGAACTGAGGGAGAGGGCATCGATTCGGCAGCAGAATTACAGAAGGAGAGTCGAGCTAGCCTACAACAAGAAAGTCCGACCCGCCAACCTTGAACAGGGAGACCTAGTGTTGAGAAAGCTAGCCATATCCCTCCCCAGTCAGAAGGGCAAGCTAGCCCCGAATTGGGAAGGGCCGTACCGGGTCGCAAAAGTTGTTCGGCCTGGAGCATATCGACTTGAGGACATGGATGGTAGAGAGCTCCCGAGGACCTGGAATGCCGATCACCTCCTGAAATACCAAGAGAGCGCCCCGGCGCCTCTCTAAGTAATCCGAGGTGTCGCGCCATTCCTCTCCTTTACACTTGTAACCTGTTCTATGAATCCTACTATGTAAAACGGTTCGCCGTCAAATATCAATAAAGAAAAGTTCTATTATGTTTGTGAATTTGCATGTTTCTCTCCTCTCTTATCTAACCAATGGTTCGGAGTCCAACACTCGGCTCGACTTTACCTCCTCGGCTCGCCTCTGGACGAGCCAGGGGTAGATCGCCGTTCGGAATTGCTCCCACAGCCGTTGAACTCTACCGATGGTTCGGAGTCCAACACTCGGCTCGACTTTACTTCCTCGGTTCGTCTCCGGACGAACCAGGGGTAGATCGCCGTTCGGAATTGCTCCCACAGCCGTTGAACTGTACCGATGGTTCGGAGTCCAACACTCGGCTCGACTTTACTTCCTCGGTTCGTCGCCAGACGAACCAGGGGTAGATCGCCGTTCGGAATTGCTCCCACAGCCGTTGAACTCTACCGATGGTTCGGAGTCCAACACTCGGCTCGACTTTACTTCCTCGGTTCGTCCCCGGACGAACCAGGGGTAGATCGCCGTTCGGAATTGCTCCCACAGCCGTTGAACTCTACCGATGGTTCGGAGTCCAACACTCGGCTCGACTTTACCTCCTCTTCGTCTCCGGACGAATCAGTGGTAGATCGCCGTTCGGAATTGCTCCCGCAACCGTTGGACTATGCCTAAGGTCTGGAACACGCATCCAGACCACTCCTGACTGACAGCCGAGGGTCGAAGGCAGACATATCCGGTCGGCATCCGAGCAAGAGCCTTCCCGAGCTGGTAAACGGGGAAAACACCCTTCCTCCTCAACTTTCGCGCCTGATCTTCATCAAACGGCTCAGATCGTGCCACTCGCGCAAGACGACAAGATAACGTTTTCTGGGAGACTGAGCCGCCTCGAGATTCGCGCCTACACTCGACGGCTCAGATCTAGCCACCTACTCTAAGCGACAAAATGACGCTTTTATGGGTACGGAGCCTTGTCGTACTGTTCCGGATCCACTCAACGACAGAGGGCCGCACTCCGGATCCATCCAGCTAAACAGACGCGCTCGGTTCAAAGATCCCGGCACGACCGATACGGTTACAAGCGAAGGGCGAACATACGAAGCGACGAAAGGGAAATTTTATTAATTGTCGGCACGTAATACAAAACATCCCATTACAAAGTGTTGGCAAACAAAACACACAATGCCCGACCCACTACACTTGTCTCTCATACCAAAACATCCTCACTAAACTGTCTGTCCTCCTCGACGGACGACTCCTCCTTCTCCCCCCGGAGCCTCGCCATCACGCCACGCAGATGCCACATCTCGGAGAGCAGGTCGTCTCGCTCGGCGATGATCTTCGACTGAATGTGCCGAATGCTTTTGACCCGAAGAGCACTGCTGAATGCGGTCTGCGGGTCTTCATCCTCCCCTGCGGAGTTCAGCTCGGCGACCTTGCTCTCCAAGCGTTGAATCTCGGCTTCCCGGAGACTGAGGACCAACGAAAGGTGCTCCCACTCACTCTCGGCTCGGCGCAACTTCATATCCGTGCTCCTAGGACTCAGCACCACTGTTCCAGAAGTAGCCTCGGATTCAGAGCCATCATTCGAACGTCCGGAGTCCGAGCTATGGATCGTCACGACGAGCTGAAAAGAAGAAAAAACGAATAACACAGTTTCAATACTCTGCCGGAGTCTAACACTTGAGAGTTTTTCAGAATTATTTGCATTCAGACATGATAGTGTTACAGACGGTCGGTCAACCCTACGGCTAAGTTATTACAACAATCAACAAAAGTAGAAAAGCGGCCGAATCAGAGCCTCTTCGGAAGGGGAATGCTTCGATTTAGGGAAACGCGAGGACGTCGAGGTCTGCCCTCCGAACCCGACCCTAGACCAACGAAGCGCGACCCCCCTTCGCTGCTAGCCCTAACGGCGACGCCGACCGAAGCCCCGCTCGACGAGGCTGCCGCGCTACTCTGAGCATCGGCTGGACTTCCCCTGGTCAACGGTGAGCGCGTCGCAAGCTCGTAAAACGTAACCCCCCTCTCGCTCTCTTCGCGAGTGCACGAAGTGCTGCGAACGTTAGCCCTGACCGGTGCCGGCTTGAGCGACGCGATCTCTTCCTCCAGTTCGATGATCCTACCCATCAGGACATCGTCCTTCGCCAACTTCTTCGGTCGAGGCGCTGTCAACGAGCCCGAGGCATCGGCATTATCAGTTGCAAGCCGTCGGTAGTAGGTCACTTCGATCCCCCTATCTACCGTGATCCTTCTGAGCCTATCGATTTCGGCCGATAACCTCTTGCGTTCGGTTGACGCTTTCTCCAGCTCTGCCGAACGCTCTTTTTCCGCTAGCTCCAAGCTTTGGACCCCGGCCAAAAGGTCGTCATTCTTCCGCCCAGCGGCGGCGAGCTCTTTGCGGAGGCTCTCAACTTCGCCTTCGGGATAGGGGGCTGAAGGGCGCTTCCGGTACTGGTACAGCTCGCGACCGTACCTCCGCAGAGCCGCCTTCGTATCCTCGAGCCTGCCGAGCAGGAGATACCGTCTATACCGGCTCTGAGAGAGCTCGTCCTTCGTTTTCACCAGCTCCAGCCGAAGGTATTCGGCCTCCGTGATCGGACCGAATCTCACCTGAAATGCAGAGATAAATCCGAGGGCCAACACGCCAAAACAAACTCTAAGTCCGAGACTCGACACTTGGGCAAATTTTGGCCAAACAAAACATTTTTCTTATTATTATTATTCAAAACTCGAGAAGTTCTACAGCAGCGGTGGCCAGTCCGCAGTTAGGCTTACAGAAACAAAAAAAAGAAGATAAAAGAAGACAACCGAGTCAGGGGTCGACCTTTTTGTCGTTTGGGTCCATCGACCCCTCGGCCTTGTCCTTGCCGTCGCCTCCGCCACCTCCTTCGCTCCAGCTCTCCTCCCCCTCGGAGTCGTCTTCCTTCTCCTCCTCGGTCGCGGCCTTCCACGGATCGTCGACGGGCTCGGTCTCCCCCTCGGGCCCGATCAACTCCTCGGGGACAACCTCCTCCCCCTCCACGAGGTCATAGAAGTTGTAGGTGGACGTGTCAAAGCCCGGGTTCTTGGCGACCACATGTTGCAAGGCCCGGCCGTACGCGTCCAGCATGTTCTGGGTCATGTGCATCGCGGCCTCCTCCTGCACGGCTTTCTTCACCCTCTTCACCTTCCTGAGGTGCTTGGCCTTGAGCCTCTCGGCCCTCTTCCGAGCACCCTCCGCCTCCGACCGAGCGGTGGCCAACTCCTCCCTCAGGTCGGCAGCCTCCTTCACCGACGCCTCGAGCTTGGCCGCTGAGTCCTTCAGCTCGGAGACCTCCTTCTTCGCGGCCTCGAGCCTGGCCGCCTCATCCTTTGACAGCTGAATAGCATCGGTCAGCTGCTTCTCCAGCCCAGAGACTTCGGCGGCCCTCTTCGCCGAAAGAAGCAATTCGGAATCGAGCTGCTTCGCGACCTTGACGCGCTCCGTCCTCTCCTTCTCCTTCTCCTGATCCTTCTTCGCCATCTCCTCAAGCAGGAAGTTGAAGTGGCAGATGATCTGAAAGTGAGCAACGGAGTTACGATCCGAACCTAAATACTTAGAAAATTTTCTAAAAAATTCAGATGAAGAAGAAATCAGCCAACTTACCGACATGGAGTCCCGGGCGACCTGCATCACGGAGTCACCTGCCATCCCGGCCTTCAAGGTAGCCCGATCCTTCGGGGTCGGCAGATGCCTTATCGCCTCCATACAGATGTTCCCGTCGCCCAGGAAACCATCGGCATTCATCACCTGCCAGTCGGGGACGAAGATCTGCTTGTGGCGCTCGGATAGGATCTTCTCCGCCTCGGCAGTGAGGGGCGGGACCGGCATGGACAGCGCATCCTTAACCCCGAAGACGCTGCTCGACGAACCCGGAGCGTCCGTTCCCGAGGCCGGCACGGGTGCGTCCGGGGCAGGGGGATCGGAGACATTGACCTCGCCCTGGTCGGGGATCACGACCTTCGTCGGAGAGACGAGGACCTCGATCTCCCCCTCCTTGAGGACCGCGACCTTCGGCTGCTCGGCAGTCTTCGCGACCGAAGGCTTCTTCGCTGGCCGGCTCTCCTGAGTCTCCGCCGCCGACCTCTTCTTCTTCTCCTGCTCTGCCCGGCCCTTCGCCACCAGAGCCTTGTAATCAAGCTTCATTGTCTCTGCAAAAGCCGGATGGAAAAACTTAGAAAATTTTTCATGAACTTTAAACGGGGAGTATAAATACCAGAAGCATACGAGGGTCGATCGGACTGAGACCCCCACGGAACAGATGCTCCTCGGTAATATCCTTCCAGCTTAGCGCCGGCAGGGCTAGAAGCTTCCTCTGGACCTCAGCCTCCTCGGCATTCAATGGGGCGTCCTTCTTTGTACGCTTAGGCAAGCCGTCCGTCGCCCAAGCTGTCGGTATCACCCACGGCGTCAGACTTCGGACGAGGAAGTATTTGTCCTTCCAATGCTTGATCGAGTCCGGGTTCTCGATCAACTTAACTCCCGTCCGAGGAGACAGGAAAAACCTCTGTTCATGACGCCTCGGCTGACAAGGTTTGTAAAGACTCCGAAAGAGAAACATAGTCGGCTTGGCGTCGACCTCTTGACATCGGAGGAGGAACGCCACGACATGCCTCCAAGTGTTCGGCATCAGTTGGGCAGGACTCAGACCGTACCAGACCAGAACTTCGACCACAAACGGGTGTAGGGGGAACCGGAGCCCGGCAATGAGGGAATCGACCGGGAAGACGCATATATCCGGCGAGGACTTGGTGTTAGCTCGGAATCCCGGCCCAGGAAGAAGCAACGCATACTCGAGCGGGATTCGGAAACCCTCTCGAATCGTGCGGAGATCGGCCTCGGTGAGAGTCGATATCCTGTGGTCGACCTCGGACAGCTCCCTAGGCTCGTTCTCCTCCACCAGTTTTGCCGTACCTTGAGTGACCCTCTCCAAGTCATCCTCGGTATAATCCCGAACACCTCCCACGGTCGATACTGCAATGAGTTGCCGACCGAACGCCCCCGCTCTCTTCGGCGTTTCCACTATCGTGATTACGGCTTTACCCTTCCGGGACTCCGCCACGACCTCCTCAGGCACTTCGGCCACCTCGCCCTCCTTATCCGGACGAACGACGTCTTGTTCGCTCGGCTCCATTTGTCCCTTCCCTTTTTCCCCTCGGCCAACAGCTTGCTCCGAGGTGGGGGTCTCATCCGAGAGTGTAATCTTAACCATTTTATAAAGAGTAGGGAAAGAGACTGACCTTGAAGTGACAAGTACGGTCGGAAATCTCGCCGGGAATCGGAACGCTACCGCGACAGCTAGCAACACCACCCGGGAGGTAAAAACTTCGAAGCAGAGTAAAAGCTGAAGAGAGAGAGTAAAAATGAAAAGTGAGACTTAGTCTCAAGGGGGGTGGAGATTTATAGCTAAACTGAGACGCCCCTTGGACTTCCAAACCAAAGTTCGCAACTTTTGGGCTGCCTCCGGAACGTCACCAAGGCCCATCACCACTACTCCTCCCACCAGGTCCGACCTCCGAGCAATCCAAACATGCCGACAGCAGGGACCGGTCGGAATCCGAGCAAGTGCCCTCCCGAACTGGTAAATGGGGAAAACACACCTCTCCCTCAACTTTCGTACGTGATCTCGATCAGACGGCTCAGATCAAGCCACCCGCGCAAAACGACAAGATAACGTTTTCTGGGAAACTGAGCCGCCTCGAGATTCACGCCTACGTTCGACGGTCCAGATCTCGCCAAGAGCACTAAACGACAAGATAGTGTCTTCTTGGAGAACGCGCCCCATCTCGAGATACGTGTCAGCATCCGGCGGCTCAGATAGCGCCACGTCGCTCGGACGATCGGGACCTCGGACGCCTCGCCTATGCAAGAAAGAACCTGGAAAATTTTTGATTATGTTTTAAGGCGCCGCCCTCGGCAGGCGCCCCCCAGGTCCCGTGCCTCGGTTGGTATAACCCCGACAACAGGCCCCGGTCAGAAGCAGAGCAGAAACAGATCGGCACTCCCCCATCTCTAACTCCCCCGGGCTGACCTCCGTCAAAAGCCATCAGCCCGCGAAGGAAGACAGAGATGGGGGGGAACCCACCAACACTCAGAGGTCGGAAGAGACGCACCATCCCGAGCTAGTTTGTTGCAACTGGAAGGCTCGGCTTGTCGAAAGACTCTAACAGCGGCGCCTTCACAGTTGCAACAAACGGACTCAGATGACCCGGAGATCGACACCAAACAGGGGTCGTCACTCTCCCACCAAGATCTCCGCCTACTTCAACACTCACTTCGGAGCAACCGAAGAAGGCCGAAGATCTTGGTGAGAGAACGGCGACCGTCCTTCGAAAGAGGCCCGCACCCCTGGGTCCGGACCATGGCCGTCGACGCCAATGTCTTGTTGCCCCCACCCCTCACACCCCTTCGGAGCAGGGAGGGATGGGGAAACAACAAGACAGCGGGGCGACCGCCCGTCCTTCCGGGAAGGCCCATCCCTCGGATCCGGACTACGGTCGTCACCCGCTCTTGCCTTATTCTCCTCCGCTCCCGACACCCACTTGGGGACCGTCCGGAACGGGAGAAGAATAAGGTAAGAGAGCGGCCACCCGTCCTTCGGAGGTAACTCATTCCCCGAGCGCGGACTACGGTCGTCACCGCTACTGCCTCGTTCCCCCTCGCTCCTGACATCCACTTTGGGGCCGTCAGGAACAAAGGGAAAACCAGGCAGAAGAGAGGCCACCACTCCGAACTTCGAGAGAGAAGCTACCCAAGGCAGATGCCTCCGAGGTCTGGAACCCAATTTGGTTGTGACGGAAATGACAAAACGAGTGGGGTACTTATAGCCTGCCTCCTATAACCAGCCATTATGATCCTCGGAAGTTGAAGCGACCGCGCATTAATTAAAGGAACTATCCTTAATGACCTCGGGAAGCCGAAACGCCGCGCAAGTCACGAAGCGCCATTAACACAATTGATAACAGAGCCATCTCAAGTTGCCGAACACCGATGCCTTCGGTCGGCATCCGAGCAAGAGCCTTCCCGAGCTGGCAAACGGGGAAAACCCACTTTCCCCTCAACTTTCGCGTCTGATCTCAATCAGACGGCCCAAATCCCGCCGAGAGCACTAAAAGACAAAGATAGTGTTCTCTTATGAACTGCGCCCGTCTCGAGATGCGCGCCCGCATCCAACAGCTCAGGTGAAGCCACGTCCCTCGGATTGCTGAACATCAGTGCCTTCGGTCGGCATCCGAGCAGGTGCCTTCCCGAACTGGTAAATGGAGAAAAAAAGACGCCGAGCCACTTGAACCGCCGGATCTCTCAGAAATTCGTGCACCTTATGATGAACGGACCAGATCGCACCACGTGCGCTAAAGGACAAGATAGTGTTTTTTGGGGAACCGTGCCTGTTTCGAGATGCGCGCCACCATCCGATGGTTCAGATTGAGCCACGTCGCTCGGTAGGCCGAGTTCTCCTGGCCCCCGGTCGGCAGCCGAGCAAGTGCCCTCCCGAACTCGCAAACGGAGAAAACAGCTTCCGAACCCCGACAACCGTCGGATCTCTCGGAAACCCGAGCTCGTCCATGATCGACGTCTCAGATCCAGCCACGTCATAAATCGAATATTTAAAACCTTTTTTCTCTTCTATCTTAATCATTTTATTTATTTAAATTGCGAAAAATTGCTAAAAATCTGGGAAAATTAACTAAAAATTCTGGAAAATAATTAAAAATTCGGGAGTACATTTTCGAGCTCCTGAACGAACAATTATTGCCTAGAATACATCGTTAAGGCCCCCGAACGATTAGCAAACGCATCGCAAAATTAAATAAATAGTCCGAAGAAAGTAGACGAAAACTACTAAATACGCGATATGGCCTGAGAACAGCAAGCAGCATCAGAAACTTCCTCACTACCCCCTTTCTAGATTCAAGATCCTACATCTGGACTTCGATACGACCCTACCAGCCACTAAAACAGTTAAACTACTCCTCAAAGTCTGATCACGCTCAGTCTTTGGGAGTGGGGGGCTCGTGATATGGCTAAAAATGGGGTTAAATCGAGACCGTCCAGATCGAGCGCGAATCTTGAAGCACGGGGGTAAAATGGTAATTTCACATACAAGTGGATCCTAAATGGGTATTGGGTCCCCTTCTCACAGGACCAATCACCCGCGAACGGACCCACTCTTAGTGGGTTCGGGTTCCGACCCGAAGAAAACCCACATCAGCAAGAGACAAATCAGGATCCCTGATTTGACCAAATCAGCATGCCTGATTTGCTCTCACCGGGAATTAGGAGATCTACTTTCCTTAACAAACTGTGAGGATTTTGCTCCGAACAGTTATACAAGGAATCAAGCCCCTAATCTCTCTCTTGGCGACTATAAATACGACCCTTCTACCACCAAGACGAGGTTAATCACTTTTTCACCACTTAAGCTCTTTCTTAATCTTTTCCTGATTACTGACAAGAGCGTCGGAGGGTGCGTCGCCGGAATCAACCCCGGTGTTTCGCACTTCCTTGCAGGTTGTGCCAGGAGCAAGAAGGCCGAGTCAATCGTTCAGGTGTATCCCGGACTCACAAATTCTATCTGTTTACCCCCACACCGAAATCAGCGGTAACAGGTAATTAAAGAAACAAAGTAGTACAATAGCGTATGTAATGACACCTACAAGACCCTAATACAACAATCGATACAAATTAGAAAAGTCATACATAAAAGCCACCCTAATATCCAGCAACAAAAGTAAACTCCCAACTACGTCCCCCGACTGCCTGAGGGAACGATCCATCCTTTGTAGCAGTGCCTGGCTATTCCCTTTCATTGATCTTCACCTTCTTTCTAGCCTCCTCCGCACCTGCCCATTCATGAATAAGAAGGAAGATTTTATGCATTGAGATTGGAAATCTATAAGAACGGTTACGGAAGATTAATTCATTTCGTTCTAGTCATAGATTCCACAAAGTTGTCGAGGTAACTATATCCCAAGCCCTTTTATCTTCTAATCTAATGTGTTGTTCCCTTATGACCCCCCAAATGTCAGATGTTGACCTAGGACTTTGAGAACAACCAAACCCCCTACAAACTACCTCCTATGTCATCATAGCCTTAGGACATAGGAAGAAGATATGATTGACGTCCTCTTCCGCACTTAGACAGCTTCCGCACCTAATGTTTGTTAGCAAGTTTCTGCTCCTGAGATTCGCTTTAGATAGAATTGCATCGTTGTGCACTAGCCAGCAGAAAACTTTGACTTTTAGAGGCACTAGCCCCCCCCCCCCCCCCCCCCCCCCCCAAATGATGCTTTCTTCTTTACATCTCAGCCCTCCGTCGTTTATCCATTTATACATTGACGACATCGAAAAGACATTTGATTCATCCCTGTCTCACCATCTTTCATCTGTGCAACTGTTCGCCTGTCCCACCTCTACTTGGATAATCCTGTTCAAATCTTCGAACTGGGCTATGCTCTCCGGTGTCAGGCTGTCAGATATTGTCAATCTGAGCTTGCCGTTCTTCCAGACGTCTGCCACTGACGTATCTAGGTCTGGAGTTAACGCCGCAGCTTTTGGGTAGCGATTTTGAAGTGTCGTGTTCCGCATCATTTATTGTTTCAAAATCTTGTGTTCTTACCGTTTCCAACCATGCAACTAGTATTTGTGTTGACAATCCCCCCTTGCCTCGTCACTCCTTTCCACAGGGGCGATACTTTGGCAAACGCACTTCTGCCTCCAAATCTATATTTTCTTCTTCTTCAGAATAGATCGAACGAGTAGCTCCATCAACCCTTGCGTTTGTTGGCGATTTTCCACCACCATTTACTCAGTAACGCTCTATTCATGTCGTGGAGATTCATGATTCCCAGACCTCCAAATTCTCTTCTCTTACATACTCTACCCCTTTTTACCAAGTGGATCCCTTTGCTACCCTCATCCGTTTCTTTCCATAGGAACCTTCTTCTCAACTTGTTAATCTTATTGATTACCCACTTTGGCAATTCGTATATTGATATCAGATACAGCAGGAGAGTGTGAACTAAAGAAAATTAAATGTGTTGCTCTTTAGCAAATTTTGAACTTGATCAGAAAAACCTAGCAATTCGGACGGTATAATTCATTCTTTTTGGGTTTGTAAAAAAAAAAATCATAACCTTTAGGATAATTGCTATAACAAAAAAAAAAAAAAAACAAGTGAGGAGCATTCAAAACGGATAGATAGACTGGGCATTCAACCCGTTTACTAAGCAAATTACCTTTCTAGCTACTAGAAATAACTATGGTCATTTGATACTAGATCGACGTAAGTAATGAATCGTCACTTACAGGATCACCATCTTTAAAGTCTCTTTGTTGTATTATTGTTCAGTGATTAAAAGTATCTTTGAAGAAAAGACTTTTCTTGTACTCTTGTATAAGGTTGCCAGCTGCAGTATACTTTAAATTAAGCCAAACATTTTGATCATGACGTACTGTCCAAATCTATAGATATTAAGTTAGAATTAAGAAAATATCAACCCGATTATGGAATGGAAGGAAGAAAATAAAATGTGCGTGTTTACTATCAGCATTCTATTGAAATTAAACTTGATTTTGAGTTAAGCTTAATTATGGGTTCATAATCCAAACCCAAAATTAAGCCCAAGTTCTAGAGATTCTCTAGAAATATCATAAAATATTATCACTTCCTCTATATGTTCTAGAGAATTCTATAAAATAATTATCTAAAGATTTGTGTAGAAAATTCTAGGAATTGTAAGACATAAAATCTAGATATTATGGTAGAGAGTTCTAAAAAGATATTTTGTAATCTTGGAGCCTATAAATAGCTCCTTCCTCTTCCATTTGTAAACAAGTTGAACAAATAAATAAAAAGCAAGTTAAAGAAAGAGTGTTCTTCATAAGTTCTCTAATTCTCTCTAAAAATCTTTCAAGTATTTTCTAAGTATTCTTCCATATCATTCTTCATACTTAGAGGGTTTCTTCTCTTGGTTTCACTCGGGTTTCTAGGGCATTACGGTCTTGGGCTAGTGCTAAGCACTATCGGAGTTTCTCTACATGGTATCAGAGCCATTCTAACCTTGTGCTCATCAAGATCGGGGTTTAAGAGAGCTCGGTTTATTCTAAGTATGGAATCAATGGGTCGTGTCGTTGGATTGGGAATGGAGATCTTAAACCAATCTAACTACCGGTTATGGAAGTCATGTATGGAGTCATACTTGGTTAGTGAGGACTTATGGGATGTCGTCGGCGGTAGTAGCACAACACCACCAAGGGGAGATGCTGCAACAGCGGAAGCGACAAAGGAGTGGACACGGAAAAATGCCAAGGCGGAGTTTGCTTTGAAGAGGTCAATATCCTCGGGAGTATTTGAGTATGTCTCAAGGTGTAAATCCACTAGTTCGATATGGCAAGCGTTAAATCAATTGTTCAACAAGAAGAACGAGGCTCGGCTACAATTATTAGAGAACGAGTTGGCGAATGTGAAGCAATGGGAGTCTTCAATCTCAGAGTTCTTTATCAAGGTAAAAAATCTTTGCTCAGAGATTAATACTCTTAATCCGGAGGAGTCGATTTCAGAAGCTCGGATGAAGCGGTCTATTATTCGTGGTTTACGACCCGAATATACACCGTTTGTTACTTCAGTTCAAGGATGGGCTACACAACCTTCCATGGAGGAGTTCGAAAATCTACTAGCTTCGCAAGAATCACTAGCCATGCAAATGATGGGAGTTAAAGTCAATGATGACTCGGGGAGCGCGTTTGTAGCTCGGAGGCAACAAAGTTTTAGAGTCAAGTTCAAGGATAGTGATACAAAAAATAATGATGGACGAGAAAGATCTTCTATGGGAGACAAGAAGCGATTCAAGTGCTACCGATGTGGAAAACTTGGGCACTTCAAAAAGGATTGCCGAGTTAAGTTGAAAGAAACAAATATGGCGGAATCAAATGGTCACACTGAAGACGAAGAATGGGGAAAATGTTTCACGGTGGAGGCTGCATCTTTAGGTACATCCACAACTAAAAATCTTGGAAATGATTGAATTGTGGATTCTGGTTGTAGCCATCATATTACCGGAGACGAGAAGTTATTTTCTAGTCTTCAGTGTCATGACGGGAAAGAAGCCATTATTACCGCGGATAATTCAATCCACCGCGTTGAGAAGGAAGGGACTGTTGTCATTAAAGGAGATGATGGAAGCCCAATAACTCTCAAGAATGTATATCATGTTCCTGGAGTAAGGAAGAATCTTCTCTCTGTGGTAAATGCGGTGGACTCAGGTAGCTACGTTTTATTTGGCCCAAGTGACGTCAAATTCTTAAAGAATATTAAAGAGTTAAAGGCGGATGTGGTTCACACCGGAGCACGAGTTAAATATCTATATGTTTTATCGGCCTCCAACTCATATGTTGAGAAGATGAGCACCAATGATAATGTCTTTATATGGCATGCTAGACTTGGTCATATAAATATGACTAAACTCAAAGTTATGGTAAATAAGGATTTGGTTAATGGGCTCCCAAGGTTGAAGATTCAAGATGAAGGAAAACTTTGTGAAGGTTGTCAATATGGAAAATCACATAGGCTTCCATTTGACAACTCCACTTCACGATGCAGCGCTCCGTTGGAGAGGATCCATAGCGATTTGATGGGTCCAACAAGAACATCCTTCTATTCCGGGTTTCGTTACATGTTGTTGTTCGTTGATGATTTCTCACGGTACACCTGGGTATACTTTGTGAAGGAAAAATCAGAAGTATTTTCAAAATTTCAAGAATTCAAGGTTACCGTGGAAGGCGAGTTAGGTCGGAAGATCAAGACCCTAAGGACGGATAATGGAGGTGAGTTTATGTCAAAGGAGTTCCTCTCTTTTTGTCAGGAGCATGGTATCAAGAGGGAATTTACATGCCCATATACACCTCAACAAAATGGAGTAGCAGAAAGGAAGATCCGACATCTAAGCGAAACGTGTAGAAGCTGGCTACATGACAAGAATTTGCCTAAAGCCTTATGGGCGGAAGACATGAGATGTGCAGCATATGTCATCAATCGAATGCCACTAAGTCCGAATAACATGAAGTCTCCTTATGAGATGGTTCATGGGAAGAAGCCAACGGTGAAACATCTCAGGATATTTGGATCAATCTGCTACGTCCATGTGTTCGACTTTCAGAGAACAAAGTTGGAGGCAAAGGCGAAAATACATATTTGTCGGTTATGATGAACAAAGAAAAGGGTGGAGGTGCATGGATCCTGAGACACATAGGTACGTCGTGTCTCGTGATGTTGTCTTTGACGAAGTTTTCTCATATTATGGACAACCTCAAGTCTTGGTCGAATAAGAAGGTGGAGATTCCTTCAAAGTTTATGAACCAGTTCCTCAAATACCAAGTGAGAGCGGAAGTCTTGAAAAAGAGACGCAAGGTGAAAGGGGGAGCACTAATCAAGAGGAAGATGATGATGAAGATCATGGTTCCATGGCTAATCAAAGGCCTAAAAGGAACATTGTTAAGCCTGCCCGGTTCAGAGATAAAAGGTTTGTCACTACTTACTCATGTTATTTTGCCACTCCATTAGATGAAGAAGAGCCATCATCTTATGATGAAGCTAAAGGTGTTCAAGAGTGGGAGACCGTAATGGAAGAGGAGATGAATGCCCTTATGAAGAATGAAACTTGGGATTTGGTTCCGAAAACCAAGGATGTTCAACCCGTTTCATGTAAATGGGTGTATCGAATTAAGCGGAAAGCGGATGGAAGCATTGATAGATTTAAAGCAAGGTTGGTTGCTCGGAGGTTCTCTCAGAAGTATGGAGATAATCAAAGTGCTATCAAGTTAGCTAATAATCCGGTGTTTCATGCAAGGACGAAACATATCGAGTTAGAGCATCACTTCATAAGGGAGAAGGTGCTTGATGGAACAATTGAAGCTTTGGAAGTTCGAAGCGATGACAACGTTGCAGATATCTTCACAAAGTCATTACCAAAAGGCAAATTCGAGTTACTTCGCTCGAAGCTCGGTATGGTTGACAAAATCAAGTTTAAGGGGGAGTATTGAAATTAAACTTGATTTTGAGTTAAGCTTAATTATGGGTTCATAATCCAAACCCAAAATTAAGCCCAAGTTCTAGAGATTCTCTAGAAACATCATAAAATATTATCACTTCCTCTATATGTTCTAGAGAATTCTATAAAATAATTATCTAAAGATTTGTATAGAAAATTCTAGGAATTGTAAGACATAAAATCTAGATATTATGGTAGAGAGTTCTAGAAAGATATTTTGTAATCTTGGAGCCTATAAATAGCTCCTTCTTCTTTCATTTGTAAACAAGTTGAACAAATAAATAAAAAGCAAGTTAAAGAAAGAGTGTTCTTCATAAGTTCTCTAATTCTCTCTAAAAATCTTTCAAGTATTTTCTAAGTATTCTTCCATATCATTCTTCATACTTAGAGGGTTTCTTCTCTTGGTTTCACTCGGATTTCTAGGGCATTACGGTCTTGGGCTAGTGCTAAGCACTATCGGAGTTTCTCTACACATTCAATAATCATAATCAATCAATTTTTGACATATTAATACTGCCTCGCATAATCATAAGGCACTAGTGTACAACTAGCTACTATTAGGAGATGGATAGAGTTAATTATAGTCATCAAATCATCGGATTTCATATTTGTAACGAAAAGAAACCGTTACTCTCAGTCTGTAAATCATCGGTGAATGAATATACAAAGCGCTTGCGTTTTCTTATTTAAACAACACGCACGCACTGACAAATATCAAGAATTATAGTTAATATCATTAACATTTAAAAATTAGAGTAAGCTACACAAACTTGAAAATATTTCACTAAGTATTACCATCAAGGTCAGCAATTTTTTTTTATAAAAAAATCATATATATATTGTTTCTTACATCCATTACACATTACACGTGTGCATAAAATCAGTTTATTTTACCAAAAGACAAAATATAATCACTTTGAAATATGCAGGTACCACTAAACAGTACTTGCAATTTTCAAAGTTACTTTTAGATTTAATTGAGTGGCAATGGTATAGCCGGAAGAGGATTAGCCAAGGCCAACGTAAGCCCAAACCTCTCAGTCATGTTAACATCGCTCGCTTTCATCCCATCCGGTAACTTCCACCGAAACGAATGTATGAATGAGCCCAACATCAAATGCACCATCTGGTATGCCAGTGGAACTGCTGGACACATTCTTCGGCCAGAACCAAAAGGTAGCAACTCAAAGTGTCTCCCCTTGTAATTGACTTCGCTCCCAAGAAACCTCTCAGGTATAAACGACTCTGGGTCCTCCCAAAGGCTCTCATCTCGACCGATTGCAAACACGTTCACCATCACCCTAGTATCCTTCGGAATCGTGTACCCGCCCAACTCTACCGTTGTTTCGGCTTTGTGAGGTAATAAAAATGGAGCGGGTGGGTGCAACCGGAAACTCTCCTTCACTATTGCTTGTAAGTATGGTAAATGAGGTACATCTGATTCTTTGACTTGCCTTCCTGGCTCGACCACTGACATGATCTCTACACGTGCTTTTTCCATTATGCTTGGGTGTCGAAGCAATTCTACCATTGCCCATTCAACAACGTTTGCGCTTGTGTCGCTCCCAGCAACAAAATTGTCCTGCATGGTTTTATATTCATAATTTCGATAAATATCATATCAAAGATACTGAGAAATACACAAGATAAATATTTATTTATTTTACACAGGCATGTAGGCTACAAGTTGTACAATAATATTAAATCTGTGAAGCAATTAATAGTTTTTCTTACCAGAAGTACGGCTTTAATACTTGCCCGATCGAGTCTAGTATCCCCTTCAACTTGCAACCGAACGAGCACATTCAACAAGTCATTATCATCCAACCTCGACACCTTCATCTTTTCCAGCCGTTGATCGATCATGTCATCAAAAATCTTATACAACTGCGCCATATTTTTGGCCACCTTCTTCTTCCTCCCTTGCAAATCTGCCCCTGCCAACCCTGGGAAAAAATCGGAAATGTTGGGACTCCCCACTGTTTCCATAAGTCCCCAAACCAACTCCTTAAACTCCTCGGCTTTGTCCGAATTAATATCCACCATATCCACCGAGAAGAAAAAGTTGGACAACTCATTCATCATAGTACAGAGCGAAGCTCTTCCTATGTCGACTGTCTGCCCCATCCTCCCCCTCACGTGCTCCACCATCTCTGCCACCTTCTTCTTCCTAATGCAACGGTTAGTCTCAAGTGGTTGAGTTGAGAAAAGGTGCGTTTTCAGTATGGTTCGGATGTGCTTCCATTGGGGAGAAGGGGCCATACCAATGACCGACACGTGGCTGTGGCCAAGCGCAGAAAAGGCATGAGGCACGGCATGCGCAGAGATGGAGGAGTCGAGGGTTTGGAGCACTTGTTTGGCTAATTCAGGGGAGGCGACTACGACAGTGGTGGTTTGGCCAAGTTTGAGGGAGATGATTGGGCCATGGGATTTGTGGATCTTGCTGATGGACCGGTGAGGGGAGTCGCCAAGCTCGAGGAGGCTTCCGATGATGGGGAAGGGAGTGGGCCCAGGTGGGAGCTGGTTTGACGATTTTCGTTTAGGGAGGAGTTGGATGATGAAGAGGAGTGAGAAAGTAGTGAGTGAGAGGAAGAGGTACAAAGGGTCGATAAGGTAATCCATGTTTGATATTGTGGCCAGTTATGGAAGTAGGTACGTGGTAGTAGCTAGGGAGTAATGGAAGTAAGGTGGATATATGAATGTATGTTCAAGTTTGGATGGTTTGCTAAAGAATGTGCCCTAACATGGATATATATACAAGTTGAAGTTGGTTAAGGGAATTATTTTTTTCTCAATATATATATCATTGTCAAATTAAAATAAGAGTATTTTATGTTATATATTAAATAATTCCAAGACTATGTCAAATTTGAGCAGCAGTCAACAACTCTAATTGAGCAGGATAAAATATTTCATGTTTGACATTAATTATAACCCAGTGTATATCAAATTTGACCAGGTCAATATATTCTCACAATTAAACAAATAACAAATAAAGTTCTAATTTTTTGACCGTTGGATCGTCTTTAAATGAATCCAATGGCTACACCTCCTTTTTGTATGAATTTTTTTTTGTCTTTCACCTCCTTTTTCGCCCCCATAGACCAGGCAGATCTATCCCCCTCACTGGAGAGATTGAAATCTTCCCTGATATGGTTTAGCATTGACTACATTTTTTTCCACGGGTAATTGTAGTTTAATTAGACCCCTTATTTGGTTCTGAATATTTATACCATTTATGCAGAAAACTACATTAAATTTACTTTGCACAAAAAACCCTCCTAAAATATGTTTGTAAAAAACTCATCCCATTAGGATTAGGATTATAGTTTTGGAGGTTTTTATAAAAAAAAATTTCTAACTTTTTTGTTGTTGTATTAGATTATCTCATTCAGCTTTGCAAGTTGGATCAGAAAAACATAATATATGTCTCATTTTAATCCAAAAATTAACCTCAACAATCCTAATCCTAACGGGGTGAGTTTATTTACAAAACATACTTCAGGAGATTTTTTTGTAAAAAAAAGTTTAATGCTATTTTCTGCAGAAAGGGTATACTTTGCGGGGGTTCGGGATTTCCAATTTAGCCTTTAAATATTGCTCCAATTTAGCCTTTAAATATTGCTAAGGGCATTATTTACATTTTTAAATATATATAGATGATACCAACTGCACATTCAACTATGTTAGCAAGTACACATGGATTAAGCGTGTGGGTACTAGGAGAAAAGGGTTTTAGGAGAAACTTTTTAAGCTGTGAAAGGTTTTTACTTGAAGTTGAAAAGTGAAAGGGCCTAACACATTCAGAATCAAATGGGGTCCCAAACTATATTTACCCTTTTTCCACAAAAGGAAACTGGAGTTTGATAGAAAGAAATTCTATGCATCCAAAAAGAAAAACGAAAAACCACTAAGTTTAACTGGTTTTAGGAAATTTCTACCATTATAACTGAATATTTGGAGTTACATATTTTATGGATGATATATTGTTGTTCTCAACTATACATTTTTAATTAAGAAATGTGCGAAAAACCACTTAGTTTAACAGGTTTAGAAAATTTCTATCGATATAACTGGATATTTGGAGTTATCGTATTTTATGGATGATAATGTTGATCTCAACTGTACATTTTTAATTAAGAATTATGGCAAGCATGTAAACTACCTTTCATATCAGGTAGCGGTTTTATTAAGTAGTCAAAAAGCGTGTTGATAGTTAGACAAAGCAAATAGAAGTTCAAGTTAAGCTAAGACATTTTTGTTTGAGTTCTTCTATGATGCAAACTCTTAGCTATCTTAACTACTTTTAGACAACCCCTATAAAAGTGGAGTTAATTTCTATTTTATTTCAAATCATGTTAGTTTCGGTATTATCTTGTTAAACCAACCAATAAATAGGGACCACTACTTTGTTGGTTTTCTCTTTGTTGGAAAATTATTCTTATGATCAAAATTGTATGTGATTTAATATAGGGAGTAAAACTAACTATTGGATCATCTCAAATAATGTGTTGAAAATTGAGATATCGTATAATCAATAGTTTTTAATTCCTTGATTTGGATTACTGAGTTATCGATTAAATTAAAAAAAACACCAAATTTTAATGACACAATGTTACTACAACACAAACATGATACATCGGCGTTTATTTTGGCAAACGCCGGTGTAGATCATACCACCGTTTGTAAAAACGCTGGTGGAAATGCCGGGGAAGAAGACGTCACAGTAGATATGGGGGTACCCCGACGTTTTTATTAACCGCTGGTAAAGCCAGCTACCTACAGCGGCGTTTGGAGTTTGCCCTTTTTTCAGTATAATAGCTATACCGGCATTTTACAAACGCCGGTATGGGGTTTTTTTTTTTTTTTTTGGTGCACTTATATATACTAGTTGGAATTTACCGTGTACCAAGTGCACGTGACTTGATGCACATAAATGGTAAAATATTTATCTAAACATACTTGCATTTAGCACATCCATATTATTCAAACTACAAATTCGATCAAGTCAATCATCTTAAAAAGCAAACCATGAATTTCAAAATTACTCCAACGACAATAAGCTCATCGAAATCAGATTTGAAGCAAGCATCAATAATCCAAGTTTAATCAGTTCTAGCAAAATTCCAATCAAAACAAAGTTTCATCATCTAAAACATAAACTGATATTAAAAAAAGTTATTAAAAAAAAATAAATTAGTAAATGTTTTTAAGTCGCACCTCCTTGCTACTTATAGCCACACCAATGCAACATGTTCCAAACCAGCCAATATGGGACTAAAACTCTCTCTTATCTAAATCCTTCTATGGGAACCAGTGTATGCTTTGGTCTATAGAATCATATTCTATCTTAACCCTTTCTCTTCTGACTGCATATATATTAAGTTAAGAATTAAACAATGATAGCTTAGTCAGCTTGTTTAGTCGGCAACGCCATTCATCCCTGCTTCCAATCCTCCATTACGAACGTCTACAATACCCAACCCACCACCAACAAGGAACTGTATCAGGCTCACCTGGTACAGAACACAAATTAGCTCACCTCTCTGTGCCGGAATCAACAACATGCTCTCACTATTTCTACAGAAGGCGCTTTTAGGAGGTCAAGTATTTTTTTTCCAAGCTCCGTATCAGCCACTAATTCAATATAGAAATTGTCTTGGAAATGGAGAATATTAGAGTAGCGAATTTGCTAAGAGTATGGTCGAAATTTGGTCCAATTCAATTCAAAGTAAGACAAAACTGAAAATTTTGAGTACTTTTGGAGGTTTCTCTAACAGTCTAACTCATCGAAGACACCAGATATTCATTTTTGGCAGCTAAGTTTCTTGGCCTCCCCAAGTAACTTAAGCCTGTTCCCATGTTAAATTCATGTGTATAAACATTTCTGAATCCCCTATGGTGTGGTACAGAGCTACTACCGCCTACGGATAACTTGTAAGTGAGAGATTATCAAATTTTACATCTTGTATACTTTAGCTCTTTGCCGCAAATTCTACATCTTACCACACTTCTGCACCAGAAAACTACATCTCTTCCCCCCATCAACACCACCAAAAACTCACAAAAACACCATCCTGTCTATTCCATTACCCATCTAACTACTCCCAAAGCACCAATCTCAATTTAACAAAAACCAACTAACGTTAAATGCAGAAATCATTTACTACAAGACCAGCATATAGCATTCTATGGAACAATATCCATACGACTACCAAATATGTTATAAAACCAAGTAAAAACAAATTACATGTAGTACACGGCTAAGACTATTCAAAGTTTCAATGTAAAACAATGATTTTCCGATATATATATATATATATATATATATATATATATATACATATGGTGCAAATGCAAACAAGCTCTGAAAGAACAAGAGTCCAATAAATTGATGAGAACTATACATTATACAACTATTTAGTAACATCTTAGCTTTGGGATAAAACAATCTGTTTCTGCAGCACATGCCTGTATATTTCTTGAAATAGTTAAACCAACAACTCTTCAGCTTTCTGTTCTATAAAGTATACTTCTCTCTAATTCTATAAGCATTTCATCCTTTCTGAAATGATCAATTGGGAAAATTTTTTTGAGGTCCTTGGATGAAATAGCATGAAGTGGAAAATTTTAATAGATTATGTAGACATCATATTTACAGATCTCTTAAGATAATACCCATTGCCCCAATCCTATTGTTGGTTGTGTAGGTCTTGCTTCAGCACATCGTTCAACTTCACCGCCAGAACAGTCCGCCGCCTCTTTGCTGCGTATAAGAGTTTAACAAGATTCAGTTTTACTCTAATTCCTATATTTAAATAAAAAATGCCACAAAAAAAAACACATGGGAAGAGAAAACAACACAGACCTTTAATCTCCTCATATCTGTCATGAAGCTTCCTCTTTGTGACCTCTAACTTATTTTGATAGGTAACTCCTCATTTTCCTTTGCTACCTGAAACATAAACCAATATGAGACCAAAAATTCATTCATATAACTAAAACTTGACCTGAATGGGTGATCTTATTTAGCTAAAGCTATGGTCTTTTTAGTCAGCAAATGGATCGAAATCAATATTGATAGTCTTGGGCATGTTTAGTATTTTTTTTCTATATCTCCTTTTAAGTTACCTAAACAAACCTTGACTCACATGCACCCCACATGTCATCACTTTGAAATCTACTGCAGTGGGCTAGGCATAGGATAAGACATACCCAACCTCTTATGGAATTATAATATTAGAGATAAAAATACAGTTCTTCAAGGTCAGTTATACTTACATCCTTTGTAAGACGAAGCATTGTTGGATCGCACGAAGATTTCTGCATCCCTTGCGTGCTCCTATCTGCAGCAGCTTTAATTGCAGTATCCTGTGATTTTGGTGAACTTTGTACTAATTCTGGCATCCTTAACTCTTCAGAAGGGTTTTGCCTTTGTGTCTCTCATAGGCAAGATTTTAATTTTAAGTCTTTTAGACGATAAGCTCCTCAGGATTTCCTGCTGATTTAATTCTTCTCCCTTCATACTACCCTTATCTTTCCTCGATGAATTGCTTTCTTCTTTTTGAGGCCTTCTTCCATTTTCTCTGAAGTCTCTAGTGCATGCAGGTTGTGCAGCTACCTCAGGAAGCTCAGACAATGCAGGTTGTGTAGCTAGGAGGGATTCCGTGTCTGATGGAGGCACTTTGAGCTCTGAAAGGTGCAAAGGCTCTCTTTTTGAAGTAGATGAATTGACAGAGCTAGAGATAGTCACTGCAAAATGAAAAAAAATTGCAATTTATTAATTGAAACAGTCAGGGAAAATACCATGGATTTTTCTCATGATAAAATCAAAGTTTTTTTTTTCTTTTTTCTTTTTTGCTTACATGTAGTACCATTAGCCGCATTCTCCCACTCTTCATGAGCGAGACGTTTCCAACTGCTACAAGCAAAAAAAGAAAACCCTAAATGAGTGCATTATTTGCATTGATGCTTATATGTTGAATGTGCATTCATCCTGAGATTGATCATGCAAGATCCTGTTAAAGGTCAGCTGACCGATCACCTTAATCACATACAAATCCCAGATAGCAACAACAATTCGTAAACCTATGAAAGTGTGGAACATGGTTGTATTTACAAAGGGGTTGAGAGGGATGTCTGTCGAGTGTGCACTCGACGAATTAAGACTCATGAACAGAACAGTACTTCACATTTTTTAATGCATACACATTAATTTATACATGGGAGATCTTCAGCTTGATCAGCCTCATCAGCCGAAGCAGAAGAATCTTTTATTTTAGCAGCATACAGAAACTTCTTGATAGCTTTTTTCATCTAAGGGAAAATGGGGGGAAATGATCAGGTCAAATTATGTTGTGATCCACGACTTATGTAACTCTAGAAATCCTAAACACCATAAGCATCTTCAAAGATTTATTAAGTATTGTTTGCCCCATCGACTATTAGTTTTTTTTCCCAGTGTCTATCCAGTAGAAGGCTTCAACAAAGATACAAGTTGTCAATCTCAAGTCAAATCCTGTGTTAATCACAATGGCATTCGTTACTACAGCAAGGAAATGCAAAGCTTAAAATAAAATCTGCATTTTAGTGATCCTGCAGTTCGTGATAGATATGTATATTTTGATATATCAAAGAAAAAGCTTTTGATAAGTAACTTTTGACTTCTTTTTTCCTTGTTGAGAAAGTAAAAGCTTTTGACTTTTCTTCAGTAATTTTAACACACTTATGAAATGCTGGCTTGGAGTGTTCGGTGATATGATATTATGTTGGACTATAAAAGCGAAAAAAAAAAAAAAACGAAGCCTGTCAACAAACACTGCAATAAAAGCATTAAGACAAAATGAAGATATTTGGGATGTGAGCACTGAACAACGCTTTTTACAATCTAAAATTAGCAGGAAATTTGGATCACAAGAGTGAACATAAGATGTATACATACTAGTCAATGCAGAGCTCACAGTTGCTAACAACCACAAGGTCCATGGGAAAAAAAGTCTAAAAACTGAACTCAAAGAGTCATAGATTCTGACGGTATCCTAAGAGAATCATCAACCTATTTGGTGTAGAGAAAGAAGCAAGTTCAAGCAATTACGTCCAGATCACACATACATCATTCAAGCAACAGATGGTTGACTTGGTAATAAGTAGTGTTTTAAAATTGAATTGAGACAACCCATCTTACCTCATAAACCAGATACAGTATTTCTCTCGAGTCTTCTTCAATCTGTCGATGAACAACAACGCTTGTTTTTAATGAGTCGAACCACTATGTGGTCAAGTTGGCAATACAAGATATCTTAATAATTATAAATTTAAAATTAATTTAAAATTATTATTTTTAAAAAAAATTAAATTTAAAAAAAAGAAAAAATCGACTACGCCCTTTTACTAAATTAAGTAAAATAATAACTGGTTACTTGATTGGCTTCCTTGAGGTTAGACGAACTGTGCAAGTAGTGACACCATGAACGATAATTTTTAAAAACTTGACCTAGTAAGTCCTTCACAATATCATCATCCACCTACGATAATTTGTTTAATATATGCAAATGGAACATATAATATGTTTAATACACTAAATGAAAGATGTATCTCAAGAAAAAGATTGTATTACCCCATGATAGTTATGTTCAGCCTTATTGTGCCTTATGTCAATATTGGAAAGTAGCAAAATCAGATGTTCCCTTTGATTGTCCACATTCCCTTTTTTCATTCAAAAGTTAAAAATGACAATAAATTCAGTTTCTAAGAAGTCCAAGAAAAGAAAACAATTGCAACAAATTTTAAATTATACATACCATATAGCATTTATTAACATTTATACAGATATAATGGCAATATTGAATTAATCTTTTATTACATGGCAGATACTTGCCTGAAACCCAGAGGTTAGCTAAAGCCAGTCAAGCAAATCACGAACAGAGTTATCCCTACCACCAGAAACTAAAGGTCCATCAATTCTCTGTCTGCCACTTGATGTTGGCTGCATGCCACTTGCTATTGGCTGCACTCTAGGCAGTGGAAGTTGGTCCAGCTTATTACGTAAAGCAATAACAGCCGCTTGGATCTCTATCAATGAAATACACAATACAAAATTATTCGGAAAAGAATGAAAACAAAATCAGTTAAATAATTATAGCAGTCCAGGGGGCAAGAAAAAAAAGAGCAAAAAAAAGTAATATAATATAATATAATAAAAAGATCATGAATCATGCAGCTGACCTCAACAAGTTTCATTATCGTCGGAGTAGCACCAGAAGCATGAAGAGGAAGGATATTATACTGGGCAAAGTACACTTTCTTTGTCTCTATTTCTCTAGCAAATCTATTTATCTACAAGTATAGCATCAAAAAGATCCTTTTATAAGCAGCAGGAATGATAATGATGTAGAATCGATGAGACATTATGCAAGACTAACCTCATCATTAACTTTCTCATATGGTACCACAGTTTTCAGTACATCATATAACACTGACGCTATCTGATAATGCTTTGCCATTTGCTCACTATAAAAATACTGAATTTCTCTTGGAACTCCTACAGTAATTTAACAAAAACAACTCTGCAATTTATCAATAAACTCTCATGTTTTACGGCTTAGTGGGCCCTTCCTTGACATAGTTTTCATAGTACCACTTCAAAAACAATTGGATTTCTCTAGAACCATTGTTTGCGAGTTGGGGTTTTGTTTCCACTTCATCCTGCCAGCACAAAAGAGGAGATCTATATTTTTTGTACACAACCCGACAGATCTGATGAACCAAAACTAAACTACATGGAGAACAATAAAAAAAAATAAGAAAGAAAGATAATTACTATAAAATATATGGGCCTAATGCCGAAAAGACAAACCCAGGGAAATACGCAAATGAGAGTGAATCAAAATTTTGAAGACATCAGATTTATCAGAATTTCAGTATCATTTAGGAAAGGAGATTTAAACCAAGAAATATGAAAAGCAAACACAAATTATTGAAGTGGATAAAAATTGTCATCTCCTTTACTTATTAAACTTTTATTTACACAGGATCTCTCAGATACATACTTGGTATAATACTTCTGCTTAATATTTTGAAGTTGCGAACTTTCCTTGTAGCATGCTTGTCACGCCCTGCTTCCCAAAATGAGGGAATACTGGCATATGACTGAGGCCCAGCGAATGGTGCGAATACACCATTCATAAGCTGTACAGACAAACTCAAAAACAAGATAACATAATAAACCACACAGGTAAGTAAATCACAATATAATAATGAAAGTTCATGACATAGTCCATAACATAACCAACAACTGGAAAATACAAATAGTTACGGGTCAAACAAGCCTGGATTACAATAAAGAGTTGCAAGAAATAAAACACAAACTAAAGATAACATGATAACAATAAACTAGAACACTTGGTCAGCGACACCTTCTGGTAACTCTCCATTTGAGTCTGCAAGTATATTATAACAAAAAGAAAAGAAAAGGGAAATAAGAAGACTCCCGTTAATACAAGTCACGGGCTGCAAGGGGAGTATAAGCTAAGGGAAAAACAGGTACAAAACAAAACAAAAGAAAAACAGGAAGAGATAGCAAGGAATCGATAGTCATGAAATAGGGAAAAATGCAACATGTAAACATGATGATGAACAAGACATTATGAAACAAGTGGCATGTAAAACAAGTAATCAAGTAAACAAATATCAAGTCAATATAAACATGTAACATGTAATTGGGTCATGCAAGTGCATGTGTTAATCTTATGTCTAATGTTCGATTCTATCTAGGTAGCACTTCATGCATCCATCTTTTTACTATATGGTTGCCACTTACAATCAGTTGTGTTTAGATTTAGTGGTGGACTTTATAGGTCACGTACTGGAAAAAAATATGTACATTCAATATTGTATTGAGATACGTGCAAACTTGTAACGTGGAACATGTAGAGTGTAAACTTGCAACGTGAACATGTAAACTTGTAATTTGTAATCTTGCAACTTGTATCGGGAAACCACGAGCTCCCATCCGAGTACGCTCTTCTATATTGCCCACTACTTAAATTTTTTTCTTATACCCCGGCTTGTTACATTTATTTTAATTTAATCAATAAGAACAAGATGTCATATTCATATTTAACTATTGTCACGGGTGAAACATTCCTGCACATAAACATGTATAATCCTAAGAGTACATATGTGTATTAATTTGTGTTCGTGTCATTCATATGGCAACAAAGTATCCACGATCATATGTGAATACGAGATCGACAGATTTTGTATAATAACAGATTGAATTCGACTTATGAATGCGAATTAGAATCAAGAATAATATACTTGCGGTATTTTTGCAAAGAAGCTTGTACGAGAATAAATAAATTTGTACAAGAGATATTTGCCTTTTTGACGATTCAAGAGAGAATAACCGGCGAGCTCCAAAAATCATGTGCGAAATACGTGCAAGAAAGTCCAAGCAAACAAAGTCAGCAACTCGGCAAAGAAATCCCACAGCAGATCGGGACAGAACAGCAAACAGCCAACCAGGATTTGCTGTGCCAAAACACGGGACAACAAAACCCAACGAATAGGAATCTTTTCTTGCACCGAATCGGGGCCAGCACAGCAAACGGCGAGTCTAAATCCCCTCCAACAAAACATAGATTTAACAATCTCCCACCAATTGCTCTTCGTCTTCTCGAATTCGATAGAGGGAGAGAGTGATCGGGAGAGTAAGAGCGGTGGGGCGGCGCTCACGGTGACTGGACGGTCGCGGCGTCGAGAGGAACGGAGGGCAACGTCGACTGCGTAGCGGCGACTGGTCGGGAAGCGACACAGTGGCCAAGAATGGCGGAGATGCTCTGTTTCGCGCTCGAAACAGGGGAGGCGGCGATCGAAGTGTTCTCGGGACTTGGATGTCGACGAAGGGGATGGAGGGGATCTCCGGAGGGTGTAGAGGGGTGCACGGAGAGGATGAGGGGCGGCGAGGCTTCAGTCGACGATGAGGGAGAGCGAAAATGGCGCTTGAAGATGAGGAGGGCTTGGGGAGGATGGCGAACGGCAATGAGTTCAGGAGTGAGGTGAGGTAAGGAAGACGAAGAGGGGTCGGGGCTCGAGCGAGGATGGGGATGATGGTGAAGGTGGGCGGGGTTTGGCTATCGGAGTTTGAGCGATGAGCGGTGGTGGTAGGGGGAAGATGGAGACAGTGACGAGGAAGGTGATGGGGTGGTAGAGCGGAGACAGGGCGGAGGAGAGGTGGAGGACGGTGGCTCGGGTGGCGTCGGGTGTTGGGGGGCGCAGAGGTCGGAGGAAGAAGATGGTGGGAGTGGGTGCTCTGGGTTTCTATTTTTGGTTTGTTTTGAATCAGAAGGGGGAGAGAAGAAGACGACGGGGAGAGAGATAATAACGGGGAGAGAGAGTGAGAGAGGTTATATTAAAATAAAGGTATAAAATAATATAATAGTAAAGAGTAGATATAGTAGGGGGAGGGAGTTACGGGAAATCAGGGGCTGATTGTGTGGTGAAGATTAAAAGGTAATTAAAATTGTTGTAACAGTCAAATAAAGGAGGAGAAATAAAAGGCAATTAAGATTGTTATAAACAGTCATATAATGAAGAGGGATTATAGGGCTGAAAATTAGGGGTTCAAATTTCAAACTTTGGGGATTTGTTGATCTGGTCAACAAATGGGGTTGGGTTTGGTTTCGTGGATCAAGATCCAATAGGAGGTGGGCTTGGTCTATGAGCTCAAAACAATCTAATTATTATAGAATTGGGCTCATACAAAATAATTTAGACAATCAGGCTTAAATTAAACATTGGGTTTGGGTTTAAAATCATTTGATAAATCAATCATGGGATTGGGCTCCAAAATATTTCAAATATTAAAACAGTTGAATAATCAAATATTGGGCTTCACAAAATAGTTTGAATAACATAATAAATTAAAAAAAAGAATAGTTAAGAATTTAAAATACGGGAAAATACTTGGAAATACAAATTAACAGAAACAGGGGTTACAACGCTATCTTTTTGTAATGATCGAAGTCCATTATGGATGGCGCACAAGATACCAGAACTAATTTAATTTAAGTAATAACTTTTAACTTATGTAGAAACTGCTAACAGTAACAGATAAGATAATTAATATTCCTTGCAGATATTCCCTTCTATATGATAATTATTAATAAAAAAAGCTGATATGATTACTTTGTATTTCACAAATATTCAAATCTAAAAAAATAAATATTCAAATATAAAAGTATACAGTATGTTGAACATTATCTAACATAAATTATTTGATGCAAATGATAAGATTGGCTTACTGGCTTCGTTGTTGATGACCAAATTGGGAAAAGAGTGACTGTAGCGACATAAGATGCTGCACGAAAAGAAGAAACAGTTATTGTTTAGAATAAAACTCATATATATAGTCTTAAAACAACCCCAATACATATAGTCTTAAAACAGCCCCAATATATTCCTTCAGCATCTTACTATCTCAAGATTTATTTGTATCTTTGTTAAAATAGAGAAAAAATCTATTCAAAAAAAACCTTGGTAGCATCACTAATAAGTACCTTTAGATGCTCTTTTGGGTTTTCCATGTTCATTGTATTTTGCTCATGTCAAGAGCATGCCGATGACATGAATCAAATCATAAAACCCTAACAACTAAGTTACTTGTCATCTAAACCCTTTTCTCCCCTCTTCATTAATCCTTGTATTACCCCTCTATCAATCAAAACTAACAAAACCCAATTGGCATGTACTGAATTGGAGTCACAACCAAATAACAAACTAATAGGCAGCATCACTAAAAAGCACCATTAGATGCTCTTTTGGGTTTTCCATGTTCATTGTATTTTGCCCATGTCAAGAGCATGCCGATGAAATGAATCAAATCATAAAACCCTAACAACTAAGTTACTTGTCATCTAAACTCCTGTCTCCCCTCTTCATTAATCCTCTTATTACACCTCTATCAATCAAAACTAACAAAACCCAATTGGCATGTACTGAATTGGAGTCACAACCAAATAACAAACTAATAACTTCCTCTCTTTATTTGCCCTTCCATACAAATTGGAAAATACCTTCAATCAAGTCAAGAAACTTACTAAATCATCGCAAACTACATATGATCACAAACTGACTTCTCGTTATTCATAAGCAATCATAAAATTCAAAATTTTTTGTTAAAATTCAACTCAATGCACCCATCAATATCAATCAAAAATAAAATAAAATAAAAGAAGGAGGATACTGACGGAGATCGGGATCGGGTTGTTGTCGGCGTCAGGCGTCGGATGTGGGCACGCCTGAGATTGGGTCGACGCACGGGTTGTTGTCGGCGTCAGGCGTCGGATGCGGGCACGCCTGAGATTGGGTCGACGTGTGGATCGAGGCAGCAGGAGGAGGCGTCGGAAGGCTTGATTGAAGGTTTACTACTGGATTGGGGATTTCGGATTGGGAGGGGTGACTGGATTGGTTAGGGTTAGGGTGTGGGTGTGGGTTTTGAAAGAGATCGGGAGAGAAGATTGGAGCAGTTAGGTTCTACATAAAGAGAAAGAAAGCAATTGCACGTGTAATACACGTTCCCAATTGCACGTGTAATACACGTTTTCATTAAGTTATTTAATCTCAACCATTAATCGGCTAGATCAATACAATAAATGAACGGCTAAGATCGTCTCCTAACAGATTTTTTTTTTATATTGTGGCTTTTATAATAGAAATATATATATATAGGCTAAGATCGTCTCCTGACAGATTTTTTTTTATATTGTGGCTTTTATAATAGAAATATATATATATATATATATATATATATATATATATATATATATATATATATATATATATATATATATATGCACAAATATAAGAAGATTCAAAGATATAACATATCAACAACTCGAAATTGAAAAAACAATACAGTATATAAAAAATCAATATATTTAATATATCCTTAGCCAAGTTTAGAGTATCAAGTTGTAGGAATACAAGTACATTATTCGAATATTGTCATATAAAATGAACATGAGTGGTAAAAAAAAGAATAAAATGAACTTGAAATTGAGATCAATCTTACAAATAGTATAAACTACAGATTTTATAAGTATCTATACATAGATACACCCAATCATCTTTAGCTCTTTGCCTCTACTGTAGAATGTCCAAGCTGACCTGCAAGTGTATAAGCCTCCTCTGTCCTTGGCTTCATGAAGGAGGCAATCTATTATAGATGCTGAATTGTTGCTAATAGGAAAAGCTCTTCCAGCTTCTTCTGTCTGTGTAAAAGTGGAAAACTCAATGAATGCTTAGTCAATAATACATATATACGGAAAAAGGAAAGTAACATGATTCAGTAATGAAATGGAAAGCATGGTCCCTCACACTTGTATCTGATAATGCATCTTCTCAACAACTCTACAAAACTCCCTACTCAACTAACATAGAAAAAATGGCTTTCATATTTAGTCCCAAATTACTGGTACGAGTGAACGATGATTTTGGCAAAAGATTTAGAAAAAGATAAAACGATAAATTAGCTATGGAAGATTATATTCAGCTCTCATACACGCATTAAAGTTAAGAGACAAACAAATAGAACAATACAATCCTTCGAATCACAAGCTTTATATGTAGACTAGGAAAAACACATCAAATCTTTTGAAGAAGTTAAAGCAAATATGAGAATCAAGCAAAACGGATGATAATTCACCTCCTCTCGAAAATAATTCATCATCTCTTGAAAGTGATGAATTACATTGGACTTGGTACACAATAAGAATTGTTGCATGACAAAAAATAAATTGGTAATATCAGAAATTCAATCTTGAAATAAAACTGCAAATACCAAGAAGCACATATGTAACACCTCGAATTTTTAAAATACTGGAAATACCCGTTGTTATATCTTTAGAGTGGTGAGAATTATTTTCGGTATATTTTATTTTAATTATTGATATTGGTGTTGATGTAAAGGATATGTTGGAGTTATGAGTTTAGTTTATTGGAAGAAATATTATTTACTTTATTTTATAATTTTAAAAGATTGTTATGAGCTTATTTTATGTATTTTGTATTGTTAGTATCTTTAAAGTGCCGAGTTTGGGGTTTATTTGAAATATATTTGGAGATTGGGAGTTATATGTTAAATTACCCTTAATTTTATTATTTAAATTATTATTATTTCACTAAACCCCCATCCCACATTTCTTTCCCCTTCCTCCTCCTGTTTTCGTTCCGCCCAAACAGAAACCCTCGAAACCCATCGTCGACCCATTTCCTCGCAGAAATCCACTCCATTTCTCTTTCTTTTTCAAATTAATTTCAAGGGTATGCTGATTGGAAGGTTCTCTAGCATGTGGGAGCGTTGATTTGCAAGAAGAATGTCGAGAAGGAAGTGAAAGCGAGTTTGGGGAATAGCAGAGCGCTTGTACAGCCGATCTTCACGTTTTCTCAGGTAAGTATGATCTTTTTATTTTATGTGCATAATGTGCTATGAAAATTTTAAATATGGTTTGCTGTGTGTGAAATGTAAAGTATATTGAATATAGAAAAGTTCATAAGTATGATACGGAGTAAATTATGAGGTGTAAAAAAAAATTAGTATATATATGTATGGGAGTGTGTTGATGCTTGTAGATAGATATCTATATGCTACGGGGTTGTAATGATTAGATATATGTATGTGAATGTATGTGTATGTGTGATGTGTGATCTCATGACTAATGTGATAAGATGGGAAGCATGGTGTGTGTAGATATATATGATATGTAAAATATGATATGACAATGTGATGTGATAACATGATGAAATGATGATATGGTGTAGGTGTGTTATGCGGGTGATAAATTAGAAATTTTATGTGATAAAGTGATGCGAAATTGATATGATGTATGCGAAATTGATATGATGTGTGTGTGTAACGTGTGGGTGGTAAATGAGAATTTTATACGATAATCGATGAGATTAATGGCTTGTGTATGCTTATGTATTTAATGGAGTTATATGCATTCATGTTATATTATAAAGGCAAAATTATATGGAGTTAGTTATATTATAAAGGAGGCGAAATTATATGGAGTTAGTTATATTATAAAGGAGTTATATTGTAAAGGAGTTATATTATAAAGGATATATATATTTATATACGAAGATATAAAGGAGAAATTTTAATATTGCAGTGCCGCACAATCTCCCAGGGGTTGGGCTAGACCCCACAGGCTCGAGATACGCCCGAGAATAGGAGTTATATTTATATTGCCCCAAATTTTATTTGGGGATCGGGAGTTATATATTGCCCCAAATTATATTTGGGGATCAAGACATTCCCTCGCTGGTATAGGGCTAGGAGGAAGACGTAGTATCGAATGTGTAAGATTCCTATGGAGCGTCGATCCGCATATTATATTTGTTTGACTAGCCTTTTGGCTTTAGTCTTGGTTGGACATACGCGCAACTGTACTTTCAATCCAGCCCACAAATTATAGATGTAGGACACCTGGATCTGGGTGAATTGGTAGGTTTGCGGGATTGAAGTGTACGGGGAGGGGGGGGGGAGGCACAGAGATCCCTGTGTTGTACGAGGAGGTCAGTTGTGTGGACACTGAAAAGGAGAAAAAGATATATATGTATTTGATGCGTAAGACCTGTGTGGCAGCGATATGTGTATTTGATACGGAAGACCCTTGGTGGGCAGCAATCTGTATTTTGACTGAGCTATCGGCTTCAGTTGTGTGATGACATGGACACTGGTCGACAAACTAATAAAA
Source organism: Hemerocallis citrina (assembly GCA_017893485.1). Taxonomy (NCBI): domain Eukaryota; kingdom Viridiplantae; phylum Streptophyta; class Magnoliopsida; order Asparagales; family Asphodelaceae; genus Hemerocallis; species Hemerocallis citrina. Next base: position 17,737,494 of record CM030362.1, read on the forward strand.
TAAATAAGTGTAAATAAAAATGAGAAAGTAAAGAAAGTAAAATGTGAAGTGAAGAAAGTGAAATTGTGAATGTGAAAGAAAGTGATTGTGAATGAAAATAAATATGAAGGGATACGAGTTATGAGTTTGTGTATGGAAAGAAATGATAAATGTAGTATGTGGTTAATTTAAAATGAAAAAGTAAAAGAGACATGTGTTAATATGCATAGTATGAAGTAATTGTATTATTAAAGTGATTATTAAAGTAAAATACAGTATGATATGAGTTGATACACCTTGGAATTGTGTCGAGGAACTACCCGTCCGCTATTTCTGTGGAAATGGTGGGAACTACCTACCTTGGCATAATTCGTAGGGTGAGTTGGCATAATATTAGTAATGAATAATGGAAATAAAGAATAAAGTAAAGTGATGATGAAAAGTAATTGAAGTGAATTAATAACTAAGCTATCAGCTTGGGATGTGATGTGATATTACCCAAGTTTTACTTGGGGTGCGGTGATTATTAACCAAGCTATCGACTTTGAGGTGTAATATGTTATTGCTCAAACTATGTTTGGGATATGGAAAATATTGTGATGAGAATGAAAGTGAAATTAATGGCAATCTGAGATATAAGTGAAGATGGAAGTAAGATTAATTCTCAATAAGATTAAGTAGTAACTAAAGTGATATAACGGGATGAGAATGAGTTATAAAACATGCTTTTGATGCAAAAAGAATGAGCATTCACATAAGTGATACGGTGATGATGTGATGAAATGCAAGCAAGTCATAATGGGTAGTGAGATGTTACGTTGTGTTATACGACATGACTGAATGTGGCATTATGGGAATGAATGCATATGTTTATGACACTATATGTGATGTAATAAAATAAATATATGTACGATGAGAAGTTATGAAAATGGTTATTAAAGAAAGTATGTTGTGATATGAGTTTGTGTACCTTGAAAGTGTGTCGGGGAACTATTCGCCCGCTATTTCCATGGGAATGGTAACTACCTACTTTGGCACAACTTCCAGGGTGAATGGGTGAGTTGATGATATGATACAAGTAAATGAAGCGCATGGCTAAATAAAGATGAAGAAGAGATGTAGTAAGATCATGTGATTGCATATATAAATAAAGAAATGCTGATGTGACGAAAATTGTGGAAAGATGAATGTTTGTGTTAGAGAATTCAAATTGAAAAGTAATGAATTGTATGTGATTTTGTATTCTGCAAATGTAAAATAAGGATATATATGTGATTAGTGTGATGTATATAGCGAACTGTGTAGAGTTATGGATATGTATACAGTTGGATGCAGAATTGAAGAGTATTTTGATATAAAGTCGTATTTGTGATATTTTTATGTTCACACTCCTGGTTAAATCTTCTTATCTTTATGTTTGTAAGTTCAATTCATTTTCTTTATACCATTAAAGAAAACTATGAATATTAGTCACATGTAAATAAAAAGTTTAAATTCATCAAAGCCATTTCAGAAAGAAAGGTTTTAAATGCTTCATAAGAACTGACACACCTATACCATAAACTAACTGCATCAAATGCATAAATCATGTGCTTAATACTTTGAATCATCTACAGCATTTCCCAAAGTGAGATTTAAATGCATACTTAAAATGAAAAATTACATCTATAAGCATCAAATACTGAACCAATATGTTCTTAGTGATCCGCAAATATGATGCAAGTGATTAGAAGATGTTGTAGAACAAAACCACTACAGGACCTGCACAATATCAATGTATCTTTTAAAGGAAAAAAAGTTGTGAATCTTTGATAAAGCAAAACAAGTAACTGTGTTATCAATAAACTCAGGAAATGTCACATAAACTTGCAAGAAGAAAAAAAACAAATAAATCCATGCATGATGTATTGACGTAACTGAGGGTAGTATCCACTCTTTTAAATTGATTGTAGCATAAAGTAAATGCCAGATACAGATAGAACTCATTTGGTTGCACAGGTAACTCATAAAGGTTTTGCACACAAAGAAATTATCATTTTTCTTTTTCCTTACATTAAATTTGTTATAACATGACAGGTAACTCATTCTGATGAATTTACGTTTTGTTTTAATGTCATTATTTGTTCATATGTTTGATTTGTTGATTAAATTATAATTAGTCTGAATTTTCTTGAAACAGGTGACATATGGCTAGAATAAAGAGAAAGTTGGCAACAATAACTGTCAACCAAGACGAGGCCGTAGAGCAGCCTAGCAGGGGACTTTCTACTGAGCACCCAACGGAACAGCTTGGAGGGGTGGCGGATGGGGGTGCTACTACAGTCGAGGGGGGAGAAGGTAGCACTCCCACTACTTTGAGGAGGTCGAGGGGGCCGACAAAGATGAAGGAAATATGAAAGCTCCCAAACAATAAAAAATTATTGGTGGAATGCAACGAACACAATCAACCAGTTAGAGATGGCGGGAGTAAGCTCGGGAGGTGTCATAGCAAGAAATCCTCGTATCCTTCCCCTAAGCTACGACAGTTGGTCGAAAGTACCAATGATGACCAAGGCGACGGCCATCGATGCGGTTAAGGTATATTTTAATTTTTTTTTGTTCTTTTCCATGTGATTTGCTTTGTTGGATATTTTTTATTACAGTTTTAATTCGAATGTCGAATCCTGGGGTTAAGTTTACATCAGGCGCGCTTTCATAAATCTGCTGCTAGAATTGAATTTTGCAATGGAATTGTTTTGCGTGAGTGGTTGATTTCAGAGTATTTTTACACCTATATATGGTTAATCAGTTATAGGTTTATGGATATTTGGAAATTGAACTACTTTTGTCTCCTCTTATTGTTCGAATTTTTCTTAAACTATTCTGAGCTATTTGTATTCTCTGTAGTTTAGTGTCTGAACTTCAACTTGGTACCATTATTCTGATGGTCAAAGATTTTTATGGTCTGCTTGATTTTCATTTGTTATTCTGTTTTGATGTTTCAATAGTCTGATGCCTCCCAACACTTTGCCCTGCAATGTTTTTTATTTTACATATTATATATTAAATACCTTTGTTTACAATTACACATGTAATTACTAGTAAACCTGGAAATATAGCTTTCTATACAATTTTTTGATCACTAACAACCTGGGAAGAAGCTTTGTAAGCAATTTATTGATCAGAAGTAACAAAGGTTACAAATCTTGACTAGAACTAGGGATTTGTAAAAAAAAGGATTTTGTGTACTTCATTAGTTTTGTAGTTATGAAGATTGGAATTAGTGGGTTATGCAATGTACTTGCTAAACTAGTAAACGATATGACTTGCAATTATCTACAGAAATTTAAATTAGGAGTAGGAGGTTACTTTGGCATCTTTGGGATTGGTGGTAGTGGTTGTAGGATAATAGCTCGATTCTAGTTCAGTTTGTTTATATCCGTCGTATCTGCAGCGATCGAAAGTTCCAGTACACCAGTCGACTGCATATGGGACTCAGTCGACTGACCAGAGAGGAGTTTTCAAAGGCTAAGGATACAGCAGCAGGGTACACCAGTCGACTGCATATGGGTCTCAGTCGACTGTCCAGAACTAATTACCAGTCGACTGATAAGAAGACCAGTCGACTGTAGGCGGGTTTGTAAACTAGAATAGTCCTATTTCGAAAGGCCCAGTAGTTTTCCCTATAAATACACCCGTTAGGGTTTTGTAAAGAGTAACACCTCTATTCGGATTTTGCAGCCGTCATCTTTGTAAGGGTTTGTTTTTCGCCCATTGGTGATTATAGTAGAAGAACCCCAACCGCCCTGTGGATGTAGGCATTTGTTTTGCCGAACCACGTAAATCTTTGTGTCCTTGTGTTTGTTTGTTTCTGGTTTTTCGCTATTTCTCCTCTTTTTGATTGGTGGTTAGTTCGTATTCGCACAACAAGTGGTATCAGAGCGTCGGGTTCGACCTAGAGGGAGATGGCGAGTGAAGCAGATGCAATCAAGGATGTTGTGGGATCAAGTTCGTCCAGAACAACGATTCACAACGCAAAATTTGAAGTTGAAAAATTTGATGGAACAAATAATTTCGGGATGTGGCAGTGTGAGGTGTTGGATGTTCTGGTTCAACAAGAACAAGATGTTGCTTTGGAGGTAGAAAAACCAAAGAATATGTCCGAAGCAGATTGGAAGAAGTTGAATTGAGTTGCATGTGGGACTATTCGGCTCTTTATCGCGAAGGCTCAGAAGTACGATTTGATGAGGGATACCATTGCTGCGGTGTTGTGGAAGAAACTCGAAGACAAATACATGAGGAAAAGTTTGGAGAATCGGCTGTATTTGAAGAAGAGACTTTTTCGCTTCACCTATACTGAAGGTATGTCTATGAACGCTCATGTTGAATCATTTAATAAATTATTGGCTGATTTGTTAAATTTGGATGAGCAAATTAAAGATGAAGATAAAGCCCTAATTCTGTTGAATTTATTACCCGAATGTTATGATCATTTAGCAACAACTTTAATATATGAAAAAGATACTGTTAAATATGAAGATGTTGCAAATGCTCTGTTGAATAATGAAACTAGGAGAAGGGAAAAATGGTTGATAGAGAAACTTCTGAAGCATTGATTGTAAGGGGCAGAACTGAGACCAGATCTGAGACCAAATCTGGGAATAAAGGAAACAAATCTCGTTTCAAATCGAGAGGAGTTTCAAAGGACAGAAAGATACCAGCCAGAGATGAATGTGCTTTCTGTCATGAAAAGGGGCATTGGAAAAAGGATTGTCCGAAGCTACGAAATAAGAAAAATTCCACTGCAAATGTGACTGTTGATAATTTAGATAGTGATGATGATTTTTCCTTTGCACTTGTTGCTAGTCCCTCACTTTATCAAGAAGTATGGTTTCTTGATACAGCAGCCTCCTATCATATGTCTTGGAAAAAGGAGTGGTTTACTTCCTTAGAGTATATGGATGGTGGGGTAGTTTTGATGGGAAATGATGCGCCTTGTAAGAAGGTAGGAATCGGAAAGATTGAATTGCTAATGCATGATGGTCTTATTAGGGAGCTTTCAGATGTATGGTATGTTCCAGATTTGAAAAAGAATTTGATTTCACTTGGTGTTTTGGAGGCCAGTGGAATGAAATTTGCTAGTGAAGGTGGCATTCTGAAGGTAACTAACGGAGCACTTGTGGTGATGAAAGGGCAAAGGAAAAGGAACTTGTTTTTCTTGCAGGGAAAAACATATTTGGGTCAGGCTGCCAGTATAACTGAAAGGCCTAAACAGGTTGTTCCCGACTCTACAAGGTTGTGACATATGCGACTCGGGCATGCAGGAGAAAAGGCCTTGCAGGGGCTTGTGAAGCAAGGGTTGCTTAAAGATGCTAAAGGTTGCAAGTTGGAATTTTGTGAACATTGTGTCTTAGGTAAGCAAACTATGGTGAAATTTGGTACAGCTGTACATCAGACAAAGGGCATCCTCGATTATGTGTACACAGATGTTTGGGGCCCTACTCAGACACCTTCTATGAGTGGTAGACACTGGTTTGTTATATTTGTTGATGACTACTCCAGACGAGTTTGGGTATATACCATGAAACACAAAGATGAAGTTTTGACATTGTTCACAAGCTGGAAGAAAAAAGTTGAAAACCAGACTGGAAGGAAGATTAAGGTTATGAGGTCAGATAATGGAGGGGAATATAAGAACGATCCGTTTCTGAAATTGTGTGAAGATGAAGGGATCCAGAGGCACTTCACAGTTAGGAAGACTCCACAGCAAAATGGAGTTGCAGAAAGGATGAACAGAACCTTACTTGAGAAGGTGAGATGTATGCTAGCACAGTCTGGATTGAAGAAGATATTTTGGGCAGAAGCAGTTATATATGCAAGCCACATTGTCAACCGTTTACCATCTGCAGCACTTGAAGGCAAAATGCCTATTGAGGTATGGAGTGCTAAACCTGCATCTGATTATAGTTTTTTGCATATATTTGGTTGTCCTACTTATTTTCATGTAACTGAAACTAAACTTGATGCAAGAGCCAAAAAGGCTATATTTGTTAGTTTTAGTACTGGTGTCAAAGGTTACAGGTTGTGGTGTCCAGAACAGAAAAAGTTAGTAATCAGCAGGGATGTTACCTTTGATGAGACCAGCATGATTAGCTCGGGACAGTCGACTGACAAGTGCTCTCAGTCGACTGGTGATCAAGAGAAGCAGAAGATTAGCTCGGGACAGTCGACTGACAAGTGCTCTCAGTCGACTGGTTCGAGAGTTCTCCAACAGGTGGAGTTAGAAAAGCTTTCAGTTGAAAATCCTACTCCTGCTCAAAATGAAGATGATGTGGTTGATACTGAGAATGAGGAAGAAATTCCTATCCAAGACCCTCCCCAGCAGGAAGAATCAATTGCAGCAAGAAGGCAAAGAAGAGATATCAAACGACCATCTCGCTTTACAGAAACAGTTGCATTTGCTCTTCCCATTGTTGATGATGAAGTTCCCTCCAACTTCAAAGAAGCCACTAGAAGTTCTGAAAATGCAGATTGGAAAGTTGCTATGGATGAAGAGATAAACTCTCTTCATAAGAACAAGACTTGGGATCTAGTGCAATTACCAAAGGGGAAGAAAGCCATCGGTTGCAAGTGGGTGTATACGAAGAAAGAAGGTCCAAAAGACAGTGTTCGGTTCAAGGCTAGACTAGTTGCAAAGGGATATGCTCAACAGGAAGGAATTGACTATAATGAAGTGTTCTCTCCGGTTGTGAAGCATCCTTCTATTCGGATTTTGTTGGCATTGGTAGCACAGTTTGATCTTGAATTGACACAGATGGATGTGAAGACTGCATTCTTACATGGAGATCTAGATGAAGAAATTTATATGTTGCAGCCAGATGGGTTTAAGACTGCTGGGAAGGAAAGTTTTGTTTGCAGGTTGAAAAAGTCTCTCTATGGGTTGAAGCAATCTCCAAGGCAGTGGTATTTGAGGTTTGATCAGTTTATGAAAGTTCAGAGATATTCCAGAAGTGAATATGATCATTGTGTCTACTTCAGAAAATTGCAGGATAACTCTTTCATATATCTGTTATTATATGTGGATGACATGTTGATTGCCTCTAAAAATGCTAAGGAGATTCAAAACTTGAAGAATCAGCTGAGTTCTGAATTCGAGATGAAGGATCTTGGTGAAGCCAAGAAGATACTTGGGATGGGGATAGCTAGAGATAGAGCAAAGGGCATAGTGAGTTTGACACAGAAGCAATATCTCTTGAAGGTGCTGAAACGGTTTGGTATAGATGAGAAAACTAAACCAGTCAGTACACCCTTAGCCACTCATTTCAGAATTAGTGCTTCTCAGTCTCCAAGTACAGATGAAGAGAGATAGTATATGGCTAATGTACCTTACACTAGTGTGGTTGGCAGTTTAATGTATGCCATGGTTTGTACTCGACCAGACATCTCTCAGGCGGTGAGTATGGTCAGTCGATATATGCATGATCCAGGCAGAGAGCATTGGCAAGCGGCTAAGTGGATTTTGAGGTACATAAGTGGCACCACAGATGTGGATTTGAAGTTTGAGAGGGATAACAATATTAGCAGGTTATTGGTGGGTTATGTTGATTCTGACTATGCAGGTGATCTAGATAAGAGGTGGTCTACTACAGGCTATTTGTTTACTATGGCTAGGGCACCTATAAGTTGGAGGTCCAATTTGCAGTCCACTGTAGCATTGTCTACTACTGAGGCTGAATACATGGCAGTTGCTGAGGCCATAAAGGAAGCCATTTGGATTCATGGACTTTTGAAGAGCTTGGGAATTCATCGGGAGAAGGTGAGGGTACACTGTGATAGTCAAAGTGCTATCCATTTAGCGAAGAACCAAGTTCATCATTCGAGGACCAAACATATTGATGTCCGTTATCATTTTGTGCGTGATTTGATAAAGGATGGTGATATTCTTCTGGTGAAGATTGGAACAGCTGATAATCCTGCTGATATGTTGACCAAAATTGTTGGGGCAGCCAAGTTCAAGCATTGCATGAACCTGGCTAATATTTTGCATGTTTGATGATTTTGATTGGGCGGTTGGGATGGTGCTTTGCTATTTGTTTGCTTAGTATGTGATATCATACTAAGGTGGAGTTTGGGTTTTTTGTTGCGTTTGGTGATGAGCATTTGTTTTGGAGTATTTTTGGAGATTGCTTGGGCAACTTGGAAGATCTCGCCAAGGTGGAGATTGTAGGATAATGGCTCGATTCTAGTTCAGTTTGTTTATATCCGTCGTATCTGCAGCGATCGAAAGTTCCAGTACACCAGTCGACTGCATATGGGACTCAGTCGACTGACCAGAGAGGAGTTTTCAAAGGCTAAGGATACAGCAGAAGGGTACACCAGTCGACTGCATATGGGTCTCAGTCGACTGTCCAGAACTAATTACCAGTCGACTGATAAGAAGACCAGTCGACTGTAGGCGGGTTTGTAAACTAGAATAGGCCCATTTCGAAAGGCCCAGTAGTTTTCCTATAAATACACCCGTTAGGGTTTTGTAAAGAGTAACACCTCTATTCGGATTTTGCAGCCGTCATCTTTGTAAGGGTTTGTTTTTCGCCCATTGGTGATTATAGTAGAAGAACCCCAACCGCCCTGTGGATGTAGGCATTTGTTTTGCCGAACCACGTAAATCTTTGTGTCCTTGTGTTTGTTTGTTTCTGGTTTTCGCTATTTCTCCTCTTTTTGATTGGTGGTTAGTTCGTATTCCGCACAACAGTGGTATTGTGAGGTCTCACTTAACCTCCTTTGGTTGCTAACACTTAAGAGACACTTGAAAAGTGTGGCATTATCATTGGGATAAGACGATCCACTTCATCTTTTTCACTCTTTGCCTGATGTCAAGATCGTTCTTAGAAAAATTGAAACCGAAGGATCTGTCTGATAGGAGGAATTTTTGTCCTATATATCTAGTGTAGTTGCAAGGAGTCACATTTTAATTATTAATAAGTTTGATTGTTCAGCTGAATAAAATAAGTGGCTCGAGAGCAGCTACAGATATCTAGTATTAGAAGGAAGTTCTATATATTTAACCGATGATTAACTTGAGATCACTAAGGTAAAGTAACAAATGATTTGTTTTAAAATAAGATATTTTAGAGAAACACATCCAAAGCACATAGAAAGAGTTGAAATGGCCATTCTTTACTGTCGTGCGCATTGATAGTTGTTTATTACATTTTATTTGATTTTAAATTACTGAAAATTTTCCCAAAATAATCGTGAGCAAGGTCTTGTCATCATATAGGGCGCGTTTGGGAACCCAAAAAACTAGGGAAAGGAATGGAATACTGCGGATAGACCCATCTTATCTTATTCCACAGTCTGTTTGTTTTGAAAAAGAAAATAAAGGAAACAATTAAATGTCATTCCCTAGAGAAAGATTTGAGCCGAATTATATTCTAGCTCCACCCCCTCGGAAAGCTGGGTAAAGGAATGGAAACAACTAATTTTTCTTCTCTATCCATCAAGAACTCAACCTTAGTTTTGGAAAGGTTAACTTAAATTTTAAAATCAACGGGTAAAACAGGAGGCCTTCAGGTCACCCCCCAATACATACAACGCGCATGCTTATGTATGATTTTGCAGTAGATGTTCATTTTTTTGGTTTAATTATTTGTCTTAGAATATGAGGATTTTATGTGTTCTGGTTAAGTTAGCCTTTTCCAAAAGACGTTCTTGTCACTACAGGTTTAACAGGTTCAGTTATGCACATTGCTCAATTCTTAGCTATGTACAACCACCAGCACCATCAACTACAGCTGCTTATATAAACAGTGTTTATATAATAGCTATGAACTTGCAAGCAAAGTAATGTAGAAAAATGGGAGTTAGTAAGATGTTCTTAACTAGTAAGTTAAACGGAAAAGAGACACATCATGTAGAACTTCAACTGACATGCATCAACCTAATGTTACGAAATTAAAAGTTGACAAGTTGAAGCGCAAGTGCTAAAACCTTCCGGTGCTACTTCTAAACCTGCTAACAATTTATTAATGATTATAGAGCAATTGCTATGACTCAGATTGACTAACACAACAATCAACCTTAAGTTATGTTCCAAATGAGGATACATGAGATGTAGAAACACGCTGAACGACAAGATTTCTCAAGGTAAGAAAGTCACATTTGCGGCAAATTCCATCTTCAGTGGCCTTCAATAGCTGTGAATCCACAGCCTTCTGGTCATCCTTCTTTTCTTGGGGGATGCCCTTTTTCTCCTGTAAAACAAACAGTTTTATTCATTACTCAACCCAAAATACAAAATGTCATAAGTATGTCCATGTACAAATATTATAAAAAGATTTTTCAAAATGCCGTAATCCATAGTATTCCATTGTTTGCCAAACAAGACTAGGGAATGGAAGAAAAAAAAGTCAATTCCATTCCACCAGTTGCCAAACACACACAACTTATAAAGTAAATTCATCTCTTTCCCTTTCTTTCCATTCCTCTCCATTCATTTTCATTCCATTCCTTTCCATTCCCCAACTTAAATGTTTCCAAACAGACCCATACTTATATTCTAGATATGTTTAATCTATTCTTTTCAATTCATCTTTCCATTTTAAGCGTATCAAAATTGTTTTTTTTTTCATACTCATTTTCTTTTGTTTTCTCTAAACCTAATTTTTGGTTATCAATCATATTATTCATGTGTACATTTTTTCAGGTGTGATCATACATGTATACCTACTGTATATTAAGTTATACTATATATGTGGATGGAATTCTTCAGGTTTATGGCTTGAGCACTGAGATTTCAACCCTTATAGAAAATGGTTTTCTTGGCAGTTTTCTTGATATGAGATATACCGACTCTCACTTCTACTGGCTTAGTCAATCTGGATGCTGAAATAGAATTGCACAAGTTTGAAAGAATCGATTATAATCTGAAATATTTCTGAAACTGTTATTGCTTAATCAATTGGTAGACATCTTTGCTGAAAAGAGTTCTTTGAAGCTCCCGATATTATAATGCTTAATCCTGGGAATTCCTCGCAGCACAGTAAACATTGATTTATGAAGTTACATTGATTTATTGTGTTCCATCATCTTTTTTGTTTTGCAGCAAAAGTTTGCAATCCCTGACGCTGCTGGAGGATGGCTCAATAAATCGATTTCGAAAAAAAGGAGGGATCACAAGAGCTTCTTGAAAGGGAAGTACTATGACAAGGAGAAGACCGAGGTCGAAAATGCAAGGTCAGTCTCCGAATGCGTGACGCCACAGGATTGGCATTTTCTTGTCAAATATTAGAAATCGGATGCTGGAAAGGTAATCATATTTCATTGTTTATATCTTATATTGATGATATAAATTATTAATTTGGTAAACATAAGCATTTGTTCCAATTATTAAAATGGTATAGAGGAAAGCTGAGATTGGTCTAAGCAGCCGTAGGCAGATGAAGATCAAGCACACTATGGGGAGCTGCAGCTTTGCTGTTGTGCGGGATGAGATGGTAATGGAAATTTTATTTTATAGCAAGTCTGTTTTTAAAATGGTGGGAAGATTTTTTTTGCCAATTTCTGCGTTGGTATGATTTAACTATTTCATTTGACTCATATATAGGATACGTCAGTCGAGGGAGAGAGTGAGGGTGAGGTAGATTTTTTTGAATCTACCCACACAAGTAAGGATGGGACCTTTCGGGATGAATTTGCAGCTGATATAGTGGTAAACATGAAACTTTTGAACTCAAATTTCCTTCTGCAACACAAATTTGGATATTATTCACAATTCAAATTTGGATTTTAATTTGGTCATAACATACAAAATTTCAAACTAATTTTCAGCCCAATTGTTGGTATTAATGTTGTATTTGCTCTCTTTTGTAGAAAGAAGCTAGAAAACTGATTGAAGAGAAGTCGACATCTTCTACAGCAGATCGATTAACCATCCAGCGTGAAGCTATGACTGATGTGAGGGGAAAGAGCGACCCGGTCATGTGCGGGGAATGGGATTGGGGCCAACACCCTCACAGGTATACATATATATAATCAGTAGGTTTACCAAACTATTCCAACATGATCTTGACAAGCTTACAATTACTGAGGTTTGGACTATTATATACTACACTTATAGATGTATAATTAGCACACTTTGAAATAGTGATAGATTATGCAACAAGTGGTTTGATCAGTATACTATTTGAAACCTTTGAATTCCTTGTGCAGTAACCTTATACTACTTCTTTGGTGTTGATAAAACTATATAAACTAGTATACTGATTAGTATACTACTTCTTTGGTGTTGATAAAACTATACAAACTAGTATACTTCCTTGTGCAGTAATCTTATACTACTTCTTATATAAAAAAAAACTATACAGCTATATCTAATTATAAGCTCAAACAATATTGAATGCAAAGCAAAGTCTGAATTCCTCCACTTGGACTAAAGAGGTTGAATGGAAAGAGAACCAATCTTAACTCTACATTTAGTTGATCCACAAGCCTACATTATCTTTCTTTTTATTTTTTTAAAGAAACCTATAGTATCTTTCTGATTCTTTACAGTTAAGGAAGAGAACCTAACCATGGACAGTTGGACACCCTATGTTTAAAAGTGTTTCATATCATGATGAAACTTCTTACAGCTCTCTATGGGAAATTTCTCACCTTGGATGGTGCTTTAACTATCCATATGAAAGTTAACAATTCATAAGGAAGACCCCTCAGATTAGAAGTCTTTATACACTGATAAAACTGTAAATTGACCTTTGTTAAACCATTAATGGTAGTGTTGTGCCTGTTCGTCGAAATGAAAACACCATATGTTCTTACAACTGAGAGACGTTTTCATCCTTAACTCCTGTATCCTGGCTACGTCAAAATAGTTATGGAATCAATAGCTTGTTATGAGTCATTACAAGAGCTGCTAATTGCCAAATCTAGTCATGACAATGATGACTTCTTTTCGTTCTTATATAATGAAATTATATTAATTTTTGATTCCTATCAATTCTACATCTTTTGTTGTACTTATGTTAACTTTAAATCTCAACCTAGTCCATGTTTTTTAGCTGTATATATCCATCATGAATCTGAAAATTCTTTTTTTGTGTGTGGGCATTGGGAAGGACCACCCGGTAATAGAATTGTGTTCATTCCTCCTTACGTCAAATGTCATTCTTTGAGCTGTATATACTGATCAGTATACTAGTTTGATCAGTATACTAGTTTCCTTGCACTAACTTTTATATATAAATGAAGTATTAGAAATTCTGAGTTTTATTATAAGCTTTTTGTGATCTACCTCCTTGACATAGGTATTTGGTTCTTGTGCATCTACCTCCAGTCGTACATCGTATCCGGACGTGTTCAAGATGCAAGCCAAGATGCAGGAAGAGATTGACGGCTTGAAAGATATGATTGCTTCTTTAATCTCCCAACAAAATCACAACTCTAACAATTCAGTACATGGAACTATAAGTATTCTGCAACATTTTACGATATCAGTATGAAATTTAACTATTGCATTTGACTGGTGTGGTGACTAGTGTAGTTATGCAGAGCCAGCAAATTCCATCGACTTCTAGTCACTCACATACATCTGGGCGAAATATCAATGGGAATGAAAGCAATGCCGAGCCACAGCAGTAGACTTTGCCATAGTTTAGTTTAATTTGGACTTTAGTCTTTTTATGTTTTGTCGAAACTGAATTTATGTTTTGTTAAAGAAATTGATGTATAACATGTATATTTCTAACTCTTCGTATGGCCATTTTTAGACAAGTAATTATTGTTTATTGTGGTCCAAGATTATATAGTTGTTTATTATGGTATTAGTGATTTTAAGATTTGAACTTTCAAATTTGATGTGACTACAAATATTTTGAATTTGTGACCTATTTTTAAAATAGTGGGAAAAAACCCGAAACCCCCCTATCAATCCGTTTTGAGATAAATATGCCGGGATACATATCGATCCCCCAAACGTGGCGAATTATTTTTTTTAAAAAAAATTGAACCTACACCGGCGTTTAGGAACGCCGGTATAGGATATCGAAATTATTTAGAAAATATACAACGGCGTTCACAAAATGCTAGCGCATGTGTCTATCACGGCATTTATGAAGCGCCGTAATAGACCTACGACTTGTAACGGCAGTCTAAAAAAGCGCCGTAATAGCCCTACGACTTGTAACGGTGGTTTTAAAAAGCGCCGTAATAAACCTATGACTTGTAACGGCGGTCTAAAAAGCGCCGTAATAGGCCTAGAACTTGTAACGGTTGTTTTAAAAAGCGCCATTACAAGCCGTCGGTCTATAACGGCGCTTCTTAAAAGCGCCGTTATAACCATACGACTTGTTAAAACCGCCGTTACAAGTCGTAGGTCTATAACGGCGCTTTTAAAAAGCGCCGTTATAGACCTATGGCTTGTAACACGGTCTAAAAAAGTTCCGTGATAGACCTATGGTTTGTCCAAACGCTCGATACAACGGCGTTACGCGCGGCGTTATTATTATCGCCGCTATCATCTATGACGGCGTTTATAAGCGCCGCCATAGACCAAAAAAAATGCCGTTATATCCATTCCGATTAGTAGTGAAACCACTTAATTCGTCATTGTCAATGACGGATTAAGGCATATTAAAAATAAACTTGTTGTTTTCAAACAACGGGTTCATTATAACTTAACCCTTCATTGCAGGGCCGGCCCTGGGGCACGGCCCAAAGGGCGACCGTCCCGGACCCCTAAATTTTTGGGGCCTCATATCTATAATTTTCAATTTTTTTAGTTTAAATTTAAAAAAAATTTAAAGAGACTCCAAGAGTCACAACTGTCCAGTTTTAAAGTTAAAAGGTCTGTATGCTTTGGGTTGCTAAGTTAGTGACTTGGAAATTGATTTCTTTTTAATGATAATAACTGATCATTATGGTTCTTAGTTCTTGATTAATTTTAACATCCAAATCAATGTAATCAGTAATCCACTTCATTTCTTATAGTAGGCAGCAGAGCCTAGGTTTGGTTGGATGACTAGGTTTAGGTTATTGTTAGTTTCGTTGGCCTTTTGGCTTTGGATCCCCTCAGAAGGTATTTCCATTACGTATTGATATAGTTATTAGATTTTCAAATATCATTATTAAATTATAACTGAAATGTTTATCATAAATCCCAAAGGAATTAAAGAAAACTTGTACTTTCATTACAAAGTGGAAGTTGTATGATGAATGTTCTGTTTTTCTAAAAGTATTGCATTAGATATGAAAATTGAACATGTTTTTCCTAAAAAAACAAAAAATTCGAAGAAAGAAATAATTTGATGAGAATGCACATGAAGATAACACACAATCTACTAAAGATTCTTTTAGAGTTAATTATTTTATTGTTGTAGTAGATGCTGCTATTGCTGCCTTGAAAAATAGATTTGAACAATTGCAAGTATTTGCTGACATTTTTGGATTCTTGTTTGATTCAGAAAAGTTAAAATCTTTAGATGATAATAAGTTGAAAAATTATTGTGTCAATCTTGAAAATACTTTGAAACATGGTAGCTTTGTAGATGTTGATTCAAATAATTTGTTTTCTGAATTGAAAGTATTATAATTGACTTTACCAGCAGAAAAAAAAAGACAACCATTGAAATCCTGGAGTTCGTACATATTTTTGCTTGTGATCCTAATGTTTCGATTGTTTATAAAATATTGTTAACTATACATGTGACCGTGACATCCGCTGAAAGAAGTTTTTCTAAATTAAAAATATTGAAATCTTATTTGAGATCGACTATGTCACAAGAGATGTTGAATGAAATAGCAATCTTATGTATTGAAAAGGATTTATTGGAAAAAAAATGATTTGGAAAACATTATTCATAAATTTGCTTTTGAAACTGCTAGAATAAGTAATTTTAAATAATGGTTGATACTTTTTTGTTTTGTTGTAATTTTGTTTTGCAGTTGAAAATATTTTGGAGGCTTGGAGCTGTCAAGATAGTTTGTAACTGGTAGAAATATATGTGATCATTTATTATAATATTTGTATGACGATTTTTTAAAATTTTAAATTATTTTAAGCTATCTTGTCATTGAAGTATTTATATATGACTATATTTCTATGGTAATTTTGGACATGTAAATTATTTATATATATATTAATGTATTTCAATTACTAAAAAAAGGCATCATAATTTTTGTTCGCCTCGCCTCGGGCCTCCAAATTGTCAGGACCGGCCCTACTTCATTGGCAGTGATGGGCTTAAGTGGTTTGCACATTTGCAAACATTACAATGCTTTTGCAACAGAATATTATATATATGTATATATATGTTTTTCCGTGGGGACGTGCCTACAACACGTTTTCAGAACAATGGAGCTTATGAAAAGCCCTGTAAACTATAATATATATGCAATCCATTGTAGGAAGTAATGAGAAGCCAGACAGATACTGTTGTTTGGTTCTGATGAAGAACTTGCTCTGTATATCAGGGAAGAAAAATATTTGACTATTAACTTTGGTGTTCTCAAAGTATTCTGCTATCAGATGTTAATATAATTTCTGAGATGTAAACTATAATAATGTTTATGTATAATACTTGATACATTTACTTTCCAGTCTTTCGGATGTATGAATCAGAAACTTCCATCTTGTAGTTTATGTAGTTCAAGTTTGAATAGTAAGACAACAACTAGTTGTAAACAAGTCCATATTTCCATCAGCATATGTTGAAAAATAGTTATAAATGGGGGTGTAAAATCTAACAACTTAGAACTTTGATGGTGCAAAATGATGAAATTAAACTTTTGAGAAGATATTTTCTACTTTGAGCGTAACTTTAAAGGTTGAAATTTACCCAAGTGAATAACCATTTATATCTTTAATGGCATTTGAAATCAATCAGAGAACTCAATGAAATTTTCTACATGAGCAATCAAAAGAACCAAACAAATCTGAAAATATGAAAATTTACAAACATGAAATTTGAAAATTTAAATTTCTGAGTAGAGAGAGAGAAAGGAATAGGAGAAAGTGAAGAGATGAGAGAGATAATAATAAAATGATGATTATTTATGTTTTGGGGAAAAACTTTTGGAGGGAAAATGTTTTTTGGAAGAGTGAATGTGAGACAATGATTTTGTTTCAAACTTTCAATTTAGGGAAAGCCACTTGATAGTTTTTTTTTGTCAAATTGCCTTGTAATATATATATATATATATATATATATATATATATATATATATATATATATATATATATATATATATATATATATATATATATATATATACACACACTAGATTTTCCCTTGGGCACGTGCCTATGGCACGTCTTCAGAACGATACAGCATATGAAAAGACTTGTAAACAGTAAAACAACAATTATGTAGTTCAAGTTTGAATAGTATGACAATAATTAGTTGTAAATAAAAGTCCATGTTTTGATTAGTGTATGTTGAAAAATAATTATAAATGGGATTTAAAATCCAACTTCTTATAATTTTGAGGGTGGAAAATGATGAAATTTTATTGTAGATGAGATATCATTAGTATATGTTGAAAAATAATTATAAATGGGATTTAAAATCCAACTTCTTATAATTTTGAGGGTGGAAAATGATGAAATTTTACTGTAGATGAGATATTTGTTATTTTCAATATAACACGAGCAATAAAAAAAACCAAAATTTTTTGAAAAGTTACAAACCTGAAATATGAAAATCTAAATTTCTAAGTAAATAGAGAGAGAATGAAAGAGAGAGAGAGAAAGCGAGAGAGAGAGAAAGAGAGAAATATGAAAATGTGAAGAGAGAAGAGAGAAATTGTAATAAATTAATGAGTTTTTTTTTTTGTTTTGGGGAAGAGAAAAATGATTTTTTGTGGGGGGGACTTTTTTGGAGGAAAATATGTTTTGGTATGATGAATCTGAACCATTAATTTTGTTTCAATTGAAGTGCAACCATTTGATATCTTTTTTTTTTCAAATTGTCTTGCGTTTTATTATATAGATAACAAGTACTTTGAACATAAACAAGTTTAAGTATTTTTTTAATAACAATAACAATAAAGATTATACATAAAAGTTTGCAGCAAATATTTATTTATGTCTGGTGCTTGATGCATTCTTAATCTATCCGTAATTCCATATCAAAGTTTAACTAGCAATTGATCCATAATGGACAGGTTTGAGCAGTTAATTTGCCTGCTTTACTTGACCAGTTTTCCGAGACAATCAATTTTCAATATATTGATATTTGAATATATTGACTGTTATTTTTCTTTGTGTAAAAAATTAATTTTCAATATATTGACTGTTATTTTTGAATGAAGGATATGTTAATAATTATGTGCATGTTATTTTCTTCCTTCCATGAATCTTTACCAACTTTTAGTTGCATTGATATTTCCTGAATTCTGAAGTCTAAACATTCAGATGTGGACTAACCATCATTAAATGTTTTAAACATTCTTGCTTGAAAATGCTAGATATATAGATATATTCTCATACATAACCGAATACCATTCTGTATTTATTCGTGTGGGTAACTATTATTTGAGCAGATATCAGTTTTGGGCTCTTGGGCCTAAAGTCCAATACCCAAAGTAGTGCATAACTCTCTATATATAATATATACTAGCTGGAGATGGTAGTCTAGGTATTTCAATATGATATATAGGGTGTAATATCTTAAGCGAACAATGTTTTTTGTAACAGTGTGAAAAAGACTTTGAGTTTCTCTCTCTAGATTTTCTAGGGAGAGAGGCTCTCAAAAACCCAAAAACCCAAAAAAAATGAGAGAAAGAGAGGAAGCACTCGGCGTTCGGGGAGAGGGGAGGACCCCCCCCACACACACACACAGGAGCGGTGGTGAGTTCATCGGAGAAACCAACTAGGTGTATATATTTGGGTTGTTTTTTTATTTTATATTTTTTTGGAGTTGTGATGTATAGATGCGGATGACGCAGTGGGGATGAACGATGACTAGATGGCCAGCGTCGAGGGCTAGTGCTGCGTAACCGGGAGAGCCAGCGCAGGAGTCGGAGTGGCTGCTGTCGGCGGGAGATTGCTAACATCGGGGGTTGGTTCGGCGAGGCACCGGGGTAGGGTGCTATGCTGCCGGGAGAGGAGGGGTTTGCGTGTGGGAGGGGATTGTTGCCGGTGTTGCACGACACAGGCATCAGGATTGTTGTTGCTGGTGTCGGGGATGGCTCGGTTGGTGGGTTTGACAGCAACATCGGGGTGCTGTCGTGGGCAAGGTGGATGAGGCATCGGTTAATGGCTTTGATGGCGGAGTGGCTAGCTCTGCAGAAGTGATCGTCGGCAACAACGGGGTTGAAGGTGGTTACCTGTGGGGAATGTAAAAGGATATATCGGGTTGAAATTTCAATTTTAATTTGAGTTTTGAAATTCAATTTAGATTTGGGGGGGGGGATATTGAAGAAATTTGAATTTTCAAAGTAGATTTTTAAAATTCAAA
Organism: Hemerocallis citrina; assembly: GCA_017893485.1. Lineage (NCBI taxonomy): Eukaryota > Viridiplantae > Streptophyta > Magnoliopsida > Asparagales > Asphodelaceae > Hemerocallis > Hemerocallis citrina. The sequence goes on from CM030362.1 coordinate 17,756,906, forward strand.
TCAAATTCGGGGAGTGCGAATGAGAAAAGTTGGATGATATTTGAATTTCAAATTAGACTTGGGGAGTGGTGAGCGTGATTATGGGCTTTGATGTGGACTCTTGATTGAATTTAAGGAGTCGCTTTGAGGTGCCTAAATAGCTCTTCATTGATCGCTTGTTGGTGATGGTGTGAATCCTCACCGATGAGGTGCATGATTTTTTAGACATCGTTAGGTTTGATGTCTGAGTCATCGATATGGTGGTAGATGTACAAACTGTGACTGTTGTGCTAGATGTGCAAGTCGTCACCGGTATGGTTGAATGCGCGAGTCATCACTAGTTTGGGAGTTTGAGCAAGTTATTGCTGTGGTGAAAGATGTGTGAGCCATTGCAAGGCCATCACTAAGATCACGAACAAGGAAAGTGCCACTATAGCGGTGAATGAGCTTATCGTTCCGGGTTAGAGAATGGACAAGTGGTCTCCAGAATGGTGGATAGGCAAGTCGTTAGCAGTATATGGATTGGGCAAGTCGTCTCCGGTGTGTTGTACTGACAAGGCATCACTGAATGGGGATCGGAAAGTCGTCGCTGAAGTGGTGTTCGGGTGAGTCGTCGTTTGAAGGTGAAGTGGCAAGTTGACACTATTATTGGTGCTCGATGAGTCTATCAGTTGATTGATCGATAAGAATTTGGATGCGTGTCATCTGATGTGTGGGAGAACAGGTTGCATGTGTCTTCGTCTACAAGTTTAGCTTGGTGATGGACAAGTTATTCTTGTAGGCTTAAATTTGCAATAGTTTCCCGGTGTTCCATTTTAGGAACAGTTTGATGTAATTTATTTTACTATTTTGTTTCATTAATTCTTTATTAATAAATCGGTGATGCGGTCACCTTTATTCTCAAAATAATAATAATAATAATAATAATAATAATAATAATAATCTTAAGCGAACCTACTAACCCTAAGTTTTTAGTATGCTCTTATTATCTCATAGTCAATGCTCAACAGAAAATTCGATTGTATGCATGCTTGACCAGTTTTTGAAGAGAATCAAAATTTTGATTGCCTTCTTGGACAAATATATGAATTCTTGCCAGCCTGGGAGGAGAGTCAAGAGACTAGCTAGATATTGGAAGCACTGTACTAATAGGATATTGGAAAACATTTTACAACAGTACAAGAAAGAGATTTGACTACGAAGATATTGGAAGCACTGTACCACAGCACACGAAAGAGACTTCAAAGATGGCGATCCTATAAGTGACGAATCCTTAATTTAACCGATCTAGGATCAATTGACTAGTTTTTGGTACTAGAAGAACAAACTGTTTTAGTAAACGTATGGTTGAATACGAAGTCTATCTATTTGATTTGGAAAATACTGATTAATACAGTTTTCATGCAGGCTCTTCATCTTCTTTGGCTACACTTGTTTTTAGTCGGACACCAACGGTTTCGGGACGGCGTTTACCACCCTAGTCAAAAATGTAAAAAAGATAAATTAATGAATAAAAAAAACCTACAGACTGTAACAAGTCCAAGATACGTATGCTAAGAGCATCCACAGTCGTCATTTTAAAAAATGCATATATACATAAATGCATATAGCATTTGGCCAATACGCTGCAGTCGTAGATTGATATATTTTACCAATTTAATATTAAAAAAATTCAGACGGAACTTCACTTTGCGTCGGACGAATTTTATGATTTTTTATGAATTTTTTATTAATTAGAAACAGCGAATTAAGTTTAAAAAAAATAAACAATAAACAAAAAAGAAAAAGGTGGGCCCCTCCGTTGGACGCAACATGAAGTTGTGTCCAACAAGTTGCCTTATTGAATTTATTTTATTAAATGTTTTCTTTTTAAAGTCGTCGGATGCAACTTCAAGTTGCGTCTGACGAATTAAAAAATTATTTTTTCGTCGGACGCATCTTCAAGTTTCGTCTTTCGTCTTGTATAGTATACATTTTGCTATATCTTGTGCCATATATAGCAATCTACTGTTGCTATTTATGCATAAAATGTATAAATAGCAAACGACTGCAGCTCGTCGTTTGCTATAAAATGCATTTTATGCATAAATAGCACACGGCTGTGAATGCTCTAACAAACTATGAATAGATAAAAATAAAGTAAACAAATAAACAAATAAAAATGATAAACCAACAAATGCTTTAGCCAGCTACCGAAAAATAAATTAGATAAATTAATTAATGATAAAATAACCTAGAAACTGCCAGAAAATAAAATAGATAAATAGATGAATAAATAACCTGATCCGTGATACGTATGCATTAATAAACAATCAAATTAAAGATAACATAAATACATAATAACTTACAAAATGTGACCAAACTATCAAAAGATAACATAAATAGAATTAAGACAAGTTTTGTCCATAAACCAATATGAAAGCCACAATAAATCTGATTCGGTTTGTTTTTGGAGGGTGACTGCACCAGGTGTGAGTTCTCTCAATTTGTTTTTATGCGGAAGCTTCAATACTCACGGTACTCCCGACCCTCAGCTAAGAGAACGGCTCGGGAGTAGGCGGGAGTGAGGAGGAGGTCGGATGCTCGACCTGGCCAGATCTGGAGGCTTGGCTCAGATCCGGAAGACTCGTGTATCTGCACTCGGCCTAGGAACACCGGGATTGATCCCGGTGGCAGGCCCTCCGACGGACTAGTCAGTCACTGAAGAGTAACAGTAACTAAGGTTTTTAGAGGGGAGAGATTGATTAACTTTTGAAGGGATAGAGGGCCTGGTATTTATAGGCAGTGCCAACCAGGTCTGGACCCGGTTGCCCGTGGGCCTGACGTGGCGGAAGCCCGGGAGGCTTAGGGCTGACCTGGCAGATCTGATGATCGGGGGTGAACGGCTTTTGAGGGGATCCTGTGGCCCAGGAGGGGCTACGTCATTTGACCCATATCAAAATCTGTCCGTAGGCGATCTCAACCATCAATTTCAACAACTTGATCTTAACCATTAATTTGAAAATCATCTGAGTTGTAGATCTGACATGATCATCTTAATCCTAGCCATTAATCTTAGCCAATCCTTATTTAATTAATTATTTAAATAACTTAAATACTTAATACCCCCTTCTCTTTTCTCCACGCCATTCTACATCTTTCTAAATTCTCTCCATCTCAAACTTAAGTATATACCAAATCGAACCCAATGCCAGCTCCTTTTTTCCCTTCTCTTCTTCCCTAAATCCCTAAGCAATGACCAGTTCATCTACTAAGAGCATCCACAGTCATTTTCTATTTTTTCCATTTTCTCATTTTATGAGAAATGAGTGTCTGCAGTTATTTGGTATTTTGCCATATTTTGGCAAAAACACTACAGTCGCTTCTCATATTTGAGAAACGAAATTGACGATTCTCAAATTATAGGGGACGGAACATGTTGTTCCGTTCCTTTTTATTTTTTATTTTTTAATGAGATCAAACGAAATATGGTGTTTCGTCTGACCCTTTTTTTAAAATGATCAGACAGTACATGTTATACCGTCTGGAAAAAAAAACCGTAAATCGTCAAACGGGATATGTTGTCCCTTTTGAAGCCAATTTTGGCTTGGACGGGACATGTTGTCCCGTCCAGCCCTTTGGTGATTTTAGCCCATTTAATTATAGGTTAATCTTAGGTTAGTGTACTAATTAGGTAGCTTAGTATATACTATAATATTTAATTTATTTAATTAACCTATTTTAATATCTAATCATTAGTTAATTAATGTAAAAAAAATGGACGAAACAAGATTTTCCTTCCAACCTCCTTTTTAAATATTTCTTTCTAAAATTATAGCAAATGACGACTGCAGCAAATTGTGATTTTTGCTATATGCTATTTTGTCATATTCTCATTTTTGAGAAATACCATTGTGGATGCTCTAATCATTGCAAGGTAATCAATCAATCATCTTCAATCTCTCTCTAATCACTTCGATTACGATCCAAAAATTCGATCTTGACAAAAAATGATTTGATTTAGGTGGAGATTCACAGGCTTTGAGCACGATCACATGCAACTGCCTTCAAAAGGTGCTCGTGGAATGACAGGTCAGCTGCCCCCCCCCCCCCCCCCCCCCCCCCCCCCGCGCGGGATTCGCTTACAACATCAACGACAACCACCAAAGGGGAGACCTTTAGGCTTAGAAATTAGTGTTATGGCTTCATTTCAAATTTTGATTTTTTTGTTGTTGAAATTTTGAATTCTAAGAACCAAGTATATGGGAAGCTAATAAACTTAAAGAATACAGATTATATCTTTTTTAAAGATATTGACAAGTTCTTGTTGTATATATATTACCATAAGGTTTCATTAGAAATTACGATGACAAAAGAACAAACAAGAAGACGTGGACAGATTTTTAAAGATAAAACACTTTTTTCTTCCAACTATGAAAAAAAAGGTTTTAAAAATATGTTTTTCTTCAAAATAGTTTAGATTCATATTTTTCTGCATGTCTTAGTTTACCTTGTAGCTTCTGACTACCGAAATGTATAGCATCATATATGATTATTTCCCATATTTTTTATGATCAAAGTATTTGACAAAATGATACAGAACATACTATATATTTTACGGTACTTTGATAATATTTTTCCAAGTTTGCTCTGTATTCTTTAAATTTATTAGCTTCCCATATACTTGGTTCTTAGAATTCAAAATTTCAACAATAAAAAATCAAAATTTGAAATGAAACCATAACACTAATTTCTAAGCCTAAAGGTCTCACCTTTGGAGGTTGTCGGTGACGTTGTGGGTGAATCTGGCAGGCAGAGCTGACCTATCATTCCACGAGCACCTTTTGAAGGCGGTTGCATGTGATCTTGCTCAAAGCCTGTGAATCTCCACCTAAATCAAATCTTTTTTTTTCAAGATCGAATTTTTTTGATCGAAAACGAAGTGATTAGAGAGAGATTGAAGATGATTGATTGATTACCATGCGATGATTGGTAGATGAATTGGTCATTGCTTAGGGATTTGGGGAAGAAGAAAAGGGAAAAAAGAAGCTGACTTTGGGTTCGATTTGGTATATACTTAAGTTTGGGATGGAGAGAATTGAGAAAGATGTAGAGCGGCGTCGTGAAAAGAGAAGGGGTATTAAGTATTTAAGTTATTTAAATAATTAATTAAATAAGGTTAATGGCTAAGATTAATGGCTAGGATTAAGATGATCATGTCAGATCTACAGCTCAGATGATGTTCAAATTAATGGTTAAGATCAAGTTGTCGAAATTGATGGTTGTGATCGCCTATGGACAGATTCATTGTGACTTTTATAATAGATTTGGATTAATTAAATAATGTTAATGGCTAAGATTAATGGCTAGGATTAAGATGGTCATGTTAGATCTACAGCTCAGATGATGTTCAAATTAATGGTTGAGATCGCCTATGAACAAATTTATTGTGACTTTTATAATAGAAATAGATATTGACAAGTTCTTGCTGTATATATATTACCATAAGGTTTCATTAGAAATTAGGAAGACAAAAGATCAAAAAAGAAGATGTGGACACATTTTTAAAGATAACACTCTTTTTTCTTCCAACTATGAAAAAAAGGTTTTAAAAATATGTTTTTCTTCAAAATTGTGCAGAGACATATTTTTCTGCATGTCTTAGTTTACCTTGTAGCTTCTGACTACCTAAATGTATAGCATCATATATGATTATTTCCTAGATTTTTTATGGTCAAAGTATTTGACAAAATGATACAGGACATACTATATATTTTACGGTACTTTGATAATATCTCTTTCGGACTGTGGGCACTACTTTCAGGAAAATAGATGCTTTTGTGTTATATGACTTAACATGGGAACAAGCACATCGATATGTGTTGGATCACCATGCATCATGTGAGCCTTATCGAGCGTAAGTTGAATTTTTCAGTAGTGTGAATTTATTTCTTACAATTAAAGAGTAGTTAACCTAAATTTTAATTTACATTCATTCTTATCTTGTTCCAGCGAATTTTTCAAGAAAATGAAAAGAAGACAGTCCAAAAAACTTGAAGCCACGAGAGCAACATAAATTAATGAATGAGCAATTCTACAAGTGGTTTGAAACTCACGTAAGTGACCAACTAAGGTTTGAATTAAAGTACTACAAAAAATAATTTAAAGTCTTATGCTAATACCGTTTACTATATAATTGTAGGTTTCCTCATTGGGTAATGATGATGTGTCATCTGAAGTAAAGATTCTTGCCAAAGGTCCCCATAAAATGGTTAAAAGATACAATGGATAGATATACAATGGTTTCAGATTTCGCACTAAGGAGCGTGAACGCAACTTGAAGTCTCAAAATAGCGGCACTGTAGTGACTTCAAAAACTAGAAGCTATGCCTCTAATAAAGACCCGAATCCTGTAGACGGGGATGTTGACTATTATGGGGTGCTATCAGATATTATAGATTTGGATTATTACAGGCACTTTTGAGTAGTATTATTTCGTGGTGATTGGGCTATGTTAAGTAACAACCACCATGATAAGTTTGGCTTTATAGTTGTAGATTTCTCACAACTTATTCACACTGGGACACACATTAGTCATGAACCATTTGTGTTCTCATCTCAAGTGCAACAAGTTTTCTATATTCAGGACCCAGTAATGGAAAAAACTTACGTGGCGCTACCTATGCAACCAAGAGATGTATTTCAACTGGGGGATGATTCAGATGATGAAGATGATGATATTGAGAACAATTTCACTGCTTCTGATGTAACGTCCCGAGCCCGGCTCAGCTGCGCACGTGGCTACATGTGCGTGCACGCGAAAGAACAGACGCAAAACTCTAGCCACGCCCACCACAAGCAGCCATCAAAAGGGTGGTTAACCGTTGGGTATCCTTATCACTTGGCACATTCTATATACACACACATTCATCTCAACTCACTCACGATGTGGGATTATCAACCCAAACAAGCCAAACTGTCACTATCACCATGCATGCATTCTTTCATTTACATGCACATACGAACAAATGCCCCATAATCAATCCTATAGGTCACATCATCCATTTTCTTGATCATATCCCATAGGATTATCCTATAGGCCACCAACTAACTCATCTCATATATATATATATATATATATATATATATATATATATATATATATATATATATATATATTATATCCGCTTAAGTACGGGGTGTTACACACACCCCTCCTTAAGAACTCAGCGTCCTCGCTGAGCCCGGGACTTGCAAACATGATCCAAGATCCCAGTGTCGAAAGTCGGCTCTGATACCATTTGTAACGCCCCACACTCAATTCATACGCACACAATTAATTAAATTCTAACAACTGCCCACCACAGGCTGCCTCAAAAGGGTGTCCGGACGGAAGGTAACCTTTCTCATTGGCTTTCCTAATATATCTTTCTTTTTCCCTACTAGGACCACCGATATGGGATTTATTTCCCAAACATGCCACGTGGCCATCCATGCATGCATACCCATTTCCTTCTCATTTTTATTTTTGTCCTTTTCCTCATTTAATGCCCTATGCCCATAAGCCATCTTATAGGCTAACCATCATCAATCTCATGATCATATCCCATAGGATCTTTCTATGGGCCACCACTAACTACCAACTCATCTATTATTATTTATTTATTGTGTATATATATATATATATATATATATATATATATATATATATATATATATATATATATATATATATATACCCGCTTAAGTACGGAGTGTTGCATCTGAATTTCCTACATTTGATGTAAACGTTTTTTATGTTAATAGTTGCCCTACCTGGCTCAGTATGGATGGAGAAGAGGGAGATCTATTTGATGATGTTGTAATATAGTATCTTATACACACTTTTGTTTGTGTTATTTCATTTGTTTGTCAATTGTTTTCATATATTTCGGTGCAATTAATTAGTGGGACTTATTGTTTGTATGATTATAATTAATGTTATTTGACGTAAAAGCTTAAAATTGTTGGCATATTGTGATGATTTGTAGTTGTTTTAAGTACCTTTTGTTTTAATGTCATTATTTGTTCATATGTTCGATTTGTTGATTAAATTATAATTAGTATGAATTTTCTTGAAACAGGTGACATAGGCTAGAACGAAGAGGAAGTTGGCAACAATTGTGCACGACCAAGACGAGGCCGTAGAGCAGCCTAGCAGTGGACTTTCTACTCAGCACCCAACGGAAGAGCTTGGAGGGGTGGAGGGTGCTACTACAGTCGAGGGGGGTGAAGGTAGCACTCCCACTACTTTGAGGAGGTCGAGGGGGCCGACGAAGATGAAGGAAATATGGAAGCTCCCAAACAATAAAAAATTAGTGGTGGAAGGCAACGGTCACAATCAACCAATTAGAGAGGCCGGGAGTAAGCTCGGGAAGTTTTGTGGTGTCATAGCAAGAAATCCTTGTATCCTTCCCCTAAGCTACGAGAGTTGGTCGAAAGTACCAACGACGACCAAGGCGACGTCCATCAATGTGATTAAGGTATATTTTTAAAATTTTTAATTTGTGTGTGTGAAGCAAACGATTAAGGTATATTTAGAGTAATGAGTAGGTCAACTTGATTACTTTAGAAGCAAAACTATTAGGTGGTGGATAATGCTGTTATTATAAATGGAGATAATATTTATTAATTCCAATCATACCTCTGAACTAAAATGTCAAGTAGTTGAGATATTTGAAGTTATTGATATTTTCTGCTAGTAATTTGGAATAAATGGCAAGTTACAAATTATGATCTCTTTGCTAGATGTGATGTACTCTGTTCTTATCTTGAGTTGATGATGATAAGGAATATGCTTACATGTTCATAACAAAGAGAATGTGTTTAATTTTCTGAAGTACATACTAGTGTGGGTTTTGCTCATACATTAAAATTTCTGCATTTGTTTCTGATGTCTTATATAGATGGATCATAATTGATATATTTTTGGAGATGATATGCATGTAGTTTTGTTGGCTGGTGATGATGTTCAATATATTTGTTTAGATGGTGTTCCAGGATTGTGTTTAAGGTGCATTTAGGTTCACTACGTTTGCAAAATATAGGTAAATGCTCGAGTGATGTCTTTTGTTTTCTTTCAATTATTGGTTGGTTTCTACAAGATAATCGATGGTACTACCATTTGTTGGGTTGGTGCGAGTTTTTACCTTCTACGATTTGTTATTGACCCTGATCCATTAGTTGCAATCCTGTTCTTTTAAATCATCTCTTTTGGCATGGCTCATTTTTACCCTCAACTGGAGTGACCTCAATTTGTATGTAATGCAGCCATGCCTTATCTTTAATTGTTTTGCTCATTGGATTATTTTTTGAGCTGGTGTACCATAGAATTACTTATTTTTCTTCTCTCAGAACAACCTCACCTTTATGATTTTTATCCGAATTAATAATTAAGAGATGAAGAGATACATTCATAAGGCTTTATGACCCGTGGGATACTGTTACAAATTGTACTGTTTAAAGTTTTGAATATTGTTAGCAACTAGGTTTATATTTGGCATAACAAATCCATGAACCTAATCGTTTTGCAGCAAAAGTTTGCAATCCCTTTCGTTGTTGAAGGATTGGTCGATAAATCGATTTTGAAAAAATGAAGGGATCACAAGAGCTTCTTGAAAAGAAAGTACTATGACGAGGAGAAGACAAAGGTAAAAAATGCAAGGTCGGTTCCTGAATGCGTGACGACACAGGATTAGCAATTTCTTGTCAAAAATTGGAAATCGGATGCTCGAAAGGTAATCATATTTCATTGTTTATTTATTCCATTGATGTTATAAATTATTGATTTTGGTAAACGTAAGCATGTATTCCAATTATTAAAATTGTATAGAGGAAAGCTGAGACTGGTCTAAGCAGTCGTAGGCAGATGAAGGTTAAGCACACTACGGGGAGCTGCAGCTTTGCTGTTGTGCGGGATGAGTTGGTAATAGAAATTTTATTTAATAGCAAGTCATTTTAAAATGGTTTGAAGCTTTTTTTTTTGCCAATTTCTGCCTTGGTATGATTTAATTATTGCATCTGACTTATATATAGGATACGTCAGTCGAGGGAGAGAGCGTCAGTGAGGTAGATTTTTTTGAAACTACCGACACAAGTAAGGATGGGACTTTTCGGGATGAATTTGCAGCCGATATAGTGGTAAACATGAAACTTTCAAATTCATTTTAATTCGGTAATAACTTTCAAACTTTCAAACTAACTTTCAAACTAATTATTAGTATTAATGTTTTCTTTGGTCTCTTTTGTAGAAAGAAGCTAGAAAACTAATTGAAAAGAGGTCGTCATCTTCTACAGCAGATCGATTAATGATCCAACATAAACCTATGACCGATGTGAGGGGGAGAGAGCGGCCCGGTCGTGTGCGGGGAATGGGATTGGGGCCAACACCCTCACAGGTACATTAGCATTGATATTGAAAAAAAAAAACTCTTAATAGTATTCATTTTGAATTATGAGCTTGAATATGAAGAGAGAATCAATTCTTTCTTTAGACATATTACTGTGGTTCGCGTGCAAACTGAAACATTTTGTTTCTAAATTAATTTTCCTTTTTTGGGTTGAAACATAGTGATATTGATCAGTATATTGTATGATTAAGCTTTTTTTTCCTAAATAGGTCATGCACAGGTATTTGGTTAACGGTTACTAGTGTTTGAACAATCTCTAATACATTGTTAAAAGGAATGACCTAGGTGAGCCCCTCGGCATCTTTAGCTGCTAGCTGCTCTTTTGTTCTCAAACATGCCTTATGGTTCTTTAGGACACTGCTTAAGTTATTTAATGGCAGGTGACTTGGGTTTCTTTAAATCTCAATTTAGGTTTCATAGAGTTTGACTCTGAAATTATGAGTGTTTGGTTGTGATTCCTCGTCTAGTCTTGTTGAGAGTATCAGTTCATTAGAGCTTGTAAATTATCAGTGTTTGATGAACAATGTTTGTACACAATCTTGTAAATTATGAGTGTTTGGTTAAGCTTGTAAATCAAAGTAATCTTAATTATAAAGCTTGGAAGGAGATCGAATACGATCTGCTCAACGGAGGGAGATGAATTTGCTATTGGATCAGCTATTTTGTATGATTTACAGTCTTGTATGATTTACAAGCTCAATACAAACATTGTTCATCAGAGTATCAGTTCTCTTCACTATAAACTGATACAATACAAACATTGAGTTATATATATATATATATTATGAAGCCTAATGCTAATGCATTGTAACTGATATTCATATAACTGTTGAATTGTTCGGTACGTTATTTGATCCTGACTGTCAGTCACCTGTTTGGACCCAAAACTTGATGTGCTGCCTCGCCTAAATGTCTATTAGAAATTTATACATGCTGAAATTGCGCCTTGTATTCACCAGCTGTACATCCTTTATTCAATTAGCTGTGACTTAAGATATGATAATAACTATCAAGCTTTCTCTTAACCCCAGATCTCACCTACACATAAATATACCCAGTTGATTAAAAGCATTATGAGTCATCATATCTTAGAATTAAGGGAATCTTGTATGTTGTCACTGCAGCCAAAAGGTTTGTGGCCGGGGGCATTTGGATAAGTCACAAATCAGTGCATCTGGGAAAGTTTTCTATTTTGATAACATGTTGCTGTGGGTTTAATACTTTTGCTTCCATGTGTGATTAACTTCCATCATTGTCTTTGTGGACTGCATCTTACTTCACTATAATGGTTTTATTTTGGTAGTAAAATAAAACCATTCAAAGGTATTTCTCATTTTAAATTGAAAAATAATTAGAAAACTATAAACATATAAAAAATGTGATATACTGTTTGCAAGAATTAAAATATCACTTTAAGCAACCAACAATCTGATACATCGTGTTAGTAAACCCAATATTACCCATCTGAAACAGGTATTAGAATTCAATATGTAATATTGGTTACAAATAAATGATGAACAAAAGTTGGAGAGCAGTGGTTAAACTACTAATACCTTCTGGTTCAGAGATAGAACTAGAAAAGGATTGAAAGATGATGTAACTGTGTTACTACCTAGTGAAGTAGTAACAGATATAAATTTGTCTCTGAAACTGTAGTACCACATATCCAATGTTTTGGAGATACATTGGTAAGTTCAAAATGGATTCTAGATTTAGACAGGACTACTGATACCTCTTACAATCATCATACAAACATTGAGTTATACATTGTAGAATTTTTTCAGTACATGCTTCTTACAATGAATAGCTTAAAGTTGCATAGTTCTACAGAAAAATACTTCGGCATGCATGTTTTACTTTGCGGTTTTTCTCATGTTCATTGCTACCTTCTTGATTATTTACATTGCATTCAAACACAGCAAACTACTGAACTAGATGATATCAGAGGTAATTTTCTGTAATAGGCTGAAACTTTGATTCAGTATGTAAAGTTTAATACAGATTAAGGTTAACTTTAAGAGTAGTACACAGAATATTAGCTTTGCTGAAATGTCAACTTAAAATCTTCTGTGTCGGAAATGCCATTGGATATCATATAATTGAGACTTGTTAGTTATTGGATAAAAAGGGAACTTGATCTAATTGTTTCGAATGTGTTGGATCACAGGTATTTGGTCCTTATGCATCTACCTCCAGTCGTACATCCTAACCGGATGTGTTCAAGATGCAGGCAGAGATTGATGGCTTGAAAGATATGATTGCTTCTTTAATCTCCCAACAAAACCTCAACTCTGATGATCCAGTACATGGAACTGTAAGTAATCAGCAAAATTTTACAGTGGTTTAATTTCTTTATTTTAGATGGTACGAATATACCTAATATGAGTTTTAAATTAAATCTCCTTCAAAACTATTATGATAATTGAGAATCCTCTAGTGAATATACTAATAAATGACACGATTGTGAATTATACAGGGCCAGCGAATTTCATCGAGTTCTAGTCACGCACGTACAACTGGGCGTAATATCGATGGGAATGAAAGCAACGCTGAGCCACACCATGAGACTCCACCATTGTTTAGTTGTATTTGGACTTTAGTTTTTTTTATATTTTGTCGAAACTTTATTTTTGTTATGTTATAAGAAACTATTGTATAACATATATATATTTCTAACTTTTCGTATGGTAGTTTTTAGACAACTTACTGTTTATTGTGATTCGTGATTATATGGTTGTTTATTATGCTGCTAATATTGATTTTAATATTTGAACATTCAACTTTTATTTGACTAAAGATATTTTTAATTTTTGATTAATTATCTGTGACTTATATTTAAAATAGATGGAAAAAACCCGAAACCCCTTTCTCGGCGGTTTTGAGAAAATATGCCCCGATAGATATCATTCCACCAAATGCGGTTATTAATTTAAAAATACTTAAATGAACCTATCCCGGCGTTTATCAAACGCCAGTATAGAATATTAAAAATTATTCAAAAATCTCTTAAGGCGTTTAGAAATGCCGGAATATGTCATTATTTTATTATAAATTGGAAATGAAAAAAGGTCTATCACGGCGTTCCATACACGCCGTTATAGCTCTACGCCTTATAACGGCGGTCTATAAAAACGCCGTTAAAGACTCCTAGTTTATCCCGACGCTCGATACAACGGCGTTACGCGCGGCGTTGTTAGAATCGCCGCTATCATCTATAGCGGCGTTTATTAACACCGCTATAGAATTTTAAAAAAATGCCGGTAAAGACCTAGTCGTTTGTAGTGAGACTTCAAAGATGGCGATCCTGTAGGTGACGAATCCTTAATTTAATCGATCTAGGATCAATTGACTAGTTTTTTGTAATAGAAGAACAAATTGCTTTAATAAACGTTCGGTTTAATACGAAGTCTATCTATTTGATTGGGAAACAACTGTTTAATACAGTTTTCATGCATGCTCTTCATCTTCTTTGACTACACTTGTTTTTAGTCGGAAGCCAGCGGTTTGGGTACGGCGTTTACCACCCCAGTCAAGTTCACTGTTATATGATGCTTGCCTATTTATTCATTGCAGAAGGGAGACCGTTTCCTTCGTGGAAATAAACATGGAACAGGAAATTCACAAATTGCTTGTAAGAGAAATTTGGGGGAAGGTTATTCTTGCACGGTCAAGCATTCCTCTTTTCCTAGATTTTTTATTTGCTAAAAGGACGCGTATACCAAGGCACAAATCTGAGTATGCTTTAGCAAACTACCAAAAAATAAAATAGATAAATTAATGAATAAATAAAACCCACAAATTATGGCTAGTCCATGATACGGATGCTTTAACAAACTACGAAAAGATAAAACAAACAAAAAATAATTAAACAAATAAATAAAAATAATAAACCTACAAATGCTTTAGCACGCTACCCCAAAATAAATTAGATAAATTAATTAATGATAAAATAACCTACAAACTGCCATAAAAATAAAATAGATAAATATATGAATAAATAACTTAATAATAAATAACCTACCAGTATAATCTGATTCCGAAAAATAAATTGGATAAATTAGTTAATGATAAAATAACCTACAAACTGCCAAAAAAAATAAAATAGATATGAATAAATAACCTACAAACTATGGAAGTCCGTGATACATATGTATTAACAACTAGGGGTGGCATTCGGGCCACCCGGGCCGGGCCGGGACCGCCCGGGCTTTGCCCAGTCCCGGGCCAACCCCGGGCCAGGCTCAAGGATTTCGCGGGCCGGGCCAGGCTGGGCTAGGTGGGGAAAACTCTGGCCCGGACCTGGCCCCCGGCCCCAAGGGAGGGGGGCGGGTCGGTTCGCGAGCTAGACCGGTTTTTTAGTGTATCTTTTTTAAACAAAGATGAAAGATCATGTATTAAATTGTAATTTCATAACAACTGCAAAAAACTAATAAATAAAAGAAATTAAAACCAAATTTAAATTGATTTAATAAATTACAAATTGTTAAATAAAATGAAGTTCATGAATAAAATTTCATACAAATTAGATCAAATTACAAAATAAGGAAATTATTTGAATTTAGAGATCGAGATGGTCTCTATTTAGATTGAAAATAAGGCATTGGACTATTGTCGTGCATCTTGTATACAAAGATTAAAATATGACAAGCACACCTAACATAAAAGATTTCGGGTTCTATAGGATCTAAAGTAATTTTCAAACTATCAATTGCCTTAATATTATTAGAGGTGTTATCAAAATCAATAGTAAACACTTTATCATAAATATCAAAATTATTACATGCTTCCATAATTTGTGTGGCTATAATTTCACCCTTATGTGGGTACCTAACAAATGCAAATGAAATTATCCTCTTTTGAAGTACCCAATCTGAATCTATCCAATGACATGTTACACACATCATTGGAACGCCGTTTACTCCAACCCACCCATCCGATGTCAAAAAAACTCTAGTGTTTAGTGATGTTAGTGTTGCTATCAAAAATCCTTAGTCTCATTGTAAACTAATTTATAATCACCCTTAACTACATTCCTAGCAATCTTTTTATAATGGGGGTTTAAGGATGTTTGTGCAAAAGTCTCTACATACCTACTTTCACCAAACGAATATGATAATTCACTCCTAATTACTAACTTAGCCATTTCTATATGAACAATATCGTGATCGTAGCTATGACTATCTACTTGACTGGTTCTAAGATGTATTTTTTATTGTGTGAGATTGTCTTTAGAAAATTCGGGTTGACATTTGTTTAAGTGAAGTTGAAGTGTACCCATGCCCGATCCTATTTTAAACTTATATGGTGTTTGAAGCTTCTTACATATTTTTAGTCCTACACTTTTATCATTTTGTGAAGGGACAAAATTGAAATAATTGTGTACTTCGGAAGTAGTCCCTCTTATTTTACGGGTTAGAGAAGGACCTTGTTCCGATGGTTGTGGTTCTACATGATCTTCTATTTTTATAGGATTTGAGTGTGTTTCATTCAAATCAGAAAAACTATCATAATTCATGAATATTTCTTCACTATCTGTATATGGAATTGGGATGGAAGGAATGTGATGACTAGTGGACTCTTGACTACTATGTCTACCACCGCGTGGTCGATTATAAGCCATTTAAATATTAAAAACTAGTATATGTATAGTTAGAGAGAAAGCAAGTGTACGTTTAAAAAATTTTAATTAAAAGAAACAACTAAATGTATGACAACTAATAATTTAAAACAAAAAAAAATAAATAAAGAGAAACAACAAAATTTAAAACGAACAACAATCTATCTCAACTAAAAAAAACAATAATAACAAGAACTGGTGAGTAGTGTATGTATGTTTACCACTTTACCAAATTTACAAATAAAATCTAAAAAATGAGAGGAAGAAATTCAAGAAAATCCAAACTAATTAAGAGATATAGGTGAGAATAATCAACTATATTAAATCTACAAATCAAACATATACTGAAATACCGTATGAGTGTTTGAAGTTTGAAGTTGAAGAATGAAAGTTGAGAGAGTTGAGACTTGAGATCTTGTAGTAGTGTTGATTATTGTTGTTGATCACTTGATTATTGTTGATTGTTGATCCTTACAAAATGTTGTAGAAACTTGATGTGTTGAGAGATAGTGGAGAGATTTGAGAGATATATAGTAGAGAGATTTGAGTGAATTAGTGAAGAGAAATGAAAGAAATGATATTGTATATATAGAATATGCAATTTTTTTAATTTTCTAAAGTACCCCCCAAAACTAGCTAGTATAGATATGTTGGGGGAAAATTTGGTAATTTTCCAAAAAAAATTAATTCTAAACCAAAAAACCCCAACAGTTGGCCCGTCCCGGGCCCGGGCGGGCCAGTTCATCCGGGCCCAGTCCGAAACTGGGCTGGGCCTAGCCGGGCTTTTATGGAAAAAATGAGGACCGGACCAGCCCCTGGGTTTGGGGGGCCGGTCCCGGGTGGAGCCCGCCAAAAGGCGGTACAGGCCGGGCGAAGGCCCGTGCAGGCCGGGCCGGCACAGACCTGATGCCACCCCTATTAACAACTATAAGAATTATTTTCCAAACTGACCCAAATTTACCCACTTTTGTAAAAAATTCCCAAATTGACCCACTCGCTTTCGCAGACAGCGAGTTTAGTCAAAATGAACACGCTATCTGAGAAAGCGAGTGTTGGTTTTGGGTTTTTTGGTTTCTTCTTTGGCCAAGACTCGCTGTCTCAAAAAACGAGCTTGTTTAACCAAACTCGCTTTTTGAGGCAGCGAGTGTCGATTGGAGTTTTTAATTTCTCACCCCAGACTCGCTGTCTCAAATAACGAACTTGTTTTAACCAAACTCGCTGGTTAAAACTAATAACCTTCAAACTGTGACCAAACTATCAAAAGATAAATAAATTAATGAATTAATGAAAAGAATAACCTACAAACTATGACCAAGGATGGCCCTGAACTCACGGGGGCCGAAAATGAACTTCAACAAAAATTAAATTTTTGGGTCCCTCTATTTTGCTTGACTGAATAGTTCAATGCCCAAGCTAATGTACAAATTGTTAAATTTAACTTTACTAAAAAAATATGGACATCTCTAATATTATAATGGGAGGAGATCTTAGTGTCATTTGTAAATCTATTAATGCATGTGACCCAAGTACATAACTAATATGAAGCAGGTTTTAGGTTCGAGTCTTCACTATGTCAGAGTTTTTATTTTAGAAAAAAAAAATATTAAGACGTGCATTGTTCGAGGATTTTTTTAAGACACTTTTTGAAAATATTTGCATAAAGATGACAGTTGCTAAAGTATTTGCGCTCGTGGACTCAACAACTAAACTCGCCGTTCACAACGGCAAGTTTAGTTGTTTCATGCTCGCTGTTGGGACACGGCGAGTTTAGTGTTAATTTTTTTTTAAACGCGCCGTTCCCAATGGCGAGTTTAGTTCAAAATTTTCAATGAAGACTCTTCGTTCCTAATGGCGAGGACATTTACACTAGACTCACTATTGGGAATAGCGAGTTTAGTTCAAAATTTTAAAAGAATACTCGCCATTTTCAATGGCGAGGACATTTATACTAGATTCGTTGTTGGGAACGGCGAGGATGTAGGAAATTTCACAGAGAGTGAAACACTGTGTTGGACTTAGTGGATTTTCGAAAAAAAAAACTTGGTGGATTTTCGAAAAAAAATCAATAGAAATTTTATTTGAACTAAACTCGCTGTTCCCAGCGAGTCTAGTGTAAATATCCTCGCCGTTTGGAATGGCGAGTATTTTTTAAAAAAAAAGTGAACTAAACTCGCCGTTACCAACAGCGAGTCTAGTGTAAATGTCCTCGCCATTGGGAATAGCAATTCTTCCTAAAAAAAATAAAATAAAAATACTAAACTCGATGTTCCCAACAGTGAGTCTAATGTAAATGTCTCGCCGTTAGGAATGACGAGTCTTCATTGAAAAATTTGAACTAAACTCGCCGTTGGGAACAACGAGTTTCTATAATAAAAAAAACTACATTCACCGTGTTCCAACGACGAGCATGAAATAACTAAACTCGCCCTTAGGAACAACGAATTTAGTTGTTGAGTCCGCGGGCGCAAATACATTGACAATTGTCCTCTTTTTGTAAATATTTCCGAAAAGTGGCATAGAAAAAAGAATCAAATTCGAGACCAGACTACGTCGAAATATTTATTTTAAAAATATATATTTATTAAGGCATGTATCACACGTGTAAATTACTAATATAGGTATAAAGAGAAAGGGGTCTGAGGTGGCTACTCTCCTTCCTCTACCTCAGGGCCTTGACTTAACTATGACCGGTATAATCTGACTCTGAAACAAATATTTTAGTTTAACCATATCCTGTTAAGTGTAATCAATTTCACGTCTTTTTGACTGCTTAATATTTTCAGTGTGGACAAACAAAGAACTTAGACTAAAGGAATACCTTAACTAAGACAAGTACGTTTCGTCCATAAACCAAATTTCTTATCAAAATATATATATATACTAGATTTGCCCGCGGGCACGTGCTTACGGCACGTCTTCGAAAGATACAGCATATGAAAGTCTTATAAACAGTAAAACAATAATTATGTAGCTCAAGTTTGAATAGTAAAACAATAATTAGTTGTAAATAAAAGTCTATGTTTCCATTAGTATATGTTGAAAAATAATTATTGATATGGCTAAAAATGGGGATTAATCGGAACCGTCCAAATCGGGCACGAATCTTAAAGTCCAGGGGTAGAATGGAAATTTCACCTGCAAATAGGGTCCGAAATGGGTACTAGGTCTCTCCAATAAAGACCCAATAACCCACAAACGGATCCGCTTCAATTGGGCGCGGGTCTCAACCAGCAGTAAAGCCCGATCAGAGGGATAGAATTAAGGCTCCTGATTAGATCCTAATCAACGGCCCCGATTCATGCCTATCCCTCCACTGGGAATTAGGGATTACATTCCCAATCTGTTTACAAGGAGAATATTCCTTATCAGATCACGGGGATTACGTTCCTAATCTGTTCCCTAAGACGCCTATAAATACCCCCCATTCATCTCCATTGAGAGGTAATCAACTCTTCACCAGTTTTTGTGCTCATTCATAGTCTTCCTAGATTATTGACTTGAGCGTCGGAGGGTGCGTCGCCGGGAACAACCCCGGTGTCTCGCACTTTTTGCAGGTGCACGGCGGGAGCGACAGACGACGCCTCAGGGAACAGGTACGCAGGTCTTTCTATTCAGCTTCCCCAAGAATCCACAAGTTCTATCTGTTTGCCCCCACACCAAATTTAGCGGCAACAGATTGGCGCCGTCTGTGGGAAGCAAACGAATAGAGACCTCTCCTCTTCCCGGTGAACAGGTCTTCTCCAGCCATGCCGCCTCGCAAGGTCAGGTCAAGAGGGTCTAATCGAGTGCCTAACCCTGACCAACAAGAAGTCCTTCCTGATCCCGCTCAGCAACAAGGGCAACTCCCTCCTACCATGGAAGAGCCGCTCCAACGGAACCCTCCACCTCCTGATCCAAAGGGTCCTCACCCCCAGAAACAGCCTCTCCACCAAGAGAACCTCTCCATCCACAACGCCTCCAGTGCCTCCATGGCCTCCCATCATCCCCGAGCCTCTGGTCGCCACAACGCCTCCAGTGCCTCCATGGCCTCCCATCATCCCCGAGCCTCTGGTCGCCACAATGCCCATCCCAAACGCCCGGAGGATGACGACCTCCGTCGTCATCTGGATGAAAAACGGGCTCGGGGGGAAGCCTCCCGCCAGCAAGAGCGATCCCCCCGTCACCGAGAGCACAGGAGGTCCCCCATCCGCAGAGGAAGAAAGGACTCCCCCGATTATTACCGAAGAAGGCGCTCTCCCACAGGTCGGCAGCAGCCTAGGAACAATGAGGCACCCATCACCCGTGCCGGGTTCCAGCAGTTCCAAGCAATGGTACAACAGGCCCTCAACCTCCGTCAAAATCCCAATGAGCCGAGGGCCCCATCCCCTCCTCCGGTCCGAAGCCCTCGCCAACGGTCTCCCTCTCCTCGTCCTGCACCAACCAACTCCCGGCGCACCCCGAGTCCTCGTCGTTCCCGAAGTTACCGTCGCCGCAGCCCTCGCTCCCCCTCATACGAAGACGAGTCCCGTGGCCCGACGGATTACCGTCGGAGGGATGACATCATGGACCGTCGTCTTAACGAGGTGGAAAAGCTCCTGGGTCAGATAAACCGAGAAGAGGAACTCAGGGGAAGGACCCTACGTCCTAGCCGGCCCCCATTCTCCCGAACCATAGTGGATGCCCCTGTACCGTTCGGCTTCAAACCTCTCCAATTCGAGAATTACACAGGGGAGACCGATCCAGTTGATCACATCGAAAGCTTTAAGACTTTAATGCTCCTCCACCAAGCCTCCGATGCCCTCCTCTGCAAAACATTCCCCGCGACACTCAAAGGCCCGGCTCGAGAATGGTACTCTCGTCTTGCCCCGGCGTCGATATTCTCCTTCGAACAGTTCGAAACCCTCTTCATCACCCACTTTGTCAGCAGCCGAAGGACCGAGAAAACCAGCATCTCACTATTGCACCTCCGTCAGCAAAAGGGGGAAAAACTGAGGGACTACGTGAAGAGGTTCACAGCTGAAGCTAGAACCATTGCCTCCCTCGACCAATCGGTCGCTACCGCAGCATTCCAATCCAACATTCTCAATTCCAACCTCCGCTCCTCCCTCGCCAAGAAACCCCCACATGACTTTTCCGACCTTCTCCTTCGCACCGAAAAGTACATTCGGGCCGAAGAGGCCGAGCAACAACCCAACTGGGAAGTGCCCGCCTCCGGGCTTAAAAGGAAGGGGGCAGAGGAAGAAGGAGCCAAGAAGCTCCAGAAGGATAATGCCGGCCAGCGCCGACCTCCCCCTAGATTTGAGAAGTTCACTCCCCTCAACGCTAACCTCTCAGCCATCTTCATGGAGGTCGAAAAAGACGGGGTCTTGCCTCCGGCTCCCAAAATGAATACTCCCGCCAAGAGAAGAGATAAAGAGAAATGGTGCCGCTATCACCGGGACCATGGGCATGACACCAACGACTGCCGTGCTCTGAGGAACGAAATCGAAGCCCTTATCCAGAGGGGACAGCTAACGAAGTTTGTAAAAAAGGACCGAGCCGAGCTCCCTCCCCCGCCTCGGGGGGCTAACAAGCGTCCGAAAAGAGAAGAGACACCAGACTTCGAGGAAGAGCGAGTCCTCCACCTCATCCATGGGGGTCCGATGGGAGGCTCCTCGAACTCCTCCCGGAAAGCGTTTATCAGAGAGGTCAATTCAGTCCGAACCACGCCTCCTCCCAAAGGCCTCGGAGTGCCAGTTACCTTCTCCGACGAAGATCTCGAGGGAGTTCGTATCCCACATTGTGACGCTCTCGTCATCAGCCTCCACATGGCAAATTTCAAAGTGGAGAGGATCTTAGTTGACAACGGCAGCTCCGTCAACATCCTGTTCCTCTCCGCTTTCAAAGGCCTAAAGCTCTCCAGAGACAGACTCAAGCCCGCCGGTTACACTCTCCATGGGTTCACGGGGGTTCCGGTAACTATAGAAGGGGTGATCACCCTCGATGTAACTGCCGGCCAAACCCCTACCACCAGGACGGAGCCGATGGACTTCATGGTAGTGGATGTTCCCGCTGCCTACAACGTCATTTTGGGCAAGCCCGGCCTCGCGGCTCTGGAAGCAGTTCCCTCGGCATATCATCTGAAGATGAAGTTTCCCACCCGATCCGGGGTCGGAGAAGTAAGGGGAAATCAGGAGCAGGCCCGGAAATGCTACATGACTTCGACCCTTGGGCCCGTCCTCTCTTTAGAGACCCTGGAGATTCCCCAAGATTCCACAAGACCGACCTCCGAGCCAGCGGACGAACTGGAGGAGGTGCTCTTCTCCGAACAAGAGCCGACCCGCAAGTTCTTCGTAAGCAAGACCCTCCCGTCCGCCCTATACTCAGATATTGTGAAATGCATCCGAGCCAATCAAGACCTCTTCGCATGGTCCGCAGCGGACATGCCCGGTATCTCCGAAGAACTCTTAGTCCACCGCCTGAGTGTTGATCCGGGGTCCAAACCGGTTCAGCAGAAGAGGCGTAAGTTCGCCCCCGAGCGACAGCTCGCTATCAAAGAGGAGGTAGATAAATTGCTGAAGGCCCGATTCATACAGGAAGTAAACTATCCCGAATGGTTATCAAACGTAGTAATGGTGAAGAAGTCCAACGGTACTTGGAGAATTTGCATTGATTTCACCGACCTCAACAAAGCCTGTCCTAAAAATCCCTTCCCTCTACCGAGCATCGACACTCTGATTGACGCAACCTCGGGACATGAGCTTCTGAGCTTCATGGACGCTTTCTCGGGTTACAACCAGATAAGGATGTTCCCGCCGGATATCCCGAAGACGTCTTTTGTGACCGACCAAGGCCTTTATTGCTACAGGGTCATGCCATTCGGCCTAAAGAACGCAGGGGCAACATACCAGCGCCTCGTCAACAAAGTTTTTCAGGCTCAGATCGGCAGAAACATGGAAGTATACGTCGATGACATGCTGGTGAAAAGCATCCGAGGTATCGATCATGTGACCGACCTCCAAGAAGCATTTGATGTTTTAAGAAGGCACAATATGAGACTCAACCCGAACAAGTGTGCGTTCGGCGTCTCATCAGGCAAGTTCCTCGGCTTCATGGTTAGCCAACGAGGAATAGAGGCGAATCCGGAGAAGATCAAGGCCATACTGGACATGGCCCCCCCTAGAAATGTCAAAGAAGTTTAGAGGTTGACTGGTCGCCTAGCCGCCATAGGGCGCTTCCTGTCAAAGTCCGGGGAGAAGTGCCTCCCGTTCTTCAAAGCCCTCAGGGGGGCTAAAGGATTCGAGTGGGGGCAGCAGCAACAAGACTCCTTTGACCAGCTTAAAGCTTACCTCGTCAATCCCCCTCTTCTTAGCAAACCAGTACCCGGCGAACCGCTCTACCTCTACCTTGCAGCTTCCGAACAGACGCTCAGTGCGGTCTTAGTCAGAGAAGAAGAAAGGGCTCAGAAGCCCATTTACTACGTCAGCAAGGTACTCCGGGACGCCGAACTCCGGTACCCTAAGATTGAGAAAATGGCGTATGCCCTGGTAATGGCCGCGAGAAAACTTAGACCCTACTTTCAGTCCCATTCGGTGGTCGTCCTTACCGACCAGCCGCTGAAACATATTCTTCACAAACCCGAGACTTCCGGTCGCCTCATGAAATGGTCGATCGAGCTGAGCCAGCACGATATAACTTATCGGCCTCGGACTGCAATCAAGGCACAGGCGCTGGCCGAATTCATAGTTGAGACTACAATCTCCGAGTCTGGCCAAGCAGCGAAGGGACCCCCCGTCTGGTCGGTCTACGTTGACGGGTCCTCTTGTAATGAGGGAAGCGGGGCAGAAGTCATCCTGGCAGGACCAGATGACTTCGTCCTCCAATACTCCCTCCGGATAAATTTCAAAGCCTCGAACAACGAGGCCGAATACGAAGCACTGATAGCCGGACTTCGAATGGCCCGAAATGCTGGGGCAAAACGGCTACAGGTCTTCAGCGACTCCCAGTTGATTGTCAACCAGGTCCTCGGCGAGTATGAAGCCCGCGACGATAGGATGGCTAAATACTTGTCCAAAGTAAAGAGCCTCATGGCGCTGTTCGACCAGGCTCTCATTCAAAGGATCCCTCGAGAAGAAAACGCTCAGGCCGACGCCTTATCCAAATTAGCCTCCTCTTCCCTCCAAGGTCTGGAACAGACCGTTTTGATAGAAGTCCTCCTGAAGACGAGCATAGAGGACGAAGCGCCAGACTCCGCTGAGACATTTCCCGTCCTTCTCGAAGATAATTGGATGAAACCCATTGTTGAATTCTTAAAGGACGGACTCCTCCCTGAGGACCCGAGGGAAGCGCGAAGTGTCAGGACCCGAGCCGAGCGTTTCACTTTGATCGAAGGCATCCTATATAAACGCTCCTTCACCCAGGCGGACGGTCGGCCTTACCTAAGGTGCCTGTCCTCTAGCCAAGCCAACTACGCCCTGCAGGAACTCCACGAGGGCATCGACGGAGCTCATTCTGGGTCCAGGGCTCTAGCGCGCAAAGTGTTGAACTATGGATATTATTGGCCCACTCTACTGCGGGACGCGGAACGACACGTTCGGCAGTGCAGCTCCTACCAAAAGTATGCAGACATCCGATGCCTTCCGCAAGCACCGCTAACCTCCCTATCAAGTCCGATCCCCTTTGCTATGTGGGGAATGGATTTATTGGGACCGTTTCCACCAGCTCCCGGGCAGCTGAAGTTCCTAGTCGTGGCAGTCGACTACTTCTCTAAATGGATAGAAGCCGAGCCCCTGGCTACAATCACTGAGCATAGAGTAGTTCAATTCTTCTGGAAAAATGTAATTTGCCGCTTTGGTGTCCCCCGAGTCATAGTCACAGATAACGGGACACAGTTTACTGGGGCCGCCTTCCGAGCCTTGTGTGAAGACCTCTCCATACAACACCGATTCTCCTCCGTCTCCCATCCCCAGTCGAATGGCCAGGCCGAGAATGCCAACCGACAGATTCTTGCGGGGATCAAGAAGAGGTTAGACAAGTGTTCCAAGGGCCTATGGGTCGACCAGCTGCCAAACGTACTCTGGAATCACCGCACCACCAAGCGGACCCCAACAGGCGAGAGCCCATTTAATCTCACCTATGGGGCCGAAGCCGTCATCCCCCTAGAAGTCGGGATACCCTCTCCTCGCCTGATCGCTTATGAAGAAGAGCAGAATGCTAAAGAGCTGAGAACAAGCCTAGATCTGATAGACAAAATCCGAGAGAGAGCTGCCATACGCCAGCAAGCATACCGAAGAAGGATCGAGCTAGCATACAACAAAAGAGTCCGCCCAACGGACCTCAAAGAAGGGGATTTAGTCCTTCGGAAGTTGGCCATCTCATTCCCCGGGCAGAAAAGCAAGCTGGCCCCGAACTGGGAGGGACCGTACAAGATCTCGAAAGTAATCCGCCCCGGTACATACAAGCTAAAGGATCTCGAAGGCAGAGAAATTCCCAGGACTTGGAACGCCGACCATCTTTTGAAATACCAAGAGAAGGCAACTACGTCTCTCCAAGTAACTCGAGATGTCGAACCGTTCCCTTCCTTTCTCTAGTCATAGTTTGTCCTTTTGTTCTTTCTTTTATTATTGTAATAACGGCTAGCAACTTTAGAAGCAGCCGATCATTAGATGTTAATAAATGAAGTTTCTTCATGTTTTCACTACTATTACATCCCTCTGCTTGTAACTCTTTAATGTCACAATGGTTCCGGAGTCCAACACTTGGCTCGATTCTACTTCGCGAGCTCGCTCCTAAGCGAGCTAGAAGTAGCTCGCCATTCGAAAATGCTCCCACAGCCGTTGAATGGTACGGAGTCCAACACTTGGTTCGACCCTACTCCGCAAGCTCGCTCCCAAGCGAGCTAGGGTAGTTCGCCATTCGAAATTGCTCCTACACCCCTTAAACTGACAATGGTTCCGGAGTCCAACACTTGGCTCGATTCTACTTCGCGAGCTCGCTCCTAAGCGAGCTAGAAGTAGCTCGCCATTCGAAAATGCTCCCACAGCCGTTGAATGGTACGGAGTCCAACACTTGGTTCGACCCTACTCCGCAAGCTCGCTCCCAAGCGAGCTAGGGTAGTTCGCCATTCGAAATTGCTCCTACACCCCTTAAACTGACAATGGTTCCGGAGTCCAACACTTGGCTCGATTCTACTTCGCGAGCTCGCTCCTAAGCGAGCTAGAAGTAGCTCGCCATTCGAAAATGCTCCCACAGCCGTTGAATGGTACGGAGTCCAACACTTGGTTCGACCCTACTCCGCAAGCCCGCTCCCAAGCGAGCTAGGGTAGTTCGCCATTCGAAATTGCTCCTACACCCCTTGAACTGACAATGGTTCCGGAGTCCAACACTTGGCTCGATTCTACTTCGTGAGCTCGCTCCTAAGCGAGCTAGAAGTAGCTCGCCATTCGAAAATGCTCCCACAGCCGTTGAATGGTACGGAGTCCAACACTTGGTTCGACCCTACTCCGCAAGTTCGCTCCCAAGCGAGCTAGGGTAGTTCGCCATTCGAAATTGCTCCTACACCCCTTGAACCGGCAATGGTTCCGGAGTTCAACACTTGGTTCGACTCTACTCCGCAAGCTCGCTCCTAAGCGAGCTAGGGATGGCTCACCGTCCTAAAAAACGCTCCGACGACATTAACCTAATCAACCAAGTGTACAACTTGGCTCGACATTACTTTGCGATTTCACTCATGAACGACCTAAAAGAAGCTCGCCATTCGGAGTTCGACAGTTTAGAAGTTACGCCATGACAGACAACATTCACAGGAATAAAACACGCAAGTTCAGCAATAATGCATTTATTGATGAAACAGATGTGATACAAAGGCGAACACAAACAGGAGCACGACTCAACAAAGGAAATTTACAATACCGACTCGTCACACTTAACGAAAAGCGAAAGATAAAACAAAAAGCTCGCGGAATCGACCACTTCAGCGCTTCTTGGGAGCCGGAGCATTCCGCTTCAAGGACACTCGAGAATGGCGACGCCTGTCTCCGGAGCGCGATCCCAAGCCGGCAAATTGGGACGTGTCCTCGGCACCACTCCTAGCAGCTACCCCGACGGACGCCCCGCTCGAGGAGATTGCCACCGAACTCTGCGCATCGCCCGGGCTAGGTTGGCCGATCCGCTGACGGGTTGCCATCTCGTAGAAGGTGATGCCCCGTTCACTCTCAGCGCGAGTGCATGACGTGCTTCGAACGTTGATCGGCCCTGAATGCGGCTTCAGACGGGCCACTTCCGCCTCCAACTCCGAGATCCTGTCTCGTAACGAGTCGTCTTTGACGTCAACTTCAAAATGTGGGGGAATCGCGGAGTCCGGGACTCCAGACCGGCTAGCAATGAGGTGCCGAAGGTGGGTAACCTCGATACTTTTATCCACCGTCGCTCTCTTCAGCGCCTCGACTTCAGCAGTCAACTCGACTCGCTCGGTCGTCAGCTTGGCCACCTCCGCCGTCAGCCCCTCACCCTCACTCCGAAGCTTCACCTCTACGGACTGCAGATGCTGTATCTCAGAAAGCAATTCGTCCCTCTCCGCTGTTATTTTGCACAAGTTATGACAAATGCACTGAACACGAATCTCATTACTGAAATCAGTGGGCAAGTGTTCACCTTCGGGTATGAGCTCGGCGATTCGGCTCTCCAAACGACGAATCTCGATATCGCGCCGGCCAAGGACGAGCTGGAGATGCTTTCTCTCGCTTTCGGCTCGGCGCAATCCGAGCTCGACCTCATAAAGCTTCTCCCTACACCTAGCCAGACACAGCCTCGTCGCCCCTAGGCCAGCCTCGGCTCTAACTTCCTCGTCCGGGCGGGAAAGCTCGACGTCTTGGGGAATCACCATAAGCTGCAAAAAAATCGGAGTAATCAGCAAAAACGTTGAGCGTGGCCGAAGCACCGCACTTGGAAGAATTTTCATCTCTAAAAACAAGGTTTGACAGTTCGGCAAAAGAGGGGGCATAAGACAAAAACTTCCGAGCACCGACACTTGCAAAAATTTTCCTTTCATTAACATCAAAAGAAGCGGTGGCCAGTCCGCTATTAGGCGTTACAAAGTTCGAAAGGAAAAAAAAAAAAAAAGGGGAGCAGAAACAATCAAAAACAACAAAGCGAAAGGCGGATTCAGGGCCCGACCTCTTTCCCTGGGCGACGAGGTGGGGTAGACGCTTCCTTTGCCGAAGGAGACGCCGCCGCCAGCGGAGTGGTCGTGGTGCCGGTGGCCTCGCCAGTTACCCCGGCGTCGGCATCAGCGTCGCCCTCCTCCTCATCCTCTTCCCCTTCGGACTCGGGGTCGAAGCCCTCGACGTGTCCGGGGAAGAGTCGCCATCCCGAGACGTCCACCCCGGGGTAGGCTTCTCGCACCCGGTCGAGGGTGGTGGCGAAGGCCTTCGCCATGTTCTGCGCGAGGTACCCCTGGGCCTTCTCCAGGGTCGCGTCCTCCGCCGCCTTCACGGCCGCCGCCTGCTTCGCCTCCGCCTCGACCAATTGGTTGGCCGACCCCTCCTTCTCCCGAAGCGGCTCGCCCTCCAGCCTTTTCACTTCGGCCTCGAGATGCTGGATCCTGGCCGCTCGACCCTCGTGCTCGACTCGGAGCCTGTCGAGCTGGTTCGACATCCGAGCCTTGTCGTTCCGAGCCTGGTCGGACTCCTGCTTCAGTTCCTTCTCCAGGGCGGTCAGCCTCTCGGTGAGGTGACCAAAATGGACGACGATCTACAAAAAAAAAAAAGAAAGGACTCTGAGAGTTAGAAAAATTTTGTGATTCAAAGGGATGAAATGAGCGAAGGGGACACGGAACTTACCGATACCACCGAACGAGCGATCTCGATCACGTCGTCGCCTTCCCTCCCCGCGTCCATGGCGGCACGGTCCTTCGGGGTGGCGAGATGCTTCACGGCCTGCATACTCGCCAACGAGTTCTCGAGGAACCCGTCATGCCTCCGGACTTGCCAGTCCGGGATATGGATCCGCTTGTGCTCCTCCGTCAGGAGCTCCTCGCCTGCCACGGTCAACGGCGGGGTCGGCATGGCGAGGGCGACGGCAATGGGGAACTCCGCCGCAGATGCTGGGGCCGAGGTCGACACCACGGCGACGACCGGGTCGTCGGCAATCTCCACCGCCTGGGCGGGGCCCTCGATCCGCGGCGCCTTTGAGGATGAGGGCAGCTTCGACGCAACCCTCTTGCGCTTCCTCGGCGCCTTACTGGCGAGCCCCGCCCTGAGCGCCAACACTGCCTTGTAGTCCATGGATTCTGCATCAAAAGCAAAAAATGATTAGCACCAAAGAAAAACAAGGCAGCAAGTACGGAAAAAAGAACTTGGCGAAAACCGCGTACTAGGATCTACGCGGCAGAGCCCTCCCCTGTAGAGAACGTCTTCCGTCAGATCCTTCCAATCGTACTTCGGCCGATCGAGGAGGGTCCGGACCGCCGCTTCTTCCTCCACCGTAAGCCTCGGCAACGCCGTCGCCCTCTTGGGCACCCCTTCTGCCCAATTTGTGGGGATCGGCCATGCTTCCCGACTCCGCATGACGACCCACTTCTCTCGCCAGTGCTTGATAGAGTCGGGGCAGACGACGAGCCTGCTGCCGTGCCTCGGAGTCAGATAATACCGGTACTCCGACTTGTTCCCCTGGTGGAGCCGGTATAACGTCCGAAGCACGTTCAGCTGCGGCTCGATCCCTGCGGCCTGGCAGTGGAGAACGAAGCCATTAATCACTCGCCACGCGTTCGGCATGAGCTGAATGGGGCAGACCCCGTACCAGCTCACCACGGTAACGGCGAACGCGTGGAGAGGCAGCCGAGCACCGGCGATGAAGGCATCGACCGGCCAGCAACACATGGTCACTGGCAGCGGCAAATTAGCCCTAACACCGGGGCCCGGCAGCATGATTTCGTACTCCTCCGGGATGAAAAAAGAGTCCCGGATCGCAGCCAGTTCCTCCTCGCGCAGGATCGACGCCGCGTCGTCCGCCTCCGTCGTCTCCCTTGCTTCGTTCTCCTCGAAGGACCTCTCCCTCCCATGGACGATCCGCTCGGCCTGGTCCTTCGGGAGCTCCCTGACCCTGTGCAGCCCCGTCAGCGGACCTGGTAGCTGTCCGAACTCCCCCATCCTCTTCGGATCCACGACGATGGAATCCTTGCCGAACACCTTCCCCTTAGGTGGATTCGGACTCGAGGCCTCGACGCCTTCAAGGGAGGGCTCGGACCAAGAGACTTCATCTGAGACAGAAGCTACAGACATAATTTATAAATTACCTTAAGGGCTGCCGAAAAACCTTGCCAGAGTCAAACGCCGGTCACCGGAAAACTCGCCTGAAACACAAGAGAACGCCTGAGCAAATGAGGGAAGAAATGAGAAATGAGAAGGGGGGGGAGGATTTATAGAAGAGGGACACACACCACGAGGCTAATGGGCCTGTACGACCGGCCCATCTAAACCAAGCGGCGGAGCGATCCCAATCGTCACCTCGATAACTTCAACGAATCATGAGTTGCATTTAATGCGCACTCCATCTGATGGAAACCCAGGGGTCACTGCAATTAATGAACGTCCCATCTGTCAGGGTTGTCAGAATTGTCAGAGGTGTCAGGGGTTCAAATGGCGCACAGAAAAGACAAACCCCCAAAAAACGACAAGTCTGGGAGCGCGGCACCCACTGCTGAGCATTCGTGACACCGACCCTGTTGTAGGGAAAAAAGTCACGTTCGGCACCCACTGCCGAGCATTCGTGACACCGACCCTGTTATAGGGAAAAAAGTCGCGTTCAGCACCCACTGCTGAGCATTCGTGACACCGACCCTGTTATAGGGAAAAAGTCACGTTCGGCACCCACTGCCGAGCATTCGTGACACCGACCCTGTTATAGGGAAAAAAGTCGCGTTCGGCACCCACTGCCGAGCATTCGTGACACCGACCCTGTTATAGGGAAAAAGTCACGTTCGGCACCCACTGCCGAGCATTCGTGACACCGACCCTGTTATGGGGAAAAAGTCACGTTCGGCACCCACTGCCGAGCATTCGTGACACCGACCCTGTTATAGGGAAAAAAGTCACGTTCTGCACCCACTGCCGAGCATTCGTGACACCGACCCTGTTATAGGAAAAAAAGTCACGTTCAGCACCCACTGCCGAGCGTTCGTGACACCGACCCTGTTATATGGAAAAAACAGGTTCGGCACCACTGCCGAGCGTTCGTGACACCGACCCTGTTATAGGGAAAAAAGTCACGTTCGGCACCCACTGCCGAGCATTCGTGACACCGACCCTGTTATAGGGAAAAAAGTCACGTTCGGCACCCACTGCCGAGCATTCGTGACACCGACCCTGTTATAGGAAAAAAGTCACGTTCGGCATCCACTGCCGAGCATTCGTGACACCGACCCTGTTATAGGGAAAAAAGTCGCGTTCGGCACCCACTGCCGAGCATTCGTGACACCGACCCTGTTATAGGGAAAAAGTCGCGTTCGGCACCCACTGCCGAGCATTCGTGACACCGACCCTGTTATGGGGAAAAAGTCACGTTCGGCACCCACTGCCGAGCATTCGTGACACCGACCCTGTTATAGGAAAAAAAGTCACGTTCGGCACCCACTGCCGAGCATTCGTGACATCGACCCTGTTATAGGGGAAAAAAACAGGTTCGGCACCACTGCCGAGCGTTCGTGGCACCGACCCTGTTATAGGGAAAAGTCAGGTTCGGCACCGCTGCCGAGCGTTCGTGGCACCGACCCCCTTATAGGGAAAAAACAGGTTCGGCACCACTGCCGAGCGTTCGTGACACCGACCCTGTTATAGGGGAAAAAACAGGTTCGGCAC
This sequence comes from Hemerocallis citrina, assembly GCA_017893485.1. Lineage (NCBI taxonomy): Eukaryota > Viridiplantae > Streptophyta > Magnoliopsida > Asparagales > Asphodelaceae > Hemerocallis > Hemerocallis citrina. The sequence continues at coordinate 17,788,741 of CM030362.1, forward strand.
CACTGCCGAGCGTTCGTGGCACCGACCCTGTTATAGGGAAAAGTCAGGTTCGGCACCACTGCCGAGCGTTCGTGGTACCGACCCTGTTATAGGAAAAAGTCAGGTTCGGCACCGCTGCCGAGCGTTCGTGGCACCGACCCCCTTATAGGGAAAAAACAAGTTCGGCAGATCGCCGAACTCACTCCTGACGCTCGCAGCCCTGCCGAACTCGCTTCCCTCTCTGGAAAAGCTCGCCGAACTGCACACAGACCTCGGCCCCTTCGCCAGCGAACTCTAGGGGGGTCTAAAGCGTGGTCCAAGTATACAAGACCCCCGAACAACGAATTGACACTTCGCGAGGTTAATAGGGTATCCCTGCAAGAACACCACATGACCATAGGAGCTCAGGAGCGACTCAAAGTTCAATCCGCTTGAAAAATCACCAAACTACCTCCTTCAAGATTCAAACCCTTCCATTTGGGCTCCGAAATAACTCCGCCAGCCATTAAAACAGCTAAACTACTCCTCAAAGGCCGATCAAGCTCAGCCTTTAGGAGTGGGGGGCTCGTGATATGGCTAAAAATGGGGATTAATCGGAACCGTCCAAATCGGGCACGAATCTTAAAGTCCAGGGGTAGAATGGAAATTTCACCTGCAAATAGGGTCCGAAATGGGTACTAGGTCTCTCCAATAAAGACCCAATAACCCACAAACGGATCCGCTTCAATTGGGCGCGGGTCTCAACCAGTAGTAAAACCCGATCAGAGGGATAGAATTAAGGCTCCTGATTAGATCCTAATCAACGGCCCCGATTCATGCCTATCCCTCCACTGGGAATTAGGGATTACATTCCCAATCTGTTTACAAGGAGAATATTCCTTATCAGATCACGGGGATTACGTTCCTAATCTGTTCCCTAAGACGCCTATAAATACCCCCCATTCATCTCCATTGAGAGGTAATCAACTCTTCACCAGTTTTTGTGCTCATTCATAGTCTTCCTAGATTATTGACTTGAGCGTCGGAGGGTGCGTCGCCGGGAACAACCCCGGTGTCTCGCACTTTTTGCAGGTGCACGGCGGGAGCGACAGACGACGCCTCAGGGAACAGGTACGCAGGTCTTTCTATTCAGCTTCCCCAAGAATCCACAAGTTCTATCTGTTTGCCCCCACACCAAATTTACCGGCAACAATTATGAATGAGGGTGTAAAATCCAACTTCTTAGAACTTTGAGTGTGGAAAATGACGAAATTTAACTGTTGATGAGAGATTTGCTATTTTCAATATAACATGAGCAATAAAAAAACGCATAAAAAATCTGAAAATTTACAAACCTAAAATATGAAAATATAAATTTCTAAGTAAATAGAGAGAGATTGAGAGTGAGAGAGAGAGAAATAAATAAATAAATAAAGGAGTTGTTGTAGAGGGATTTGAATTTGAGTTTTTTTTTACACGGGGGGGGGGGGGGGGGGGGGGGGGGGAGGGGGGGGACTTTTGGGCGGAAAGATATGTTTTGTGGGGTTAGATTTGAACCATTGATTTCAACCCTATTTAATGAGAGCCACTTGATAGCTTTCTTTGTGTTTTATTATATATATATATATATATATATATATATATATATATATATATATATATATATATCTCCTTTCTTTTTGCACCACACAAGGCCGGCCCTTAGTTCCCTGGGGCTCGAGGCGAACTCTCGAAATGGGGCCCCTATACATTTAAAAAATAAAAAATAGAAAAACATGTACATAAAATGAAAGTTTGCACATTGTTCAAAGCAAAATATGGAAAATATATATCATCGAATAACTGAGAAGAAAGAGCCAAAGAGGGTTTGTTTTAAATGTGGTTTCGGGTTTCGGGTTTCAGATTGAGGGTAAGGGTTTCGGGTTTGAATTTGAATGTGAGTTTCGGATTTGAGTTTCTATTGGTTTAAATGTGGATTTGTTTTTAAATCACCCAAATTTAAAGCCTCAAATTCAATCAAGTCCAAACCCAAATAATTTAAACAAAATTCTAAAGGCCCAAATATTTATTTTTGGGGGCCCCTAAAAACAATAAATTTTTTACGCGCAAAATTTGTGCCTATATTTACAAGGGGAGTACAAATTTGGGGGGCCCCTAAAATTGTAAATTATCTAGGGGCCTGAGGCTGCCGCCTCACCGGCCTCAAAGGTGGGGCCGACCCTGACAACACATGGTGCATACGGCATGTGCACTCGGCCTTCAGACGTTCATATTAACGATTCGAATCGTTCACATTGATTTACTCATCTAAATTAGTTTAAATATGTAAAATTATGTTATTTGAAATTTATTTGCTCATGCGTTGAAGTGTTACAAAATTATATGACTAAATATCATTTTTTTTATAATGATATGAATGTGAATTTCTAATAACTTTATATATATATATATATATATATATATATATATATATATATATATATATATATATATACTGTGGGCACGTACCTACGAGCCGTCTTTAGAACGATACATCTTATGAAAGTCTTGTAAACAATAAAACAACAATTATGTAGCTCAAGTTTGAATAGTAAAACAATAATTAGTTGTAAATTAAAGTCCATGTTTCCATTAGTATATGTTGAAAAATTATTATAAATGGGGGCCTAAAATCCAACTTCTTAGAACTTTGAGTATAAAAAATGATGAAATTTAACTGTTGAAGAGATATTTGCTATTTTCAATGTAACATGAGCAATAAAAAAATGCATAAAAAATCTAAAAATTTACAAACTTGAAATCTGAAAATATAAATTTCTGAGTAAATAGAGAGAGAATGAGAGTGAGAGAGACGGAGAGAGATAAATAAATAAATAAAGGAGTTGTTTTGGGGGATTTGAATTTGAGTTTTGGGGGGGACTTTTGGGCAGGAAAATATGTTTTATGAGGCTAAATCTGGACCACTGATTTCAACCCTATTGAATGAGAGCAACTTGATAGATTTCTTTGTGTTTTATTATATGGATATATATTCTCTCTCCATTTTAGACAGTGGCAGAGCCAGATATTTCAAAATGGGGGTCCCATTTATTTTTCTATATCGACAAAATTATTGCCCGCAAATAATAAATTTATAAAAAAAAATGAAAAAATATTAAATTTATTGAATCAGAATAAAAAAAAACTAACAACAAAACTCATATTTCTATAAATTAAGATATATGAATTCTATTTGAACAACTAGATTCAATGTTCCAAAGATTACAATCAACATATATAGACTACAACTCTAAAAGCGTGGATGAATGAACAAAGTGTAATTGTCTAAACGAGAGGGTAGAGATGGATGGATGAGTGAGTAAAGAGTAAAGCTTAAGGTTTATTTTATTTTTATCCAATTTAAAATTTATTGAAAGATAGTTCTTATAATAATGTTTTAAATATTGGAGATTAAGGGAATTTTTTTTATATGTCACTTTTCGAAACTATTTGCAGAATGAGGACAGTTACCAAAGTATTTGCACTCGTGGACTCAACAACTAAACTCGCCATTCCCAACGGCGATTTTAGTTATTTCTTGTTTGTCGTTGAAACATGGAAATTGTATTTTTTTTTTTTGTTGAGAAACTCGTCGTTCCTAGGGTTGGCAAACGGGTCAACCGGGCCGGGTCGGGTCGAACCCGTCCAGTTTGGAACCCAACTAGGCCGGGTTCGGGTCGGGTCCGAGTAGCAACCGGGCCGGGTCGGAATTGCAAAAACTCGACCCGCCCAACCCGGGTCGGATCGCAAGTTGGCCCGTCTATTTTTTTTTAAAACTTAAAAAAGTGTAATTTTAATAAAAATAAAAAATGTAATAATAATAATAAGAATCAAAGAGTGAAATTTCCAAAAAAAAAATGTATATATTATTAATTTAATTTCAACTTATACAAGTTTCCAAATTTGTAATAAGAAACAAAGATTTTCTACAAATTTGTTTTGTGCAATAACAAATTTCTTCGATACAATTTTAATTTTCTGTAATTATCCTAATTTTTATAACAAACAAAAATTTTATACAATTTTTATACGTTTACAATTTTCTTCAATTTGTTGGTCTTCAATATGTTGTTTTTGTTGTTGGTCATCAATTCTTCATGTTGGTTGCTATTGTTGTTAATGTTGTTCCTCCGACGAGTTGCTTCCACTTGTAGATGTGTCGAACCCTTTTCCTTGAGTCCTATCTTCGGCCTTGATCTAGTCTTCCGTGCAGACGAGTATCTCCAACGATTGGGGCTTCAAGCGATTCCTGTAATCGGTTAGAACCCAGCCACTTGTAGAAAATGTACTTTCTGAAGCAACTGTAGTGACAGGAGGAGTTAGTAGATCTTTAGCCATATATTTAAGAATACTATAAGTATATTCATGGTCTTTCCACCATTGTAAAATATCAAGTGTAGAAGTAAAACTTTTAGAATCTTGTTGATTATACCAATATAATTCATTTGGTTAATTAGTCCTATGTTTTTTTTATTGAAGTTGTGCAAGTAAATTAAATGTGGTATCATCTAATTTATTCTTACCCTTACCTCTAGAATTAGCAGAAGAAGAACTAACTAAAGTAGTAGTACTACTAAATGAAAAACTTCTATCATAAAAATCATACAAGTTATTTAATGTCGCTTCAAATTTAGCTAAAAATGTTTCCAAATTAATTTCAGAATCATCGTCCCCAAGTAAATTAAAAAATATTTCAATCAAACTATTCGAATCTTCTAATTTGATACGAGGATCCATCACAGTAGCAATACAATACAATATAGGAGGATGATTAAAATACTTAAAAATTTGGTGTATGCAGGTTTCACAATATGACCAATAAAAGCATCATCGATCATTTCTTTGAAAGTTTGCATCATAGTAACTATTGAAATAAAAATGCTACTAGAAGTAGATTCATAAGATTTTGAAAATTTGAAAGTTGCAGTTTTAAAAGGTTCTATAAATTTTAACAAAGATTCGGCATAAAACCAAGCTTGGGGGGTCATTTCAAAATTTGGCATGTTTTTTGCCATACAAAAATTATTTATACATATATACTTTATATTTAGTAACAACATGTAGCAAATCAAAAGTAGAGTTCCATCGGTGTTTAACATCCTTTGGAAATTTTCTAAATTGTATATGTTTAAGCCTACACCAAGCTTTCCATTCTTGAAATATAGGGACACTTAATGCAATAAAATATGCCCAATTTCTAATGTTAATTATATATGATTTGGCTATTTTTAATGCATCTTGAACACATAAATTTGAAATATGACATACATATCTAACATGAAAAATATTGTCAGATGGAGGGTTTAATGTGGTTTTTAATATACTAATTGATGCATTGTTGTTAAATGTATTATCAAAACTTATACACATAATTTTATTACGAATATGAAATACATCACAAATTTCTAAAATACGATTTGCAATTTTATTACCACTGTGGGGATAGGGCAACGCGATAAGTGATATGATCCTTTTTTGAATAATCCAATCACTGTCGATCAAATGACAAGTTATTCCCATCATTGAAATATTGTTGCAACCCATCCAACAATCAGAAGTTAAAGAAATACTACAAGTTAAACTCCATATAATGGCAATCAAAGCTTCTCTCATTTCATTGTACATTTTAAAACACTTCAAAGTATTCCTAGGGATTATTTTAAAATGCGGGTTTAATGCGGTTTGATTAAAAGTTTCTAAGTCCCTACTATCGGAATAGGAAAATTGTAACTCTTTCTTAATTACTAGTCGGACCATTTCCCGACGAACAAGTTTGGGATCATAAGGGTGGCTATCAACTAGCCCGGTCCTAAGGTGGATTTTTTTGTTGGCCGGGTAAGTCTACAAGAAGTTCCTTGTGTACATTTTGGATGTGTCATTTTATTGTACCCGTCCCCTCACCCTTCTTCCATTTGTATGCTTTCGAATAAGTTTTACAATTTTTTATACTTACACCCAAATTTTCTTCGTCAGGTACATAATCATAAAATTTGTGTCAATCACAAGTTTTCCCTCTAGTTTTCCTACTACTACCCAATTGTGTTGTTTCGGTTGCTTGTGTTTGTTGTTTTTCTTCTATGTCTATGTCTCCCACAAACACATCGTGTGTACCAATGTGTCCGGTCATAAGGTACTCTTCGGCAGGCTCATTTTGTGGGACAATAAGAGGTCTACAAGAAGTGCCGGTGGAATCTTGTCCATTTTGGCTACGACCGCTTCCTCGTAATCTAAACATGTTGATATAGTAGTGTATGTGAAAAAATTAAATACAATCTTGGCGAGATAAGTTTAAAAATAAATCTAGAAAATAATAGGAGGGCTGTAAGAGAGAAGATAAAAAAATCAATAAACAAATATGATACAATAAATTTACACTACCAACAAAATATCAGGACAATAAGAGGGTTGTAAAATTTTGATACCGTGCTTCGCGGATACTCGTATATAGAATGAGAGCGAAATTAAAAGTAGAAATAGAAGTAGAAATCCGGACTCATATATAGAAAGAAAGAGAACTTCTTTGTTGGAGCCTTGGAGGAGTTGAAGAATTGAAGTAGACGTAGTTGAATGTTGAATTCGACACGATCGTAATTTGTCGCTTCTATGTTTCTAGCTTCTTTGTTGACAAAATTTTAAAGAATTGAAATTGAATTGAGTTGTAGTAGTAGAGAGAGTAAAAGAATAAGAAGTGAAATTTTTAGACTGGTTTAAGGGGTATTTATAGAGAAAAAAACAAAAAAAAGGGCTAAAATAGCCGTTGGCTGTCTTTTTCGCCATTGGACCGTGTGTTGTGCAATCTAGTTATCTAAATAAACAGATAAACTAGACACATATTAAAAACCTCGCAAGTGTACGAATCGTTTATAGAAGCGTAGCGGCAAGCAAGGATCGATCCCACAGAGATTGTAGTACTTAACTCACTAATCAATAAAACCAAAGAAAAAGCAAATCATAAAGTGTTGTTCTGAAAGTTTGAGTGAAAGGAAATAAAAAGATAAAAATATAAATAAGTAGCACCACAAATTGAGTCACGAATATCTATTAAATTAGTTGGGCATTGATTTCCACCTGTAGTCAGTAATGCTAAGTCACCTACTGTTCTCATTACCCATGTTGTTCTCTTTAAGGGCATGGTATCTACTCCTTAAAGTTAATGTTTCCCTAGGCCAAGAATTAGGCATGGTATCTACTCTAATTCGTTTCTTTCCTTAAGTATTTAGCATGGTATCTACTAAGTTGCACTTAAGGAAAACATATGAACAATGAAAACGAACAAACACTCAAAGTTCTAGAAATTGGTATCAGATCTAGATCCTTTAAGTTGATTAAACCAAGAACCCCTAAAGATTCCTTTGTTACAAAATATGAACACGAGATACGGGTCGTCTCAATATGCTCATATAACAGATTCAGACTTATAATATGCAAACTTGATAAACTCAGATTCTGTGTGGCAGTCGACTGGCTGTCACCCTAAGTCGACTGCTCTTTAGAATTCTGAACAAGTTTGATTATTATAAATCTACACCAATTCAATCAGGTTTAACCAATAAGTAATAGAGAAGAATATAGCATTACATAACTACGGTTTCAATCCACCCAACTATGAAATTAGTTCCACATAATAAAACTTTTATTAATTGATAAAATAGAATTCATGACTACAATAAAAATAAGACTCGAAGGAAGAACAGAAGAACACTGATTTGTATGATGTTGAAATTGAGCCCAATCAGCAGTCGACTTGTTCTCCTTCTTTGATGCTTTTTGTCGATGATGGCTTTTCTTGATCGGTCCCCTCCCTCTATTTTCAGTCCCTGGGTTGATATTTATTAAACAAAGGGAAGAGAATTAGGGTTTGTACTTTTTGCAGAGAAGTCCTCTTCTTTTGTTTATTTCTTTCCTTATTTTGATCTGCGTTTTTATATATTTCCCTTTTCTTCTTTTCTTCCTTATCTGCTCACCACGTGCTCTTGCTTTGATTGTTGGAGAAGTTGTTATTCGCAGAAAACACCTGGGTTTGGATAACTTAATCTTTGATTCGGATTTGGATGAGGATGCATCTGTTCTTATCTTCTGACTCGCCGCGTACCAGTCGACTGGTGTTGGATGTAAGTCGGCTGTGTCGAGACATCTGGAGATTCATAATTAATCCGCCCAGTTGACTGTCTTTGAGGACCAGTCGACTGTACTGAGCAGCTTCGGGATTTCATTCTACTCTGTTCGGTCGACTGTTTGAAGAACCAGTCGACTTATACTCTGTAGTTTCTGTGTATCATCCTCAAAGTCCTGAATCTACTTCGTTTTGCTGTTTTAGGCTGTTTCCCATGGAAAAAGAGAAAAGAAGCGTAAATACCACATATAGAGCATTTAAATGTCTAATTGCCTTAAGATTATTGCTCCTAAAAGTGAATAATATTTGGTTCATCAAATACCCCCAAACTTAGCTTTTGCTTGTCCTCAAGCAAACAAAAATTATGAACAAGGAAAAAATAATAATAGACTCAATCCATCACACCAAGAAATCTCATTATGCAAGCATCAAAATTTCAATATAAACAATTGCAAAATAAAGTAAAAACAAGTATACCCACTTTCTCCAGTTCAATTGTTTAGTCATAATCCCCAACTCAATCATACTTGTCATGCCATTAATTTTAGTTATAGTATGCAACTACCCAATCTGTGATTATCCCTTTTCTCTACTACAAACCGAGTAGCAAACTAGAGTTTTTATTATTATTATTATTATTATTATTATTTTTTAGTAGTCTCTTCTTTAAGTCGTCACCTGCCTTTTGACGCGAGTGCAAGACATTTGTGATGAATCCACCCGGTTACTCAACAAGTCACAAACTTTAAGTGCTTTGCATACTCATATTTCAAGTTGCCGTTTGACGTAAAGGTAAACATTGGTGATGAATACCCCTAGTTACTAAGCACTCAAAACATTGGAGTAGATTGACTTTATTCATATATCTATATATATATATTTTATCACTCTATTTACTTAAACTCAATTTAGGACTAGATCAAAGGGAATAATCAATAAAACGAGCATCACACATTTTTTATGTATAATCGCATGACTCATACAATTTTGTAGGAAATTATGAAACTCAACAATCCTAAAGTAAATAAGTATCCTTCCTCTTACTTTATAAGGAATTGTTTATCCAAAAAAAAATCGAAAGACTTTAAATGTAACTAACTAATACCCCCAAACTTAGATGGAACATTGTCCTCAATGTTCGCACAAAACTGAAAATATAGGCATGTGTTACCAACTAGTTTGAAGAAAAAAAAGAAAATTAAGAAATTAAGAAATGAATAACGAAAAGAAATAAAAATAAACTATAAGAAATAAAGGGAAAGTGTAAGTACTCCCCTGAAAAATTGGGTTGCCTTTCAATAAGCGCTGTGTTTCTTGTCTTCAGCTAGACTCGATGAGGTTGTGCAATGTATTGAATGGCTCGTGGCTCACAACTCATCTTATTATAAGGTTTCCCCCTCTGCCCATTCACTTGGAACGTTTGATTATTCGCCAATGCTCCATGTGGGGGAAACCTTTGCAAAAATTTATGGACTGTACCATCTTGACATCAGTTTATCAGCAATGGTCCATCTTAATGCACCATTGTGCTCTTGAAAGACTCCCTGCAGCCTCTCTTCTTCCTGCATCCTGAAATTTGCAGCAACTGTCACAGGTAATGTCTGGTTTTTCCCCAAATATTCATACTGCAGGTGTTCATGTAGTAGCTTCAACTCCACGTCTAGGATCCTGGTAGCAGTCGGGACAGTCGACTTATCCCGCCCACCAGTCGACTGGTCTGCAGAAACACAAGTTTTATCAGACACAAAATTTTCAACTGCAGGTGCAAGCTTACCTGTATATGACTTTGGAGTTTCAAGATGATGTACTGTCTCTGCAATCCTCTAGTCATAGTGTTCCTGTTCAACATGAGATAATGTTAGAGGGTGTGTAATTGTTGCTTGTAATGGATCAACACCATGTTCCTGAAATGTTTGGTCGCAAATTTTCTGAACCACATTAACATTACAACATTCCTGATCATTGTGTGGAAATTGTGGTGCCTCAAACATTTTTAACTCAATCTCTTCCTCTTGTGTTGTCCTTGATTGGAGCTGTTCTTGCCCTCTAGGGTTAGGTATGGTTTGTGATGGAAATTCTCCTGCCTTTCTTTCACTAAGCTCCGTAGCAATTTGACCAATTTGAAATTCCAATTTTTGAATGGCCTGTCTTTGTTGATTGCTTGTTTGCTGTTGCTGTTGGAGTAACTGAAGAATGGTGGATTCGAAATCCAACGTCGTTTCTTCTTGTGCTGGCTCATCATACCCAGTCCCACCCTGGAATTGCTGCGTATACCCTGGTGCAAATTGATTGCCTTGATGGTTTTGCCACCCTGGGTTATATGTGTTTGAAAAAAATTGTTCTGGGGCGGGTACATTCCCTGTTCTGCGTAGTTTGTGTGCTCCTGATCGGCGAAAGAAAACATGGGACATGAATTAGTTGTATGATTAGAATGAAAACAGTTTGCACAAATTTCTTTTGGTTGGCTTTTTATGCCACCCAACTTTGAATTCACAAGCATATCAATCTTTTTGTTCATGGTTTCCATTTCTAATTGCATGTTTTTATTATGAGAAATTTCGTAAACTCCCTGTTTTTTCAAAAGACCCCTCCTTGTGGAGAATTGTTGTGAGTTCTTGCTGAGTTCTTCAAATAGATCTATGGCCTCCTCAGCACTCTTCCTCATCAACATTCCATTGCAACCTGCATCTACCGTTGCTTTGTTAGCGTCATTTAAACCCTCATAAAATGATTGTACCTGATCATCCTTAGGTATGTTGTGTGTAGGACACTTGAGAAGTTTGTTCTTAAAGTCTTTCCATGCCTCGAAGAACAAATCGCCATTCTTTTGTTGGAAGAGTAGAATCTCCCTTTTTAGTTGTCTAGTTTTCTGGGCCGGAAAGAACTCTTTCAAGAATTTTGTTGCCAATTGCTCCCATGATTGAATTGATCCTGGTTCCAAAGAATTATACCATAATTTAGCATTAAATTTTAATGAAAATGAAAACAAGATTAACCTGATCTGTTCAGGGATAAGCCCTTGGACGCTTTGTGTCCTGCAAAGATCATAGAAGTCTTGCAGATGTAGATGCGGATCTTCGTCTAGTCTACCATTGAAGTGGGGAACCATGCTGAGTAATTGAGGAGATAGATGCATATTCCCTGTGACGTTGGGTTGAAAAGCTATGCAAGACGGTTGCTCAATATTCTTTGGAATGAATTTGTCTTGCATTGGTACTCGATTTAATATTGTCTCACCCATTGTTGCTTCTGGAATTCTTCGCTGTACAGTCGACTGATCCTTGGAGACAGTCGACTGGTCTGAACCTGTCTGTGCAGAAAGTAAACTAAAGAAAATGTTACACAAGAAAAAGAAGAAATAAAGTAAAATAAACAGAAAAAAAAATTTCACTGATTTGTAAGTTAAAACACTAAACAATCCCCGGCAACGGCGCCAAAAACTTGTTGTGCAATCTAGTTATCTAAATAAACAGATAAACTAGACACAAATTAAAAACCTCGCAAGTGTACGAATCGTTTATAGAAGCGTAGCGGCAAGTAAGGGTCGATCCCACAGAGATTGAAGTACTTAACTCACTAATCAATAAAACCAAAGAAAAAGCAAATCATAAAGTGTTGTTCTGAAAGTTTGAGTGAAAGGAAATAAAAAGATAAAAATATAAATAAGTAGCACCACAAATTGAGTCACGAATATCTATTAAAGTAGTTGGGCATTGATTTCCACCCGTAGTCAGTAATGCTAAGTCACCTACTGTTCTCATTACTCATGTTGTTCTCTTTAAGGGCATGGTATCTACTCCTTAAAGTTAATGTTTCCCTAGGCCAAGAATTAGGCATGGTATTTACTCTAATTCGTTTCTTTCCTTAAGTATTTAGCATGGTATCTACTAAGTTGCACTTAAGGAAAACATATGAACAATGGAAACGAACAAACACTCAAAGTTCTAGAAATTGGTATCAGATCTAGATCCTTTAAGTTGATTAAACCAAGAACCCCTAAAGATTCCTTTGTTACAAAATATGAATACGAGATACGGGTCGTCTCAATATGCTCATATAACAGATTCGGACTTATAATATGCAAACTTGATAAACTCAGATTCTGTGTGGCAGTCGACTGGCTGTCACCCTAAGTCGACTGCTCTTTAGAATTCTGAACAAGTTTGATTATTATAAATCTACACCAATTCAATCAGGTTTAACCAATAAGTAATAGAGAAGAATATAGCATTACATAACTACGGTTTCAATCCACCCAACTATGAAATTAGTTCCACATAATAAAACTTTTATTAATTGATAAAATAGAATTCATGACTACAATAAAAATAAGACTCAAAGGAAGAACAGAAGAACACTGATATGTATGATATTGAAATTGAGCCCAATCAGCAGTCGACTTGTTCTCCTTCTTTGATGCTTTCTATCGATGATGGCTTTTCTTGATCGGTCCCCTTCCTCTATTTTCGGTCCCTGGGTTGATATTTATAGAACAAGGGAAGAGAATTAGGGTTTGTACTTTTTGCAGAGAAGTCCTCTTCTTTTGTTTATTTCTTTCCTTATTTTGATCTGCGTTTTTATATATTTCCCTTTTCTTCTTTTCTTCCTTATCTGCTCACCACGTGCTCTTGCTTTGATTGTTAGAGAAGTTGTTATTCGCAGAAAACACCTGGGTTTGGATAACTTAATCTTTGATTCGGATTTGGATGAGGATGCATCTGTTCTTATCTTCTGACTCGCCGCGTACCAGTCGACTGGTATTGGATGTAAGTCGACTGTGTCGAGACATCTGGAGATTCATAATTAATCCGCCCAGTTGACTGTCTTTGAGGACCAGTCGACTGTACTGAGCAGCTTCGGGATTTCATTCTCCTCTGTTCGGTCGACTGTTTGAAGAACCAGTCGACTTATACTCTGTAGTTTCTGTGTATCATCCTCAAAGTCCTGAATCTGCTTCGTTTTGCTGTTTTAGGCAGTTTCCTATGGAAAAAGAGAAAAGAAGCGTAAATACCACATATAGAGCATTTAAATGTCTAATTGCCTTAAGATTATTGCTCCTAAAAGTGAATAATATTTGGTTCATCACCGTGCAGGTCGAACGTACGGGTCAAACGGTTTGAAACCCACGGGTCGACCCGCGGGTTGGTGGGCAGGTTGGGTACTGTTCACTGGGTTGACGGGCCGGGTTCGACGGGTTGGAAACCCAAATTAGATGACCCGGATCGACCTGCTTAGACTCGCGGGATCGACCCGAACACGAACCGTATCTTAACGAGCCGGATTTTGGCGAGCAGGTCGCGGGCAGGTCGTGGGTCAGTCCGGCCCGGTTGCCAACCCAATCTGTTCCCAATGGCGAGTTCTGTTCAAAATTTTCAAGGAAGACTCGCCATTCCCAACGGCGAGGATTTTTACACTAAACTCGCTGTTTTGAACGACGAGTTTACTTCAAAAAAATTTATATGATGTTTTTTAAGGAAAATTCACTAAGTCCAATAGAATGTTTCACTCTGTGAAATTTCCTATATCCTTGTCATTCTCAACAGCAAGTCTAGTATAAATGTCATCACTGTTAGGAACGGCGAGTCTTCGTTGAAAATTTTGAACTGAACTCGCTGTTCCCAACAGTGAGTCTAGTATAAAAGTCATTGTAGTTAGGAATGGCGAGTCTTTATTGAAAATTTTGAACTAAACTCGCTGTGTCCAACAACGAGTCTAGTATAAATGTCCTCGTCGTTGGGAACGACGAGTTTCTCAAAAAATTTGCAGTAAACTTGTCGTGTCCCAACGGCAAGCATGAAACAACTAAACTCGCCGTTCCCAACGGCGAGTTTAGTTGTTGAGTTCACGAGCGCAAATACTGTGACAACTGTCATTTTTCTACAAATAGTTTTGAAAAGTGAGAGTTAAAAAAAATCAGAGGTTAAGTTAGTAAATTAAAAAGATATATTCCAAATTGGAAACATTGTGAAATGAATTAAGGATTTAGTTTTTAATTTTTTATAATTTGGGATCCCAAAGTATTTTAAAATAGGTCTTGATACAATATTTTATCATGCAGTAGAAAATTTTGACAAATTTTTAAGGGGCCATTTGTCCTCCCTACCCATCAGTGGTGGCTCCGCCCCTTATTTTAGAGCACGTAATTTATACAAACTATCACTCATAGATAAATGCTGTGAAGGCGATCGATGAATAGGACCCGGACGAGGTATGCGGGTTAAATGACAGAAATAAACAATGAACTATGGGAGGTAGGGTTTTCTATCTATTAAATGAGAGCTGTTGAGCCGTTGAAACTTGACATTGACTGGGAATCTCATAATCTGAAACATAAAATATTATATTTTAAAATATATATAAATATATTGAAAGAGAATAGTTCCATTATCAACTTTCTATATATATCACCACCTTTACGTTTGTTTCTAAGTACACTTCCATAGCCTGATAGCCTGATAGCACCTACAATCAAATAAACATGGATTCCTACATCATTGACCCTGTGTACCTCTTGCTCTCACTTGCTACTTTCACCCTCCTCTTCCTCCTCCAACTCTTACCTAGGCGAAAAGCCTCCAACCTCCCACCTGGGCCCACTCCCTTCCCCATCATCGGAAGCCTCCTTGAGCTCGGTGACTTCCCCCACCGCTCCCTCGCCCACCTCGCCAAAGCCCACGGCCCTATCTTCTCCATCAAACTTGGCCAAAACACCACCATCGTCATCTCCTCCCCTCAAGCCGCCAAACAAGTCCTCCAAACACAAGACTCCTCCTTTTCTGGTCGTACAAGGCCGCATGCCCTAGATGCACTCGGCCACAACAACTCCTCGATCATCGTCATGTCCCCTTCACCTCAATGGAAGTACCTCCGAACCCTACTCAAAACACACCTCTTCTCAACTCAACCAATTGAAGCTCACCGGAGCCTGAGGAAGAAGAAGGTGGAGGAGATGGTGGACCACTTCAGGGGAAGGATGGGGCAGAAGGTAGACATAGGACGAGCTCTGCTCTGTACTTCACTGAATCAGATATCGAACTTGTTTTTCTCGATGGATTTGGTGGATATTAATTCAGACAAGGCCGAGGAGTTTACGGAGTTGGTTGGAGGACTTATGGAAGCAGTGGGGAGTACGAACATTTCCGATTTTTTCCCGGTGATGGGGGTAGTAGATTTGCAAGGAAGGAGGAAGACAGTGGAGATATATTTGAAGAACTTGCATAGGATTTTTGACGACATGATTGATCAAAGGTTGGAGAAGTTGTCGAGTTTGAGTTATGGTGGTGATTTCTTGGATGCACTTGTCCAGTTGCATGTCGAAAAGGACTCTAAACTCGACCGGTCGGGCATTAAAGCCTTACTTGTGGTAAGGAAAAATTTAACCGTTATTTTCTATTTTTATTGTGAAAAACAAAATAAAGAATTTCTGTTCTTAATTAAACAAAAAAAAAAAAAAATTGAATGTTGAGAGACTTAAAGTGTACAAAAGAAAGTCAAGTACGTAGCAGGTCTAAGATTAATTCTTCTAAGATTAATTTTTTGTATTTTTCTCTTATTTTTACTTGGTGTAAAAATTATTGTACTTGTTTATTCCTATTATTTTATTGGGCTGGAGTCGCAAGACATCCTTGATCTCAAAAAAAAATTATCCTTAATGCACTGTAGATTAAATTATGAATGTATATATAATCACGCAGGACAATTTTGTTGCTGGGAGCGATACCAGCTCGCTCGTGGTAGAATGGTCGATGGCAGAACTGCTCCGACATCCGAGCATAATGGAAAAGGCACGTGCGGAGCTCATGTCAGTGGTCGGGCCAAAAAGGCAAGTAGAAGAATCAGACCTACCTCAACTACCATTCCTGCAAGCAATAGTGAAGGAAACTTTCCGGCTTCACCCACCAACTCCACTCTTGTTACCTCACAAAACTGAAACAACTGTACAATTGAGTGGGTACACGGTTCCCAAGGATACTAGGGTGTTTGTTAACGTGTGGGCGATGGGCCGAGATAAGAGCATTTGGGAGAATCCAGAGTCGTTTATACCTGAGAGGTTTATGGAGAGTGAAGTCAATTACAAGGGGAGATACTTTGAATTGATACCGTTTGGTGCTGGTCGACGAATTTGTCCAGGATTGCCATTGGCACACTGTATTGTGCATCTGATGTTGGCCTCGTTGATACATTCTTTTAAGTGGAAATTACCGAATGGGATGCAACCGAGTGATCTTGACATAACTGAAAAGTTTGGGCTAACATTGACCTTGGCGGTTCCTGTTTCTGCCATTCCATTGCCAGTTGGCTAAATCTGAAAGTGACTCAGTAAATTTGAAGTACGGATTAGTAGTCGATTTCAAAGTGATTGAATTTTGAACTCTTCTGTTCATAATTCAGGCTTGTGACTCTAGTAACTACCAACTGTTACACATGTTCCAAAAATATAACAATCTTTCATATAATTTATGCTAGTACGTAATATCCGCACATGTAATGCACGCAAGCAAGACTGTAAGATCAAATAAAGGCGATTAATTTTTGAGATAAATAAAATTATGTTTACTTTAACTGTTGTTGTTGGTGACATTTTAGCTAATGTTCTCTAGACAAATCATCACATATTTCTTGCAAACTTACGCAACTTGTCCATGGTTAATATGTATAATGGCCTTAGTTGAAAAGTGAAATAAATATTTTATAAATTGCACTTGCAGAATTCTTGATGGTGGCCCAATATGAAATTTGAAGGCTGTGTCTCAGTGGTGAATGGTAAGCTGCTTAAGATTGATGACTCAAAGTAACAAAATCTAAGTTGGAGTTCGCCAGTTTACTGGGAAAATTTGTAGCTTCTATTTTCTGAACTGATTGTACTTATCTTTGCATTCTTATATATGTCCAACAACAATTGAAAGTGTCGAGGCTGATTTTATTAAATTTAACAAGACTGGTCTATCCATCTCAGATAGGGCTGTAAATCAGACCGGACGGGATCGGACAGTTATATGTTCAAGCTCGGACCGAAATTCTACTCGGACGGGCTTATGTCCGGCTCGGTCTAGGTCTGACAAAATTTTTATAGTTCAAAATCAGTTCAGTAAAGTATTGGACCGCAATAATATTCGGATGGATTTATGTCCGGGTCGAGCTCGGTAAAGAATCGGACCGAATAATTTGTTCAGGATCGGTTCGTAGAACAATTCGGACAATCCACGGTCAGATCATTTCTTGAGCCGAACTCGGACGAACGACAGACCGTCTTGTTCATTTTACACCCCTAATCTCAGATGTGGGTCCTCTCCTGAGATTCCAGTGAATTGCTAATAACTGTCTAGTCAGATCAAATGGATGTGAAAATCCAACGTGAAGTTCGCGAGTCCCCGGTATTAAAGTAACACTGCTATTTGCACCCTCTTAGAGCATTTGTAGTCGTTGAGACTCTTTTCATATTTGGCATTTATAAATAGGAATTCTGATTTCTAGCTGTAGTTATTTGAACTCAAAATATGAGAATTTTATTTTAAAATTGACAGATGGTATATGATCCATCGTCCCGTCTAAATTTTTGAACTTTTTTATGTGAAAATATACGGGACGAGGGATCAAATCCCATCCCTTGTAAATTTTTTTATATAAAAAAAAAATCACGGACGCAAGATGATCTTGCGTCCGATAATTTTTTATAAAAAAACACTTGCATTCGACATTTTTTAATTTATATTTTTTTAAATGGCACGGACAAAAGATGATATGTTGTCCGATACATTTAAAAATAAATAAAATTGTGAGACGATAGATAATCTTGTGTCCGAACTAAAAAATAGTTAATTTTTAGGACAGACAATAGTTTATCTTTCGATTGCTATAATTTGAAAATTTCTAAATCTCTTCTCAAATATAGAAGAACTAGATTTGCTCGTGGCCACCTACGACACGTCTTTAGAACAATACAGCATATGAAAAGCCTTGTAAACAGTAAATCAACAATTATGTAGCTGAAGTTTGAATAGTATGACAATAATTAGTTGTAAATAAAAGTCCATGTTTTCATTAGTATATGATGAAAAATAATTATAAATTGCGGTATAAAAGTCCATTTTTCCATATATATATATATATATATATATATATATATATATATATATATGAGTGATCCAATAAGATACATCTTAAAATGAGATAATGAGATACATCAATAATGACCATTGGATATAATTAGATTGAGGTGAATGACTCTAATCCATTTGGTTTATTTCTACTAATCAATCAAAAAACCAAACAAAAACCCAAACAAATACCAACTGTTATTTCATCTATATGATGAACAAACTAGAGGATGGTTTATTTCTAATCTATCAAAAAAAAAAAAACCAAACAAAAACTAACTGTTATTTCAGCTATATGATGAACAAACCAGAGGATTCCCTAATCTAAATTGCGTTAATTCTCAAACTGCCGTAGCCGCGTTTTCGCGCCGCCGTCGTCGCTGCATCTGCACTGCCCATCGTCAGTAAATGGCGACCGGAGTAGTGGGTTTGCTCCATGGCATCTTCTCTGGAGCTATAACAACCAACTTCGAGATCAGGAAGAGGTCGTATCACAAACACTGTGGATGTGCTCTTCACGATGCAAAGCACTGCTCCAAGCCTTCCATTTGCAACAACAAGATATCCTACCCCTTCGGAGTTCCTAACTTGGGGGCTCTAATTGCCAAAAACAAACATCTGGGTTCCAAATCTATTGAAGGCCTGTTCTCATCATCATCATCTTCATCATCATTATTCATCAATATAGTGCTTACTCTTTCACACTACACTCATTGACTGTATAATGTTTCATTGCCATTACATTCCATGCATTCAACACCGAATCCAACTACTGCCTATTACTACAATCTTTCAGAATGTTTATTACAATCTATCAGAATCTTTGTAATTTAAAAAAAAAATCGAATTAGTTTCAGTTTCAGATTCCTGAATCCATTTTTCGGAAGATTCAGCTTCAGCTACAGTATGGAAGTAGTTGCTATTTCAGATTCCTGAGTCCTTTTACTTGCCAAAGATTCAGTTTGCATCTTGCAGTTTCAGTCGCAAATCCAGAATCCTCTTGTCCAACGTGTTCACCTCCTCCGGGTTCGGTGGCAGAAAACATTTGCACAGAGGCCCTTCAACAACCAAGACATACTTCCATACTGAATCAAAGCGATGGAGTAGAAAACTTTTGTTTGGGTTTTTGTTTGGTTTGTTTTTTTGGTTTTTCTTTTGATAGATTAGTAGAAATAAACCAAATGGGATTAGAGCCATTCATCTCAATCTAATTATATCCAGTGGTCATTATTGATGTATCTCATTATCTTATTTTAAAATGTATCTCATTGGATCTCATTATCTCATTTTAAGATATATATATATATAGATATATATATATATAGATATATATAGAGAGAGAGAGAGAGAGATAAATGAGTTGTTGAGTTGTTTTTGTTAGGGTTATATACTGAAAGCATCGCTTTTGTATTAACTTTATTTCCTTATTTTTTTGAATGAGAATCATATGGACATATTTTTGCATATTGTGTTTATTATAATATTAATGCAAGTGTCTGATATTTTATAAGGTTGATAATATGGTTTGAGGTGACACACAGAAGATCATATTATCAGTTCCCTATGGAATATATAAATAGTTCACAACCTAGACGAACTTGGACAATCCATTGGAAAGGTTGTAGTGTAATCTGGTATTAGTCTGTCTTGACTATAGGTTTACACTAGTACACTTTGTGTGTATTGAACAGGACCACTTGAGGTTGTTCTCTTTGTACTGACTACAAAAGAGAACAAACACCTCTGTTATTATGGATGCTTATGCTCTTAATCTAGATATAATAACAGACATGTATATGCAGTGTGCATTACTTTGACTCATAAAAGAGTGAGATTCATTATGGATCAACAACCTCTATGAATTGGGTAATAGCATTGTATGTATGATGGGCTGTTGATTGTAAAAGGAATCCATGTCCCGATACGTCGGGTTGATGATGTCCCCTTAAGGAGCTCATAAGGATTGTCATGTAAACCCTGCAGGTGGATTACATCCGACATGACAAATAAAGTTGAGTGGTACTACTTAAGGATAAAAGATGTTGATCAATATAGTTGTCAGTAACTTAATTTGATCGACGGACATTCGATATCTTAACATGGGGAGTTGAACGAGCATATAATAAAAGGAGCCCATAAATATAATTTGGGATTAGGAAGGTAGTGCAACAATAGGTCCTTAGTGGATCGAGCTATTGTTAATGGGTCTGGGTTGTGTGTTCGGGCTGAACACGGGATACCCAGATTCGTTAGGAGACCTAACCCTAATTTCTCCTCATGGTCCCTGCCGTAGCCTTATATATATCCTCTATTCTCTGGCCGTCATTTGATCATCTGAAATATAAGATTTTTTCTCGAAACTCGTGATTCATGTAAGAAGAGAAACAGAGGTCAGCCAAGGAGAAGAAATGTTGGGAGATCGTCGCCCACACGACGTCCAACCCGAGGAAGGAATACGTGCAGAAGATCTTGGGGTCGCTGTCGTCTTCTTCTCATTGCAGGTATAATTTGTGAACCCTAGATTCCGCTATATAGGGTTAGATCACATATTTAATCTGTTAAATTTTTAACAATCGATATGCACACCAATCCGTAGTCCTGGGAATCATCTCAGTTCCATCAGTTTTGGGGGGGGGGGGGATTTGAATTTGAGTTTTGGGGAGAAACTTTTGGGAGAAAAATGTGTTTTGTTATGTTAGATCTGGGCCTTTGATTTTGGGGGATTGAATGAGAGCCTCTTTGTGTTTTATTATATAGATACTAATCCCTAAAAATCAAAATTTGGAAAAATAGGAAACAACTGCAGCACCCTTTTAACCAAAATTTTCAAATTTTGGAAATATAGGCAACGACTGCAGATGCTCTTCTTAGTTCCTCTCTCACCTTCCCTGCTAACTTTCTCTCTCATTCCCTTCTCTCTAAATCTGCTAACTTTCTATCTCATTCCCTTCTCTCTAAACCCCCAAACTCTAAACCCATAATAATTTAGCAGCAACAACAACAAAGAAGTTACGGCACCTCAATTTCTATATGGGTTGTTCATCCTCGTTACATGCATTTGACGAGTCGAATGAAGCTTGTTAATCAGTCATGACTTCATCTAACTTTTTTCTCCCTTTCTCTATATGGATTAATCTAATTAGAATACTCTCTAGCTATGTATTTCCACGAGGCAATAAATAAATACTAGTATAATCCTGTGCAATTTTGCACCGAGTTTTCAAAAAAAGAGAAAAGAACTATTTTTGAAAAATTTATCATCTAACATTTGTTCAATATTGCTTGATTTCTTATAATAGATTAAGAGATATGATTCTGGTTAAAAAATTGGATGAAGAAACGGTGGGGGGTTGTCTCCTACATTTGCTCTCACTTTGTTGTTTGATCCCCCCAAACGGTGGCGGGGGAATTTCTGAGATGATTGGGCCATGGGACCTGGAAGATCTTATCCTCCTCACTAGATAGATTGTAATGCCCCCTGATATGGTTTAGCATTGACTACATTTTTTTCCAAGGGTAATTGTAGTGTAATTAGATCCCTTATTTGGTTCTGAATATTTGTTTCAATCTTAGACTTTTTCGTTTATCAAACTAAATCCAGTTCCAACTCCTCTTGTTCTTTTCTTTCTCTTTGGATCTACATAAACCCTTCCTCACTTCCAAAAAATTTCCAATTCTTCTTCTTTTCTTTCGTAATCGAGGGGTGGATCAGGTGATGAATGAAACAAGGGAGTTTTGGTGAAAATCTTGGGTTTTATTCAGCTTTGCAGTGTTGTGAGCTGTGTTGTTTTAATTAGTTGTGCATTGTTTGTGTGAGTTATGTAACTAGTAATTTACACGTGTGATGCATGTCGTAATAAATATATTTTCTTTCAAATAAAAATTTCGATGTAGACTATCCTCGAATCACTCTGACGTAGTGAGGACTCGAACCAGAAACCTCCTTCATATTAGTCACATGCATTGATAGATTTACAAATGACGCTAAGGCCTTCTTCCATTATGATATTAGAGATAGGTTCGTAAGTTTTGTACTATTTTAGTGGGTTGCTTACTAATTTTGTAAGTTTTGTATTGTTTTGTATAATGTTTTATATCTAAATGTTATACCTATTTTAAACTTGGATTGAGAATATTCGAAGAAAGTGGGAAACTGAGCAATGTATGGTAGGAGGTTGCTTGCACTCACGAGAAAATTGAGTCTGCAGTAAATAAGGATGAGAGATGAGGGTTTATTGTAGAAAATTTATCATTACACCCTCCCTCTATTTATGTTAGGATATCTAGGATTTGGGGATTTGGAAGAGAAGTTGTTAGGGTTTGAGATGAGGAAGAGAAGGAAAAGAGAGAGACAGCCGGATGCTTTGGAAGAGCACAAAATGTTGATTATTTTCATTTGATTCTAATTTGTTACATATATGAAGATACTAAGCCCAATAGGCCCTAAGAGAAATTTGGGTCATAACATAACAATCTC
The DNA here is from genome assembly GCA_017893485.1 of Hemerocallis citrina. Classification (NCBI taxonomy): domain Eukaryota; kingdom Viridiplantae; phylum Streptophyta; class Magnoliopsida; order Asparagales; family Asphodelaceae; genus Hemerocallis; species Hemerocallis citrina. The sequence continues at coordinate 17,811,425 of CM030362.1, forward strand.
CACCTTGAACCAAATTGTATCTAAAACAAACTAAAAGATAAAGCAAATGCATAAAGTAAATATAACCTAAACAAAGGTAAACATAAAGATATACTAGCAACATGCTAGAAACAAAACTAGCTCAAACTAGCTAGAAACAAACCGACATCAAACTTAAACAAAGCTTGAACTTTGCAATTGGAAGAGGCTTTGTGCGCATATCGGCCAGATTCGATTCGGTACCAATCTTCTTCACGGCAACCTTGCCTTCCGAGATCACATCTCGAACAAAATGGTATGGAATGTCAATGTGCTTCGTCTTCTCATGGTACATGTGGTACTTGGCCAAATGAATTGCACTTTGGTTGTCACAAAACATCGTAATAGGACCCTCAAGTGAAGACATCTCACCAACAAACGCCTTGAGCCAAATAGCATCCTTAATAGCCTCAGTAATTGCCATATATTCGGCCTCAGTACTTGAGAGTGCAACGGTGGCTTGAAGTGTAGACTTCTAAATAATTGCACAATCTCCAAGGGTAAAAACATAATCCGTCAAAGAATGCCTCTTGTCCAAATCACCCGCAAAATCTGCATCCACAAAACCCGTTAGTTTCTTGCCATTACCAAACTCCAAATGAGCATCAATAGTACATCTCAAATAGCGGAAGATCCACTTCACCGCTTCCCAATGCCCTTTTCCCAGACAAGAGAGATATATACTTACCACACTAACGGCTTGAGCAATGTCGGGTCGAGTACACATCATCAAGTACATGAGACTCCCGACCGCACTCGAATATGGAACATTTTCCATATATTTCTTCTCATCATCGGATTTTGGGCTTAAAGCGGCCGAAAGCTTGAAATGCGCTGTAAGAGGTATTGAAACAACTTTCGCTTTCTTCATGCCAAAACGGCGTAGCACTTTCTCGGCAAAACTCTTTTGTAAAAGAAATAACTTTCTTTTGGACCTATCCCTTGTGATCTCCATTTCGAGAATCCTTTTGATGGCCCCCAAATCTTTCATCTCAAATGCCGAACTTAGTTGCTCTTTCAACCTCCTTAACTTCTTTCAAGTTTGAGGATGCAATCAACATGTCATCCACATAGAGCAACAAGTAAATGAAATCCCCACCATCCAACTTCTTGAAATAAACACAACTATCATAATTGGAACGATGAAAATTAATACTCACCATGAATGAGTCGAACTTCTTATACCATTGCTGTGGTGATTGCTTAAGGCCATAAAGGGACTTCTTCAAAAGACACACACTGTCTTTCTTTCTCGCAACCTCAAAACCCTTCGGTTGGCTCATGTAAATTTGTTTCTCCAAATCACCATGTAAGAAGGCAATTTTCACATCCATTTGCTCCAATTCCAAATCCTTCATTGCCACCAAAGAGAGCAAAACCCGAATGGAGGTAACTACAAGAGTGAACACATCATTGAACTCCACACCTTGGACTTGACTATACCCTTTAGCCACTAGCCTTGCCTTGTATCGAAAATCCGCGGGATTTGAGCCATTAATCTTCCTCTTAAACACCCACTTGCAACCCACAATCTCTTACCACTCGGAGGCTTCACAAGAGACCAAGTCTCATTTTGTTGCAAGGATTGTAACTCTTCATTCATAGCGGCAACCCAATTGACTGCACCTTTAGAAGAAATGGCTTCCTTGTAGGAAGATGGCTCATAATACTCCACTTCCTCTGCAATTGCCAAACACTAAGCAAAGTTGGAGTATCCATACTTTGTAGGTGGTCGTGATTCTCTTCTAGCTCGGTCCCTTATCAATGCATATGGTTGTGCCTCTTCTTGGACTTCCTCCAAATTGACATCATCATGTGAGATCAAATCATCACCTTCTTGGACCGGCACCTCAAACTCCACATTCTTCTCAACCGTCTCATTCTCATTAATAGTCGGCTCGGATGCAACATCATTTGCCTTCAACATGGCCGACTCATTGAAAATGACATATCTTGAAATAAGGAACTTAGATGATTTGGGACACCACAACTTATATCCCTTCACATTTGTGGGATACCCAACAAAAATACACTTCTTCGATCTAGGCTCCAACTTTCTTTCATTCACATGTGCATAAGTGGGACAACCAAACACCCTCAAATTCGAATAATCGGCTATCTTACCCGACCACACTTCTTCGGGCATCTTCAACTCAATTGAAGTGGTAGGAGATCGATTTACCAAATAGCAAGATGTGTTAATGACTTCCGCCCAAAACTCCTTACCCAAATCCGCATTTGAAAGCATACTTCCAGACCTTTCAAGTAGTGTCCTATTCATCATTTCTGCAATACCATTTTGTTGTGGAGTGTTGACCACCGTCTTGTGTCGAACAATCCCTTCGGCCTTACAAAAATTATCAAACTCACGGTTGCAAAACTCCAAACTTTTATCGGTTCTCAACCTCTTAACTTTCCTTCCCGTTTGGTTTTCCAAAAGTGACTTCCATTCTTTGAAGATGCGAAACACATCACTTTTCTCTTTCAAGAAAGAAACTCAAACCTTCCTTGAGAAATCATCAATGACGGTAAGCATGTAACGAGAACCATTACCTTTGGAAGGCTCACGAGAAGGTCCCCAAAGATCCGAATGGATGTAGTCCAGTGTTTCCTTGGTCGAATGAATGGCCGTGGAGAAGCTCAACCTCTTATGCTTGCCAAATACACAATGCTCACAAAACTCCAAGTTGCCCGTGCATTGGCTACACAACATGCCTCTCTTGCTCAAAATGGTCATTCCTCGCTGGCTCATATGCCCCAATCTCATATGTCAGAGCCTAGTAGTATCCTCATCCGAGATAGTACCGAATGTGTAATGGCGGCCGAGCCCGTGACCGTAGAACCTTGTAGGAAATAAAGAGTTCCAATTCTCTTTGCATTCATAATTGTGAGAGCCCCTTTAGAGACTCTAATGACTCCACCTTCACTTTGGAACTCACACCTCTTTTTTTCAAGAGACCCCAAATAAATCAAATTTTTAGACAAATCAGGAATATGCCTCACACCCGTCAACCTCGGACCTTTCCATCATGGAACTTAATTGTCACCGAACCAATTCCGTCAACCTTACACATATTATTGTTTTCCATGAGAACCTTACCATCCGTAGGCTTATAAGTCTCAAACCAATCTCTATTCGGAGTCATGTGTTTTGAAGCACCCGTATTCATCACCCAACAATATATATCATCAATATTGGTATCTACCACACAAAGAGTATCAACCGTATCACACTCGACCACATTGGCCTCCTCCGAAGAAGAACCTTTGCTATCCACATTTTGTTTATTTTTAAGTTTGAAACAATCGGTCTTAATGTGTCCCTTCTTCTTACAATAGTTACACGTCAAATTCTTGTACTTAGACTTCGAACGGGTCCTTGTATCTTTCGAGTTTCGGTTCCCATGACCTACCTCTATCAACAACCAAACCAACACATTGGCTCCCTTTCTCATTATTGGTCATTTCACTATCAATGTGCAACTTGGCTTGCAAATTGCTCTTAACATCCTTAAGAAAAATTTTGTCTCTACTATAAATCAACATATCTCTAAAAGCCTTGTATGATACGGGTAATGAGCATAGTAACAAAAGGGCTTGGTCCTCGTCCTCCACCTTAACATCAATCTTACTTAAGTCATTCAAAATAGATGCAAACTCCGTAATATGATCGGAAATTGACGTACCTTCAACCATCCGAAGGGTGTAGAGGTACAATTTCAACTGCAGTCGATTGGTGAGAGACTTCTTCATGTAAATGTTCTCCAATTTCTCCCACAAAGCCTTAGCGGTCTTCTCCGATAGGACCTCTTGTAATGTCGAATTGCTCAAACACAGTTGGATAATAGAGAGCGCTCTATCATCCATCTCTCTCCATCTCTTATCCGACACCACATCAATCAATTTTTCTCGACAAAAAAAGGCATCCTTAACGCCTTGGCTCGACAAAATCGCTGCCATACGTACTTGCCATAATGCAAAACTCGTCTTCCCATCATACTTCTCAATATCATATTTTCCAGCCATATTCATTCAAATTTCTTGAACCCAATTCAACAAAACTCCAAATTTTCCCCAAAAATTAATTACTCAAATCACCAAAACAAACCTTCTCCTTCTTGATATCCTCCCTCCTCCGGTGCTCGTGACGACGAAGACCAAGAAGCCCGACGAAGAGAAGAGGAAGTCGGTGGCTGGAAGTGGTGCTCGGTTGGAAGGTGACGGTCGGAGAGGAAGTCGGTGGCTGGAAGTGGTGCTCGGTCGGAAAGTGACGGTCGGAAAGGAAGTCGGTGGCGATGCTAGTTGTTGACGGCGGGATTTGGGGGCAGGAGTAACTCGGCTCTGATACCAATTTGTTAGGATTTCTAGGATTTGGGGATTTGGAAGAGAAGTTGTTAGGGTTTGAGATGAGGAAGAGAAGGGAAAGAGAGAGACAGCCGGATGCTTTGGAAGAGCACAAAATGTTGATTATTTTTATTTGATTCTAATTTGTTACATATATGAAGATACTAAGCCCAATGGACCCTAAGAGCAATTTGGGTCATAACATAACAATTTAAACTAGTAATTTACACGTGCGATGCACGTCTTTATATATATATATTTAAAAATTCGACGTTGCGTGGCATCGAACCTAAGAACTCTTTTATATTAGTTATGCACTTATGCATATGCATTGTACGTGTTTGTTTGGTTACAATACACGCATTTGTTTGATTACAAATGTAATTTTTTGGAGACAAACTTTTTCATTAAAATCGGAGAGATATTGCTAAGGGCATTATTTACATTTTTAAATGTACATGACAGCAACTGCACATTCAACTATGTTAGCAACTACACATTGGTCAGGCGTGTATGGTCTTGGGAGAAAAGGGTTTTAAGAGAAACTTTTTAAGCTGTGAAAGGTTTATACTGGAAGTTGATAAGCCAAAGGGCCTAACACATTCAGAATCAAATGGGGGTCCCAAACTATATTTACCCTTTTTCACAAAAGGAAACAGGAGTTTAATATAAAGAAATTTTATGCATTGAAAACGAAAAACTAAAAACCACTTAGTTTAACAGGTTTTAGAAAAAAAATTTCGTTATAACTGGAGATTTGGAGTGACGTATTTTATGGATGATAATGTTGATCTCAACTATACATTTTTTAATTAAGAATTATGCCAACCATGTAAACTACCTTTCATATCAGGTAGCGGTTATATTAAGTAGTCAAAAAACGTGTGGTATGGACTCCAGTTAAACTAAGCAAATAGAAGTTCAAGTTAAGCTAGAGTGGTCGGAGAAGGGGAAGGGGAAGGGGAAGGCTTTGGGGCAGATGAATTTTTTTGATATTTGGTTTTGGGTAAAAAAAAGAAGAACAGGAGAAGCCAGAAGCCAGAATTAGATCTGGAGGGCTTCTTTTGGAGCTCCTTTTCTTAATAAAAAATAAGCTACTTCTACTTTTTTTGAGCTTTTCATAATATATGTTTGGCCCAGCTTCTCCTTCTAAAGGAGAAGCTAAGCTAATTTTAAGCTGGGCCAAACACTATCTAAGACTGTTTTGTTTTGGAACAAGATTAATAGGCAGGTCATAATATGTAGATAATCTATTAATTAATTTGTTTTCTTTTTGTTATATTTTGCTAAAACATGTATACGAACTGGCCGTAGTTTTTTTAAATTTTCTATTCCAACGATTATTTGCATGTACTCCTTTTTTTTTGGTAGTTTGTTTAAGCATGCGTTGGTTGTGTGCCTCAGTATACTTATTTATTCATTATATTTTGTACCAAGTAGTATCTTCTATAGAGACCACTGTAGGTTACTTATTTACTTAGTTATTTTTTTTTTTTTTTTTTTTTTAAAGTTTCTTAAAGAGTAATGCTTTAGCCACTACCAATTTTACTACCATTTTCTTCACTACCTTAGGTGGCATACTCTTATTGGAGAGTTCTCCCACCTACTCTATCTTTTCCTACCTATTGGAGTGTGCCACCTAAGGTAGTGAAGAGAAATATAGTGAAATTGGTAGTGGATGTAGCATTACTCTTTGTTAAAAGCATGTGCTGATGTGTGCCTTTATAGACTTTTTTCCTTCTAATTTCTTACTTTGATATTGTTCACGGCAGATATATTATTCACAACATACCTTCAATCATGTAGAAAGGCTGAAAGAATAACTCAGACTTGCGAAGATATCCCGAACACACACACATGAACTAAAGCACCACATAGAGCTAGCTAGTACGTACCCTTAATTAATCTTTATGTAGTAACTCGAACATTCCACGGTCGAACGAAGAACCTACACCAAAATTTCCTTTACAAGCCATGCAAAATTGAGAGTATAGTGGGTAAATAACCCACTTTTCAAAAATATTTAGCCAAATACCCCCACTTCCTAAAATATTTAGCCAACTATCCCTTTTGATTATAATCACCAAAAAGCAAAATTTTATATATAATCCCATTCTAGAAATTATAAACTATAATACACCTTAACCTTAGAAAAGCTGGATAATTCACAGAAAATAGAGAAACTTAAATTAAAAAATCTTTCAAAATTCAAAATTAGATATGTTAATAAAAGATTAGTGGAAAGTAAGCATATTGCCAGTAAAGAAATATCAGAATACCTATTACTAACAATAAAAATAACTAATCAACTACCTAAAGAGATACAAAAACAAATAGCATACAAAGTATTAGATTACAGAAATGAAGAAACAAGTTGGTATTACCAACACCTACTAGCAGACAAAATAGTAGGACATGGAGCCAAAAATTTATTTAAACATACAAGACTTGGAAGAAGATTACAACGGTCCTGAAATATTCAGTGATATAAGAAAAGATTTAAGAATTATAAATAAAAATATAAAAGAATTAGAAAGATATATGACAGACTACCCAGAAGAAGAATTGGATATAACAGAAGAAGGTATGAAAGAACTAGAAGCCATAACAAAGCTTAATATAAATATCTTGGAAATAGAAGATTTAATGGCAAATCCTAATTCAGAAGAAGTGCAAGAAGCCTTGAAAAATCTAGATATAGCAAACGAAGCAATAAAAATGGACCAAGATAAGATTATTGAAAAACCTTCAGAAATTCCAAGTAACATGTATGAAATCTTAAGACCACCACCTAACAAAAAACCATACCAATTACCATGGAAATGGCAAAATACAAAAAGAAGAATGCAACTAGGAAAAGATAAAGAAAAAGAAACTCCAAAATATGAACCAACAGAACACTTCGAAAAAGGAATAGCAGGAAATGGAGAATGGTTAGACCTAGATTGCGTAAAAGACGTAGATAGAACAATTGAAGAATGGGTAAAAGCGTCACTAATAGTAGGATTTAGGCAAAACCTTAACGGAAATGCATTTGAGAAATTTATAGAAGCCACCTTTATGGGAGTAGTAGCAAAATGGTAGAATGGACTAGAAGAAGAAGAAGAAAGAAATACTATAAGAAAATCAAGACCAGTTGATGATAAAGGAACCGAAGAAAGTTCAGCACAACGGACGTTAGGTTTAAAAGAAATAATTACAAATTACGAAAAAACAATAAGAACCGAATTCAGTGTATACGATAAAGGAGAAAAACACAATATACATAAAAAGAATCAAGCAAGATGGAGACTAAGTAACTTAGAAATATGCGACATGTGCCATTTTGATAACTATGCTTGTGAATTCCGAGAATATTATCAAGATAGTTATTATACAAAAGAAGAACGGAGTCCAATTTTAGACTCATACCTGATCCATGGAGCATAAACATATACAATGCATACATAAATGAGAAAGTGAAACCTGAAGTAGACACTTTAGGATATAGAACGCAATTTGTAAAAGATTATAGAGACAAAGTATGCCAAGATGCCAGAGCAACAATGAAATATTACAGAACATATAAACAAAGAATTTGCTGTGAAGATGCAAGACCAAACCATTGGGGATGCAATAATAACTATAGATACAATAACTATAAATACACAAAGAAGAATAATTACAAATTCCAAAAATATCAACCAAAATATAGGAAAACTTTTAAGAGATATAGAAAACCTTTTAAAAAATGCTTTAGAAAAATGAATAAAAATAAAAATAGGCAGTATACGAAAAATCCAAAAAAATGTAATTGTTACATATGTGGAGAGGTAGGACATATATTACCAAATTGTCCTAAAAGAATGAAAAAAGAAAATGTAAAATACGTAGAAGAAATTGAAGAAATGAATAACATAAATTACGAACCCATAGAATATGATGAAGAATGGTCAGAAATAAGTGAAGATGAAGAAATAATGGTAATGGAAGAAGATAGTAGAAGTAGTGAAGGTGAAACAGAAGAATGTGAAATATACATGTTGACTGATCTAACAGAAATAGGGGAACCCTCAGAAAGAGAAGAAAACAATGAAGAATTAAGAGAAAGAATGTGCTTTGACATACAAAAGTACGATAAAATAAGAGAGACCAAATTAGATATAAATCCAAAAGAAATCTTTAAACTACCAATATTTGAAAGAAAGAAAAGCCCCATAGTAATAGCTAGGAATAATGAACAACCTATAGACATTGAACAAGCACAAGGCAAAACCATAATCCCATTAATAACAGAAAGAATAATAAGACAAGAGATGGAAAAGATAAGCGAAAAGACCAGAAAAACATTAAGACACATACATTTAGGAGCTGTACAAATAATAATAAAAGCCTATTTTAAGGAAGGAATAAATACACCCCTCCAAATATATCTAATGGATGATAGGATAATATCAAGTACACAGGATGCCTTAATAGGGATAGTGCAAGAAAACCTAATGTACCAAAAGATAAAATTCACAATAAAACATAATTTCTCTATAAGCATGACAGCAGAAAATATAGATAAAAGTCTAGTCATGTATCACAGGTTATCAGGTAAAGAAATGATAGAAAAAAGCAAAGTTATGAGTATACAAATTAGAAATATTTACGCTAGTAAGCACGAAGTAAAGGATAGAAATACAGACAATTTTAAAATAGAGCCGCTATTCAGCGAAATCATAAGGTACAAACCAGCTAGAGAAAACCCTGAAATGACTATGCCAAATTATATAGAATTCGACTTTAATAAAGCAAAAGAAACCGAAAAAGGAAAAGCACCACAAATAATGTTCGGAAAAGGTCACTATCAATAAGAAATAAACAACAAGCATTGAAATTAATACCAATAATAAATACATTAGAACACCAAAATAATAACAAATTTAAAATAGAAATAGAATATTATGACAACGGAAAATGGAATAAACAAATAGCCTTTGTTGACACAGGAGCTACTAATTCACATATTAAACAAAAAAATATAAAAACCACTGAATTGATAACATTAGATAACCCATATTATTATCTAGATTATTACAATAATAGACATCCAATTGTACATAAAATCATACTACCACTAAGGATAAATGGTAGAAAGGAAATGTTGTTACACTTACATGTAGATCCAGAACAACATGTTAATGATATGTTATTAGGAACTGACTTCCTTACATCAGTACAACCTTACTCAATTCAAGAAGAAAAAATTACAATAATAGTAAACAATGAAAGCAGGGTAATAAATAGGATATCGGACAAATGAATCCATTAAGGACAACAAAAAACACATTATACATCCTAACAGAATTTGTTTACGAAGGATACAAATCAAGAAACTATCACAGTCTAATAGACACCGGAGCAGGTACTAGTTTATGCTGCGAAAATATATTACCAAAATGGAAACAAGATGGTTTTAATAAAAAAGCCATAACTGGGTTAACTGGACAAACCATCATGCTAGACAAATATCAACAAAATGTTAATGTACAAATAGGAAGTTACATACTAAAAATATCCATAGTATACCAGTTTGACGATATGAATAATGATGTACTCCTAGAAAATAACTTTTTTCCAACAATACTATCCCATAACTATATCACATAAATCAGTTATATTTACAACACCTTGCGGACACCAAGCAATAGCAATTAGAATCACCCAACCGTATTTCAGAACTGACCTACCACACATCAGAGTTTCTTCAACCCAGCGTGGTGAATACCAATACTTACCAAATAAAACTAGAATACAACAAGTTCAAATAACAACTACAAAAGAAATTTTACAAAAACAATTAGAAGATCTGTGCGGAGAAGACCCCTTGGCAAAATAGAACTTAAGTAAACCCACGGCACATATAGAGTTAATAGAGAAGAACAAAATAATTAAAATTAGACCAATAAGACATACTCCAACAGACCTAGAAGAATTCAAAATACACATAAAAGAATTGGTGGAAAATAATTATATAAGGAAATCACAAAGTCCACATTCATCACCAGTATTCATAGTAAAAAAACATTCAGAAGAAAAAAGATGTAAATCTCGAATTGTAGTAAATTATAAGGAATTAAATAAAAATACCAAGAGATTTGGATACCCACTACCAGATATGCAAATACTACTTAACACAGTAAGAACAAGAAAAATATATTCAAAATTTGACTGCAAATCAGGATTTTATCATGTAATATATGGATCTATGACAGCCCTGGCCCACAAAAATTAATGATCTACAGCATAGAAAAAATTAAACAACCCCAGTCAAAGAAAGAAGTCTTTGACAGCTGGTATCGAATCTTGCATAAAGGAGATATGACAATGACGGAAGAAACAGCTGTCCACTACTGTAGATTGATGAGGATGGAACCACAGCATTCATGTGACTATTGCAGAAAAGGACAAGAGCAGACTGACGAAGAACTGTTCCTGATGTGAAAGCACGTGAAGATGTCCCCTACACAAGCAGCAAATATCTCAATTATTTAGCTATGATGTAAGCACTGATGTAAGAAAAGCAATAATTGTATCTGTGATGTAAGCAGTGATGTAAGGAGGATAATAATTGTATCTGGTGTGAAGCCATCCCTTCATCTATAAAAGGGAAGGCAGGGTAAGGGAGAGAGACAGACGATTGGGAGAGAAAAAATTCCTCATAATCTTAGAGAGTCTGTTTGTAACAAGCTTGAAAGAAATAAAATGTCTTTTATGAGTTTATCTATCAGCCTCTGTAGAAAATAAGGTATGAACAACTAAATTCTTTTCCCTTAGGGAGAGTTTTGTAAGGCTCTGCCTGAATAATCTTGCAAAAAGACTCATTTGCAACCTTCTATAGTTAGACTTTTGTGATTGTCTGTACCGAAGTGCTACTAGTTGTTCTAGACGTATCTCTTGGAAGAAGCTCTATTGAGGGCATAGTAATCTTGAGATGGGAAGAACGTAAAAGGAGCACAGAAATCGGGGTGCATACCGGGGGTATTTTATCCACTGGTAGTAACTGGTACAGAACAAGATCAAAAAAGTTTAACTAGGTCGGAAGCATGAGGGGCCGTTTTGTTTTGGTTTTTTAGGTATCCTTAGAAATCTCTCTCTGTTCTTTATTTCTTAATTGCTTATTGTTCAAAAGAACTAATGGATAATAATTTTGGTATTGCTTCACCAATTTTTGAATTAATGGTTAATTACCAAGGAAGTGACAGAATGCTAGTTTTTGATGTTTATTATCCTCATAGACAAATAAGCATGGATGATTGCTACGAATTCAAATTATTCTTTTTTAGCATTCAACGAGTAATAATTATAACAATAAACCAAATAATTTCTGGAGAAACTAGTAATATAGATGTTGAAATAATTGACGACCTAACTTATCACGAAAGATCTTTGTTATTTTATGAAAATGGTATATTTAGTAGTTATGTTTGGAGTCCTACGACTGCATACAGACAATTTCTAGAAGAACATGAACAGAATGGAGGAGAAAATAGACATACAGAAGAACTCGAAGAACCCCCATATGATAGTAATAGTGAAGGATATGAGACAGAATCAGAATATATAAGAGAACTTGACGACGATGACGACGATATTCCCATCATTCCTGATTACTTTTTCAGAATTGACAATATCCATTATTTCAACGAATATTATTTTTCAAACTTTGATATTTATTTTAACTCTTTAGACTTTACTCTTTAGATTTTTAAAAGTTTTTGATACTCTCTTCCTTTTGATTTTCAGGTCTCCAGGAGATTACGCGCTATTCACACCTACAACTTAAGAGATCTCACGCCCACCAAAGTTGTTGTTGGTGGTATCAGAGCCAGTACAAAGTAAGTAAATTTAATTTTAAGAATTTTCAGTATATTTACAAATAATTTATAAGGTAGAAAGTAGAAAAACTAAAATCTAATAATAAAAATAAAAATTATCCTAAAACCCAAAAACTTTTCTAGGGTGCGTTTGGTATGGTTTTTGGAAAATATTTTGAGAAATTTTTTTTCTCAAAACGCGTTTGGTTAAGCTTTCTAAACAGCATCTTTTCTCAAAAGATACTTTGAGCTGTTTTCCCCTTTTGGCCGTTCCCCTTCTTCCATTCCCATCTTGCTGTCTTAAAAAAAAACCCTATCACCATCTTCTCCTCTCTCGTCACTCCCAGGCGTCACCTCTCTTCGCCACCCTTCCTCTATCGTTGCTTACCCCCATCATCTTTCTTCGCTGACGACGTTAGATCAAGTGATCTACTAAGCCCCTCACCAGATCTGAGAAACCCTAACGCCCTCTTTCACCCCTTCTCACCCCGCACGATCCTTCGTGGCTCTCTTCTGGCCCCTCCTCACTCCGCACGGAGCTCGATTCATGGTCTGCGAGACCAGATCTGCTTTTGCTAGAAGGTGTCTTCGAAATTGTAGCTCACGAATCCGACGCCGGTCGAGGGAATCCGTCGGAGACAACTTCTTCAGGTTTGGTAAGCAGCAATCCACGGTATGTTTCATATCTATGCCCAAATTCTTGCTACTGTTATGGTATTTGATCTATATTTCCACACTTGCTTCATAAAAAATACCTTTTTAGGGTTAATTTAACGCACGTAGTGAAGAATTGAGGGTCGGAAATTGTTTTTTTTTTGGGGTTTGCTGTGATTTCGAAAATTTGATTACTGATCTGTTTATGGAGAATTTGAATACTGATTTGGAGATGTTGAGTACTGATCTTGAGTACTGATTTGTTTATGGATAGTACACATCATCTACAATTTCTATATTAACCTCAAATTAACACTGTTCACTGCTAATGCAAAGAAGTTAATGACTGTTATTTAATACTGATCGTTAAGGGAAAGGAGATTGAGATGGACAGTGATTTTGGGCTTTGGCCAGCAATTAATGTGCGTACATTTATTGAGTTGATGGAGGCCGAGGTTGATCGGAATAGTTTGAAAAGTGCAAAATTCGATGCGAGACAATGGACTCAATTGATGACTTTATTGAACCAACAATGTAATCGTTCATACACTCTTAAACAAATAAAAGACAAATATGGACGACTTAAGCTGCAGTGGAAAGCTTTTCACGATTTGAAGAATCAAAGCGGTTTTGGTTGGGATGAAGAGAATTAGACAGTGACTTGCGATCCTGCTGTTTGGCAGTCATATGTCAAGGTTCTCATCTGAATTTTTTTTTAATGTTAATGTGGGAGTATGATCGTAATATACTTTTTATTGACTTTTATAGTTGTAAACTAACAACACAATAACTTATAAATAGGCACACCCTAAAGCTTCCGAATTCAAATCGAAGGGTTTGGCCAACTATGATGTGTTGACCAAAATTTTTGCTGATTCTACCGCCGAGGGTCTGCTATCTAGGGCTTCATCCCAAAGGGTGTATGACCTCGACGAGGAACATAGGGTCATGTTTGAGTTCGCTCACCCCACTCCCCCCAATGCACCGCATGTAAATTTGGATGATGATGATGATTACGAACCAATGTTTAAAGGTCGGGGTCTCATAAGAGACGCTCTAGTGGTGGGTCCAGTGGCCGAGCAACAAAAAGCTCAAGAATGGATGTTGCTGTTTCTGCCAACGCTGAAAAGTCCATTGCTAAAGCTGAATACTATATGAAGAAGGCTAGCATGGTTGATCGGTCCGTCCCAGACGATCAGTCGTCCATTGACAATGCCATGTTAATACTAAATGGTTTGGATGGGCTTGATGAAGCTATGATTGATTTGGCACTGGAGAACATAACTCATGACCCAAATTGGCGTAGAACCTTTGTTCTAATGAAACCGGAGTGGAGAGTAGGGTGGTTAGGCAGACTTGCGAAAAAATAAATGTAATTTATTAAATTCCATAACGTAGAACCTTCATTATGTATTATTTAAATGTAGCAGTTTTTTGACATATTTCTGTATTATTAGTTGGGTGATTATATGTAATGGCAGAATGGTGGGCTTTGATAATATATCGGTTTTAATTTCATCTGCACTCGTTTTCCTACATTCTTGCTACTTGTTATGACTACTTATGTTTCAATTCTGTGGGTTACTGTTATTATTAATATGACATCCATTATGGTCGTAGAGTATTTAAAATTAGAAGTATTCTTTATGCAAATGTACTCTAATTGTTACAGTGTTCTGCACTACTGCACTTGCCACCATACTGATGGACTCTTCAAGCAACACGTCGTCAAGTTCTGATGAATCCGATCTTGAGGACTTGTTCTTTCTTCAAAATATGGAACAGTTTTATAATAGTAAAAGTCTCAATTCAACGTCCAAACTATCAGGACGTGAATACCTACAAGAACTAGACGGTCCAGATGCCAAATTCTTTTGGGTGTTTCGCATGAATAAGGACTGTTTTATGGCTTTGTGCCAATTTATAATAAATGACAATTACCTTCAGGAAACGCCCGAGGAAATACAAAGAAGGCGTATATCACATTATGAAAGTGTTGCTATTTTTTTGTTCATTGTCGCTCATAGTAATAGGATGAGGCTTGCCTGTGGTCGGTTTGATCATTCGTTGGAAACAATTGATAGACATTTCACTGATGTGTTGAAAGGTTTGGTAAGAGCATCAGCAGTTCTTATTAAACACCCAGACCCGGAACATGTACATGATAAGATCAGGGGTTCAACAGATTTCTATCTATGGTTTAAGGTAATTTGTGCATTTTGTGTTTAAAACCACCCTTTATTCTAATGATTCAAATGTGTTCAATAAAGTAGTAGCTTTCTACCTCAATAATGTAGGGAGCAATTGGTGCTGCGGATGGTACTTTAATACCTGCTACCGTACCCGCTAGTCGACAAAACAGTTTTCGTGGTCGAAAAGGTGATATATGTCAAAATGTGCTGGCAATTTTTGATTTTGACATGAATTTCACTTTTGTTTATGCGGGTTGGGAAGGAAGCGCTAATGACTCCCGCGTAATACATAGTGCAATAACAAAAAATTTGTTGCCAATCCCGCCTGAAGATAAGTACTACTTAGTAGACTGTGGGTATACAAACATGCCAGGGTTTTTAGCTTCCTACCGCGGGCAGCCATATCATTTGCAGGATTTCCATGGTCCTAACCAAGCACCCACCCAATATAAGCAACTCTTCAACAAACAGCATACTAGGCTACGAAATGTAATAGAGCGAACCTTTGGTGTATTCAAAAAAAGGTTTGCCATATTCAAGTCTATGCCCAATTACTTCTACACAAGACAAGTTATGATGGTAACTGCATGTTGTGCAGTCCATAATTTTATACGTAAGTATTCTGCCGATGATTCATTGTTTTGAGACATAGAAGAAGAACAAAATAATCACCTACACAATGAAGATAATGCTTCCACATCTCAGCCGTTGGATATGTCATCTTCTCAGTTGAATCGCATGAATAATAAAAGAGATCAAATAGCCATGGCAATGTGGAATGCCAGACATTGATGTAAGCATCAGCATGTACTTGTTCGTGGTTACTTTCTGTTCTTGTAATATATGGTTGTAAATTCTTTCCTTTTCATTTGTAGCCCATCTAAATCAAAATCATGTATGTTATTGTATTAAGCAGGCGATATATGATGATGATATTTGTATGCATGCAGGTTGGGGGACCATCGTGTGTCACTGAGTTTCTGGAAATGATGGATATGGTATATTCTGATCCAGAATTTATTATAATTTGTTACGTTAGAAGACAACAATCTAATGATCTTATATTCTCATTATACTGACTCAATGAATGATGTATTCAACTATGGGTGATGGATGGGGTGGGTACAAGACATTAGTAGTAGCTGGCATGGCAATTTTAAAAATTGCAGCTCTACACTAATCATGATGATTTGCTTGAATAATTGTTCTATGACAATATGTTTTGAGGATACGGCCAATTAGGGATGTGATGATGATTTATTCTGATCCTATATAACATTATTTGGGGGACTTTTGTGATTGATTAATAGTATTCAAAACATGGATATGATGATGTTATATTCTGATCCTATATAATTTAATTTGTGATACCTTTCTAATTGATTACTAGAATTCGAAATATGGATATGATGAAGATATATTCTGATCCTATCTAACATTATTGTTGAGACTTTTTTGATTGATTACTAGAATTCAAAATACGGATATGATGATGATATATTCTGATCCTATATAACATTATTTGGGGGACTTTCGTAATTGATTACTAGTATTCAAAATATGGATATGACGCCCAATTATATTCTGATCCTGCAGCTATTATTTTGGATAATGACAACCTTGTTGCTTCGTTGTTCTGGACCTGCACATGTTATCTTACATTTGGAGTGTCTGACAACTTTCAACATGGTTATCATTATTACTCATATATATGATATAACACCTTTGGAATTCAAATTATGATGGGATATAACACCTTCGGTGACACCTTTGTGATTGACTACTAGAATTTATCATTATGGATATGATGACGCTATATTCTGATCCTACAGTTCTTATTTGGGATAATGACAACCTTGTTAATGTTGTCCTGAACCTATAGCAGTTGTTTTGTTATATTTGGAGTAATGGCAACTTTCAAAATAACCATGTTGTTACTAATATAAAAACTGAAAATAAAGTTTCAAAGAATACAACCCAGTTAGGATTATCTCTCATGGTCTCAAAATAACCAGTACAATGGTTTCAAAATAACCATTTTGTTACTAATATATAGCAGGTGATAATCTCCCACCATGGTGGGCATCAATACTGATCACACTATTGTGCTGGTTTGTGTACACAGTATGGAAATTACAACCCAGTTAAATTGCAACCTTCCTCAAAGAAAGAAGAAGTCATCGCAATTTTGAGGTAGACATCAGAATATGTTGGAATTTGATAAGTAAGGCAAACAATGGATATGATGAATTTTGTAATGGATACTACACTTTCAAAATTTGATAGTGATGATGCTTTATTCTGATCCTATAATACTCTTTGGAGTAATTATTGTTGTTTGCCTTAAAAGAAGATAATAACTGGGTTGTACTTTCCATGCTGTGCACACAAACCAGTAAAATGAGGTGATCAGTATTGATGCCCTAAATGGTAGGAGATTATCACCTCCTATATGTTGGTAACATCATGGTTATTTTGAAGAGAGAGGTGACGATTATGGGTGACGAGAGAGGAGAAGATGGTGATAGGGTTTTTTTTGTTCGACAGTAAGATGGGGATGGAAGAAGGGGAAGTGGCCAAAAGGGGAAAACAGCTCAAAGCATCTTTTGAGAAAAGATGCCGTTTGGAAAACATAACCAAACGTATTCTTTGATGAAGGTTTCAGTTTAACTGGCTTGTATTCTTTGATGAAGGCTTCAGTTTAACTGGGCTGTACTCTTTGATGAAGGTTTCAGTTGAACTGGGTTCTAATTTCCCTGCTGTGTACACAAACCAGTACACTGCTGTGATCTAATTTCCATGCTGTTTACACAAATCAGTTTAACTGGATTGTATTCTTTGAGAAAGGTTTCAGTTGAACTGGGTTGTATTCTTTGATGAAGGTTTCAGTTTAACTGGCTTGTATTCTTTGATGAAGGCTTCAGTTTAACTGGGTTGTACTCTTTGATGAAGGTTTCAGTTGAACTGGGTTCTTATTTCCCTGCTGTGTACACAAACCAGTACACTGCTGTGATCTAATTTCCATGCTGCTTACACAAATCAGTTTAACTGGGTTGTATTCCTTGAGAAAGGTTTCAGTTGAACTGGGTTGTATTCTTTGATGAAGGTTCCAGTTTAACTGGCTTGTATTCTTTGATGAAGGCTTCAGTTTAACTGGGTTGTACTCTTTGATGAAGGTTTCAGTTGAACTGGGTTCTAATTTTCCTGCTGTGTACACAAACCAGTACAATGCTGTGATCTAATTTCCATGCTGCTTACACTAATCAGTTTAACTGGGTTGTATTCTTTGAGAAAGGTTTCAGTTGAACTGGGTTGTATTCTTTGATGAAGGTTTCAGTTTAACTGGCTTGTATTCTTTGATGAAGGTTTCAGTTTAACTGGGTTGTACTCTTTGATGAAGATTTCAGTTTAACTGGGTTGTAGTTTCCATACTGTGTACACAAACCAGTACAATGCTGTGATCAGCATTGATGGCTAACATGGTGAGAGATAATCAGCAACTGCTGGCTGCTGGTGTTGGCTTCTGATACTTGTGAAGAATGTGATGGCTGCTGATGGTCTTATGTAATGTGTGCTTCGGGCTTCGCAATTTTTTCTGTCACTTTCAATATGTAAAATATTGATAAAGTGTACAATTACCTTCCTATGATGAGTTCTGATGCTGCTAATGGCATATGATGGACACTGATGGATTGGAATTTGTTTTTTTTTTTTTTTTTTTTTTGGATTTGTAAGAGGTTCAGTTGTAATTTTCACAAAGTAATAGTTCTAATTCTTGTTACTATGTTGGAAATTTTGAAGGTTTCTCATGCTTGTAATGCGAAATTGATGGTTGGGCTATCCCAGTTTGTGAAATAAATGTAACCAAACAAAAATTTGTAATGGATATTTTGTACAATTATTGGAAATTTGCATATTGTGTCCAATTGCTGTATTACCCGACTCTACCACAATTCAAATAAAATTTTACATTGTCGAAAGCTTGCCACTGATGGGAAGCTACCAAGAAGGAAAAAAAAAATTCATTGCGGACAAAACTTCTATGTTGTAGCACGTTGCTTGTTTGTATATTGGTAGAAGTTGGGTCTGTATCTGCAAAAAAATTTACAAAAAACTCATAAAAAAAACTAATGTGAATTCATTAAACATACACCCTCGATAAGCTCCATATAAGGAAAATTGAAAATAAAAAAAAATTGTTCCCAAACTGGAAAAAAATGGAAGAAAAAAAAAGGAAATCAGAAAAAATTATTATAAAACAGCATTTTACAGTCTAGTTTTATGAAAACAGCATTCAGGTTTGTTTTTTAAACTCAAACAGGTTATACAATTTCATTTTCAGAAAACAGTTTTCAGAAAGCTATTCCAAACAGCTTTTACACTCTCATTTTCAGAAAACAGTTTTCACAAAACAGTTTTTACAAAATATTTTCACAAAACTATTTTCAAAACAACAAACCAAACGCACCGTAGTTTTTGTAGAAAGGTCACACATTCTATAAAAATTATTATAAGAAAATACTATAGAAATCTAATTAAGGAAAATGGTATTTCACTAATTATTTTCAAAACAAGGACATTTTACTAAATATTTTTAAAAAGGAGGTTAACAAGCCAAATAACTCCAAAATTGACTCATTTAATAAAGTTTTTTTCCGGGGGGGGGGGGGGGGGGGGGGGGGGGGGGGGTGTTTCCGCCGCTGAAGATGCTTCCCACTACTGAACAATTGTTTTTTCTGAACTGTGAATTTTATTGAGAAAGTAAGATTTAAACTCTCGATTTCTGATAAGATGACTTTTCACAGTTGCACTTGCATAAAGCCTCATGACTGTTAAGGCAGTGATCACATGAAAAATATTATTATGCTCATTTGATTAAACTATTATGATGGTAAAGACCCTCCCCGAACCGTTTCGTTGGCCGACGAAGGACAAGTCAAAGAAGATGAACTGCAAGAAAAAACAATGTACATTCAACTCCTTACTGTTTACTAATTAGATAGATGGACGGGGTATTCGAAAATGTATTAATAATTAAACTATTCACTGTAAATAAATAAAAATATATATATAGCAATAATCTATTGCAAACGCTACTACTGTAGAGTTGTTGACTGCATGGCTGAAAACTATTTTTATCGGCGAAGTTTGGTTGGATTGCTTTTTGAAGTTCCCACAGACGGCACCAATCTGTTGCTGCTAATTTCTATGTGGGAGCAAACACATTATATGAGTTCTTTTATAAACTGATGATGGTAAAAATCACAGCAGATCAGAACCGTACGGTCTCTGCACAAATCTCAACGCATCCACTGGCAGATTAGCCATCACATGCCTCTTTTACAGGTCTTGGCCCACTCCACGACATGGGCTTCTTCGAAGCCCATAAAAAAGTGGTAGATTAGGCCCACTGACAAGCCCTACTTTCTAAATAGACATTCGGCTTAATCTGGTCGATATGGTACCAGATTTTTCTCACCGGCTGGGAGAGACACCCAGCCCATGTAGGCTAGGAGTCAAATCTCTTATTCCCTAACAAAGATATCGTATCTCTTGAGGGGGAGAGACACGAAAGAGATAAGGTAGTTATATCGATCAACGGATACAAATCAGTCTCTTGAAATGTCTCTCAGGCCTATAAATACCCCTCCCCCTCTTCAGTCAGATGGTAATCAACAATTTGCAAGTATTCACCCTCTCTCACACTCTCTCCCTCTTTCTCTCTTTCTGGTTCTGACGAGCGTCGGAGGGTCTGTCGCTAGGACCACTCTCCGGTGTTTCAGGCTTTTTGGAGGTCCATCGGCCGCATCAGAAACCGTCAGATTTAGATCACGGTGGTCAATCAACGATCCATATTCATTCTCAAGAGCTCTAACAGTCTTTAATAGCCAATGTCACAGGTTTGACTTTTAGTAGTTTCCTTCAATTATTAACTCACTATCTGTTTGCTCCCACACCGAAATAAGCAGCGACATAAACAATAAAAAACTGACCTTTTTGACTTTCGTTGGTATTGAATGCTTTCAACTAATGTTGACTTCTCGATCTGACTCGTTTGCGTCGTTGGATCTGATTTGTGTGGTGACGATTGCCTCAGCTGACCTACAAAAAGTCTGAAACATCAGGGTTAGCCCCGGCGACACACCCTCCGATGCTCAAGTCAGAACTCAAGAAGAATATGAGAGAGCTTTTGTGGAGAAAATACTCATTACCTTTTTTATGGTGGGGGTAGAAGGGTATTTATAGTCGCCTTGGGGATCTGTTTTAAGATAATGATTATCTCTACTTCCCAGTGTTTTTGGATTGAATCAGTTATCTCTTGTTCGTGAAGAGATAAGAGTAGTTGACGGGATTTGAGTTTTAAACTTTCTCTTAGATAAGAGATATGATTTTTGAACCATCTCTTATAGATTATCAGAGTTTAAATCATTTTTAAATAATCTGGACTCATTTGTATAGGGCTGTTATGACAACCCAATAAGACAGATCCGTTGTTGGGTTATTGGGCTTGAGAAATGCCCAATTTCATTCATGGACTCGTTTATAGGTGAAATTACTGTTTGACCTCTCGGAGCTTTAAGATTCGTGCCCGATTTGAATAGTCCCAATTTAGTTCTACTTTTACCCATATGACTAGCATAAGTTGATTCTGAAACAAATACAGTATTTGTGTGTGTGTGTGTGTGTGTGTGTGTGTGTGTGTGTTTGTGTGTGTATAATGTTAGATGAGAGGTATTAGTTTAGTCATATATCGAATAATGTATTGGTTTAGTCTTCTCTTGTCTCCTATATATGAGACATATTTTACACAGTTAATCAATCCAACAACTGAATAAATTATTTATTCCTATTCCTAAATCTAATATGGTATCAGAGCCTTTAATCCTATAAGACTTATACTATTTTGTTTCCTCTTCATGAGGTGGAGTGGTTCCCGCCTTCGTCGGAATCACTCCAAACCCCGTCGCCGAAATTTCTCTCTCAATCAAATCCCTAACTACATAATCTCAAACCCTAATAAATCCCTAATCCCTCTCCATCACCAACCGCCACTAGAGTCAACAACAGTAAGATCCCAAACCTAGCTGTCATCACCTACCTCTCCCGATACCTTAGCCGCCATATCCATCTTCAACAACACAATGATCACAGTGGGAGACGAACCCACAACCTTCCGGCGACAAATCTCAGCAATCCCGATCGTCAACAACCTTCCGACAACAACAAATTAAACTCGACTGCAAGCAACCACCGACGAAAACAAACCCTATTGCAATTTCAAAGAACTTCATCGTCAATCCCAAACACTCAATCCAAAGAACTCCATCATTGACACTGCAACTCCGAAACTCATCCCCTTTTCGGCCACTTCAAAATCCATCCTCTTTGACTCCGAATCCGAAACCCATCCACTTCGTCTTCGAAAACTTTGAACTCCCATCACTCCATCCTCTCTGCATTTCTCACCGACACCTTCATCACTCCATAGCCGCCACCCCCCAATTTGCACAACACCTAACCCTAGCCATTATCTACTGTCCTTATCCATCAAACCCTAATTCTAATCTATTCCAACCAGTTTAAACATTGTCAATATTCCAAACTCATGTTCCTTGAACCAACTTGAGTTTGAAAGGAGTGTTAGATATTATGTTAGATGAGAGCTATTAGTTTGGTCACATATAGAATATAGTATAGGTTTAATCTTTCATTCTCTCCTATATATAGGAGACATATTGTACTCAGTTAATCAATCCAAAAACCCAATAAATTATTTATTCCTATCCATAAATCTAACTATATATATATATATATATATATATATATATATATATATATATATATATATATATATATATGAGTGATCATGTGAGAACTAGTTATCACAATAAGCTGCTTGGTTCTCACCGAAGGAGTTCTCACATGATCATAACCTTATATATATATATATATATATATATATATATATATATATATAAGGTTATGATCATGTGAGAACTCCTTCGGTGAGAAATATATATATATATATATATATATATATATATATATATATATAAAAGGTTATGATCATGTGAGAACTCCTTCGGTGAGAACCAAGCAGCTTATTGTGATAACTAGTTCTCACATGATCACTCATATATATATATAAGGTTATGATCATGTGAGAACTCCTTCGGTGAGAAATATATATATATATATATATATATATATATATATATATATATATATATATATATATATAGGGTAAAAGGGATATGAGCAACTTGCTCACTTGCTCATTTAGTAAATGAGCAATTGATTATGTGGCATGCATGTGATACATTGGACAACTAACCCTTTTAATGAATTTCCAATCACATGTATGCCACATCATCAATTGCTTATATACCAAATGAGCAAGTTGCTCATACCCCTTTTTCCCATATATATATATATATATATATATATATATATATATATATATATATATATTCCATTGGAAACACTACTATAGTGTTTGCAAATGTGCAAACCACTTAACCGGTCATTGACCGCGAAGGGTTAAGTTATAATGAACCCGTTGTTTAACCTGTCGTTGCCAATAACAGGTTAAGTGGTTTGCACATTTGAAAACACGATAGTACGTTTACAATAGAAGATTTTCTGTATATATAGGAATGCTCCATTGCAAAGGATATTGTAATGTGCAAATGGGCGTGTGCTGATCCTAAGTTTGGTATGTACATAATGTATTATTAAGACTAATATTTTCAGTTTAGATATATTAGATTTACAGGAAAAAGTAAATCAAAACAAAGAGATAAAAAGATTTGCATTCAAGCAAAAAAGAAATGTATTAAAGAAGATTGCAAAAATCAAGAAGATCTCAACTCAAGAAACATGTGCTTCAAATCCTCAAGAAATCCAGCAATGATCAATTATTTATTTCTGTTTTTTTAAAGAAAATACTATGTAAAGTGTTGTTGATTGATTGATTAGTATTTGAAAAGAATATAAAGTGGATTCTCCAAATAAATATTGAATCTGCACAATATCGGTCGACCGTACAATATGTCGGTCGACCGTCACAACCACCGATCGCTCACTACAGTATAAAAGTGAGGCAGTCGACCGGGTACCTCTCGACTCTCGAGTTAAAAGGTGAAGAGCACTCGACCGAACTCGTACAGTTTTGACTATTTCGAAAATATCTTTTCATTTTTGGAGAGATATATTTCCTTGCTCTATAATTAGAGGTGAATTCACCGAGTATTCTTCACCCCTTGCTATCATTATTCTTCTGAACAAATCATTCAATCAATGATCTGAGTCATTGAACTTTCATTATTTTCTTCGGTCAAGATCGTATAGAACTTGAGAGTTTTTCTTTTCTTCCACTTCGATGAGTTTTACGGCATATTCATAGAAGTCCCGTGTGTATCATAGGATCCTCGGGGCTGAATTCCAAGAATCAATGTACAAGAGTTTAAAGTATAGTGGAACGCTTGTGATGGAGAGTTGCTACAAGTAGGTGGTGTAGACGTAGACCTAGGGGTCCATTCACTTATATCGCTGTCTTATGTGCTTGTTGTGTTTGCTTTCTCTAACTCTATCTCCTTACTTTATGCATTTTATTTAAGTTTTTAATTTCCGCTCAATCACCCTATTCACCCCCCAGGGTGATTTACAGTGTGAAACAATAGCTTATGTGTAAGTTATACTGAAGCCATTATTTTCAACAACGACTTGGGTGATTTGCACGTCTGTTTGCATGGTGCCCATTTGCAATGAAACATTCCTTTTATATATATATAAGGGGTCTTTGGTTGTGCACTGGACTGGTGCACACAGCCGTGTGCACTCCTCTTCAGATCATGATCTAGATCTAATGGCTGTGATTCTCTCCTGCTCTTCTCACACTTACGGAGGGGTAGTTTCGATCTTTCCCCATAATTCTCAGACTCTATCCTCTCTTTCTCTCTATCCTTTCGACCTGATCCATTTTCCCAAATACAGAAACCCTAATCGCTCGACCTCTCTCTTTCCCCTAATTGCTCGACCTCTCTCTCTCTCCATCGCCTCGACGCTGCTCTCTCTCTCTCTCTCTCAACCCCAATCCCGACCTGCCTCTGTCTTCTCCTTCTCAGATCACTCTACCTCTCTCTCTCGAGATCGAAGATACCCTAGGTGTTCACCTCTACATCTTTCTCTCTCTTGGTCGATGAAGCTGTCTCTCTCTCGATCGACGTTGCCATCTCAAAAATTGAAACCCCAAGGTATAAAATTTTAACTTGAATTGAGTCAAATCGTTACCCTAGTTTCTTCTTAAATTAATTGGAAAAAATATTAGAGACAATAAGTCTTTGCTAACAAGCTTGTTTCTTCTTAGACAGTAAGTCTTTGCTAATTCTGTGTATGGTTTAAGATATAAACTTATATCAATTGTTTTTAGCTGACTAAAGATCATTAAGTTTGCTGGGATTCATGTATTTCGGTAGTTAACAGTGATTTTCATGCTTTTAAAACATGAAGTGATTGTTGATTGGGGGAAAGATTAGGAATAGTCAGTTGCAAGATTATAGATTCATTATTTATATTTGGATTATTTGGAAAAATAGAGATTCATTATAATTTTAAATTATGCTAAATTGGACCTGCATTTTTTACATTGAGAATAATTTAAAATAGCATAATGACCTTAAACCTGAATGATTTTTTTTTTTTGGTCAGTTAATAGAATGTGATTTGAAAATGTGTTTAGTGGCTTAAACCTGTTAGAATCTTGTAGGATGGTATCGAACTACTCCTCCAACCAAATCCACAATCACTATGGTAGTAGATCCAGGTCTTCCAGAGTTAGTTCAGGACCAAGATTTAGGGCTCCCAAATATTTTTGTCGAATGCAGACAATGGTCAAATATTCTACTTCCGAGAAGAACCTTAGTAAAGCCTACTACAATTGCCCTAATTTTCCTACCGGATGTGAATTTTTTTGTTGGTTAGAGAATTATGGGGAAGACGAGGATAAAGATGCTACAATTAGCGAATTGTATAATGAGCTCGTGATTCAGTCATTGTTGAGGTCAGAAGAATGTCAGGGTGAGAGGAAGAATTATTACAGGGCAGATGCCTAGCATTATTCGGTGTTAGGATTTCTCCGTGGGCTACTGATGTCCATGGTGTTGTTTCTTGTGTTCTTGAAGTAGTAGTGCGGGGGTGGTGGTGGTGTGGTGGTGGTGGTCTCTTGAAGTATAAACTTTTTCTTTGGAATGTTGCAGTGGTGATGTGTTTTGGTGGATGTATCTATCATCTATGTTGTATTTTGGTATGTTGTATCTTCTACTTTGTAATATTTAATTATAAGTGAATTTGTGAAGGGTACTAGAAGGTTAGTATGGATTTTTTATGCTTAATTAAAAGTTAACTTGTTTCATTTTCTATATGTATTGTGATGCACATTTCATATTTGGCTACTTGAATACTATTTTCTATTTTTGGATACATTAGTCCCTTCATTGTTTATACTTGAAAGAAGTGAGGGTGCTGCAAATTGGTTTGGCACTAGTAGGCATGGCCTAATAATGCAACCGTAGTGCTACTCAATTTTATGCATTTGTTTCATTTTGTTTTGTATGTTTGTTTGTTTGTTTTTTTTTGTAGCATCAACAAAGGATGAAGCTTCAGAAGCTTGAGAAGCTTGTTCATTTTGTTGAATTGCCTGAGTATGCTTATTATTTGTTGCTGAGTATGTTCATTGCCATAGCTAGGGATTTTGTTTCATTGCTTCAGTAAGTTCATTTTCTTTCATCGCCTGAGACTTGCCTGAGTATAGTAGTTTAGCTTTTTATTTAGTTCTGTCTCCAGATTAAGTACTTTAGCTCACAATATTCTCGACTGTTGAGCAGCTGATATTAATGAACTTCAGGAAGCAGATACTCCCGTTTATTTCAACCACAGAAGCTCGACCTCCTAGATGCTTTGGAAGTGAGACCGAGAATTTTTTTTCTTTTAGTAAGTTAGTAAGAAGAGAGATAACAATGTTAACTAACTGATCATTGATGTTGAACTTTATTCAAAACAATGAGTTAAGCTCTCCAATGTCTCTGTTGGGCACAACTATAACCTGATAGATGTAAAGAGCAGGAAGATATTGAATATAGAAACTGCATCTAACAACCGCTTCTCCGTTTGTGAAGTTGCCGAGACTCCATTCTTTCATGCAAACATGTATCTCCACCTTAATGTGGATCAGGTGAAATTTATGTTTCGAAAACATAACAACTAAGAATATGCAGAATTATACTAAATTCATACTGGTATATATATGTGCTATATATAAAAGTTACTACATACTGAACAAATTGAAGCAATTTCTATGGAGTTCCTGCAATTTCTATAGCCACCAAAAATGAAAATGAAGTTAACAGAGCTCAAAGTTTCAGGCACTTATCAAAAAAAACGAAGTATCATCTCAACACAGCCATAAATAAATATCATCTCAACACTCAAAAACGAAGTATCATCTCAACACTCAAAAATGAAGTTTCATCTCAGAGCTCAGAAAATGAAGTTTCATCTCAACACTAAAAAATGAACAAAAATATACTGATACTGTTTCTCACGAATTTGGTTACAAAATCTCATGTTCTCATACTTTCATATTGTATTAGAAAAAAATATTGCTACTGTAAACAGATCAATAGTAGCCAATACCGCTACTAATACAAAAAATGACAATTAGAGATACCATTCAATACTACTACTGCTGCTAATGCTGCGAATGCTGCTACCGCTGCTGCTGCTCACTGAAAAAATCTACATAGCACAAGAGATTTTACTTTCTACCGAGCTCACTGAAAAAAAATTCAATGTATCAGGTATAAGTGAGGGCTCATAACAGGAATATAGATAAGGGGGAGCATGATTATGCTCATAACTTGAAATTAAGTAGGCTCAGAAATTGCATGAATTCACAACACAAAGTTTTTTCATAAGTGTATAAGTGTATCAAGCATTTTCTCAAAAAGTGTATGGGTTTAGCACTATGGCTGCAGTATATTGCCACGCCTAATAGCTGCAACCCTCACATACCCCCACCTCTTCCAAAATCAAATATATACATTCTCTCAAAAATCAACACAGACAAAGTGCAAAGCTCTCATTTTTTTTCCAAAGCTCATATTTTAATAGAGCTCAAAAAATTTAATAGAGCGCAATTGTAAACACAGCTCAATTGGTTTCAATGAAAATTGAAACAGAGCTCACTGTGTAACACAGCTCAAATTGAAATAGTGCTACTGCTAATATTAAGAGAGCTCAATAACCAGACAAATATAAACCCATATCAAATTTTAACCAATCGAAAAATAAATATTAACATATCTCAATTTCAAACAGAGCCCAAGTTTTGTAACAGAGCTCCAACCAGGGAAAATGCTGCTACTGAGATGGACTAATATCAAGAGAGGAAAGTGATTGACGGGCTAGAAGAAATATACAAACTACCCCTCTTTAAGTGTGAGATGAGTGAGAGTGTTGCACAGCCACTTGATATGGATCATGATCAAGATTAAGATCAGACGGCTGAGGAGTAGTGCACATAGCTGTGTGCACCAGCCTAGTATATATATAAAAACAGAGAAGCACAAAGATATATTTGACTTGGTAGGTGGGGAAAACAATAAATTCAACTTGACCATTCCATGCATTCATCAATGCCTATCAATTCATCGCCAAAATAAAATACAGTAAGGCATCAAATTTACCAAATTGTTCGCGAATCAAATACTTTCCTCAGTTCATATAGTCATTACATCCGCGGAAATATCTTCAGTAGAGGAATTCACTTCTTCTTCTTTGAATGCACTGCTGCCATTGAAAAGATGAAGCAAAAGTAAGTCTATATGCAAACTAAAATAATAATAAGAAAGTGTATGCTAAATTTAAATTTTCAAATATAGACAAGTTCATGCTTTACCTATCATCCTACTTTCGGCAAGTTCTCGCATCATGGCCTTGCTCGCGCAATCCGCAACAATTGCACTTTCTTGGTTTTCCTCTTAATTTCTCGCGCATTGGTTTCAACCTCTTCCCACTTGGTCTTCCCTTGGTTTTACATTGAAGTGGTTCTTCAACCGAAACTTGAGACAATACCACTTTCTTTCTGTGTAATCTTGTTGCACTACCTTTAGCCACTCCACTACCTTCGAGTGCCATTAGATTGAATCCTTCAATACACTTGATCATATTGTCATGCATGAACACGTACCCTTCATTTGATCCTAATCCAATCTCAACTTGTCTTTTGGCTAGGTTATTCGACTCACAATAGCAGGAAGCAAAATTCTCACTATTATTCCCTTCATCAATGCCACTTGGATTTGTGAATGTGTAGATTCTTCTAATTACTTCTCGAGTCCATCTTCTTAAAATATATTTCTTTAGAAGTTCATTACAATTAAAGAACTTAAGAAAAGCCAAAAGATGCTTGCAAGGGACGCCAACAAATTCAAACATGGAGCATGAACAAACACCCAAACTGAGTATATTTGGAATAAGTAATCGTGGTCTCTTTTTTGACCTACCAATGAATGTCACTGCATAATAATCATTAGCGGCATTGACGTCTCCTTCCATCAAATACACATTATATAATAGGCTTGCTTTGAGTTCCTTTTGGAAGTCATAAAACAATGCCAAAGTGTACAACTGGGCCATTTGTTCCGCCATATACAATCCGGTTTTCAATTTAGGTTTCCGATTAAGTGTACGATGGTTCTCTTTAAGTTCTTCTTCTCTTTGCCTACCAATTAGTCTTTCCAATATCAAGGCAAATTCATGAAGTGAATACTTCTTTTGCGTGTGCTTCTTTAAAAGAATTCATTCCCTCACTTCTTCTGCTACTTGACATGCCGGCCCAAAAAATGAGCCCTATGAAATATGGGGACCCATATCTCACGAATTCCGAAAATATCATTCAACCATTTATTGTTTTTTTTGCCCCAAATTCCAAAACCAAAGACTTCCATTGATCTTCAAAACAAACACTATTATACGAATTTCAAATATTATCTTTAAACACATCCATAAACTTAACATTTTGAACCAATTGAGGCACCTCCCTTGGGATCTTATCTAAAATATGCCATATGCAATATCTATGGAGAATTTGAGGGAAAACTTCTTTTATTGCAGCACCAATACCCCGGTCTTGATCCGTTACAATTCCAAGAGGAGCTTTCTTCATGACTCCTAGCCATTTTTGAAATAACCAAACAAAAGATGAAGCCGTTTCATTTGGGATGAAACCACAACCAAGAAAAACAGACCGCCAATGATGATTTATTCCAACAAATGGAACAAATAGCATACCATAACGGTTTGTACTGTGTGTTGCATCCAATGAAACAACATCACCAAATAGCTCATAATTCATCTGAGCAATCCCATCAACCCAAATACAATGAGACAATCTACCACACTCATCTTGCTCGAATGCATAAAAAAAAGAATGATATTTTTCCTTTTTCCATTTGAAAAAATCTACCAACATTTGACCATCGTGACCTTTCAATGACTCCTTAAGTCTCTTTCATGATTTTTAGCATCGGTTTCGGTAAATCCAACCCTATCATATCCCTCATTTGAGTTTTCAAAAAAAAATCATTTGTTTGCATGTAGGAATATTAGCACCCGTAAGTTGATCCATTATTATTTTATCGGAACTTGACACAACACGGTTACGCGGCAACAAATGCCGTCTATCGGGTGAGGTGAAAGCATGATTGTGTACCTCATGAAAAGAATAAAAAGACCATGAATTCGTTTCTTTGTTTATTTTCACACGAACCAATGCATTGCAAGTAGTTCTAGATGTAGTACCCATTCTAATTTTGTTATTCTTACTTTTCGGCACCCCCGCTTTATTACAAAGAATTTCTTTTTCCACTACCTCACAATTCTTCAGTTTATGAGGTCTCTTACGCATTTGAAAACCCGCACATTTTGCATAGCTATCATAATAATTTTCTGCTAGCTCAAGGGTATCAAATTTCATACCTAATTTTGGTATTAGATGCTCGTCAACAGTAGGAGTAAAATCACCTTCTTAAATACACAAAAAATTGTCACCGAGTTGTGAGCATCCTTCCCCACTCTCCATACCTATTACAAATTCCAATATATAATCAAATAGCAATAACAGTATACGTACACATTTGATTCAATAAATTGGGGTTTTCCAATTGGGGGAAATTGAAGGGGGAAAATTATTACCTGAGATCGGCACAAGATGGTGCTACGTATGTAACCTGAGATCCAAAAAATAAAAAGAGAATCGAGTAGTCTCGCTGTAATATCCCAGAATAAGATAAAATATTTTATTATATATATATAATTTATTTATTTTTTAAACTAAGTTAAGACTTAAATGGATTGTTGCATGATTATTGAATGGAATAACCATGCACAAATTTGTGCACTAGGGTTAGGGTTAGGGGATGGAGACCTAGGGTTTGGTGACTTAGGATTAAAGCTGACCCTCATCATGATTGTGAACTTTGGACCAAATATTGATGAGATCTAATGGACTAGAAACAATTCATGAAGAGTTCTTCATGAATTTCCAAGAGAATTCAAGAAGTCCCTAGAATTGGGTGTTGGCACTCACATCCAACCTCCCTCCCACCAACCCTACCCCATATCCATCCTATCCCTCCATCCCAAAATCCGGCCACACGCCCAAACCCTAGCTCCCTTCACTCTATAAAAACTCACTCTACTCAGTCATACATCAGCCATTAATTTAATCCTGTAGAGGCCACATAGATCTTTAAGCTACCCTAACTAGTTGGGTTGCGTAAAAAAAATAGTTTCTAACTTCCTCCCTGCATGCCATATTTTGGGAGTAGATGAAGTTATATTGTAGGTACGCTTGTTTGGTTGCATAGTCGATTACTGGACCACAGGTTACGGAGGGCGTGCCTGAGCTTGTCGGAGTGGCGGATGTTGCTATCCAAAGAGAAGAAGATGTTGTGAAACATATTGGAGGAGACCAAGAGTAACTCTACATCTCTGGCATTGCTGCCCTCATCAAGTTCAGGAAATAAGTGTGCGTTCATCTTTTTCTCTCAAATGCTATATTTGAAGTAACTTTAACATAATTTGGATTGGTATCTAAAATAAAAATGACTTTATGGCAGGAGGCAAAAGATTGCAATGGTGTTACTGGAAGCCTGTGATCTGATGTCACGACGATGGGGTTTCAACTACTTGGTTCTAAGAGCATACGAAGATGACTCAGCAGCTCAAAAGTTGTATACGAAGGCAGGCTACAGAGTTGTATCAGGTGATCCCCATTGGATTACTTTGTTTGGGAAGAAGAGACGTGTTCTTATGATTAACATTGACCAGTAAGTCATTTAGGTTTAGTTAGGTTTCACTCTTCAACCCTTTTCCAGAAGCCGATGAATGCACGTAGCCATGCAGTACCTTGATAGCAAAGAAGAGTTCAACTCGATGCTTTTATTTGTCCAAGTTGATCCCGATTTGACATTAGCAATAAAATATCCCAAGACCATGGCTAAGCTATTAAAACAATGGATGTTGGATTTCTACGTAAATCTAGATAATGAAAAAGATGGGTTATCTTTATTCTAAAAGAAGATGTTAAAATCTCAAAGGAATACCTTTTCCTTTAACCTTTAATCTTTGGGTTCTTTGCAAAAGGTAGGAGAAGAAGCACTGCGTATAATAATTCATAGCCTAGATTTCCACACAAATATATACAAATCTAAAATCAACCCACCAATTTCCAATCTTTCAAAGTAGGAAAGAAACAATGAATCAATCTACAACTACCCATCAAACTAAATGCAGCAAAAATATCCAAATCTAGCAAGAAATCTCAAATTAAAAAAAAAGAAAGGTAGATCTACAACTCAATGAAAACAAATAAAGCCATCATCATTTAGAGTTTTTGAGAGATACCCATTACATATATTAGCATGCAGAGCTCGGATCCGAAATCAAAATCGACAACGGAGGACGAGGTGGGCGATGGCGGTGGGTGGCAGCGGAGGAATACGGCGACGGGGAAAGGAAGACGGCGACGGTAGTGGCGATGGAGGAGCAACAGCGATGGTGGGAGTGGGACAACGTCGGCGAAGTGGCGGAATGACGACGGTGATGTGGTGAGTCGGGGATTCGGGTGAGAGAGAGAGAGAGATGGGGGTGCATGAGTGTAAATTGGGGTATTTGGGATTTGGGGGGAAAATGACAAAGTTTGGGGGAAAATAAATTATGGAATATACCCACAGTATTTTACCCAGTCAGTAAAACTTATTGTTACGGATTAAAAGCTCTAAAGCTATAAGATACCTATACCCACAGTTTACTACATGTTTGTATGTATATGATGCCTATACCCATGGTTTTAGTGATCCGTCACTACAGGTGTCCGTTGGTATATGGCAAATTCCTTGTAGTATGGTGCTGATTGCACGGTCTGTACATTTGTATTATTTTGGAATTGTGTGTTGGGAATTTACAAAAGTGATGAACTAGAGACTTGGAGTAGGGACTCTAAACTTTTCAAAAAACCCAGGAACTTGTAATTCCAAGTTGTGTAGTAATTGATATGATTTTTGAAAGCGCTGGATAGATCCAGCCACCTTAAGAAAATGTCACTTTGCATGTATGTGACTTTCTCTCAACTCTCAAGCGTTGAATTGAGAGTTAGGGGGTATTTCTATACCCCCAATACTTGGTTATTCTGTGTCTTATGCTGATTAGGACATAGGGTAGTGACTTGAACGACCTTTGAGTCGTCGACCTTGTCTAAGTTAGTTGCCTACACTTATCAACCATTAGGCCAACTTGGGGACTTCCGCCTTAACGATTGAAAGTGATTAACTCGGGCATCGACGAAATTATGGGCGATGAACACGGGCCGAGTTGAGGATGAGACTCGGTGGGGGAAGTGGCGAGCAAAGTGATCGCATCGCCGGAGCCGCAGGTTGATAGATGGGAACGAGGGTTTCTAGTAGGGAAACTGCTTGAGACTAGGCATAACTTAGACTAGAAATCAGTTGGTGGCCATACCCTTGTAACATGTCCAGGTAGACTTAATGTTAGTTAGTTTTGCAGTCACCTATAACTGCATTAGTTTCTAGCGAACTAGTAATCGGGTGATGTACTCTTCAGTCATTAGGGACACGTGTTGCGGTACGTATCCTGCACTGTTGATTCCTGAAGTACCGTGGTAAGAACGGAGGTAAGAACAAAATGGGATTTCCTGGCGGATAGGGGGATTAGACCTTTGACGTCGTCAAGTTCTATGTTGGTGGACATGAACGGATCATAGGGCTGCTGTTCTGAGAATCTTCAGCACTATAGGTATGCTGCAGTGTATCTTTAAGTTCGTCACGACTTTTGACTGGGGTCCGGACACCGGGCACTAGTGGCAAACCGAGACACCACTAAGTGACTGCAGAAATGGATGGGACCGATTAATCTACAACTTCATCAACCACGATCTATTTATCAGGAACAGGACGAGTATAAGAGTAGGTTGCATGGCGAGGGTTCAAAACCCTGAACTTGGAGACAACGGATTGATTTGGAAAGTATGTAGTATGGGATGCATACATTTCCAAAGTCTCGCTTGCATTAGACTAAGTACATCTTGACCTGTGCATTAGATCACTAGGGCATATCATACACAGGACACCTTGGACCTGACTCCACTTTCCCTTCTTTTAGTCACTTTTTCGATTTGCTTTCAACCTTGATTGTCTAGTTTGGAGATCGTTGCTTTTATCAGCCTTGCGTCAGTAGAATTACTGATGTGCCCACTCTTTTAGGTGCTAGATTGCCGACCCGAGGAGCCCAGAAAGCCCAAGCTAGATGGTGTGCCCAAGTGATAGTATGAAGTGCTCATTATTTCCATCCTTGTTATTTTTTGTAAACTCTGATTTGTAATTTCTGAACATTGTATATTGTAACACTTGAACTTGTAATCATCATGGAATAAAATTTGTTTAAATGTTTCTTGTATTTTTCCTGTATTTTGACTGTTTGAAGGAAAGGTTCTGGTTTGTGTCACGAATCACCAGTATGGAGATTCGGGGTGCTACAGAGTTGGTATCAGAGCAACCTTCAGACTATAGTCCAATATAACTGGAAAATAGACTTGGAAGCCACTAGGAGAGTCGGGTTTAGCCAGTAGTAGATTGTTATAATTCATTTGTTGTTCTTTTTTCAACTTATATTTTATAATTTTCTATATCTGGACTAATTCCCATATTGTTTCCTCCTAACAGATGGCAAACGCACAAAATGGATTGGTGAACGGGACCTAGGCTGGACTAGATCCAGTGGGTACTCTGGCTACTCCACCTCCATCTCCATAGCCCATTCCTGTGGAGTAAGCCATCAGCAGACTGTTCAGGGACCTTGCCGCTTACCGATGGAGCCACAGGCACATGGAGAACCGCCTAGAGAACTGTGGCCATGCCCTGATAGCCACTAACAGGTAGGTGGCTAGACTGAAGAGGTCGAAGAGAAGGCTCTCGAGGAAGATAATGCTAATAAGGCATCAGCATATGGAGAGGATGGCTCAGCTAGAGCTTAGGCTTGGAGACCTGCAAGCCAAAGTTGCCCAGCAGCAGACACAATTGGAGCAGCTGATAGCGGTCGAGCACTCCGCTACAGAGGATCACCCTGTAAGGGACATGTGTGACTTAGCCCTGTGAAGGATCTTAAGATGTCTTGTTTTGATATAATGATGTATAAATGATAATTCTTTCTACCAGCACATGATGCCTGGGGTAATGTTTTATGGTGTAATGTTTTGACTACACCGATGGTGGTAGTGTTTTGGTTATACAAATGGAATGCTAATGTAACCTTCCTTATATATATAAATGAAGAACTAGTACTTTGACTACTTTTTCTAGTATGATATGAGTTCACACTATTATTGCAAGGTAGTAATAAGAATTAGCTTTCAGATGTCTAGAAGAACCCGAAACAACCGAAGCGGGCAAACAGAATGTGAAGGCAGCGGGGCCAATGATGCTGGCCTTAACATAGGAGCAGAATTTGCTTGACTGTATCAAATGCTAGGAGCGTTCATGGAGGAGAAAAGCAACCAAGCACCGCCACCAGCAGCACCGGGAGTCACACAAGGAAACGCAGCCACAGATCCAGTCAGGATGGTCGAATCTTTTAAGAGAAGCCGCCAATCTTCAAGGGCTGACCCGAATGTCGCAGATGACTGGGTATGCCAAGTGGAAACAGTGTTTGAAGTCTTGATGACACCGAAAAATAGTAAAGTTCGGTTGGCTACAATTCTACTAGAGAAAGACGCAGGGTGTGGTGGCAATCGGTGAAGCGCGACTGGGAGAAGAACCAATATCCTGGGAGGAATTCTTAGAGGAATTCAGGGAACACTACTTTCCCTTAGACGTGTAGGAAGAAAAAGCGATGGAATTTCACAATTTAAAACAAGGGAACATGTCGGTCAGAGAATATGAAACCAAGTTCACCCAACTATCGCGTTATGCACCCGAGACGGTTCAAGAGGAGACGAAGAAAGCCAAGAGGTTTGAACAAGGACTTAGGCCAGGATTAAGGTCCAGAATGGTACCTCTAGGCATCCGCAGGTTTGACAAATTGGTTAGGCGAGCTACTACAACGGAGATGGATATGAATCAAGGTCAAGCACCATAGGGGAGAATGGAGACATGGAACCAGGGAAAGAGGCCTGCCCCAGCATCGAAGTTCAAGAAGCACGGCAGGAACCAGAAATTTCAAAGGACAGGTGACAAGATGGGAGGACGCAAGCCAGGAAGTTGTTTCCTCTGTGGGGAATAGGGATATTTCAGAGAACAGTGCCCAAGGAATGAAAGGAGAATCGTTCAGACGTGCTACCATTGTGGGAAGGAAGGACATATCAGGCCGAATTGCCCCCAGTACCAGAAGAGCAACAGTAAGGCAGCATCAGGAACCACTAGCAAAGGAAAGCAACCAGTTCGCCAAGGTCGAGTATTTTCCTTGAAAGAAGAAGATACAGAGAACAATGAAAGCGTGATCACTGGTATGTGAAGGATCATTGTAATAAGTTTTGGTTGTATTTTGAAGTTTAGTTTGAAGAAGTATAAATGAGGATTGTAAATCTTTGGTAACAGGAAGTATATATCAATGGAATTTTGGCTACTGTTTTGTTCGATAGTGGATCAACTCATTCTTTTGTGTCCAAATCATTGTCAAGAAAGTTAAGGTACACACAAGCAACAATTCCAGAGTTAGACTTAATGGTAGCTACACCATCAGGAGAAACTCTCACTACAGATCAATGCTATAAGAACTGTGAGCTTTAGATTAACGAGGAATCTCTGAATATCGATTTGTTAGAGTTGGGGTTTGCCGGAACAGATGTGATTATTGGCATGGATTGGATGTCGAAGCATGAAGCAAATATCGACTACAAGGGGAAGAAAGTTATCATCACAGCTAAGGGAACGGAGCTCGTGTTCCACGGAGGAAAAAGGCCCAAGGAAGTGACTATTGCAGCCACCAAGAAGATGAAGATACCTGAAGAAGTGAAGAAGATACCAGTGGTGAGGGATTTTCCACTCGTATTCCTGAAAGAATTACCGAGACTATCCCCACACAGAGATGTAGAATTCAGCATTTCAATCCAACCAGGCAGTGCTCCAGTATCGAAGACACCTTACAGGATGGCACCATTGTAGCAGAATGAAGTCAAGAAACAAATTGTAGAGCTATTACAAAAGGGACTTATCAGACCAAGTGCGTCACCTTGGGGAGCACCGGTTTTGCTGGTTAAGAAAAAGGATAGGACTGCAAGAATGTGTATCGATTATCGGGAATTGAATAAGGTCACTATTCGAAACAAGTACCCGATTCCCAGGATCGATGATTTGTTTGATCAGCTTCAAGGTGCAGCAGTATTTTTCAAGATCGACCTACGGTCCGGTTATCATCAAGTTCGAGTCAAAGAAGAAGATGTACCCTAAGACATCCTTTCAGACTCGACATGGGCACTACGAGTTTTTAGTAATTCCATTCGGAGTAACCAACGCCCCAGCAATCTTCATGGATATGATGAACCGAATCTTACGGCTGTTTATTGACTCATTTGTTGTGGTATTCATCGACGATATTTTGGTGTACTCAAGGACAGAAGAAGAACATGCAGGACATTTTACCACAGTACTAAGCAAGCTGCAGGAGCACCAATTGTACGCCAAATTATCCAAGTGTGAGTTCTAGAAGTTGAAAGTTGCATTTCTTAGCCATATCCTTTCTAAGGAGGGAGTGGCCACAGACCCGTAGAATATAGAAGCAGTCAAGGAGTGGCCCCAGCCGAAGAAAGTAAAGGAGGTAAGAAGCTTTCTGGGTATGACTGGATACTACCGGAAGTTTATTCAAAATTATGCCAGGATAGCAGTGCCGCTCACCGCATTAACCAGGAAGAACCAGAGCTTCGACTGGACAACAAAGTGTGAAGAGAGCTTCCAAGAGTTGAAGAACAGATTAATCTCTGCACCCATTTTGGTTTTGTCTCAAGCTGACAAAGGGTATGTCATCTACAGCGATGCATCATATTTGGGGTTCGGGTGTGTACTAATGCAGGAAGAGAAGGTCATAGCCTATGGATCGAGACAATTCCGACCTCATGAGAAGAACTACCCTACTCATGACTTAGAACTAGCAGCCATAATCTTTACTTTGAAATTATGGCGACATTACATCTACAGAGCAAAGGTGGAAATGTATACCGACCACAAGAGTTTGAAGTATATATACCACCAGAGGGATCTGAATCTAAGGCAGAGGCGATGGCTGGAAGTCTTGAAAGACATCAGGCCAGAAATTTTGTATCATCCAGGGAAGGCCAATGTGGTAGCTGATCCACTTAGCCGAAAGAGGATTATTGCCACGCTTACTGTAATAAGAAAAGAGCTGGAAGATGAAATCAGACAAGCAGGCATCGAGGTGATTACTCAAGACTTGAGTGCGGTTTTGGCGCAGTTAGTGTTACAGCCAAGCTTGAACGAGCGAGTGAAGAAAGCTCAGACAGCAGACGCAAAGATTGAGGCACTGAAGAAGCAGGTGAACGAGGGAAAACTTCCAGAATTTAACATAAGAGAAGGATTGCTCTGGTATGATAGTAGGCTATGTGTGCCCAAGGATAAAGAATTGAGAGAAGATATCATGAAGGATGCTCACTCCACACTACTTGCAGTGCACCCTGGAAGCACCAAAACGTATCAGGACATGAAGCTGTACTATTGGTGGTCTGGGATGAAGTGGGACATAGCAGAATTTGTGTTCAGGTGCCTAACATGCCAGCAGATCAAAGCCAAAAACCAGAAGCCAGGTGGATTATTGCAACCCTTGTCCATTCCGGTATGGAAATGGGAGAACATTAATATGGACTTCATCACTGGTTTCCCCACAAGTTCTAAGGGGAACGACTCAGTTTGGATCATTGTAGATCGGCTAACAAAGTCCGTACATTTTCTGCCAGTAAAGACGACCTGGTCACTTGAGAAATTAGCATAGGTTTACATTGAGAACGTAGTGAAGCTACATGGGGTACAAGTGTCCATAGTTTCTGATAGGGATGCGAGGTTTACATCTCGTTTTTGGCAAAGTCTGCAATCAGCCTTGGGAACTATGACAGATTTTAGCACAGCTTTCCACCCACAGACTAATGGGCAGACCAAAAGATTCAACAAGATTCTTGAAGATATGCTAAGAGCCTGCATTATGATTTTGGAGGAAGCAGGGAGAAATATCTACCGTTAGTGGAATTCTCTTATAATAACAGCTATCAGGCAAGTATTGGCATGGCTCCGTATGAAGCTTTATATGAAGGAGGTGTAGGACACCCGTGTGCTCGTACGAAGTAGGAGAACGACAGATGTTTGGACCAGAGATCGTACAACAAACCACTGAGAAGATTGAGCTTATTCAAAAAAGATTACAAACAGCACAGAGCAGGCAGAAAAGCTATGCTGACAGTCGCCGAAGAGAATTAGAATTCGAGGAAGGTGACTTTGTATTTCTCAAAGTCTCACCAGCGAAGGGTGTGCTCAAATTCGTCAAAAACGGGAAATTGGCACCAAGATGCATCGGGCCATATAAGATTCTGAAGAAAATTGGAAGAATGGCCTACAAATTAGAGCTACTAGCAGAATTATTCCGATGGTGAAAGTTCTCTGGAGAAATCATTTCGTGGAGGAAGCCACTTGGGAACCAGAGAGCCGCATGAAAGCTTCTTTTCCTGAATTATTTGAAGTATAATGCTTTTTCTTTTTCTCCCGACTAAGTATAGTTCTGAGGACAGAACTACTCTATGGAGGGAGTGATGTAATATCCCAGAATAACATAAAATATTTTATTATATATATTATTTATTTATTTTTTAACTAAGTTAAGACTTGAATGGATTGGTGGATGATTATTGAATGAAATAACCATCCACATTTGTACATTAGGGTTAGGGTATGGAGACCTAGGGTTAAAGCTAACCATCATCATGATTGTGAACTTTGGACCAAATCTTGATGAGATCTAGTGGACTAGAAACAATTCATGAAGAGTTCTTTATGAATTTCCAAGAGAACTCAAGAAGTCTCTAAAATTGTGTGTTGGCATTCACATCCACCCTCCCTCCCACCAACCGTACCCCATCTCCATCCTATCCCTCCATCCCCAAATCCGGCTATACTCCCAAACCCTAGCTCCCTTCACTCTATAAAAACTCACTCCACTCACTCTCTCATCCTCTTTTCACTTGTTCGTGTACTTTTGTTCAAAAAAAGAAAAAAAAGAAAAAGAAAAAGCTAGATTTTAAAGTAAGAAATCAAAAGAGATTTTAGTAGTTTTAGAAGATTATTAGAAGTGACGTAGGAGCAAGGTGCAATCTCAAGGAGCAAGGAGCAAAGCATACAAGGAGTTTCTTGTAACTACAAAAGTGGGTGATTTCTCTAAAAACTCAAAACTTTGATTTCTTTTTGTGTGTATGTTATTTTTTTAGCATAAGGTAGTAGTTAAGAATTTGCTGGTCATTTGTGAAGAAATTAACTTACTAAGAAAATGATAAGTTGAGTAAGAAATAACAACTCTTTCATGATCTCTTTTTGCTAAGAAACATGTTGTGATAAGTAGCTTAAAGAATTTCTAGCTCTTAAATGGTGTGGAATTTTGAACTCAAATTTTTAGGGCTTTTTCTCCTATGAAACTAGATCTTACATGAATTTTTTCATAATATTTGAAGGCCATTTAATAGCCCAAACATCACTCCAAATTTCGGACAGTAACTAGCTGAAAAAAGTTGTTGCTTGAGAGAATTTGTCATGACTTCCAAGAATCATAACCCAATATTGGTTGGGTATTTTAAGCTGAATTTTTTTATGGATTCTCTTGTATGTGTATAAAACCATAATCCCAAATTTTACATTTTTATGAAGTTGTTTGATGCCTCAAAAAATTCTTGAGTTACAACTAGTTGTGATGACTGGAGCTGCGACTGTATGTTTGAGAACTGTAGTTCAACCATGCATAACTACTTGTGTATACATGAGATTGTACGACCATAAAAGGAGGATTCTTGTGTTTGGAGTACTTGTTTGGCATCTTCAGGGGAGGAGATGACGATGGTGGTGTTTTGGCCAAATTTGATGGAGAAGATCGGGTTGTGGGCTTTGGCGAGGCAGGCAAGGGAGCGGTGGGGGAAGTCACCGAGTTTATGGAGGCATCCGATGATTGGGAAGAGAGTGGGCCCAGGTGGGGGGTTGGAGGCTTTTTCCCTAGGGAAGAGTTGGAGGAGGGAGAGGTGGGTGAAAGTACTAGCGAGTGAGAGCAGGAGGTACAAAGGGTCAATGATGTAGGAATCCATGTTAATTTGATTGTAGGGGTTATGGAAGTGTGCTTAATTAGAATCAGATGTGGTGATATATATATATATATATATATATATATATATATATATATATATATATATATATATATATATATATATATGTATATGTATGTATACTAGATTTGCCCGTGGCCACATGCCTACGGCATGTCTTCAAAACGATACAACATATGAAAAACAACAATTATGTAACTGAAGTTTGAATAGTATGACAATAATTAGTTGTAAATAAATTCCATGTTTCCATTAGTATATGGTGAAAAATAATTATAAATTGGGGTATAAAAGTCCAGGTTTCCATATATATATATATACTAGGTTTGCCCGTTGACATGTGTCTACGGCACGTCTTCGGAATGGTGCACCTTATTTGATTATATAAAATAGTTTTAGATGTCGAGCAAATTAATTGAAGTAACAAACATATTATATGAGAAACTTTTGGGGTCCAGGAAAAAATATATTATATGATTTTTTTGATTTTTTTGAACTATTTTTAAAGCTTCTAAATTTTTAAATTTTTAAGTTTTTAAATTTTTTATTTAAAAAAAAAATTAAAATTTTTTATTTTCTTAATTTTTTGAATAGAAGAGGGAGGGAGATAGAGAGGAAAAAAAAGTTAAATAAATATAGGAGTTGTTTTGGGTGGGAGATTTGAATTTGAGTTTTGGAGGGAACTTTTGGGGGAAAAATATGTTTTGTAAGGTTAGATATAGGCCTTTGATTTTTCAGTGGATTGAAGGAGAACCACTTGATAGCTTTCTTTGTGTTTTATTATATATATATATATATATATATATATATATATATAGTAAAAGGGATATGAGCAACGTGCTCATTTAGTAAACTAGTATTTTTCACGTGCGATGCAAATTTTGATAAGAGTTGAAGGATTTTCAAGTGCGATATACGTGTTAAGAAATAATTTTGGAGTTGGACGTGCATTACACGTAATTGGAAAAAATATTTTGAAGGAAAAGCTATAATTTGTATGTGCAATGCATGTGTTTATAAGTAGAAATTGAGTTGTACGTGCAACATATGTGTATGTTTAGTGTTAAAAAATATTATAACTTTTTTTCACGTGTGTTGCACGTTTTAAATAGGTGGGATTTTTAAATTGTTTATTTTTGTTGTAATTAATGGGAGAGTTGGAGTTGCATGTGCAACGCACGGGTTTGTATGTTGGCAAATGACAACTCCAACTCTCCCATTATAATATTAAAGATTAGAGATGAGCAATTGATTATGTGGCATGCATATGATACATTGGACAACTAACACTTTGAAGGATTTTACAATCACATGCATGCCACATCATCAATTGCTTATGTACTAAATGAGCAAGTTGCTCATACCCCTTTTTTCCATATATATATATATATATATATATATATATATATATATATATATATATATAAATAGAGAGAGAGAGAGAGAGAGAGTTCCCTTCGGTTGCACACTACTTTTGGTGAGCACTCCTGAAATAAAGAACCTACGAAAAATCCGAACCGTTCATATTGTTCTATATGCCTAAGATAGCCTAACAATAAAAAATCAAGTAATTTGAAGTTCATTTGCCCATCCATCATGTTGTTAGAATTTTCAGCCATACAATTTTGTGATGATGTAAATCATGGACAAATGAACTTGAATTTAATTGATTTTTTTATTGTTAGACTATCTTAGGTATATAGAACAATATGAGCTGTTCAGATTTGTCATAGGTGCTCTATTTTGTGAGTGCTCACGGTGTGCTCACCAAAGTAGTGTGCAACCGAAGATCTCTCTCTCTCTCTCTCTCTATATATATATATATATATATATATATGGGGCTCTTCAGTTGCGCACTCCATTTTGCACACTCACTGTACGCAATCGAGCTCAGCCGTCCGAATTTGATCTTCATCATGATCAAAATTGTGTGGTCCTCCTTTCTCCCGCTCTCTCACTTATGATGAAGGGGGCACTATGTTCATTTCCCTTCATTCTCTATCTCCTTCTCCCTCAGTTCTCTCTTAGTTCTCTCTCTCTCGTGTTTCTCCAACTCTCAAAATTTCCTCTGTATCCGAAACCCTAACTTCTTCGATGGCGAATTCGACCTCTGCACCTTTCCACCTCAGTTCCGCCACCATTCCACATCTCGAAACCCATGCCCCCGATGCCCCTTACTCTCCCGACGCTCCTCTCTCGAGTCGCGACGCCCCCAGCGCTCCATCTCCACCTCCCAACGTCGGCGAATTCGATCATAAGGTCTCTTCGTCTCACCTTTTGTCTACTGTTGCATCGATCTCCATCCAACTCAATTTTTGAAAAAATTAGGGTTAGGGTTATGATTTGAGAATGTTGATTGTTGAATTTTTTTTACTTATAATTTAGTAGTTTAAATGTAATTGATGATTAGAATCAGTTGATATAATTTTGTTGTTCAAATGTAATTGATGAGTTAAAGTTATTGAGCAGAATGTTTGTTTCAGATTTTGAACAGGGTAATTATTTTCTTTAAGTTTCAACCATTTTGACTAGTTTCGGCCAAAACAGAATGAAACTTACTGGAACTGGAAATTGTAGAAGAAATATCAGTTTAAAGATGTTAATATATATATATATATATATATGTATATATATATATATATGTATATATATATATATATGTATATATATATATATTTAGCTTAAAAGTTGGGAATATTTTTTTGGGTAAGAGCACTAATAAATAATATACATATTCACTTCCCAACAATATTCTGGCTTTAATTCTGGCTTAAAGGTTGGAAATATCTTTTTCCTAAAAGCAGTTATCCCTGAAAAACTCAACCACAATATTCTGGCTTTAATTCCCAACAAGAAGGATTGTGAAAGACTGGAAGATTTTTGATCTATTACATTATGTAATGTCATAT
This sequence comes from Hemerocallis citrina, assembly GCA_017893485.1. Classification (NCBI taxonomy): domain Eukaryota; kingdom Viridiplantae; phylum Streptophyta; class Magnoliopsida; order Asparagales; family Asphodelaceae; genus Hemerocallis; species Hemerocallis citrina. Next base: position 17,856,315 of record CM030362.1, read on the forward strand.
ATGGGCATATGTTTGAAACCAAATCTGCAGATAAGTTTGAAACTTTGAATTCTGCACAATACATTTGTCTGTGCACACCCACCTTTTACTCTCTTTTTCCTTTGCTATTCTCTTGGATCTTTGAGTTTTGTGGTTTCATTGGGACTGATACTTCCTTCTGTCTAGCTGTTCAGTTGAATCACTTGCCTTGTATTGTAATTTTGTTGCTCAACCCTGCTTATTCATATCTGAAGTTGACATGATAACCTAGTTGATGCAAACTTGTGCAGTCTCAGTAGTTTTATGTTGATCTATCCTTTTTTTTTTTCATTTGTTTATTCTAAGATGGTAGCTTATATTTGTTGCAACTTGTTTTCAGAATGAACTGTGCCAGATAAGGTTGGATGTTTGCATGCTTGACCGACTTGTCCATGAATATTGTGTATATAGAGGAATTATGGACAGCGCTAACAAATCTCCATCAAGTAATGATCTAATTTACTCACCTTTTAGTTACTACTAAATTAAATTGCTTGAATGATGTAATGTTATCGAATTTTTCTATGATTTGTATAGCAGCAAATCTTGCAAATACCTCATGTAGAGACTATTCATCTATAAACTTATATTGTGGGAACAGTGAAACCTCTGTTAATAATGTTGATAGTGGATGTGTTCAAGAAGCTAATGGTGATTCTGCAAATATGCAAGTTTTTGATGTTGAAGTGAGATGTGCATCAGAGGCAACAAGTAGCCACGAAGATTGCAGCACCAGCAATGCTAATCATCTACAAAGTTCTAGAAGGGTTCGGAGGAGTAGATATTTTCAAATGGAAGGAGGCGCAAGAGATGGAGAGGGCGTGCTAATTGTTTGGAGGTCACTCCTGATGCTCCCTCCTTGGATGTAAACAAGCAAGATTCTACCTCTTGTTGCTTGTATGGAGGTCATCAAGCTATTCTGCAGTTTTTGTCTTGATACTTGTTCAATAGTTTTGTGTTGAAACTATTATTTGATATGTCAATAGTATCGATTAAAGCAATTAGTTATTCTGCAGTTTTTGTAAAAGATATTCTGCAGTTTATGTATTAATCTGTTATCTCTTAGTTAGCTCTGTTGCAAATTAGAGCCCAGGTTGAAACATATGGTCAAATGCAAATTCCTTTTAGTTGCAAATTAGAGCCCAGGTTGAAACTACATGCCAGGTTCAACATTCAGTTCCTACAACAAAATGTGAGCAGCACGAGAAGCAGTATGTGTTAAGAAGAAGGAGCAGCAGAAGCAAATTCAACAACAGCATAAGCAGCACTTGTAACAGCATAAGCAGCACTTGTATTTTCATTTCTAGATGTATAGCAATATTCTTCTTGGCATATATTTCATTATTTCCAGACTTGTAAAATGTTGCTTGTATGCATAATTTTTTAGATGAATGAAGTTGCTTTGGCTTGAAGCAAACATTGCGATAAGTTGTGAGGCTGGATAGTTTCCAATTGAGACAAGTTTACTATGTACATTGCGAAATCATTTTGATCACTATGATGAAGAGTCCATGTTGCTTACTCGGCAATATCTCTCTTTTTGTGTCAATAAAGCATCCAACTGATAGAAACCATACAAAGATGTCAATAACAAGTCTAAATATCGAAGATCATTCTGTGAAAACAAACATATAGGCATGTAATCAACTGCAGGATACGAGAAAAAATAACTTCCTTTTTCAAAATATGAAACAAACATTCTGCTAAATAACTTTAACTCATCAATTACATTTGAACAACAAAATTATAACAACTGATTCTGATCATCAATTACATTTGAACCACAAAATTATAAGTTAAAAAAAGTAATTCAACAATCAACATTCTCAAATCATAACCCTAACCCTAATCTTTTCAAAAATTGAGGTGGATGGAGATCGATGCAGTAGTGGACGAAAGGTGAGACGAAGAGACCTTATGATTGAATTTGCCGACGTTGGGAGGTGGAGATGGAGCGTTGGGGGCATCGCGACTCGAGAGAGGAGCATCGGGAGAGTAAGGGGCATCGGGGGCATGGGTTTCGAGATGTGGAATGGTGGCGGCGCTGAGGTGGAGCGGCGCAGAGGTCGAATTCACCATCGAAGAAGCTAGGGTTTCGGATACGGGGGAAATTTTGAGAGCGGGAGAAACACGAGAGAGAGAACTGAGAGAGAACTAGGGGTGTCAAAAAATACCATATTACCATACCGTACCGTACCATAACATTGCCATACCATATATTACCGAAATCTTGGTAATACCATACCGAAATCTCGGTATTGTACCATACCGAAATTATATGGTATGGTACTGGTACCCAATACTGATACCACGGTATACCGTACTATACCAAGTAATTAATATATATTTAATTTAATTTTTATATTTAAAAACCCATGCCCAGACTTAGCTAGGCCCATTTTTCTTATTTTCTTTTTCAATTTTTCACCCCAGTTATACTAGTACTTCAACTATTCTTCTATTTTTCCTTTTTCCTTTTTTTCTTTTTTTGAATCTAGAGCACACGCACTGATTGACCTATGCACTACGCTGCCGAAGCACCACGCTGTCGCAACGCCGCCTACCTTCTTCAGCCCCATCGGTACGGTATTTTTGGAAGATTTTTTTGACAAATTAGGAAACATTAGAGTTTAGTTGGTGTATTAATATAAGATCCATCTTCTTCTTGTTCTTGTTGGATTTTCTTGAGATCTTGGGTATTATTATTCACAAGTAATTAAGAATTTAGAATGTAAAAGATCTTCTGATTTGATTTATCAAATTAATTTTTGTATTTTTTTAGGAGTTAATATAGGTGAAATCTTATTTATGTATTATATTTGTATCATAATCCTGAAATTGATTTATATATGAATCTTCTAAATGAGATACATACTGAAAAAAGAAGAAGTAGAACAATACACAGAAATGAAAGAACCATCAAATATCTTGAATGTTGTGAACGGAAAATAACAATACTATTGTCATTCTTTATATATGAATCTTCTTAACTTCGAGAATTGTTGTCATTCTTTCTCTGTATGTTGAATCTATCCAATTATATCTAATTAAGCATATTGCAGAATGTTGAATCTAATAGAGTAGCATATTAAATCGATCATATTGTAGAATGTTGAAGCTAATTTTCATACAATAAAGATATATTATATTGAAACTTATACATCTCTGAAATTGTACAACAATAAAGTCTACAACCCTGATTTGTTGTTTGGCCTGGGTGGATTAAGGAATATATATATATATATATATATATATATATATATATATATATATATATATATATATATAATTATTTATGTTGGAACTTCTTCATATATATATTTATGTTGAGCTTATTTATCCTTCATTTGCCATTTATATGAATGTTATTTTTTTAAGCTAATTGATGTCTGGTAGTACCATGGTATTACCATTACCGTACCAATATTCCGGTAGTACCGAACTCGGTAATACCAAAATCTTGGCACGGTAATGGTAGAGAAATTTGTGTATGTTGCCGCTAAATTTGGCGTGGGGGCAAACAGATAGAATTTGTGGATTCTTAGGAAAACTGAATAGTTAACCTGTGTACCTGTTCCGCCGGGTTTGATCGTTGCTCCCGCCGTGGACCTGCAAAAAGTGCGAGACACCGGGGTTGATCCCGGCGACGCACCCTCCGACGCTCAAGTCAGTAATCTGGAGGACTATGAAAGAGCGCAAAAACTGGAGAGAGATTGATTACCTCTTAATGGAGATGGATGGGGGGTATTTATAGGCGTCTTAGGGATAAAATTAGGAATGTATTCCCCGTGATTAGATAAGGAATATTCTCCTAGTAATCAGATAAGGAATTGAATCCCTAATTCCCAGTGAAAAGATAGATGTAAATCAGGGCCGTTGATTTAAGATCTAATCGGGGACCTTGATTGTATCTTGCTGGATTGGGTGTGCAGCAGATTGGAACCCATGCCCAGTTGATGTGGATCCGTTCATAGGTTATTGGGCTTTGAATAAAGACCCAGCTCCCATTTCAGACCCGTTTGTAGGTGAAATTACCGTTTTACCCCCGGGCTTCAAGATTCGTGCTCGATTTGGACGGTTCCGATTAATCCCCATATTTAGCCATATCACGAGCCCCCCACTCCTAAAGGCTGAGCTTGACCGGCCTTTGAGGAGTAGTTTAGCTATTTTAATGGCTAGTGGAGTTGTATCGGAATCCAAATGGAAGGCTTTGAATCCTGAAGGAGGTAGTTTGGTGATTTTTTGAGTAGATCGAACTCTAAGCAGTTCTAGAGCCTCTTGTTGGAATATCCTTTTGACTTATGAAAGTGTTGATTCGATGTCCTGGGGTTTTGGAAGATTATTTTTTGGGCAACAATTGTCCGTTTGGGAGTGAGAAGGTTCTCCCCTACTTTATAATTGCTTTCCACGAGTTCTTCCTTATCTTTCCGAATTTTTTACTGGTTTTTTGGGGCGATAGCTTGGCCGTTATTCCTCGTTGAGGGGCATAAGTTTGTATCACGATTCCGACCCACTGTAGAGCTCGCTGACTAGGGGGCCGAGGTTCGCATGTGGTTCGGCGCGTTTTTCCGAAGAGGAGAGCGAGTTCGGCATTGTCGTAAGTGCTAGGAGGGAGTCTGGCGTTGCGCGAGGTCCTATCTTTCCCTGTAACGAGGTCGGTGTCAAGGACGCTCGGTAGTGGGTGCCGAACTCGAATTTTTCCCCCATAACGAGGTCGGTGTCAAGAACGCTCGGCAGTGGGTGCCGAACTCGAATTTTTCCCCCATAACGAGGTCGGTGTCAAGAACGCTCGGCAGTGGGTGCCGAACTCGAATTTTTCCCCGTAACAGGGTCGGTGTCAAGAACGCTCGGCAGTGGGTGCCGAACTTGAATTTTTCCCCCATAACGAGGTCGGTGTCAAGAACGCTCGGCAGTGGGTGCCGAACTCGAATTTTTCCCCCATAACGAGGTTGGTGTCAAGAACGCTCGGCAGTGGGTGCCGAACATGATTTTTTCTCCGTAACAAGGGTCGGTGTCACGAATGCTCGGCAGCTGGTGCTGAACTTTATTTTTTCCCCGTAACAGGGTCGGTGTCAAGAACGCTCGGCAGTGGGTGCCGAACATGATTTTTCCCCGTAACAGGGTCGGTGTCACGAATGCTCGGCAGCTGGTGCCGAACTTGATTTTTTCGCCGTAACAGGGTCGGTGTCACGAATGCCCGGCAGCTGGTGCCGAACTTGATTTTTTCCCCGTAACAGGGTCGGTGTCACGAATGCTCGGCAGCTGGTGCCGAACTTGATTTTTTCCCCGTAACAGGGTCGGTGTCACGAATGCTCGGCAGCTGGTGTCGAACTTGATTTTTTCTCCGTAACAGGGTCGGTGTCACGAATGCCCGGCAGCTGGTGCCGAACTTTATTTTTTCCCCGTAACAGGGTCGGTGTCACGAATGCTCGGCAGCTGGTGCCGAAGTCCGTGACTTGTCGTTTTTCGTCATAGAAGTTTGTAGCGGCTGCGCGCCTTCTGACACTTTCTGACAGCCTGACAGATGGGACGTTCAATAAATGCAGTGACCTCTGGGCTCCCATCAGATGGGACGCGCATTAAATGCGACGCATGATTAGGTGTGGTAAACAATGCGACGCTCGAAGTCGCTTTGTCGTTTTGTGTATGTGGGCGGGTTGTACAGGCCCACTAACCTCGTTTGGCGTGCGCTCCTCTATAAATCCTCCCCCCCTCTCTCATTTCTCATTTCTCATCTCTTTTGCTCAAACGGTTTCTTGTGTGTAGGCGAATTTTTCCGGTGGTCGACGTTTGATTCCGGCGAAGCTTTCCGGCAGCTTTCTTCTTCAAGGTAATTTATACATTATGTCTGTATCTTCTGAAGAAGTCTCTTGGTCCGAGCCCTCCCTTGAAGCCGCTGAGGACTCGACTCCCACTCCGACCAAGGGCAAGAAGGTGTTTGGCAAGGATTCTATCGTCGAGGATCCGAAGAGGATGGGGGAGTTCGGACAACTGCCAGGGCCGCTGACAGGGCTCCACAGGGTAAGGCAGCTTCCGGAGGACCAGGCCAAGCGGATTGTTCATGGGAGGGAGAGGTCCTTCGAGGAGAATGCTGCGAGGGAGACAACGGAGGCAGATGATGCGGCGTCGATCCTGCGCAAGGAGGATCTGGTAGTGATCCGGGATTCTTTTCACATCCCGGAGGAGTACGAGCTCATGTTGCCGGGCCCCGGGGTTAGGGCTAATTTGCCGCTGCCAGTGACAATGTGTTGCTGGCCGGTCGACGCCTTCATCGCCGGTGCTCGGCTGCCTCTCCACGCGTTCGCTGTTACCGTGGTGAGTTGGTTCGGGGTCAGCCCCGTCCAACTTATGCCGAACGCGTGGCGAGTGATAAATAGCTTCGTCCTCCACTGCCAGGCTGCAGGGATCGAGCCGCAGCTAAACGTGCTTCGGACTCTATATCGGCTCCATCAAGGAAATAAGTCGGAGTACCGGTATTATCTGACTCCGAGGCACGGTGGCAGGCTCGTCATATGCCCCGACTCCATTAAGCACTAGCGAGAGAAGTGGTTGGTTGTGCGGAGTCGAGAGGCATGGCCGATCCCTTCGGACTGGGTAGAAGGGGTGCCGAAGAGGGCAAGGGCGATGCCGAAGCTGACCGTAGAGGAAGAAGAGGCGGTCCGGATTCTCCTTGATCGGCCAAAGTACGATTGGAGGGAGCTGACGGAGGACATCCTCTACAAGGGAGGGCTCTGTCGCGTAGACCCCAGTACGCGGCTCTCGTCAAGTTTCTTTTTTTTTCTTATTTTCCGTACTCTCTTCCTTGTTGTTTTCATCGTGTTAACCAATTTTCGCTTTTGATGTAGAAACTATGGACTACGACACAGTACTGGGGCTCAGGGCAGGGCTCGCAAGTAAGGCGCCCAAGAAGCGGAAGAGGGTGGCATCCAAGCTGCCCTCGACCTCGAAGGCCCCGAGGGATGTAATCTCGGTCGAGGAGGTGTAGGTCCTCGACAGCCCGGCTGTCACTGTGGCTGGGACTTCGGCGCCGACGTCTGGTGTCGAGTTCCCCATCGCCACCGCCCTCGGCATGGCGATGCCGCCGCTGACAGTGGCCGGTGAGGAGCTCCTGACGGAGGAGCACAAGAGGATTCATGTTCCGGACTGGCAAGTTCGGAAGCATGATGGGTTCCTCGGGAAGTCACTGGCGAGTATGCAGGCCATCAAGCATCTCGCCACTCCGAAAGACTGGGCCGCCATGGAGGCCGGGAGACAAGGAGACGACGTGATCGAGATCGCTCGTTCGGCGGTATCGGTAAGTTTCGAACTTCCTTTATTCATTGCCTTCCATAGCCCAAATTTTTCTAACTCCTTTAGTTCTTCTTTTGTTACAGATCATCGTCCACTTCGGCCACCTCACGGAGAGGTTGGCGGCTCTTGAGAAGGAGCTGAAGCAGGAGTCCGACCAAGCTCGGAACGAAAAAGCTCGGCTGTCGAAGCTCCGCATCGAGCATGAGGGCAGGTCGGCGAGGATCCAGCATCTCAAGGCCGAGGTGAAGAGGCTGGAGGGCGAGCTCCTTCTGCAGAAGAAGGGGTCGGCCAAGCGGTTTGCCGAGGCCGAGGCGGCGCAGGCAGCGGCCGTGAAGGCGGCGGAGGACGCGACCCTGGAGAAGGCCCAGGGGTTCCTCGCGTAGAACATGGCGAAGGCCTTCGCCGCCGCCCTCACGCAGGTATCGGAAGCGTACCCCGAGGTGGACGTCTCGGGGTGGCGGCTATTCCCCGGACACGTCGAGGGTTTCGACCCTGAGTCCGAAGGGGAAGAGGAGGAGGAGGGTGATGATGGTGTCGATGCTGGGGTTGATGCTACTGGTGAGGTCCCCGGCACCGTGGTTCTCCGCTGGCGGTGGCCTCCCCTTCGCAGAAGTCGACCCCCACCCGAACTCGCCGCCCGGGGAAAGAGGTCGCGCCTTGACTCCGCCTCTTGTTTTCTCGTTTTGTTTTTTTTTTGTTTTTTTTTAATCACTGGAATGCCTAATAGCGGACTGGCCACCGAAACTTTTTGACATGAATGAAAAGAAAGTTTTTCCAAAGTGTTGGTGTTCGGATCTTTGTCTTTCGCTCCAAATATTCTCCTTCTTGTTTTGAAAGTTTCTCGTTTTTAGAACAAATTTTTTTTTTCCAAGTGTGATGCTCCGGCAGTGCTCGATCTTTTGCTGACTACTTCGACCTCTTTTCAGCTCATGGTGGTTGACCAAGATGCCGAGGCAATCCGTTCGGACGAGGGGGCTCGAACCGAGGTCGGCCTCACTGCAACAAGGTTGTGTCTGGCGAGGTGCCGGGAACGTCTTTACGAAGTCGAGCTCGGATTGCACCGAGCCGAAAGCGAGCGGAACCATCTCCAGCTTATCCTCGACCGGCGAGACATCGAGATACGCCGTTTGGAAAGTAGGATCGCCGAGCTAACCCCCAAAGGAGAAGGTGAACATTCGCCCACTGCTTTCAGTAATGAGATTCGGATTCAATGCATCTGTCATAACTTGTCCAAAATAACAGCGGAGAGAGACGACTTGCTTTCCGAGATACAGCATCTACAATCCGTAGAGACGAAGCTTCGGAGTGAGGGCGAGGGGTTGACAGCCGAAGTGGCCAAGTTGATGACCGAGCGGGTCCAGTTGACAGCCGAGGTCGAGGCGCTGAAGAGAGCGACGGTGGATAAAAGCATCGAGGTCACCCACCTTCGGTGCCTGATCGCCAGCCGATCAGGAGTTCCGGACTCCGCGATACCACCTCGTTTCGAAGTTAACGTCAAAGACGACTCGTTGCGGGATCGGATCTCGGAGTTGGAGGCGGAAGTGGCTCGCCTCAAGCCGCACTCGGGACCCATCAACGTCCGAAGCACCTCGTGCACCCGCACAGAGAGTGATCAGGGCATTTCCTTCTATGAGATGGCGACCCGTCAACGGATCGGCCATCCTAGTCCGGGGGACGCGCAAAGCTCGGTAGCAATTTCGTCGAGTGGAGCATCCGTCGGAGTAGCTACTAGAAGTGGTGCCGAGGACACGTCTCAATTTGCCGGCTTGGGGCCGCGCTCCGGAGACAAGCGTCGTCATCCTCGAGTGTCTTTGAAGCGGAACGCTCCGGCTCCAAAAAAGCGCTGAAGAGTTGACCCCTGTTTTTTTTCTTTTTTAGCTAAGTGTAATAAGTCGGCGTTGTAATTTTTTCATTGGCGACCTGTAATCTTGTTGCGTCTGTTTTTATAACGTATCTTGCTTAACAATAAAGTGTTGTTGCCGAACGTGCGCGTTCTTTGATTCTGCAATTGTTGTTTGCTGCGCCGAGGCTTTTAAGTCGGCTGCTTGCTTGTTTGTCGCTCGGTGAGGTGAGAGTTCGGCCAGTGATGCGGAGCTTTGTCTCCGGTGCCCGATCATGCAGCCCTGTTAGGTGAGTCGAGCATCGAGCCCTCGGAGCACGTTCGAGCGCAATCGATCCTCGGATCGTTGCTAGTGGTTCGGCAGTTACGGGAGCAATCCCAAATGGCGAACCATCTCTAGCCTGCTCAGAAGCGACCATGCGAAGTACAACCGAGCCAGGTATCGGGCTTTGAGTAGTTGGTCGTCCGAGTAGTTGGACTCCGAACCATTGTGAGGGAGTTTAAGGGTTGCAGGAGCAATTCCGAATGGCGAACTACTTCTAGCTCGCTTAGGAGCGAACTTGCGAAATAGAGTCGAGCCAAGTGTTGGACTCCGAACCATCCAGTGGCTGTAGGAGCAATTCCGAATGGCGAACTACCCCTAGCTCGCTTAGAAGCGAACTTGTGGAGTAGAATCGAGCCTAGTGTTGGACTCCGAACCATCGTGAGAGAGTTTAAGGGTTGTAGGAGCAATTCCGAATGGCGAACTACTTCTAGCTCGCTTAGGAGCGAACTTGCGAAATAAAGTCGAGCCAAGTGTTGGACTCCGAACCATCCAACGGCTGTGGGAGCAATTCCGAATGGCGAACTACCCCTAGCTCGCTTAGAAGCGAACTTGTGGAGTAGAGTCGAGCCAAGTGTTGGACTCCGAACCATCCAATGGCTGTGGGAGCAATTCCGAATGGCGAACTACCCCTAGCTCGCTTAGAAGCAAACTTGTGGAGTAGAATCGAGCCAAGTGTTGGACTCCGAACCATCGTGAGAGAGTTTAAGGGTTGTAGGAGCAATTCCGAATGGCGAACTACTTCTAGCTTGCTTAGGAGCGAACTTGCAAAATAGAGTCGAGCCAAGTGTTGGACTCCGAACCATCCAACGGCTGTGGGAGCAATTCCGAATGGCGAACTACCCCTAGCTTGCTTAGAAGCAAACTTGTGGAGTAGAATCGAGCCAAGTGTTGGACTCCGAACCATCGTGAGAGAGTTTAAGGGTTGTAGGAGCAATTCCGAATGGCGAACTACTTCTAGCTCGCTTAGGAGCGAACTTGCGAAATAGAGTCGAGCCAAGTGTTGGACTCTGAACCATCCAACGGCTGTGGGAGCAATTCCGAATGGCGAACTACCCCTAGCTCGCTTAGAAGCGAACTTGTGGAGTAGAATCGAGCCAAGTTTTGGACTCCGAACCATCGTGAGAGAGTTTAAGGGTTTTAGGAGCAATTCCAAATGGCGAACTACTTCTAGCTCGCTTAGGAGCAAACTTACGAAATAGAGTTGAGCCAAGTGTTGGACTCCGAACCATCGTGAGAGAGTTTAAGGGTTGTAGGAGCAATTCCGAATGGCGAACTACTTCTAGCTCGCTTAGGAGCGAACTTGCGAAATAGAGTCGAGCCAAGTGTTGGACTCCGAACCATCCAACGGCTGTGGGAGCAATTCCGAATGGCGAACTACCCCTAGCTCGCTTAGAAGCGAACTTGTGGAGTAGAATCGAGCCAAGTGTTGGACTCCGAACCATCGTGAGAGAGTTTAAGGGTTGTAGGAGCAATTCCGAATGGCGAACTACTTCTAGCTCGCTTAGGAGCGAACTTGCGAAATAGAGTCGAGCCAAGTGTTGGACTCCGAACCATCCAACGGCTGTGGGAGCAATTCCGAATGGCGAACTACCCCTAGCTCGCTTAGAAGCAAACTTGTGGAGTAGAATCGAGCCAAGTGTTGGACTCCGAACCATCGTGAGAGAGTTTAAGGGTTGTAGGAGCAATTCCGAATGGCGAACTACTTCTAGCTCGCTTAGGAGCAAACTTACGAAATAGAGTTGAGCCAAGTGTTGGACTCCGAACCATCGTGAGAGAGTTTAAGGGTTGTAGGAGCAATTCCGAATGGCGAACTACTTCTAGCTCGCTTAGGAGCGAACTTGCGAAATAGAGTCGAGCCAAGTGTTGGACTCCGAACCATCCAACGGCTGTGGGAGCAATTCCGAATGGCGAACTACCCCTAGCTCGCTTAGAAGCGAACTTGTGGAGTAGAATCGAGCCAAGTGTTGGACTCCGAACCATCATGAGAGAGTTTAAGGGTTGTAGGAGCAATTCCGAATGGCGAACTACTTCTAGCTCGCTTAGGAGCGAACTTGCGAAATAGAGTCGAGCCAAGTGTTGGACTCCGAACCATCCAACGGCTGTGGGAACAATTCCGAATGGCGAACTACCCCTAGCTCGCTTAGAAGCGAACTTGTGGAGTAGAATCGAGCCAAGTGTTGGACTCCGAACCATCGTGAGAGAGTTTAAGGGTTGTAGGAGCAATTCCGAATGGCGAACTACTTCTAGCTCGCTTAGGAGCGAACTTGCGAAATAGAGTCGAGCCAAGTGTTGGACTCCGAACCATCCAACGGCTGTGGGAGCAATTCCGAATGGCGAACTACCCCTAGCTCGCTTAGAAGCAAACTTGTGGAGTAGAATCGAGCCAAGTTTTGGACTCCGAACCATCGTGAGAGAGTTTAAGGGTTGTAGGAGTAATTCCGAATGGCGAACTACTTCTAACTCGCTTAGGAGCGAACTTGCGAAATAGAGTTGAGCCAAGTGTTGGACTCCGAACCATCGTGAGATTAGAGAGTTAAAAGCAGAGAGAAATGACAGTAGCAAGAATATAGAAAAATCTTTATTTATTAATATCCATTGATCGGCTGCTTCTAAAGTTGCTAGTCGTTATTACAAGGAAAAAATGAAAGCAAAATACTACGAAAGAAAAGTCACTACAAGTAGCAGGAACGGAGTGGTTCGACATCTCGCATTACTTGGAGAGGCGTTGTCGCTTTCTCTTGGTATTTTAGGAGATGGTCGGCATTCCAAGTCCTGGGAATCTCCCTGCCTTCGAGATCTTCTAGCCTGTACGCGCCGGGACGGATTACTTTAGAGATCTTGTATGGTCCCTCCCAATTCGGGGCCAATTTGCTTTTCTGTCCGGGGAAGGAGATGACCATCTTACGGAGGACCAGATCCCCTTCTTTAAGGTCCGTTGGGCGGACTCTTTTGTTGTATGCTAACTCAATCCTTCTTCGGTAGGTTTGCTGACGTATGGCAGCTCTTTCTCGGATTTCATCTATGAGATCTAGGCTTGTTCTGAGCTCTCTTGCATTCTGCTCTTCTTCATAAGCTATCAGACGAGGAGAGGGTATCCCGACTTCCAGGGGGATGACAGCCTCGGACCCATAGGTGAGATTGAATGGACTCTCGCCTGTCGGGGTCCGCTTGGTGGTGCGGTAATTCCAGAGCACGTTAGGCAGTTGATCGACCCACAAGCCTTTGGAACACTTGTCTAACCTCTTCTTAATGCCTGAAAGGATCTGTCGGTTGGCATTCTCGGCCTGGCCATTCAACTGGGGATGGGAAACGGAGGAGAACCAGTGTTGTATGGCGAGGTCTTCGCACAATGCTCAGCAGGCGGCCTCGGTGAATTGCGTTCCGTTATCCGTAATCAAGACCCTAGGAACGCCAAATCGGCAGATCACATTTTTCCAGAAGAACTGAACGACCTTATGTTCGGTGATTGTGGCCAGGGGCTCGGCCTCTATCCATTTTGAGAAATAGTCGACTGCCACGACCAGGAACTTAAACTGTCCGGGAGCTGGCAGAAACGGCCCTAGTAAATCCATCCCCCACATTGCGAAGGGGATCGGGCTTGATAGGGAGGTGAGTGGTGCTTGTGGAAGGCGCCGGATGTCAGAATACTTTTGGCAGGAGCTGCATTGCCGAACGTGTCGTTCGGCATCCCGTAGGAGAGTGGGCCAGAAATACCCGTAGTTCAACACTTTGCATGCCAAGGCTCTGGAGCCAGAATGGGCCCCGCCAATGCCCTCATGAAGTTCTTGCAGGGCGTAGTCTGCTTGCCCGGGAGAGAGGCACCTCAGGTAGGGCCGACCGTCCACCTGGGTGAAGGAGCGTTTATACAGGACGCCTCCGATTAGCGTGTAACGCTCTGCTCGGGTTCTGACTCTTCTTGCTTTCCTCGGATCCTCGGGGAGGAGTCCGTCCCTTAAGAATTCGATAAGTGGTCTCATCCAGTTGTCCTCGAGGAGGACAGGCAATGCTTCAATGGAGTCAGGTGTTTCGTCCTCTATGCTCGGCTTTAGGAGAACTTCTATCAAAACAGTTTGCTCGAGGCCTTGAAGGGAAGAGGATGTCAGTTTGGATAGGGCGTCGGCCTGAGCGTTTTCTTCCCGGGGGATCCTTTGGATGAGGGCCTCTTCGAACAGCGCCATAAGGCTTTTAACTTTGGCCAAGTACTTAGCCATCCTGTCATCGCGGGCTTCATACTCGCCAAGGACCTGATTGACGACCAATTGGGAGTCGCTGAAGATCCGTAGGCATTGTGCCCCAGCATTTCGGGCCATTCCCAGACCGGCTATTAGCGCCTCGTATTCGGCTTTGTTATTTGATGCTTTGAAGTTCATACGGAGGGAGTATTGGAGGATGAAGTCATCCGGGCCAGCCAGAATGACCCCTGCCCCACTTCCCTCATTGCAAGAGGATCCGTCAACATAAACCGACCATACAGGTGGTCCCTTAACTGCTTGGTCGGACTCAGGAATAGTACTTTCCACAATGAATTCGGCTAGCGCCTGAGCCTTGATTGCGGTCCGAGGCTGATGAGTTATATCGTGTTGACTCAGCTCGATGGACCATTTCATCAGTCGTCCCGAAGTATCGGGCTTATGGAGGACCTGCTTCAGCGGCTGGTCGGTAAGAACGACCACCGAATGAGACTGAAAATACGGACGGAGCTTTCTCGCGGCCATCACCAGGGCATAGGCCATTTTCTCTATCCTTGGGTATCGGAGCTCGGCATCCCGGAGCACTTTGCTAACATAGTAGATGGGCTTCTGAGCCCGGTCTTCTTCTCTGACTAAGACCGTGCTAAGCGTCTGCTCGGAGGCTGCCAGGTAGAGGTACAGCGGCTCGCCAGGTATTGGTTTGCTGAGAAGAGGTGGGTTGACGAGGTAAGCTTTGAGCTGGTCAAAGGAGTCTTGTTGCTGCTGCCCCCACTCAAATCCTTTAGCTCCCCTGAGCGCTTTGAAGAACGGGAGACACTTTTCCCCAGATTTCGACAAGAAGCGCCCTATGGCGGCTAGGCGACCAGTCAACCTCTGAACTTCCTTAACATTTCTGGGAGGGGCCATGTCCAATATGGCCTTGATCTTCTCGGGGTTTGCTTCAATTCCTCGCTGGCTAACCATGAAGCTGAGGAACTTCCCTGATGAGACACCGAACGCACACTTGTTCGGGTTGAGTCTCATATTGTGCTTTCTTAGGACGTCGAACGCCTCTTGAAGGTCGGCCACATGGTCAACACCTCGGATGCTTTTTACCAGCATGTCGTCAACGTACACCTCCATGTTCCGGCCGATCTGGGCCTGGAAGACCTTGTTGACGAGGCGTTGGTATGTTGCACCCGCATTCTTGAGGCCGAACAATAGAGGCCTTGGTCGGTCACAAAAGACGTCTTCGGGATATCCGGAGTGAACATTCTTATCTGATTGTAACCTGAGAAGGCATCCATGAAGCTGAGAAGCTCATGTCCCGAGGTTGCGTCAATCAGAGTGTCGATACTCGGAAGAGGGAAGGGGTCCTTGGGGCAAGCCTTGTTGAGGTCGGTGAAATCAATACAAATTCTCCAAGTCCCATTGGACTTCTTCACCATTACTACGTTCGATAGCCATTCAGGATAATTCACCTCCTGTATGAACCGGGCCTTCAAGAGCTTGTCTACCTCCTCTTTTATAGCGAGCTGACGCTCGGGAGCAAACTTTCGCCTTTTCTGCTGAACCAGTTTGGACCCCGGATCGACACTTAGGCGGTGGACCAGAAGTTCTTCGGAGATACCGGGCATATTTGCAGCGGACCAAGCGAAGAGGTCTTGGTTCCTCCGGATGCATTGTACAATGTCTGAGTATAGGGCGGACGGGAGGGTCTTGCTAACATAGAACTTGCGGGCCGGCTCCTTCTCAGAGAAGGGTACTTCCTCCAATTCGTCCACCGGCTCGGAGGTCGGCCGGGCTGTATCTTGGGGGATTTCCAGAGTTTCTAAGGAGAGGACGGGTCCGAGGGTAGAGGTCATGTAGCACTTTCTGGCCGTCTTCTGATTGCCACTTACTTCCCCGACCCCGGACCGGGTGGGAAATTTCATCTTAAGATGGTATGCTGAAGGGACGGCCTCCAGAGCTGCGAGGCCGGGCCGACCCAAAATGACGTTGTAGGCGGCGAGAACATCCACCACCATGAAGTCCATTGGCTCTGTTCGGGTGGTAGGAGTTTGGCCGGCAGTTACATCGAGGGTGATCACCCCTTCAATAGTTATCGGAACTCCCGTGAACCCATGGAGAGTGTAGCCGGCGGGCTTGAGTCTGTCTCGGGAAAGCTTTAGGCCTTTAAAGGCGGCGAGGAAGAGGATGTTGACGGAGCTTCCGTTGTCGACTAAGATCCTTTCCACTTTGAAATTTGCCATGTGCAGGCTAATGACGAGTGCGTCACAATGTGGGGTGCGAACCTGTTGCCACAGACGGCGCCAATCTGTTGCCGCTAAATTTGGTGTGGGGGCAAACAGATAGAATTTGTGGATTCTTAGGGAAACTGAATAGTTAACCTGCGTACCTGTTCCGCCGGGTTTGATCGTTGCTCCCGCCGTGGACCTACAAAAAGTGCGAGACACCGGGGTTGATCCCGGCGATGCACATTCCGACGCTCAAGTCAGTAATCTGGAGGACTATGAAAGAGCGCAAAAACTGGAGAGAGATTGATTACCTCTTAATGGAGATGGATGGGGGGTATTTATAGGCGTCTTAGGGATCAAATTAGGAATGTAATCCCCGTGATTAGATAAGGAATATTCTCCTAGTAATCAGATAAGGAATTGAATCCCTAATTCCCAGTGAAAAGATAGATGTAAATCAGGGCCGTTGATTTAAGATCTAATCGGGGACCTTGATTATATCTTGCTGGATCGGGTGTGCAGCGGATTGGAACCCATGCCCAGTTGACGTGGATCCGTTCATGGGTTATTGGGTTTTGAATAAAGACCCAGCTCCCATTTCAGACCCGTTTGTAGGTGAAATTACCGTTTTACCTCCGGGCTTCAAGATTCGTGCTCGATTTGGACGGTTCCGATTAATCCCCATATTTAGCCATATCAGTGTACCAAGTATTCCGGTACGGTAGACGGTAGAGTAATGATAATACGGTACGGTACGGTACGGTATACCAGCCCTAGAGAGAAATGAGGGAGAAGGAGATAGAGAATGGGGGGAAATGACCAAAGTGCCCCCTTCATCATAAGTGAGAGAGCGGGAGAAAGGAGGACCACATGATTTTGATCATGATGAAGATGAAAATAGGACGGCTGAGCTCGAGTGCGTACTGTGAGTGTGCAAAATGGAGTGCGCAACTGAAGAGCCCCTTATATATATATATATATATATATATATATATATATATATATATATATATATATATATATATATATATATGAGGCTTCTTCGGATGCAAACAGGTCTGTGTGCACAGACTCGTACGAACTTTAATCTGGGCCGTTGGATCTTGATCCAACGGCCCATATATTTTTTATAATATTTTGCATTAACCCACCGTTTCCAACGATGGGTTAGGGCAAAATTTTACAAAAAAATATTGCCTTAACCCGTCGTTGACAAGGACGGGTTAAGGCAAAGATATAATCTCAGATCTATATACAGTCCTTCGTCTTCCTCGTCGAACCCGAAAACCCTCCCCATATTCAGTCTTTTCTTGGGTGAAACCAAACCCAAAAACCTTTAAAAAATTCCAAACTCCTCCGTTTGCTCCTACTCCTCCTCTTCCACTCTCATACAACCTCTCTCTCCAAATATCTACATCTAAAGCAAATCAATTACCGTGCGAAGGCCACAAATCAATCTATTGGCAAAATTCGTTGTTATTTTGTAAGGTATTGACTAATTCGTTGCCTTATTAGAGTTAATTATGTTGATTTCTAAATTTTTACATAGTAAATTATTTAGGAATTCCAAAAAAATGCTTTGCCCAAAATAATTTAGAACTGTAGTAATGTTTGGCTTACTAATTTAGTTTTATTTGTGTTGATTTTTCACATTCAATTTATACGGAATTAATGACTTAGAATTTTTTAGTGCGGTTAGAGTAGAAAACCTTACAAACGGCCTCCAAAAAAAACGAAAATTTGCGAGTAGGTTGATCTCATGTAGCACAAGCCACCCCAACATGTAGAAGTGAGTTTCGATTCACGGTTCGAGATATACGGCCGTATATCACTTTTGGTTAAAAAACCTAATAAAGCGGTATACGGACGTATCTCGTGAGTCGAAACTCACTTCTACAAGTTTGGGTGGCTTGCGCTACGTGAATTTGACCAAGTTGCAAAGTTTTAGAAATTTTGGATGCCGTTTGTGCAGTTTTCTCACGATCCTCGCATTAGAAATTAATGACTTAGAATTTTTTTAGTGCGGTTAGAGTTGAAAACCTTGCAAATGGCCTCCAAAAAATTCAAAACTTTACGAGTAGGTTGATCTCATGCAACACAAGCCACTTCAACTTGTAAAATGGGTTTCGATTCACGGTTCGAGATATAAGGCCATGTATCGCTTTTGGTTAAAAAAAACCTAATAAAGCGATATACGGACGTATATCGTAAACCGTGAGTCGAAAATCACTTCTACAAGTTTGGGTGGTTTGCGCTACGTGGATTTGACCAAGTTGCAAAGTTTTAGAAATTTTGGATGCCTTTTGTGCGATTTTGTGAAACTTCCTCGCATTAGAAGTTATTGACTTAGAATTTTTTTAGTGCGGTTAGAGTTGAAAACCTTGCAAACGGCCTCCAAAAAATACGAAACTTTGCGAGTAGGATGGTGTCACACAGCACAAGCCACCCCAACTTGTAGAAGTGGGTTTCGATTCACGGATCGAGATATAAGGCTGTGTATCGCTTTCGGTTGAAAAAAACCCAAATAAAGTGATATACGGCCGTATCTCTCGAACCGTTAGTCGAAACTCACTTGTACAAATTGGACTGACTTGCGCTACGTGAATTCAAGCAAGGTACAAAGTCTTATAAATTTTGGATGTCGTTTATACGATTTTGTCACGTTCCTCACATTAGAAGTTAGTGACTTAGAATTTTTTAATGCGGTTAGATTAGAAAACCCTTCAAATGACATCCAAAAAATACGAAACTTTGCGAGTAGGATGGTCTCACGTAGCACAAGCAACCCGAACTTGTATAAGTCAATTTTGACTCACAGTTAGAGAGATACGGCCGTGTATCGCTTTCGGTTGAAAAAAACTCAAATAAAGTAATACACGGCCGTTTCTCTCGAACCGTTAGTCGTAACTCATTTGTACAAGTTGGAGTGACTTGCACTACGTGAATTCAAGCAAGGTGCAATATTTTATAAATTTTGGATGCCATTTTGTGGGGTTTTCTCAAGTTCCTCGCATTAGAAGTTAATGACTTAGAACGCGTTTAGTGCGGTTATACTAGAAAACCCTTCAACGACCTTCAAAAAATACGAAATTTTGCGACTCGATGGTCTAACGTAGATCAAGCAACCCCAATTTGTAGAAGTGAGTTTCGACTAACGGTTCGAGAGATACAATCGTGTGTCGCTTTGGTTATAAAACACCAAATACAGCGGTACATGACCGTATCTCTCATACCGTGAGTTGAAAATTACTTCTGCAAGTTACGATGGCTTGTGTTAGGTGAATTAGAGTAAGTTGCAAAGTTTTATAAATTGTGGATGTCGTTTGTGCGGTTTTGTGACGTTTCTCTAATTGTATGTAAATAAAGTTAGAAAGTTTTCATCACATTCCGTAACGGGTTTAGTAGCCCTAATTGTTCTCCTTTTCGTTTTCTTAGGTATGGATAATTTGTTCTGTTGCCGGAGATAAATTTGTTCGTGCACAACAAATTGGCGAGTTTCTTCCTCATGTTTGACGAGCACCTAAAACCGAAGATTGGTATGACATTTCCTACTCTAGAGGAAGCGAAAAATTTATTCATCGTACTGCAAATGTGCGGAATTCTCTATGCGTAAGGGTGGAAATAAATATAAGGAAAACGATGTAGTGGATAAATCATATGTATGTAATAAAGCCGGAGAGTCATCGAATAATCAAAATGAAGCTAGACGAGGAACAACTTCTAGAATGGGTTGCAAAGCTTTCATTCGTGTCAAACTAAACCCACAAAGTAATTCTTGGATTATTTATTCATTTAATGAACCACACAATCACAAATTTACTTCACCCTATAGACGTCACTTGCTACCTCGAAACTGTGAATTGACAAATACCGATAAAAAAGTAATTTGTCAACTTACCAAAGCTAATATCCCTGTATGTAAAGAAATGCTATTCTTCGAAGGTGCAAGTGGAAGTAATGAGAAATTTGGTTTCACTAAACCGAAGTTAGAAATCTCAGGAGAGACGAGATGGAAGGTTTAAAAGGACACAACGGGCAAATGCTACTTGAGTTCTTTGAATCCAAAAAAGAGACCGGTCCTTTATTCTATTATGATTACCAATGTGATCCTGAAGGGCGATTGTCCCATTGTGTCTGGGTGGATGGTATCACTAGAAAGAATTATGAAGTATTTGGGGATGTTCTTTGCTTTGATGCTAACTACAACACAAACCGATACGGAATGTTGTTTGTACCATTTGTTGGATTCAACCATCATTGGCAATCAATATTCCTAGGTTGTGGGTTCATCCCAAATGAGAAGGCATCCTTATTTGAGTGGTTCTTTGAAAAGTGGCGATGAGCAATGACTCACGATCCGATGAACATCGTGACAGATGAGGATCGTGGAATAACTGCTGTAATTTCTAAAGTTTTCTTAATCACGTCACATAGATGTTGCATTTGGCATATTTTGGATAAGTTACCGCATGAAGTGCGTATGCCGAATAACATTGACGAGTTTAGGGATGCTTTGAAGACTATCATTTATACAGCGAAATATAAAACTAAATTTGAACAGAAGTGGAAAATTTTGATTTTCCAGTACAAACTTGAGAATAACAAATAGTTGAAGGATAAATTTGAGATTCACGAGAAATGGGCTCCCGTGTACGCAAGAGACTCATTTTGGGGCGGCATGTTGAGTACTCAATGTAGCGAATCGCTACATTCATCCTTGAAGCAACATACTCATAAGAAGTACTCATTACATAAATTTGCTGTCATCTTTGACCGAGTCTTAGTAAAATAATGACACGATGAACTTAAAGAAACACATCGTAATCGTGAGGAGAGGCCAAAATTGAAGACCGAATGGGCGTTGGAGTCATAAATGGCGGGAACATACACATTGAAGATTTTCTACAAATTCCAACAAGAAGTCGTAAAAAGCTTATTACTTAATGTGAGTTTAATTGCGAGTATGGATACACCGGATAGTGCAGCTTTTTTTTGTAACCGTTTGTGAAAATTCAAAACTGGGGAGGGTGATTTCTTTTTGTAAAATCAATCAAATTGCTAAATGCCCTTGTGCCATTTTGTGTATTTGTGAACTACATATGTTGTTGTGGGTGTTGATATTGTAATTGGGTAGCGAATATTTATTTATGTTGAAATTTGTAAATTTTGAAGATGTGTGCAATTTGGGCAACCCGAAGTATTTGTGGTTTTTTTTTGTAATTGCTTTTTTTGTCTTCTGATGTGTACAGAATTATTATCTGTGTTGAAGGTTGTGAGTGAATTTTATGTATTTGTGCAAATTGTGTATTTCTGCAACATATCTATGCTGTTGAATTTTTTTAATTTGTGGAAAATTGTGAAAATTTATGCAAACTTACATTTTGAAGAAAAAATACTATCAAAATTGGATAAACCTAGCCCGTTATTTAGGATAACAAGTTAAAATAACTTAACCCGTCATTGAGGAGAACGGGTTAAGTAGATTGATATTGGGAGGACTTCATCCCCTACAGACCAAGTATTGATAAAGTACTACCAATTTCTTCCTACTTAACCCGTTATTGGGGATAACGGGTTAAGATCACTTAACCCGATATCGTCAATAACGGGTTAAGTAGATAGATATTGGCAGTACTTTATCAATACTTGGTCTGTAGGGGATGAAGTCTTGCCAATATCTCTCTACTTAACCCGTTATTAGTGATGACAGGTTAAGATCACCTAACCCGTCATCGTCAATAACGGGTTAAGTAGAGAGATTTTTACAGAACTTTCATCTGTGTAGGCTCTATGTGCTTTTGTTAATACATATACAACTTCACAAAATTTGTTCATTCACAACAACTTCTACAGATGATAATTTGTTCATTCAGCAATTCACATCAATCTTGGGATACTTAACCCGTTAGGTTGATTGATATTTGCAGTGTCTTCGCCTTTGTGCTACAACTCTTCAAATTTTCAAGATAAAGTTCGGAGAATATAGGGATACAGGTTATATCTTATAACAGCTTTGTACATCATACATTACAAACTGGTAAATACATGTAAATTGAACATATATAGAATGCGTACATAACTAAAGCCAATTGATATTACAAAGTCATTCTTTGATACTTTCACCAAAATTTGCAATTAATTTAGTATATAAGTACATGCTCGGTTTCTTCTCAACGGGTAGGAAAGACTGCTGACATTGCCTTTTTTTGAATGCATAAGTAGCGGTTATCCCCCCTGTATACAATTTAGTTCACCACTATTACACAGAGGCAGTAATTCTCCGGTTCGTGGGATAGAGTAGTAGTGGGTGTAACTGTATATTCAAAGTACTTGACAACTTCTTGACATGCACTCCTCATATTCGTACTATTTGTTGCATGATTGTGAGGTGTGCATGCCAAGAAGTTGAAAAGTACCATGAATACATTGTGACACCCACCACTACTCCGTCCTACAAAACCAGAGAATTGTTGCACTCTGTGTAACAATAGGAAACAAATGTGTATGAAGGGAGGAGAATTGCTACTTCTGCATTCATAAAAAAAACACCAAAAGAAGAGTAAGTGGAATGAAGAAAAAAAAAGGCAGAGTCAGGAATCCTCCCTACCCATTGAGGAAACCCAGCATGCACTTGTACGCTAACAAATTGTGTGCATCTGTCTCTCTACTTCTCATCTTCAACTTCTTTTTGAAACATTGTCCCCATTCATATTCTATAAACAATGCTATGAAGAATGATGAAGGAGACTCATTCTTTGCACTCAGGGATTGGGGAAATGTATCATGCTCATTTATGAATTCTCTACTTGTTGTATTTTGCTCGCTGTTCTGTAAAGAACCTTATTTTCACTATGATTCCTTTTACTGTATGAAAAATGATTGTGAAATGTGAAAGTTATTATATTCTATCTATGTTCATATCCCTTTGGTGGAATTGGATTTCGTTTCACTGGTTGTGAGATATTATAGTTTTCGTATAGCAGTGTTGGGATTTCCAGATTTGCCAAACTATATTCTCTTGATGCTTTCTTATTTTCGATGACTGATCTATTTTTCCTTGAAAATTATGAAACTTTATATTTGGCTACTGGACATATAGAAAAATACCCCAGATTTTTCATGGATTTATTTAATGTGTTTTCATGTTGTTTTCCTGTTCTTGAATTCGTTTTCCTGATTTCTGGCTGAACCTATTTTCTGTATTAATGTAACGCCCCGAATCCCAAATTACTGAGTTCGAGATGTTCTTCAGGATCTTTTTGCTTTTCTCGAGTACAATTTTACAAGGAAATTCATACTTTTCTTTTTACATCAGAGTTACAACATCTTACATTTAATTTTACACAGCGGAAGCAAAATATACAACATTTACATAAATGAACAACAACATAATGAGATCTTTATGCATCCATTCCTCTTTACATGTAATTTATCCTGCATACAAAACTGTGGGTACGTCAGTTTATTCAACCGACGATAATTATACATGGCCATCCTCTCTATGCCAGAAACAGTATAATGAATCTCATTTCTTAACAAATCAACAATCTTATTCATAATAAGCATGTAAAAATCAAAAGGGAACTTTTAAAGATGTCGTGTCGTGATTGTGCACTTAATCCTTAATGCAATTTATTTAGTTTTCACATGACACTAATGCACACTTGTTCGAATTCTATGCATCCCATACTACATAGGTTCGAGGGCAAGCCTCTTAATCGTTCTTCATTTTTGTAGGGTTCGATCCCCCGCCATGACTTACTCTACTTCTGTAATTCCAGTGAGTATCCTAGATGATTCTATGAGTACAAGCATGTATCCTGGCCCCTGGAGTAGAATTTCGCGCCATGTCTTGACTCGTCAAGCATGCATTCTGCGACAATTCAGCCTCCTCCCTGAACACACTCCTCTTGCAGTCACCAAAACATCCCACAAGCGTGACTAGAGTCCGATCATTATTGAGTTGTGCCCACGCCATGTCTTGACTCATCAAACATGCATTCTGCGGCTCACACACCCGCACCGTACCCTAGCTCTCATACTCATGTTTTTCTCTCACCTTCATCACCTCCACACTATGTATTAAAGTTACATTAGAATCATGAATAAAAAATCAAGCTCTAGAGTTAGCCTCTCCATCAACCGGACTTATCATTTCATTTCACTCGACCAACCTGGTCTATTTCTCAATATCATTTCATTTCACTGCCGGGGAGACTTAGCTACTCTTTTGTTCAATTTCAAATTCACAATATCCAATTGAGCGCCATCAGCTCATAATTCATTTTAGAGTCTCACAGACTTTTTCATCATGACTTAGCCTTTCATAATTATTCATTTAATTCTTAATTCTCATCTATGATTCCTTTCACATAATTCATACAGCTATAAACAGAATCCGTCGATTTAAAAGCATAAAGTTCATCATTACCCACAGTAACTAACATGAATCAAATACATCAAGTCCACTCTGTACAGTCGACTTGGAAGAACACCAGTCGACTCATACAGTCACACACAGTATCATCATAATTGCTCGGGATAGTCGACTGTTGCACTCAACCAGTCGCCTGTCCCGCAACCTTCCATATTCACAATATTATCCACATGACAGTCGACTGTTCATTAATCAGTCGTCTGTCCTGGAGATTTCAAACAGCATAATTTCCAAGTCCAGATCAGTCGACTTGCTACACGCATTCGGTCGACTGGACAGATCCATTTCAATTAGGGAGTTTATTTACAGTTCTTACGTGTACTTGCATCATGATATCATTTAACAGTATACATCAATTCATGTTTCATAAACAGAGTTCTTCTTGTTCAGTAGCATTCACAGCATAATTTTTCCAGTTATTAACATGCTCCTTTAGAGAAAACTACTCTAAACATGCATTCGCGTTGCTTATACTTTCTTACAATAATTAAGGTACAAATCTCAAGTCATCATAATGGGTCTACGTAAATAGAATATCTTTATTCAGGGGACTTTCAAACAGTCATATTCAGAATGAAGCACCAGTCGACTTAACACCAAGTCAGTCGACTGCGCCGACAACTTCAGATATTTATCACTATTAGTTCTTTTCATTTATTTACCTTTCCTCCATCATGTGTCATAGGAAAAATATACATTTAATAATCACACCATCATAGCTATTTGCACCCACTTATCAGCACATTATGAAAAGAAGTGTCTCGTACCAGTCGGCTGGCTCACATGGCAGTCGACTGTACCGACAGTCTTGTTATCAACATTAATAGCATATTCAAGCAATCTCTACCGCATTCAATTTATTTTTTTATAACATGGTATCAATCATAACCATTGCAATATCATTCCTACATTAGAAGTCCAGAGAAACACCCACCTTATATGAAGAAATAATCGAAATCCCGCAAAGTCCTTCAACGCCGTACTGCACTCCTTGCTCCTTTGTTCCACACCGGGCTCCTCAGCAATGTTGCTTGTCTCCACAGAAAAGCTCCCACACAACTCACAGATACTATCTATGATCTTAGAAAATTTTTAGGGTAAAAGAGATAGGGGAATAGGAGGGGTATTTATACTAGAATATAGATGAAATGGAGGGCTGAGATTTATTGGGGAGTTGGAGAATCAAAGGCTGAGATCAAATCGGGAGTTGAGAAAACTACCCACAACTCAAAGGTAACTACCCATGATCTAGCCCATCATTCCCACAATCCGGCCAAGAGAAGTGCTCAAAGCACGTGTATGCGAATGCACGTGCATGCACCAACTACACCCTACAAATTAGTACATCAAATACCCGGTCAAGAAAAGAAAAGTTGTCACACATACTGGTTATAAAAATACAATAGAAGGGGTTTTAAATTCATGGGCTAAATTAATTGGGCCAAACTAATTATTTTGTAGAAAATATGTAATTTAAACTTTTGGGCTTTAAGAAAAATATTGCACATGCATACCATATGTAGAATTAATTAATCTTTATATATATTAGAAAAATTGGGGTATTACATCACTCCCTCCTTAGAATAGTTCCGTCCCCGGAACTACAACCAAGAGCGAGAAACAGAAAACACAACAACAAGAGATACAAGGATATAAAGATACAAAAATACAAAACACAATCAACAAAACAATCAAGCAAAAAGCTCAGGATAGTCCTTCAACATCTTCTCCTTAGATTCCCAAGTAGCCTCTTCAACCAAGTGGTTTCTCCAGACTACCTTGACCATCGGTATCGTCTTATTCCTCAAGACTTTCTCCCTACGGTCAACGATCTCAACAGGAGTCTCGATGTAATTCAGGTCTAACTGCAAACCTTCCGGCACTTTAGGCAAATGATGACTCGGGTTCGGAATATAACCTCTCAACATAGACACATAAAAGACATTGTGCACCTGAGACAACTCTTCCGGTAATTCAAGCCGGTAAGCAGTTTTCCCGATCCTTTTCAATATCTTATATGGGCCTATAAATTCGGGGCTAACTTCCCGCCCTTGCCAAAACGAACCACACCTTTACTGGGTGATACCTTCAGAAAGACAAAGTCACCAACCTCGAACTCAAGGTCCCTTCTCCGGTTGTCTGCATAGCTTTTCTGCCTGCTCTGAGCTTCCACCAACCTTTTCCTGATTAGATCAATCTTCTCAGAAGTCAGCTGCACAAGCTCAGGACCAAACAACTGACGCTCCCCAACCTCATACCAACACACAGGAGTCCTGCACCTCCTGCCATACAAAGCTTCATACGGCGCCATCCCGATGCTAGCCTGAAAACTGTTGTTGTAGGCAAACTCCACCAAAGGTAAATGCCTTTCCCAACTGCCTCCAAAGTCTAGTATACAACACCGAAGCATATCCTCAAGAATACGGTTGACTCTCTCGGTCTGCCCATCGGTTTGTGGATGAAAAGCAGTGCTGAAATCTGTCTTGGTACCCAAAGCTGCCTGAAGACTCCTCCAGAAATGCGAGGTAAACCGCGCATCTCGATCAGACACAATAGTCGAAGGAACGCCATGAAGTCGGACAATCTCACCAACATACATCTCAGCCAACTTGTCCATCGAAGCAGTGAGTTTCATCGCCAAAAAGTGAGCGGACTTGGTAAGTCGATCGACTATAACCCAAATAGCATCATTGCCTTTAGAACTCTTAGGCAATCCCGTGATGAAATCCATACTGATGTTATCCCACTTCCATTCCGGAATAGGTAACGGCTGTAATAGACCTCCGGGTCTCTGATTTTCGGCTTTGACTTGCTGACAAACCTCACACCTCGCGACAAATTCGGCCACATCCCGCTTCAAACCTGACCACCAGAAATGCTGTTTTATGTCCTTGTACATCTTAGTACTTCCAGGATGTACAGACAAAAGAGTAGCATGCGCCTCCTGAAGAATACTCTCTTTCAGGTCTGCCTGATCTGGAACACACAGCCTATCTCCGAACCACAGCACCCCATCCCTGGTTTGAAATCCGGGCAACCTGCCAGCACCAACCTGCTCCTTCATCTTCAAGATATCAGCATCAACTTCCTGACTTGCAATGATTCTTGCATTCAAAGTAGGCTGAAGCTTCAACTGAGATAAAGATGCTCCCAATTCTTGCAAGACAACCTCAATACCTGCTCGATCCAACTCCTCAATCAGATGCCTCTGAGTCGTAATCAAACTGGCCAAACTGCTCTTGCGACTAAGTGCATCAACAACAACATTAGCCTTTCCAGGATGATACTTGATCTCAGGTCGCATATCCTCGAGCACTTCCAACCATCTCCGCTGCCTCAGATTGAGATCCCTCTGCTGGTATATGTACTTCAAGCTTTTGTGATCCGTGTACATGTTCAACTTCTCACCATACACGTAGTGCCTCCATTGCTTCAAAGCAAAGATAATCGCAGTCAGCTCTAGATCATGAGTCGGATAATTCTTCTCATGCGGTCGTAGTTGCCTAGATCCATAAGCGATTACTTTACCTTCTTGCATTAAGACACAACCAAGCCCCCGATGTGAAGCATCGCTATAAACGTCATACTCAACACCAGCTCTAGGCAAAGCCAAGATGGGTGCAGTAGTCAGCCTATCTTTCAACTCCTGAAAACTCGCCTCACATTGCTCGGTCCACTTGAAGCTCACATTCTTCTTGGTCAACTCAGTAAGCGGCACAGCTATCTGAGCATAACCTTGAATGAATCTCCTATAGTATCCAGTCATCCCAAGGAAACTTCTGACTTCCTTCACTGTAGTAGGCCTAGCCCAATCTCTCACTGCCTCTATCTTCTGAGGGTCAGTTGCCACTCCCTCCTTAGAAAGGATGTGACCTAGGAATGCCACTTCAGATTTCCAGAAATCGCACTTGGATAACTTGGCATACAACTGCTGCTCTTCCAACTTCTGCAGAACTGCTGCCAGATGCTCGGTGTGCTCCGCCTCAGACTTGGAGTACACAAGAATATCATCGATATACACCACGACGAAAGAATCAATAAACGGCCTCAGAACTCTGTTCATCAAGTCCATGAAGATTGCGGGTGCATTCGTCACTCCGAATGGCGTAACTAAGAATTCGTAATGCCCATGCCGAGTTCTAAATGCAGTTTTGTGCACATCTTCAGCTTTCACTCGCACTTGGTGATATCCTGATCGAAGATCTATTTTGGAGAATACAGCTGCTCCTTGTAGACGATCGAACAAGTCATCAATTCGAGGAATCGGATACTTATTCTGAACAGTGACCTTATTCAGCTCCCGGTAATCGATACACATCCTCATCGATCCATCCTTCTTCTTTACCAAAAGCACTGGTGCTCCCCAAGGTGACGCACTAGGTTGAATAAAGCCTTTTCCCAACAGTTCCTCAATCTACCGTTTCACTTCATCCTGTTCCACTGGAGCCATCCTATAAGGTGCCTTAGAGATTGGTGCACTTCCCGGTTGAACAGTGATGCTGAACTCTACATCACGGTGCGGAGGTAACCCAGGAAAATCTTCCAAGAACACTGTCGGATAGTCCCGAACCACAGGAATTCCTTGCAATTCCACAGGAGTCTCTTCCTTGCGGATAGTTGCCACCAACTTAGAACACTTCAGCTTCCCCTGGAAAGTGACTTCAGGTCCTCCTGGAGCCTTCACTGTTACGGTCTTGGTCTTACACTCGATGCTTGCACTGTACACCGACATCCAATCGATGCCAATGATAACATCGACTCCCAAGATAGTCAGCTCGATCAGATCAATGCCAAAGATTCGATCCCCAATCACTATCTCGCAATCAGCGTAATACCGATCAGTGGTTAAAGTTTCCCCTGATGGAGTAGCTACTGCTAAGATCTTGCCTGGAAAAATCTTCGGTTCAACTCCCAACACTTTAGCAAAACCTTGGAGACACAAAAGTATGAGAGGATCCAGTATCAAACAACACCACAACTTCCTTTCCATTAATATAGAGTTCTCCTGTTACATAACATACACCATTACATAACAGTTTCACACTATGAACGGGAAGAAGAAATGACAAAAACCACACTAAACATCAGCCCTCGTACCAGAGATGACCTGATCCGCCTCCTCAGCATCAGCTTCTGTCAAAGCAAATACTCGCCCTGACTGGTACGACCTCTTCCCAGTCTGCTGTATTGGCACATTGTGATTGCCAGCCCGTAGTTTGAGAATCGAGATTGGTAATGTCCCACTTCCCCACAGTTATAACAGGTGACTGCCGAAGGTCTCCCCACATTGTTCCCAGGTCCTCCAGCTACACTGACAGCGTTCACCCCTGTCGGTTTGAACTTCTGTGCAGATGGTTGCCCCTTGAAACTCCCCGATGGCGCGGGCCTCTTCCCGGACTGCCAGTTGCTCTTCTGGTGCTGAGCAACATGGAACTGCTCCATATCCGCCTCCGTTGCTGCCGCCCTCTTCACCAGCTTATCGAATCTCCTGATACCAAGAGGTATCATACGAGACCTCAAGCTCGGCCTCAGACCATGCTCGAACTTGCGAGCCTTCTTCGCCTCATCCATCACCAGTTCTGGAGCGTATCTGGAGAGCTGAGTAAACTTAGTCTCATACTCCCTTACTGACATGCTGCCTTGCTGAAGTGACAGAAACTCCATGGCCTTCTTCTCCTAGACATCGGAGGGGAAATAGTGACTGCGGAACTCCTCCAGGAATTCCTCCCAGCCAAGCAACAAGCCTCCCATGGTCCTCTTCACCGACTGCCACCAGACAGCCGCATCCTTCTCGAATTGCAAGGTTGCCAATTTGACCTTGCTGCCCTCCGGTGTCTCCAACACCTCGAAGATTGTCTCCACTTGACGGATCCAGTTATCGGCCGCATCCGGGTCGGACTTTCCCTCAAACACTGGTGGTTTCATTCTCTTGAACGATTCCACTAGCTTAATTGCCTCGGGTACTGGATTCACCGGCCCCCTTCCTTGGTTTGCAGCCACTGCATTCAGCGTCTGGTAAACCCTTGCAAACTCGGCCTCCAGGTCCAAACCTTCACCATTCCTGGCTCCCCTTCTTGCCATATTCTGATGCAAAAGATCCATTAAATTCGAAGTATAAGACAAGAAATTAAACTAACTTTCATTTCAATGAATTTCAAAGTTTATACATTCGAATTAAAACGTTTCTTAACATCAGAATAGAAGAAAAATAGGAACTAGGACAATCTAATCTCTACGGGTCCTTTTCGCTGCTCGAAGTTCATCCCGCAGTTCATCCACCTCATCTTTCAGCACATCAGTTAGGTTCTTTTTCTTTTCAAGTTCCCAAATTCGATGGCTAAGAACAGAATAGTCGGCATTCCGCTTTTCCAGCTGAGCCTCCAAAACTCCAACTCTATACTTCAGGGTATCCACTTGCCTCTGTAGAGAAGCCACAGCGCCACTCAGAGCTGGTCCCTTTTCTTCATCGGATGAAGAATCATCAGGCGAATTTGGTGGCGGGGTGATCTCTCGAGACTCAGGGTACTCCTCATCCTCCGAATCTGCTTGCCCAGGGTGATACTCGTCCTCAGAATCAGCCTGTCCAGGATGGTACTCTTCCTCAATAATATGCCAGTCGTCGCCTCCAGCAGGGTCGAAGTGATCAGCCATCTTAGAATAGAGAGGAAGAAGCATAAATCATAGAGCAATACAAATGTAAGTCACTTACATTTAAATCTCTAGACTCAAACACACACTCTAATGTCCACATCTAGGGTGTCATTCCTTATAAATTTGTACAAGTGTGAAAGCGTAGAAAAGCGTGGCTCTGATACCACTCTGTAACGCCCCGAATCCCAAATTACTGAGTTCGAGATGTTCTTCAGGATCTTTTCGCTTTTCTCGAGTACAATTTTACAAGGAAATTCAAACTTTTCTTTTTACATCAGAGTTACAACATCTTACATTTAATTTTACACAGCGGAAGCAAAATATACAATATTTACATAAATGAACAACAACATAATGAGATCTTTATGCATCCATTCCTCTTTACATGTAATTTATCCTGCATACAAAACTGTGGGTACGTCAGTTTATTCAACCGACGATAATTATACATGGCCATCCTCTCTATGCCAGAAACAGTATAATGAATCTCATTTCTTAACAAATCAACAATCTTATTCATAATAAGCATGTAAAAATCAAAAGGGAACTTTTAAAGATGTCGTGTCGTGATTGTGCACTTAATCCTTAATGCAATTTATTTAGTTTTCACATGACACTAATGCACACTTGTTCGAATTCTATGCATCCCATACTACATAGGTTCGAGGGCAAGCCTCTTAATCGTTCTTCATTTTTGTAGGGTTCGATCCCCCGCCATGACTTACTCTACTTCTGTAATTCCAGTGAGTATCCTAGATGATTCTATGAGTACAAGCATGTATCCTGGCCCCTGGAGTAGAATTTCGTGCCATGTCTTGACTCGTCAAGTATGCATTCTGCGACAATTCAGCCTCCTCCCTGAACACACTCCTCTTGCAGTCACCAAAACATCCCACAAGCGTGACTAGAGTCCGATCATTACTGAGTTGTGCCCGCGCCATGTCTTGACTCATCAAACATGCATTCTGCGGCTCACACACCCGCACCGTACCCTAGCTCTCATACTCATGTTTTTCTCTCACCTTCATCACCTCCACACTATGTATTAAAGTTACATTAGAATCATGAATAAAAAATCAAGCTCTAGAGTTAGCCTCTCCATCAACCAGACTTATCATTTCATTTCACTCGACCAACCTGGTCTATTTCTCAATATCATTTCATTTCACTGCCGGGGAGACTTAGCTACTCTTTTGTTCAATTTCAAATTCACAATATCCAATTGAGCGCCATCAGCTCATAATTCATTTTAGAGTCTCACAGACTTTTTCATCATGACTTAGCCTTTCATAATTATTCATTTAATTCTTAATTCCCATCTATAATTCCTTTCACATAATTCATACAGCTATAAACAGAATCCGTCGATTTAAAAGCATAAAGTTCATCATTACCCACAGTAACTAACATGAATCAAATATATCAAGTCCACTTTGTACAGTCGACTTGGAAGAACACCAGTCGACTCATACAGTCACACACAGTATCATCATAATTGCTCGGGATAGTCGACTGTTGCACTCAACCAGTCGCCTGTCCCGCAACCTTCCATATTCACAATATTATCCACATGACAGTCGACTGTTCATTAATCAGTCGTCTATCCTGGAGATTTCAAACAGCATAATTTCCAAGTCCAGATCAGTCGACTTGCTACACGCATTCGGTCGACTGGACAGATCCATTTCAATTAGGGAGTTTATTTACAGTTCTTACGTGTACTTGCATCATGATATCATTTAACAGTATACATCAATTCATGTTTCATAAACAGAGTTCTTCTTGTTCAGTAGCATTCACAGCATAATTTTCCCAGTTATTAACATGCTCCTTTAGAGAAAACTACTCTAAACATGCATTCGCGTTGCTTATACTTTCTTACAATAATTAAGGTACAAATCTCAAGTCATCATAATGGGTCTACGTAAATAGAATATCTTTATTCAGGGGACTTTCAAACAGTCATATTCAGAATGAAGCACCAGTCGACTTAACACCAAGTCAGTCGACTGCGCCGACAACTTCAGATATTTATCACTATTAGTTCTTTTCATTTATTTACCTTCCCTCCATCATATGTGTCATAGGGAAAATATACATTTAATAATCACACCATCATAGCTATTTGCACCCACTTATCAGCACATTATGAAAAGAAGTGTCTCGTACCAGTCGGCTGGCTCACATGGCAGTCGACTGTACCGACAGTCTTGTTATCAACATTAATAGCATATTCAAGCAATCTCTACCGCATTCAATTCATTTTTTTATAACATGGTATCAATCATAACCATTGCAATATCATTCCTACATTAGAAGTCCTGAGAAACACCCACCTTATATGAAGAAATAATCGAAATCCCGCAAAGTCCTTCAACGCCGTACTGCACTCCTTGCTCCTTTGTTCCACACCGGGCTCCTCAGCAATGTTGCTTGTCTCCACAGAAAAGCTCCCACACAACTCACAGATACTCTCTATGATCTTAGAAAATTTTTAGGGTAAAAGAGATAGGGGAATAGGAGGGGTATTTATACTAGAATATAGATGAAATGGAGGGCTGAGATTTATTGGGGAGTTGGAGAATCAAAGGCTGAGATCAAATCGGGAGTTGAGAAAACTACCCACAACTCAAAGGTAACTGCCCATGATCTAGCCCATCATTCCCACAATCCGGCCAAGAGAAGTGCTCAAAGCACGTGTATGCGAATGCACGTGCATGCACCAACTACACCCTACAAATTAGTACATCAAATACCCGGTCAAGAAAAGAAAAGATGTCACACATACTGGTTATAAAAATACAATAGAAGGGGTTTTAAATTCATGGGCTAAATTAATTGGGCCAAACTAATTATTTTGTAGAAAATATGTAATTTAAACTTTTGGGCTTTAAGAAAAATATTGCACATGCATACCATATGTAGAATTAATTAATCTTTATATATATTAGAAAAATTGGGGTATTACAATTAAAACCAGTTTTGAGTTATGATTTTGTGAAATAGTATATGAATTATTTATATTCGTTGGAATCATGTGGAAGTCTATTTTCCAGATCCTTCGATGGATCCAGATTTGCTTGTTTATAATACTGGGAATCAATGTCTTACTACAGTAGGGTCTTGCTGTCCTGAACTTGAGATTTGACATTTTTATTCTTTTATGAGATGTCTTGCACACGTACATGTTTATCTTACAACTTGCACTTGTCACATGATCATGCCATATTATTCTTGATATGTTTTGCACATATTCATGCTTGTTTGACATTAATAACAAAATAACCAAGCCGGGATCAAGAGAAAGATCTAGTAGTGGATAGTGCAGAAATGTGTACTCAAAAGAACCTAGTGGTTATTGGAGCTTGTTTACATGTGGAGCTTGACACAATATACATGACACGTACACAAATGACACTGGAGCTTGTTTGGGTTTTGAAGCTTGTTTACATGATACATGATTACATGATACTTAGAGCTTGTCCCTGAGTACACTATCCTGTATGGTCCCCTACAAAATTTAAAGTGAAACTGTTTGTTGTAGCAACCATGTAGTATAAACTGGGATGCATGAAGTGCTACCTAGATAGTAATAACTACAAGACTTAAACTTGACACTAGAACATGATACATGCTTACATGACACTTGAACATGATACATGCCCACTTGATACTTGACTACATGATACATGAGATTTGATACTTGATACATGCCACATGATTTCTTGATTCTTGATACTGGTTGATGCGTGACACTTATTTACTTGACACTTGACACATGCTATTATACTTGCTGATCTTGCCATGTTATGATTTATATCCTGCTATCATGATTTTACCATGCTATGTTTGTTACTTAGATTTACTCATTCCATATACTTGTATCCTACATTATAAGTGGTCCGTAACTTGCAATTAACGGGTACTTGTTTTTCTTTTTCCTTCTCCTACAAATTTACTAATTGCATATCAGAATGGTCGGCTGCTAGATGGTATTGACGAGATGATGTATTAGTGCTGGATTTCTGCTTACTTATTATTACTACTTGTTGCTTGAACTTGAATAAGATGTACTTGATTACTTGGATATTTATCTTGTATTTGGGCGATGTGACCCAGAATATTTGACTTGTTCAGAATTTGATTATTTGAGATTATTATATTTGGTTTCAAGTAATTTCTGTTGGTATCTTGTTTCAAATTATGCATGCCTGGCTGTATCTTTCGCTTCTGATTTTGATTATCTTGTGAAATATTGTAAAGAATCCTGAACAGCTTATGGATAATGAAAATCATTCGCTAGGCTTTTGTCTCGTATCCGCATTCCGTATTCTTTTTGGAAAGCGAGGCGTGATAGTTAGAGTAATTTTAAACATTATAAAAATAAATAATATAGTTGAAAATTTGAAAAAGTTTATTAAAAATGACTCTAACCCTACGAACTACTCTAACCCTAATGTAACCTAACTATTCTAACCCTAACCGTAACCCTACTGTAACCCTACTCTCACCCAAGCCGTAACCCTACCCTAAGGTTAGAGTAAGGTTTAGAGTTAGGGTTCGGACAAGGTTAGAGTAGGTTTAGGACAAGTTTATAGGTTTTGAAAAGGTTAGAGATAAGGTTAGAGGAGGTTAGAGTAGGTTTAGAGATAAGGTTAGAGTAGGGTCAGGACATGTTCATGGTAAGGTTATATTAGGTTTAGAGATGAGGTTAGAGTAGGGTTACAGTAGGGTTGGATAGTTAAAGTAGGGTTACAGTAGGGTTAGAGTAATTTTAAACATTATGAAATTAAATAATATAGGTGAAAATATGAAATAGTTTATTAAAAATTGGAAATAATCCAACGAACTAATCTCTAACCCTAATGTAGAGAGATCTATTCTAATCCTAGCCGTAACCCTACTGTAACCTAAAGTGCTGCCAAGCCGTAACCTTATTTATGTAAAACAAATAATAAATTTCAATACAAATAAATTGTGTTAGGGTTATTGTTAGGGTTAGGGTTATATCTTAAAACTTTTTCTTCCACTTTTTCTCAGTCCCCGCTGCTTTGCCAATTCTGTTCTTCGATTGTAAAAGCAAGTTAAGAACTTGTACTACATGTACGGGGAGGAAGTCTCCAATAATATTAAGTTATGGCCATGTTGTACATGTGGTTCCACATGTTATATAGTGAAATATAATAATAGGCCCATTATGGACTTGTTCTACATGTGGTGCCCACTTTGTCAAGTCTCCAATAATAGTAGGCAAAGTTATCCTAAACAAAAATGAACACTCCATTCCTCGACATAGACTTAGCAAAATCTATCTGAATGAAGGGTGAACTATGAAGAGAAAAAGAGTAAGGACCGAGGATGCTATGTTGGATTCTACTTATGGAATCCATGAGTTGATAAAACTCCAATCCAATCCCATTCACATGATCCTTGTACTAATGCTCTTTGATAACTTGCACTACATGTATATCCCCACATGTAGTGCCAAAATTGGAAAAACCTAAAGTCCATAACTTGGATATTATTACATTTCACTCTACAAAGTGGGCACCACATGTAGAACCCCACATGTACAACCCAATTATGGAAAAGATTCAATGCTTTTTAGATCGGAGAGTCATCAGATCCAATTATGGGGAAAAAAAATACATGTCCATAGCATGCCTACTATTACATTTCACTCTACAAAATGGGCACTACATGTACAACGCCACAATGTAGAACCCAATAATGTGAGAATTTGAATGAAATTGTGAAAATCACACTAGATTATACTCCCTACGTGTGGAACACCACATGTAGAACCCCACATGTAGAACCCAATAATGAAAAAAATTTAGTGCATTTTAGATCGGAGAGCTACAAATATTAACCTAATTAATCAAAACAAAAAACAACCACTTACCACTAATATTAACCCTTACCCTAACCCCAACACATAACCCTACACTAACCCTTAACCCTAGCTTACCCTAACCCTAACCCTAGGCTAGTTATCAAATTTTATTTTTTGAACTTTTAGACCACATTTAATGTTAACGATTTTATATTGGTTAGTTACGTAGCAATAAATGGAAATTAATAAAAAAATATAAACAATTTACAAGAATATGAATGTCACTTTGCAGAGTTCAGGAGATAATGTTCGCAAAGAGTGAAGAGAAAGTTGTAGAAAGCATAAAAATATCTTTCTACTTAACCCATTATTGGGGATAATGGGTTAAGATCGCTTAACCCATTATTCACAAAAATGGGTTAAGTAGATAGATATTGGCAGTATATTATGCAAAACTTGGGATGTAGGGCCAATATCTCTCTACTTAACCCGTTGTTGAGGATAACGGGTTAAGCGAACTTAACCCGTTATCTCCAATAACAGATTAAGTGGAGAGATATTGGCAGTCCATTATGATAACTTTATATGTAGGGGGATAAAGTACTGCCAATATCGCTCTACTTAACTCGTTGTTGTGAATAACGGGTTAAGTGATCTTAACACGTTTTTCATAATAACGGGTTAAGTAGAGCGATATTGGCAGTACTTTATTAAGACTTGGTCTGTAGGGGATAAAGGACTGTCAATATCTCTCTATTTAACCCGTCATCACGAATGACGGGCTAAATTCATTTAACTCGTCATCGTCAATAATGGGTTAAGTAGAGAGATTTGTACAGAACTTTTGTCTGTGTTTGGCTCTATACACTTTGGTTGATACAAATACAACTTCACAAATTTGTTCACAAATTCACATCACATCAATGTATATAATACAACAGATAACTTCAGAAGAATTTTAAAACATACAAATGGACAATGTCAACCAATATACATAATTAATTCAAATCAATACAGTTATCGAAAATTTTCAAAAAAATTATACAACCCGACACTTATCAAAATTAAAAAAAAAATATCAAGGTGTTCTTCACGTTGGCTTGCACGCATGCCCGGTATTTACCTACAACAATTTATCAACATAGAAACAAACTATACATTAGTTATTAGAATAACAAAATCAATAACCAAATGCAAAACTACTAAAGAGTATTAGATACTGCCGTTTACGGCCACGCGGCTTGCGACCGCTTAGTATGAATTAATCGGGCAGGTTCCGCTTCCTTTGAGGATTTCGCCGTCTGCCTTGTGTTCCGAGGGATTTAGGATCATCCGACCACTGCTCCATTTCAACTTCTTCAGAATTTTGCTGTTGTTGCACTTGTTGTGGCTCGGCGATGTGAATTCCCTACCATGTCATGCTCTTTCGCCTAGAACCCTTTGCTTGCATGTTGGCTTTCAAATACGCCTCAAGTTGCGAACCTTCACCCGCGTCCTCAAGAGTACGACGGCACGGCGTTAGTATCTCCCGCATTATCTCCTTCAAGCTCTCGGGTACCTTACTCTTCAAGATGCGAGCAGTTGTTCGAACCTTCTCCCATGTGTTTTCAATCTACATTATGTTGAAAATTTCAATTTAAACAACATGCATACTTAACACATCACCCACCTCAAATTACATACATGCATACCAACTATATAAAATTTGACTAACCATTTTTCGATATGTCTCAGCCTTTGGTTGATATATCACCTGGGAGGAGGAATATGCCAGAGGTGATTCTGTCTGGGTTGGGGGAACCGGAATCTGCACACCAGCTGGTACAGTAGCATTTGGAGAAACATACAATCGTGTTACCTACCTGTACC